>OX371223.1:303109047-304309047 GCA_947310385.1 Nephrotoma appendiculata
ATACATAGATTTTGGAAAGGCCCTTGACTCCATCAATCATTATAAAGCTTTAAAATGCTTGAACAAATTTGGATTCTGCACTCTGTTTGTAACCTGGTTTAAATTATACTTAAGCAACTGCACTGACTTCACTACATCGAAATGGGGGGCTAGCCTTTAGTATCGCAGTCAAAATTGACTGCCGCGACATTTTATTCAAAATGGTCATAATTTTAACTAAAAATGTAAACAATTCAGACGCCATCTTAGATAAATTTAAATTTTTATATATTATTTATAGTTTTTTCCGCTTTTGGAATAAATTTTTCTACATTTTTTTAGGTGGTTATAATTTTAACTAAAAAATTGTTAATTTAATTGACTGCCATCTTAGAGATGTTTTTAAAAACAAAATAAATTTGAATTTTGTACTTATAAACTATTTTAGCTAAAGTGTAGATGACGTATACATCGCGAAAATCGGATAAGATGAAAATTTTTTAAAAAACTTTTTTTGTTGGATTGTGTATAATTCCGGAAAAATTATCACATAAATTATCACATTTTCCGGGAAAATTATGGCATTTTCATTTATTTTTTTTTTTGGTGACAAGTTATAGATAAAACAACAAAATTTAATATTTAATATTTTTTGTTTAATATTTTAATATATTTTTTAGCGTAGGTGTCATTAATAGATTCTATATAATCCGCTCCTACGTGCGGCACGCAGTGCGACATGTTTGA
Source organism: Nephrotoma appendiculata (assembly GCA_947310385.1). NCBI lineage: Eukaryota > Metazoa > Arthropoda > Insecta > Diptera > Tipulidae > Nephrotoma > Nephrotoma appendiculata. Next base: position 303,109,774 of record OX371223.1, read on the forward strand.
AGATCCCGGCTCCTACGCCCCCCGAAATTAAAATCTAAAGACCCCCGGAGGGCTAACGAGGAAGAGCGTAGGTGTCATTAATAGATTTTATATAATCCGCTCCTACGTGCGGCACGCAGTGCGACATGTTTGAAGATCCCGGCTCCTACGCCCCCCGAAATTAAAATCTAAAGCCCCTCGGAGGGCTAAGCGGGGGGGGGGGGGGAGCGCAGCGACGTCCCGCGTTCCCGTGAGAGTTATAGAAGCCGTTAGCCTCTACAATTACTGCATTTCAAAATTCCGGCCGAAGATTTTCAATTTTTGAATGAAAAAAAACAAAATATATTTGAAAAAATTGAAAATTTTCCCGGCAAATGTGGTGATTTTTCCAAAATTTTTGGCTTGCACCTTCTAAAAACGAAAGATACATAATCCTACAAAGAAATTTTTCTTAAAACTTTTCATCTTATACGATTTTGGCGATGTATACGTCATCTACACTTACGCCACTATTTTTAAATGTTTAGTAAAAAAAAAATTGTAAATGATTTATAATATAATAAAAAATGTAAAGATATGGTTTATAAATAAAAAAAATTTTATTAAGTCACATGCGATTTTTATTAAATATTCGTCATTTAAATTCGTCATTTTTGAGACGGTTCACCCTTCACCCCAAGGAATTCTTGTATGTTGTTGGTGCAAATAATTTGAAATAATATAGGGACTTACACAACGAATTAAGCTAACATTTGTGGTACATCTATCAGAAGAAGCGATTTGCGCGATACTATCTATTTGATCTGTGTCTGCAAGGTTGACGAAGCATACACAAATTCAAATCAAATATACGGTAATTTCAATATTATCAAGCAGAGATTTGTCTCCACCTAAAACAAATTTTGAAAATTTTAACTCGATTTTTAATTTTAATCATTCAAATAAGCAAAGACACTTTTTGGCTTTCATCCCTGATATTCATATTTGTTATGCGCGTTCGCACCTACAATTTATTAGTTTTTTTCATAACGGATTTTCATCGCTGTCACAACAATATTCGCGCAATTTGCTTAAGGTGAGTATTTGTATACACTTTTCGATTTTTAATTTATTTTAGGTCAAAAATGGATCCAGTGGCAACGGTTGTTCAAAAATACCAATCAATAGTTAAGGCATTGCCGTATGTCCCAAAGATAAAAGTGGTGGACGGTGTTATGAATAAATATAAATATTTTTTATTTTATCTCATGTCGGACGATAATATGTTATACAATTTTTTAAAAGACAGTGGGATTTTAAAATCCAATTTTGTGTGTCAAAACTGTGGGACTGAGATGAAGCTCAGAGTAAAACCCACGATAGAACGCGGAAGTGTTATAATAGAAAAAGTGTTAGACATCGGTCATGGTTTGCTTATAGCAAACTGACAATTTCAAATATTATTCTCATGACCTATGGAATTTTAACTAAAGAATCAGCTATGTCGCTGCAACGAGAGTATAGCTTCTCTTCCGCAACCATTGCTGATTGGAATCAGTACGTAAGAGAAGCTATCTCCGAATATATGCTAACACAGGAAGAACCCATAGGAGGACACGGGATAATCGTCGAAATCGACGAAAGCAAATTCGGAAAAAGAAAATATAATAGAGGTCATCACGTTGAAGGACAGTGGGTGTTTGGTGGTGTGGAGCGAGAATCTGGCAAGTGTTTCCTTGTGAAAGTGGACAAGAGAGATAAGGAAACACTTGTGACGTTGATAAAAAAATTCATTTTGCCGGGATCAGTAATTATCTCAGACTGTTGGAAGGCCTACGACAGTCTGGGATATGAAGGGTTCACCCACCTCACGTTGAACCATTCCTATAATTTTGTTGATCCCGTGACTAGTGCACACACCAACACAATCGAGAGTACGTGGAGACATGTCAAGGCCACATTGCCTGCGTACAATAGACAATCAGATATGAGTCTATTCCTAGCGGACTATATGTTTAGGAAGCTCATTAAAACAAGAAATTGCGACGCTGTGAATTTTTTTTTTGAAATTGTTCGCAAGCTACACTTTAATTCAAGTGATAGTGACGGTGATAATTAGTATTATATTTTGTGTGATAATTGTGCAATAATGTGATGTTTAATTATATTTTAGTAATAGTTTTTTTAATTATATTTTAGTAGTAGTTGAATTATATATTTTATTTTAATTGAAATCTTTTTTTTTCACAGGTGATGCCTGCAATGAATTTTTTTCAGAGTTTATTTATTTATCATATGTTTTCATGATTTTCAGTATCCAAATATCCAATTATACCATTATTTCCTTCCCTTCCCACTCTCAATTTAATATATTCATAAAAAAATATTAAATTTCATTTATTTTTAAATGAGATTCAATATTTTTTTATTAAATTTTTTTTACCACGACTCAACGTATTTTTTTTAAATTGTAGTTCGTTTTTATTCTAATAGATAGCGTTCGGCTCAAAATGATAAGCAATGACACATTTTAGTTGTAAAAATATCCGCTGTTGGTCAAAGTGGCGCCACCGTCGCTCAGACTGTCAAAAAAATTTGACTGCGATACTAAAGCTATTCCGAAATGGGGAACAAAAGGTCTGAATTAATGTCAGTTATCTCCGGCATGCCTCAAGGCTCTCACGTTGTCCCTCGGATCTTCCCCATTTTCATTAAAGCAATCACTGAACAAATTCATTATTCAAAACTCCTAAGGTTTGCAGATAACCTTAAAATCTTTAAAATCGTGGGGAACATCAACGACACCCACAAATTACAACAAGATAATGACAACCTAGTGACTTGTTGTGATTCCAATCTGCTCAGTCTCAACATAATAACTTTTGTCCAACAGTAGCATATAAATGGTATACCACTGTACAAAATGTATATGAAGATAGAGAGTGATAGAAAGAGCTCTCTCTCTCTCTCTCTCTCTCTATGTTTGGCTTTATTTAACAGTGGACTGGGGAAATTGAAGATATTAAGACAATAAATATATTGTACTTTGCGTACGTATAGGATCGCATTGAGTATGCATATCCAAAAGAAGTTTATATAGGGTGAGCCATCTGTTGGTCCTTTTTTCAATCGATGAATTTTAGTATTTAATGTTATCTGTTCTAAAAAATTCGTGACATATGAAAAGTCAAAAATATGCCATTTATTATCATTGAGCTGCTAGCAGTGCAATTGGCAAAATTATTGATCGTTCTGAAGAAACTGGTTCAGTGGAAGGTCGTAGACCGTATCAACATGTTTATCCAGTTCGTACTCCTGATACAGTGGCAGCTGTTAGTGAAAGTGTTCATAATGAATCAAGCACATCAACCAGGCATCGTTTACAAGAACTAAACATTTCACGAACCACATTACGACGAATTTTGCATGTTGATGATACCATTTAAATCGTCGTCGATTTGTGAATTGGATGCTTGAACAAAATGAAGGTTTTTCATCAAAAATCATCTTTAGCGATTAAGCTCATTTTCCTCTTGCTTCTTATCCCTTGCTTGGGTGCGTCAGTAAAGTCGGTGAAATTAGCCCGAAAATCAATCCCGAATTTTTTGGTGTATTTCTTGGCTAACGTGTAGTAAAACCGAAAAAAGTGTAGTCGTTACAAAAATGTAGTGCTATCCCGAAACCCCGAACTTTTTGAGCATTTTTTGCATAAAAGCAATTGTTACATAAAAATGTAGGATCATCCCGAAATTAAAAATCTAATACAAATTTAATTGTAATTAACACATTTTTAATAAAAAAAATTTTGGTAACTGTCAAAAATTGTTGCAACCTCTTATTGTGGACTAACCGTGCAATATTATAATTTTATAAAAAACATTCTTAAAATTTTAAAAAGCTCAAGGCCTATTGGAATAAAACATACAAAAAAAATTAAAATTAGAAAATTAAGCTAAATCGAAAAGTGCATTGGCATTTAGCGGTATATACGGCTATTTAGATGTTGGCTATGCTAATAAACCCTGCGAATTTCATTTACATATCAGGTGGAAAAATGATGTAAATTTTGATGTGAATTTGTGTGGATAAAGACTTCTCGAGTGAGAATTGCTAGCAACCTTTAAAATTCTGTGGAGCTTTACTAGATAATTGAAACTGCTGAATAGAGTTGCGAGGATTGTTGGAGACAATTGTTGGATTGTTGGGGCGTGGAACATCCGTTGTCGTAGCTTATATTGTAATTTTAAACGTTATTTGAATGTATGCAAAAAAAACATTTTTATTTTTATTATAATCACCAAACAGAATTATATTTTTGCAAAAACGGAACTGGTCACCCGTTTTACTCATTTCGGATTTCTATTATTTGAAAAATTAGTCAATAACGCTAGTGTTAAAAATTCGTCTCAAAATTTAATAATCGAGCAAACGTCTCATAAAAATATTACATAAAATTATTTTGGCAACCCTTGGAAATTGTGCGTTTTGAAACTATATTTGCGTTTTGTAAACTGATTTTTATAAAAATTAACACCAAAAAGATAGTTGATTAATTAATTATAATCTCACCAAAATTCTAACCAAAATGGTATACCAATTTTCTTCACTCAAGCATTAACCAGCGAGTCTTTAAGAAATTTAAGTAACAAAGCGACATCTGAAAAATGTATGTTTACTGACATTACTGACCAGCGAAACTTAAAGTACTTTTCGTTCAGTTTCGTTAAATTTGAACTGTCACTTAGCAACATAGTACTGAATCCAATTGGAAAGCACTTTCCACACATTTACCTACTTTACCAATAATTGACTAACTAAACAAGCAAATTTCAAGACAAATTCAATTCAGTCTGTTTTAGCGCACAATTCTTTCGTATTTGAGGATAATTTGATCTCTACTGGTTTATTTCAATATAAAGATAGGCTCATCAAGTTACGAGTAACCTACTTTGAAAAGTAGTAATTAACCAGCATGATATTAATGGCTGAGTGCCCCTCGTGGATTTAATTCGTTTCAACAAGAGCATTAAAACTGCATCTCGATTTTATTTGAGAAATAAAACTGCATCTGTGTATGAGATATAATTAAAATTAGGCAGATTGCTTCACGTCAAGAATCTCTATAACCATTAGTATCACTAATATTTCTAAGCCTGAAATTTCGGAGTGGAAAGAAGTGCGTTAAGTTCCACGAAACTATTTGATTATTTTGGACACAAGAAACTTTCAAAGTTGAAAAATCGGAACAAAAAAATATAAAGATGAGGTTTGTTTACCAAATGGAACGATTTGGTTGGTTGATTTCACTATCCTACAATATTCGCCACCTTGAAGTTATCACAGACTTTCATTCCGTGATTTGAGAAATAATACCACTAGCAGCATAAGTGCTAAAAAGTTCATCCCAGATTTTTTTTCTCATCCCATACTTTTTGTTTTTATTCGTAGCAATATTTTGTTTGAAAATTGATTTTTTATAAATGAACTCCTTTGGGATAGAAACAAATTTTACTGTTAAAATCTAAAGAGAGTCAACTAATTTTTCAACAGGATTGTGTTCTGAACTTTTATGGCTGTCTCGAGCCCAAGTGATGGGTTCCGTTGGTCGTGGAACTAACCATAATCCAGATGTGCCAAAGGAATTAAAGGATCCGCATATTTGTTTATAAAGCCCTAGATTCCTATGGCTATCCACCGTACGAGTGTGAGGCTCCGCTATTCGTGGGGATTCCCGCTATGTAAATTTGAGTGTCAGTTCCACGTCCGCAGAATTGTTATTGACAGTAGTTCATGTACTCTGTTGGCTAATTTATGACGAAACATGAAGTTCTACTGATCGTGAAAATTCTCACTATCCGAATTTACGTGACACGAAAAATGTATTTGCTCCGTTGAAAAATAGCAAAATTCTACTGCCTAAGGGTTTAAACGGTTCACAGATTTGTTGATTTATATGAAGTCTCTGATTTTGTCCATCTATAAAAACAGCCCATCTATAGATCTACCCATCTCTATGAACCTGCTATCCAACTGATGAGGCAATGGGGCTATATATTTAATAATCCTGGTGGCGAGCACTAACTTGGCCTACTATGGCCGATATAAATTGGCCAACAGAGTACTTAAACTATTGGTAATGATAGATCGGTAGACCTTTCAATAGAACGTGACTACCAATCCCAGACAAGTTTTCGTTGCTCAAATCCGTAGAATACCGTGCAGCTCTCACTCAGATATACAAAGCGGGGACTTCCTTGATAGGCGGGTCCACATACTTACACGGTCGATTACTATAGGAGTCTAGAACTTATCTAAGTTAATTAATTTGCGGAGAATTGCTCTATTTTTCAACTGAACCGTTACGCTTCCCGTGTCGCTATGTCAAACTTATATAGTGTGATTTCTCATAACAAACGGATTCTCTTAGTCACACACACCATAGGTTGGCATTGGAGTCTAGAAGTTGTCTAAATTAGCAAGTTTGCGGAAATATGGGATGAGGGGAAACCTGGGGATAAGAAATCTGTATGATGTATGTATAAATAAAATGTAAAGTCTCGGATGAGTTTTTTTATCGCTGGTACTGACAGTGTATTTTTTTTATCGTGGGATGAAAGTCTGGGATAACTTGAAGACGGACTAAAATACGCAATCGTGCAAACAAATTTACCCCTTCACCCGTTTGTTGTTCCCCTGAGCAATTAAAAAAAAAGGTTTATCTCGCTTTAAATTTTGACGCAGAGATACAAACTTATGATTAAATTTATTTATTTTTGTCCAATAAGGAAAATTTCGCTTATTTTTTTTTTTTGATATTTACTATTTTTTACAAAAATTCAAATTTTGTTTTGTGTGTTCGTTTAAGAGTAATAAAAAACATATCGATTATTAGTTTATTTCATTTCTAGGTGTGTCAAATTTTTCCCGACAAAGCACTGGCTGAGGACATTGAAACAGAGTGAAACTACCTAGTCAACTAGTTAGGAATCAAACTTACCCTTCGTACAAAACATGTTCCCCTTTGAATTAAAATATGTTTCTCTCGACAAATTTTGACGCAGGGAGGCCAATTCACAAAACAAGAATTGTAAACCCTTTGTGATTATTAGCACAAATTTTAACCAACTTCACGACAAACTTTTCCGGAGAATTCTGACGCACGTAAAATTGTCGATATTTCTATGTAATTACAGATCTACAAGAGCAAACCTAGAATAGAAGCTCTGTCACAACAAGGATAACCTTAATCACTATATTTGGTGATCGTACAGACCAAGGTATTGGCGGTTTGAGTTCAATTCAACAAACTCAAATGTGAATTTAAATAATTAATATTTAATGGGTTAATTAATGAGTTAATTTTCAATTTTAGATTTTACAACTAAAACTTTTTAAACCAATAACAGACTAATGATTTGCTCAAACCCAAGAAAGAGTTGCATTTTGCACAAGGCTCTTATAGAATTTTGCACTTTGCTTAAAACATGAAGCTCAAGCTAGTACAGGGTAGTTCATCTAACGTTTGCAGTTTAATTTAGCTCTAGTTCTCGGTAACGCTCCCCATTATTTTCGAAAAAATGGAGCAATGATGCCGCCTGTCTAAAATCCACCCAAACAGTCACTCGTTGTGAATGCATCGGCTTCTCTATGGCTATACGTGTGAATTTTCTGAGCCCCAAATGCGAAAATTTTGCTTGTTGACGTAACTTCCGAGGTGAAAATGAGCTTCGCCGGTAAAAATGGTTTTCTAATTAGCGAACCGAAAACGTTGCGGACGGCACTAATTGGGCTTTGTACACCTTTATAGCGAGGTCTTCATGCAAAATTCTCATTACAGAACTGCGAGAGTTAATGATGATGGATGCTCAAACACAATCTGAGCAAAAGCTTCAATGTTCTCTCGAGTATGCACCGTAAATGCACGCTGGTTTATCCAATAAAAATCCAGTTTCACAAATTCGCATTTCATTTCTACTGAATTTTCCACGCAAATTTCTTATATAGTTTGGGTAGAAGACTGACAATGGTTAGCATTGTACAAATAAACCTGCACCACACGAAGGCTGCCTCGGCAGCCCTCGTGCTCAGACTGACTAAGTCAGATGAGGACTTGGTGTTAATCCAAGAACCTTGGATTAATAATAACAGGATCTGTGGCCTCGGAATGAAAGGGTATAAATTATTATTTACATTATATATTATCTCTTAATGAGATGAGCGAGTATTTCAGTATCCAGATGATCTGGGTCCCTGGTCACTCGGACGTCACGGGAAACTGCAGGGCAGACGAACTAGCTAGGCACGGTACGACTCTCCAGATGCAACCGGAAAGGGCAGGTCTGGGGAGGCCTATAGCAGCGCTCAAATTGACGCTCAGTAAAAAGGCAATCGCCTTAACAGATGAGAGGTGGACCAACACTCTCACGTGCAGGGTAGCAAAACAGGTTTGGCCAAAACTGGACCTGCGGCGCTCCAAGGCACTTGTATCCCTGGGAAAACGAGATTTAGGATTGGTCGTAGGGATACTAACAGGACACTGCCTTTTTGGGGAACATGCGAGGAGGCTGGGTCTAGAGACGAATGACTTTTGTAGAAGTTGTATGGACGAAGAGGAGGAAGAGACGCTAGTTCACTTCCTATGCTCATGTCCGGCACTATCATACAAAAGACGTAAGTACTTGGGTGTGTACAACATGGACAGCCTTTCTGAACTCGCGGACTATAGGGTGCGAGATATTTTACGCTACATCAGTAGCTCTGGTTGGTTTCAGCGGGAGTAAGGGGAGATTGGATCCTGTGGTATCACAATGGGCCATTAATGGCCTAAGTGTGCGATAGCAGCCACTCTAACCTAACCTAACCTAACCTTGGGTAGAAGACTCCTCACTTTGAAAGAAAGTTTTCAATATTTCCCAATTTGTTCAAGCGTTAACCGACCCAATTCGTAAATGTCAAACATTATACTAATTTTCTGTCATAACACGAATGACGTTGGTGTTGCCACACTCGAAATAACCATTAGTTAAAATTGCAAACGCAGATTAATGGGGCACTCGTTACTAGACCAAATCCAAAGGATTGCATTTTGTTATTCTTTTACTCTACAAAAGTTGTCCCATAAACGGATTACGAGTGATAAATTTTGAATTTTCTCAAAAGTACTGAAAATGGAACGAAAGTATCTTAGTGCCTTTTATAATGCATGTGTATCGAAAAAAGTACTATAGTATCGGCAATATCATCCCTGTCACTTAGCAATCTGTAACAAGAGCGAAAATTATCGCCCAAACTGAAGGAAACGTCAAAATTGTATATTTGTAATGGCGGTATATTTTAATAGTTTATATAATATTTTATGTAAATTTTTATACATAATAATAAATATTTACTAAATTTTGTAGATCGACATTTAAAAATTCAATTGACAATAATCGTGTTACACATTCGCTGGTCAAACTGTCAAATACTCTGTAATAAAATATTTTCGCTAAATTCTGTAAGGTTTCCTTACTAACTCTTACAGACTCGCTGGTCATAGCTTGAAAGGATCTAAACTGTAGAAAACGGATTGATTGATATATTCCAATCCCATCCAACCGCTTTTAAAATTTCAGATCAAATAGAAATTATAATATTTATAATATTTCAACGTTGTGTTAATTTAGATTATTGGGTCAGACCTGACGGTATTGATTTACCAGGCCAACCAGCGGCAGCGGTGGAGCAAGCCCCTACTCTGGGACCCAAATAAGAAACATAAAATTCTTTAAATTAAAGAATTCGATCGTCTCATCAGACTACAGTGACCACACTGCAAAAATAATGAAAACATGTACTTTGAACTTACATACAAAGTATAATCACAATGCCTTAGCGAATTATTATGTTTCGTTACGCACTTCTTAATCCCTCTTCATAACCTCAAATCGCTAAGGCATTGTGATTATACTTTGTATGTTAATTCAAAGTATTTTCAATATTTTTGTTGTTTGGTCACTGCAGTCTGACTGCGAGTTCATACGACGGATAAAAATCTCAGATTTTTTATCCCACTGTTTTACCCAATCAAATCACACAAAAAACAGAAATTCACGCCCCCTTAAATCCCATAAAGTTGAAAAAAATTTAAAATTTGAGCAAAAACTGTCGCAGACGACCAAAATAAACGCAAATTGAAAATATTTGTGTCCGTCACGCTAGCCGGAACCAAACAACTATGCACAAGTAGCACGATGCATTGTGCACCATATGTTTTTCAGCTGGAACCTTATAATTCCAGCCAGAAATTGATAAAGCCAGCGAGAACCATACTACAGCCAAACCAACTATGGCACAAGTAGCACGATGTATTGTATATCATTGAGCAACATGCAGCCGGAACCTTATAAATCCAGAAATGACCAATACATCGTGCTACTTGTGCCTTGGTTTGGCTTTATCAGGTTCTGGCCGGACTTATAACGTTTCGGCTGAAAAAGCACATAATGCACAATAATGTACAATACTTCGTGCTACTTGTGCCATAATTAATTTGGCTGTAGAGTTAATTTGGCTGTAGAGAATATGATACCGGCTGAAATTGTAAAGTTTATTCCGAAAAATCTTATATTGCTGGATTTATAAAGTTCCGGCTGAAAAATTATATAGTACACAATAATGCACAATGCATCGTGCTACTTGTGCGGGTACCAAATTTGATTTGGCTGTAGATGTAGTATGGTTCTGGCTGGCTGTATCAGGTTTGAGGCTGGAGTTATAAGGTGCCGGCTGAAAAATTATATAGTGCACAATGGTGCACAATACATCGTGCTACTTGTTTCGTAGTTGTTTGGTTCCGGCTGATATGGTTCCGGCTGGGATGACGGACGCAAATATTTAGCACCATTTTGTAGACTATTCTACATTTTTTGTTCATTTTTGTTGTGTTTTGTAATGCGTTCTTCGGGATGACATTTCAATTTTGTGTTGTGTCTTGTAAAGTGTGCTGGACGAGAAATAAAGGGTGATTTTTTTGTGGTTAGGATTTTCATGCATTAGTATTTGACAGATCACGCGGGATTTCAGACAAGGTGTCAAAGAGAAAGATGCTCAGTATGCTTTGACATTTCATAATGAATAGACTTACTAACGAGCAACGCTTGCAAATAATTGAATTATATTACAAAAATCAGTGTTCGGTTCGAAAAGTGTTTCGCGATTTACGTCCGATTTATGGTCTACATAATCGACCAAGTGAGCAAACAATTAATGCGATTGTGACCAAGTTTCGCACTCAGTTTACTTTATTGGACATTAAACCAACCACACGAATGCGTACAGTGCGTACAGAAGAGAATATTGCGTCTGTTTCTGAGAGTGTTGCTGAAGACCGTGAAATGTCGATTCGTCGCCGTTCGCAGCAATTGGGTTTGTGTTATTCGACGACATGGAAGATTTTACGCAAAGATCTTGGTGTAAAACCGTATAAAATACAGCTCCTGCAAGAACTGAAGCCGAACGATCTGCCACAACGTCGAATTTTCAGTGAATGGGCCCTAGAAAAGTTGGCAGAAAATCCGCTTTTTTATCGACAAATTTTGTTCAGCGATGAGGCTCATTTCTGGTTGAATGGCTACGTAAATAAGCAAAATTGCCGCATTTGGAGTGAAGAGCAACCAGAAGCCGTTCAAGAACTGCCCATGCATCCCGAAAAATGCACTGTTTGGTGTGGTTTGTACGCTGGTGGAATCATTGGACCGTATTTTTTCAAAGATGCTGTTGGACGCAACGTTACGGTGAATGGCGATCGCTATCGTTCGATGCTAACAAACTTTTTGTTGCCAAAAATGGAAGAACTGAACTTAGTTGACATGTGGTTTCAACAAGATGGCGCTACATGCCACACAGCTCGCGATTCTATGGCCATTTTGAGGGAAAACTTCGGAGAACAATTCATCTCAAGAAATGGCCCGGTAAGTTGGCCACCAAGATCATGCGATTTGACGCCTTTAGACTATTTTTTGTGGGGCTACGTCAAGTCTAAAGTCTACAGAAATAAGCCAGCAACTATTCCAGTTTTGGAAGACAACATTTCCGAAGAAATTCGGGCTATTCCGGCCGAAATGCTCGAAAAAGTTGCCCAAAATTGGACTTTCCGAATGGACCACCTAAGACGCAGCCGCGGTCAACATTTAAATGAAATTATCTTCAAAAAGTAAATGTCATGGACCAATCTAACGTTTCAAATAAAGAACCGATGAGATTTTGCAAATTTTTTGCGTTTTTTTTTAAAAAAAAGTTCTCAAGCTCTTAAAAAATCACCCGTTATTATTTAATTTGTCATACAATTTATTTGCGCCAAACCATTTTGAATTTAGTACAAAATAATTGGCAACGTATGCAAATGAAATCGATTGAGAGAATAGCTATTAAAATTCAAGGGAGTTTTGGAAGAAAATAGGTGATATTAGTGCGCATGGAATTACATCCAACACCGATTATGGTGGTACTGCTGGTTCATATTTGGATTATAGTACGGTGTTCATTCAAATTTGTGTCTCAATAAAATTAGTCGAAACGGAAGTGATGAATTAAAAGCGAAAAATATTTATCAAAACTGTGCAGTGGTGATCATTTTGGTGCTCATGCTATGTCCGAACAAAGGGAGAATATTATATATTGAATGGCAGTAAATATTGGATTGCAAATAGACCAGAGGCTGATGTACTCGTGATGTATGCTAAAACCAACCCGTCCGCCAAAGAACATGGTATAACAATGTTTGTGGTGAAAAAGGGTTATTCTGGATTTTCGGCGGGCCGAAAATTAATAAATTAGGCTGAATTATTATTGAGTAATTACAAAGTTCCCCCCACCAATATCTTAGGCAAGGAAAATCAAGGCGTTTATATTTGAATGTCAGGTTTGGATTATGTGTGCCGCTGTTATTTATATGCAATTGCCCGTTCGGTCTATTCATCGAAGAAAGTTAGTGCGCGAAATTGTGCCGGTGTTGTTTTATATTTTGCTGAAAAGACGACATAAGTTGCTTTAGATGCGTTATAAATTTTAGGTGGTAACGGTTGTATAAATGACTATCCAACAGGAGGAATTCTACGTGAAGCAAAATTGTATGAAATTGGGGCTGGTACCTCAGAAGTTCGGCATCTTATTTTTGGGAGGGCACTAAATAATGTTTCATTAGGGCGAAACCAAATTTCCAACGGCTTGGTAAACTCACCTTGATTTAAAATATTCTTTTGCGCATTTTAAAATATTTCGATATTTTCGATATTAAGCCCGAACATTTTATTGGATACAAATTCTAAACTGCTTACTTTCTAATACAAAGTAAAATAAAGAATAGAACTCGAAATTTTTGCAGATTTATCATTCGATAAATTGCCGAAGACAAAACACCTAATTTTTAAAAAAAATCCCTGTGTAATCTATGCAGACTTTTTATTTGTGGCCTCTCTACAGCCTAGACGAAGTGACTAATAGGGGTGAAACTTTAGCCTTAAGCTTTTTTCACAAATTGGGAGACCCAGTGATTTTTGGCCGAAATCAGAACTCGTAAACGATTTTCACACCAAATGCGAATTGTGAACGTGATTAACGTTATTCTCGTAAATAGAAATTAAAGGGAAGTTAAACAAATACGAATAGTTTATGTATTTAGGGCGATAAGCACGATCCGTATAATTTCCAAAAAAAACAATTTGAAAATCATAAAAGTTTAAAAAATTCGCGTTTAAACTTACGAAGTTAATTATAAGATAGCGAGTTTGGAAAAATGTTGTTTTTCAAAGATAATTTATTTTGGTAATTTACATTTCCGTGCATAAGATTATATACTTGCATGTACAATTTTTATTTGGTGTGAATACCGCCTTAGACAAATTTTATATTTATACTGTGATCGAAGAGAACCGGGCTCGTATTTTTTTCAAAATTTTACCGGAAATTACGATTTTTAACAAACGAACTGTTTTAAGCTCGAAACAGAAAAAGAGCGAAAAAATATCGCCGTATGGCGATAAAAAACAACCACAAACGGCATAACCTTCTGTGTGTTTGGCACATGACGTTGGGGCGTTAGGCTACTAATTTTAAAAAATGGTTAGTAATATAACGGTTAAATGATACCAACTTATACAGGGTGTCCCACAATTTTACGATCAAACGAAACATTGTGATAGGGGAGCTCATTTCCAATAAAAACAGCCAAATAAAGTTTTTTCAAATTGTTGATGGTTTCGCCAAAAAATAATTTAAAAGAAACCAAGTGTTCTTTTGTTTAACTTTCTGTTCGATCTAGAAGATTGTGCCTTTTCAATAAAATCATTTTTATAAGCAGTATTATTTTCTGTCAAATAAAAACAATGGTTATGTAAAATCCTTTTGTTTCTCAAAATATTGTTTTGTTTTGTTTTAAAATGGCATCACACACATCAATCATTCTGATGTGACTAGCCTATTTTAAAATCTGTCGCATATTATTGTGATTCTGAGTCTTCCTATACTACATTGTTTTCTGTAGTACATTATTTTCCCGCTTGTGTCACTCACAAAACCATTGTTTTTATTTGGCAAAAGATAATATAGCATACAAAAGTGATGTTATTGGAAAGGCACACTCTTCTAGATCGTATTAAAAACTTAAACAAAAGAACTCTTGTTTTTTTTTAAATTAATTTTTTGGTGGGTTGCACATGCGATTTCAGTAAAAAACACTAAAAGTGGAATAACTTTTTCACCAATTCTGGAACACCCTGTATATATAAAAAAAAATAGTTGGCAACATTGTTTCGCCGGCGACAAAAATAGAAATAGGTTCTAAATTTATTTCAACGAAAAAAGGGCCCGTGAAATATTCCATAGATTAAAATCGTATACGTATACAAATCTAATAGGAATTCTGGCAATTCCAATTGGAATTTTAAAGCCTTTCTATGGAGTTGTGTGGAGTACCCTGTTATGATTTTTAATTTGCGAAATTCTCAATGAAAAGTGAAATATATGTTTGATTTTACATTATTTTAATTAGTTTAGAAATCATCAACACATTTTTAAATAAATTACAAAATGTGTACATAATTTTAATTCAGTTCATTGAAATAAAATAAAAGTGAGATAGAAACAAGAGACATATATATATATATATATATATATATATATATATTCATTGAATTAACGATTTTTAAAAAATAAGCACATCAAGATAAGTTTAACGAAATCGAACAAATTTTATCAGCATATTTATAAGAAGTACATCAAATTGTCTTAATTAAAATGGCAGAAAAATTATGTATCTTATAAATAAAGTAAAAATTAAAATTTTAATTGATAAATACGAAGAAAAAATATTACTGTAACATAACCATAATTATTTAACCAAAATTTTGTACTAAAACAGTCGTGGCGCAAACCAAACATACTGAACTCAAACCAATTATGAATTTCTCATTGATTTCTAATAAGAAAATTCCAGAGATTTTTCCAGAGATAAAAAAATATACCGAATCAACTTAAGAATTTGTTACTTTTATAAGCAAATAAAAATGTCCTTTTACAGCAGTAACACTTAATAAAAATTGATACCAATCAACCAGAAGCGTGCATTATTAAAACAAGATGGGTTTCGGTAGGTGCTGAATCAACTACTTCACGAATGAGCGAGAAATGAATCACAATATAAAGATATGGTCGTCAATGGTCATGAAAATGTAGTGAAAAAAAAATCTCCTGACTACTGATAGGTGACTCTGACCTGAATCGCAAATATCAGAAATGGCTGATATTGGCCATCTAAATTTGAGTAAAAATGACATCTGAACACCTTGAACATCAAAACTCGTAGCAGTAAATCCGAGGTCGACCATTATTTGCACTTGGTGGTTTAGATTAGGTGACTCAATGACCAACTTCATGTACGGCAGTCCTTAATCACGATTTCTGGAAATGGCCGATTTTTGATGTTCAAGGTGTTCAGATGTCATTTTTACTCAAATTTGGATTGCCATTATCGGCCATTCCCAGAGATCGTGATTCAGGTCTGGCTAGTACATGAAGTTGGTCATTGAGTCACCTAACCTAAACCACCAAGTGCAAATAATGGTCAACCTCGGGTGTACTGCTACGAATTGTTATGTTCAAGGTGTTCAGATGTCATTTTTACTCAAATTTACATGGCCATTATCGGCTATTCTCAGATATCTTGATTCAGGTCTGCCCAGTATAAAAAGTTGGTCATTGAGTCATCTAAATAAAACCAATTAGTTCTGATCATGTTCGACCTCGGGTTTATTGCTACGAATTTTGATGTTCTAGGTATTCAGATGTCAGTATAACTCTAATTTGGATACCCATTATCGGTAATTTCAGTCGATAGTACAAGAAGTTGGTCATAGAGTCTCCTAAATAAACCATTTGGTGCTTACAATGCTTGACTTTGAGTTTTTTTTTTTGATAAAAAGTTTTATTTTCTATCATTTATTCTAATCGTTTTAAAGTTCTAATATATTTTAATAAAAATCTCGATAATTTCTACATAATACGTGTTTGAGTTTGTTGATAAATTTTTATTTTAGAAAATAATATATATTTTTTATTTAAATTGAGATTTGAGTTATTTTCTAAAAAAGACTCATACTTATACGATTGTACTAACATTTCCAATATGATTCATTTTTTTCCTATTTGAATTTGAATTAACAGTGTGATACTCATACATACATAACATTTATGGAAAGTCTGGAATTCTTCACACCCGTCGAAAAAATCATAGTCGCCAGCGTCGATGGTTGTGTTTGCCTTTGCATTACATATTTTTATGTATATATTTTTATATTTTTACGATTTCGCTCGTCACCTCCGCTCTTGTTCTGTTTTGAGCTTTAGAGAGTTCTCTTTCTCTTTCCAAAATATTTTAAAAAAATATTAGAAACAAAAATATTCTAAATCAAATTTGCGACGAAATAGGTCCAAAATTTAAGCGGAATTGTTTTTCAGGCGAATTGATTGACTGGTCTTAAACTTTATACACCAGCTTTTTCCATAATTTGGGAGGTCCTCGTAAATTTTGACAAAAATCATTATACCGAATGTGGAAGTTTTCGTAGAAGGTTTTTTTTTAAGTATTGTGTCAAATTTAAAGATTAAGTTTCCGGAAGAGTTGCCATTGTAGGTTTTCTGAAATTTAAGCGGGATTGAAGATTTTTAAGAATCATTTAAGTACATTCGTGGTAAAACGAAATCGATTTTTGCCGGAATCGGTAGTGTTTAAAAAAAATTTCAGATGGAAACAATTTCACTTACATAGCAAATTATGATGGCACAGTTCATAATTTAAAAAACTTTTTTGAAACCAATAGAGGTTTCGGCGACTAAAGTATAAATATTTAACTTGAACAAATTCTAATCGTCAGTTCCTTAACAGTATACTTCAAAATACTAATTCAGAGTAGGTAAGACCCAAGTAACAAGATAACACATCGATGACACAATTATACAACTATCTAAAGTGTTTTATTTATCTTTATCGCCTACCAACATGTTTTATTTTTGTCAACACCAGACCCAAATAAGTTTTTTACGACATTTGAACTAATCTTGATTAGTTGAGTTACCACAAGTATTGCTTATCAAACACAACATGTAAACACAACTATTTAGTGTCACACTACTCTTATCTATCTACAGCTACACGAGTTAGTGACTTATTGTGGTTTTAATTAAAATTATACAAAATATCAATTCAAATTTGTAATTTCGAAATTATTTGTGTTAGATAAACTCGTATATGCAAATTATTTGTAATTTAAGCTAATTATTAAGATTGTATATTATATACAGACTGAGAACAAAACATAACCGCACAAAATATATTTTTTGTTGTGTGAGGAAGCAGAATTAATATTATTGTGAAAATAACTAACAAGACACTCATATGGCTTCACCTTAGGTTTATTTCATTGCTAATACCTCAAAAATGTAATTTTAAGCAGTCGTAATATTGTTGATACGAGTATTTTTCATATTGTGCCTTCAGTGTATATACGGTCAAGGAAATAATTTTGACTGGGCGCATATTACCACTGCCCATTTCATGCTAAATTATTCGTAAAGAGTTTTCGAAATATGTATATGTAATACAATTACAAGCTATACCTAGATCATGTCATAAATTCTGCGACCGTAAATTCCGGAGAGTATGAATTATTAAATTCTATCGTGTAAGAGATGAGAATATGGTACTAATAATAATTCGTTAAGCTTTACAAAATTAATCTTCAAATACAAATTTTCGAAAGTGATCTTTTGAAATTAGGGTTGAAATGGGAGTTTGTTACGGGTGATTGATGGGGAGTAGCCACTTTAATAAAAGGTGGGATTTCCACAAATCATTCATAAAATATATTTCAAAAATTTAACTTGTTAAATGGGGTTGAATTAAGGGTTTTATATTGTCAAATCTGGCTGGAATAGAGTATGCCACCAGTGAATTTTATTAGGTTATATACATCTAGTTTAAACAATGTGGCTAGAAAACTGTTTCCGTTAAGAATCTCACCAAGCGAAGGTGACACAAAACCATAATTAAGTTATATGATTACACTCTGAAAAGGGTTACACTATTCATTAATTTCCTATATATGCTTCGGATAATATAATTCAAAGTAATCGTGCAGCAACAATCCAGAAGTGCAAACAATTCCGTTAAATTTTATTCAAACTAGCTGAACCGGCGAAATTTATTTCGCTCCAAATTACTTCGTCCGAGCAAACACTTTTCTCCTTCACGAAAATTGATTTTGATGAGCGAAAAAATCAAACAACTTAACTCAATTCTCAATAGACGATTGAGTTGAGTGGGGCCATTCCATTCACTTTTTCATCGAATTCAACACTAAAGGCAGGTTCGTTCGTTCGTTCGGTCATTTGTTCGAGCAATCATCTCTTGTAGAAAAATCCAGAAGAAAAAATCGTCATTTTTGAGCAATATGATTGGTGGAGTTTGTCAGAATGAACGAACGAACGCAACCATAAAGGCGGCATAATGTATTGAAAAGTGAATAAAATATCGATTCAAACTTAGGCATCTAATGAAAATTTAGGTGTTTTTTGCAAATTGACTTTGTTAATCGTCATAGCAAACGCCAAACGAACGGGGAACTGAATGCACTTGAAGTCGAACGGAATGTCAGTTGGAATCAGAGAAATTCTTGGAATTAGATCATCCTCTCCTTTGAATTTGCCCTTGATGGTCGTCGCTTGAATCACGTGATTGATCAGTTCCTGATTCGGTAATCGCGTTCCGTTCCAAAATCTCAGATGGTTCAGATTGCGCAGCATAATTATCACAGATCCGACCTAGATCATCAAGTTATGCGTTGGTATTCCCGACAGATCATGCACATTCAAAACTCGGTCGGATAGTTATTTGCCTCGTCTTGATTGGGCACACAGTCAACGGATTTGTAACAATGCATTTCTCCAGAGATTTGGTTTGAATCAAGTAATTCAGTCTCAATTAAGTAATTCAGAATGTCTTCCTTATTCTTCGCTGCCAAAATCGCTCGTTTGCTGAACCAATCGTGATTCATATAATTTCGGCGGATGCCCGAAAATACTTTCGGGAAAAGCTCTTCCTTCGACGTCGTGAACGTGCAAAAATTCGAGGAAAAATTTAGTAGTTCTGTAACGTGCCTCTCATGTTCATGGTCAACTGCTATTTTTTCACATAGCGTCACAGACTCGACGATTTCAGTCATGCGTTGAGTTCATCTGCAATTGTCGATCTCGGAATGACAGGTAGCGTTTGACGAAAATCGGCGGCCAGCAGAATCATCGCTCACCGCAAAACGTCTTAAGTCACTTCGTAAATTATGCATCGTTCTTGTCGTTCATTTCAAGCTCATATTTCGATGTTGTCTTTGTATTTGTTCCACAATTCCAATGCGTTCGATGGATGACATGTCGATGATCGATGATGATGGCGACATGATGATCGCGACCAATGTACGAATTTGATTTGCCGGCGCAGCAAATTCAGTTGTTGTCCAGCAAATGCAGACGTTGGCAAGCCTCTCGATAAGTGGTGCACAACACACCATCTATAGTACGGAACGATTCGAACGAAGTAGAACCACGAACATGGAACAAAAGCAAACGAAGATAGAAGAATTCGTCTTGTCGAATACACATCGAAGTATCCTGCAACAGGTTGGCCTTTCATTCGTCGTTGAAACTTCTTCGTCGAATGGTTCCAAGATTTCGAAAAAATTTGTGGGTGTTGTAGCTGGTGGTCGGTCTGCTCGTTGTACTGCATTAGCTTCCGTGAAATAGACATGCCGTCTATTCTCCAAATGCACCCACAAATGATGAACAGTGGGTTGACGTTCGTGTATTTCAAATGAGAAAATATGCCAAATCGCCTCTTTTCAACTGACATAACGGCTCAATTGGAACCTTGGCATTTCGCCATTTGCATCCACAGCAGCAATGCCGAACACAGCCAGATCGCTACCTACCAACATATGTCGCTGGGAGAATGGCCAATTGGCCAACGTTGGTTGCATCTCCTTCCAAAACGATGTAATCTCGTAGATGAATGTACTGCTTGGAACGTAGTTTTGATTGATTGAAGCGGATGAAATTTAAAGGCTCGTTTCGATCTTGACATAAATGCAATGGACAAAATGCATGGAACTGACCTTTTTATTCGTTTCTTCATATGAAAATGCAATTGACAGCTCAATAACTAACCGGACAGTGGATTGACCATCTTTATCTGGAAGTGCTAGCCATTCTCTCCCTGACAAAACATCAATGGATATTGAAGTGCATCATAAGATCGATGTTTTCCGTACACAATATTAGGAGATTCCATATTTTCTAAAAACAATCACAATTGCGACTTTGTCGATAGTGGGGGCATTGTACTGACGTACATGGCCTCCGGTTGTTTTTTTGTCTGCTCTGATGATCATCGGAAGTCATTGTCTCCAAAATAGTTTTAAACAAACGAACCAACGCATTGTGCTCATGCAAAAGATATTGAAGTTCTCCGATTATCTCTCGCTTTGACGCATTGAAACACGCAATAGGATATCTTAGTTCAATTTCGGAATTTCCAACGAAATAAATTTGAAGGAACTTATAATAAAATAAAATTCAGCAAAAAATTTCCGAGTTTTTCCGAGATTCCTAAGCCGCCACTGGATTGAGACGAACAAAGCAAAAAAAGAATCGAGATCGTGTCGTTCTCGAGTTTTTGCGAGACTAACGCACAGCAATTGATTTTTATATACATAGATAGACCGAGAAAATAAATAGATAAGATAATAGATTGGATAAAAAAAAAAACGAAATACTAATTTGCATGCAGCCTCCGGTGGGATTCGAATCCAGTACCTCCTAGCCCAAGCGCCGAAGCTTTAACTACTGCATCAAATGTCTCATAAAAAATGTACATACAAATTTCATATAAAAAAGGCTTTTGATTCGATTTTTTGGGTTTTCCGACTTTTCCAGTGGTTTTTTTCAAAGTTTTCTTTTTAAGAACCATTCCTGGCAATCGGTTCAGCCATTCTCAACACATACATTTTTTACACAATTTTTATATTTTTAGATTTTAAATGATTGTTTTAACAAAAAGCGTAAGGTCACAAATTAATTTATTTGACAGTTTTTAGAGCCCCTCATTTGCTATTTGGCAGAAATCAGTTGTGGATATCTGTGTGAATGTACACTAATACACATCAAGTATACGTTTATGGTTCGGCTAAACAAACATCTTAATTGAGAAAACACTAATAGTTTACTAATGCACAAATTATAGCACCTTTGGAGGATGTAATATTCTTGATAATAAATTTGATTTGTCACATTGTAGAGTGGAGCCAATACACCTTCGACCAGATGCCCCACGACAAACGTAGCTGGTATAATGGTTAAATATAGCCCTTTACTACGTACTCCAGTATTTTGCTAGTAGTGTAATAAGAATAACCTCACGTAAAAGATTCTGTTCGCAAAATAAATATCCTAAACATTTTGTATGACTTAAACAATTGCCAATTTACCTAATGTACCCCCAAAATCGCCCTAAATAAAATAATATAAATTTTATGTTCCGAAATCAATAAACGTCTAGACATGGCTGACGTATAAATACATAAAATACAATTTATGCATACAGCACTTATATGCTTAAGAATTCAATATAATAAAAATTAACACTCGTTTCACCGGAGGATTGGAAGAAGAACGTGTAGAAAATTAGTATAATAAGTTAATTAGTTAATTAGTTAATAAAAATAACGGAGTTCAAAATCCAGAAATCCGTATTCAGGATTTCAAAATTCCGAATTTTAAGAAATTGATTTAAAAAGAAAATCAATTCTTGGTTAGTCAGAATCGGGATCAATTTTTTTTTAGAGCACATCTGTTTTTTCTAGACATAATAGTAACAAACTCGTAATGCCAAATTGTTTTTAGTTACGCAAATAAAATGATAAAATAAAAATCCCAAAACATGAAACACTGAAAATCGCAAACACGTCATCAAATAAAAATAATTCCCAAATACCCATCCCTGACTGCACGCGGGGTGTCACCATCAGCATTATTATTATTTTTTTCGATATAATTCCGGGAAATTATAAACAAGGATATCATTCTACTAAATTAAAATTATAAAAAAACACAAAAATAAATTAATAATAATACAGTAAGTCCTCGACTTACGCGAATTCGACTTACGTGAATTCGTACTTACGTGATTTAAAAAAAAATGAGATTTTGAGTTTTTTTGATGAAATATGCAGGTTTTTTCAACTTTATTTTCCTGCGCTTTATTTCTAAGTGCTCTACTTTCGTTTGTTTACACACACTATTATTTTCATGTGATAGTGAGAAAGAGAGAATCGTTTAGCTGGCTCGATTCGCGAAAGTTTCAAAAAAGTGAATGATGCTTTTGCATCGACAAAATGGATCGTGATACAAGGCAAACAACATTGGACCAGTTCTCTTATAAGTAGTTTCTATGTACTTTAATGTATCTATGTACGCTGAAATGATTCATATCTGAATTAATAATAATTTCTAGAAATAATAACTATAAATAATGATGTTTTATTAAATATTTTTTTATGTAGGTCTATTCTATTTTCACCTATCCTTTAAAACTAACAAAAATTTCTCGAATTTAAGGTTTGTTCGAATTACGCGATTTTTCGACTTACGCGAAAAGCTTCAGAACGAATTAATCACGTAAGTCGAGGACTTACTGTAGAATCTATGTATTAGGTTTAGCAGAACGATATCCCGCCGCAAAAAAGGAGAAAGCAACCGTTGGTTTGCTCAAAGCAAGCAGATTTAAAACTAGTGAAGCAAAAAAGTAAAAAAGAGAAAGAGAAACAATAGCAATTTTAGTAAAGTGGTGTCAAAAAATTCGAGATATTTATTACTCTCGCGCAACATTCCTGTAATAGGCTCTTTCTGGTCGTAGGCCGTTCAGTGAGGAGCAATTCTATCAACAAGTACCGTTAAGTGATATCTTTTCAAGTAGGGCTGAAGAATCAGCCTCACCAGATAAAAGTTCATGAATGAAAATGATGTCTGCAACATATCGTCGCTTACTGACTGGCTTTAAGTTAATGAGCTCCGAGCGGTCAAGATAAGGAGGCAAATTGTAAATATCCACCCATAGAAATTCGCGCAGAACAAGGCGCAAAAATCAACGTGGTACAGCTTCAATTCTTCGTATGTGCACTTTATGGCATAGGGACCAAACTTGACTAGCACACTCGAGAAAATGCCGAACAAATGTCATACAAATAGCCCTCGTCTGACCAGCGTTTGAGAAATCTAAGAGAACAAAACCATTTGCCCAGTGTTACCTCAGTGTATCGGACCATTACGCACGCTACAATGATACTGGTAGCATCAAAAAACGCCATGGAGTTGGACATCCAGAAATAGCAACTACACCAGAAATCGTTCGAAAGGTGAAGGCCAGAATTCAACGTAATCCACGACAAAGCATAGTCCAATTGGCGAAAAATCTCAATGTGTCATCTCGTAGCATGGTGTGCATATTAAAAAATAAGTTACGATTGAAGCCCTTCAAAATACAAAAAAGTTCTAGATGTAACACCTGCCAAAAAGTACACATTACAAAAGCAAGCAAATGTGTTAAATTAAAATTAAAATAATTTTTTAGGCAAAAGGCAATTTAGATTAGCGAATTGCTCTGCAAAAGCCAGCACTTGCATTATTGATGCTTTGGGCTGCGGTAACTGCCACAGGACGCTCGCTCGTTTTCATTGAACAGGGCGTAAAGGTAAATCAACAAATCTAGGCACGTAAACAATTCGGTATAGAAACCATTGGATGTTTCAACAAGACTCGGCACCATCCCATAAAGACCGTGAAATTCAACGTTTTTTATGATAAAAAATTCCCAGATTCATTTCTTCACAACAATGACTACCACATTACCCGGACTTAAGACATATCGATTGTTTTATATGGTCGATTCTGGATTCTAAGTATTATCTAAAAAACATGAAACGGCCGACGCGTAAAAGATTGCTCTTCGGCGAGAATGGTACAAAATACGTTTGTGCAGCATGTGAAGCATTCTCGAATTCTCGGTGGCTATATCGACAAATACCATATTTTTTGTTAAATTTGAAATGTTTTTACGATATACTGAAGTTACCGACCCCTGTATCTATGCCTAGTCGTGTATGGATTTTTGTCAATGTGCTGTATGTCACAGCTTGATTAGGTCTGATTAAATTTGGATACAATTTTGTAAATTATGGTATTTCTAATATTTCACTTTCTGAACCTAATTCTGAAACTTCACGATTTTCAATTTAAAAATTCCTATTTTCGAGAAACACGCATAATTTTAAGGCTATATTTAGATGAATAGTTTAAAAACTCATTTTCATTTGATTTAAAGTAAGATTCCGTATATAAAAATATAAGTTTCACGTTTATCAAATTCATTTTTCAATAATTTCAATAAATTTAGTGATAGTTTAGAAGTTTGCTTTGAAGAAACTTGTAAACTATCACTAAATTCCTACGATTGCTCCTTCTGCTGTTATTAAATTAGCTTCTTTTGTACTTAGTTACTGAACTGATAACATTTTAGGTTCACAAACATGACAATTGAAATGGATAGAACGTAAAAAAAAGTGAAGGTAACAAATTTGGAACGTCAATTAAATTTGATTAACAATGTTCTCTTGTACAGTGAATTTTAACTATAGCATACAAATCAAAGCCTAAAATTAGGCAACAAATTTAATTTTTATTTTAGATAATAAATTAGTTTTTCTAAACCTCGTTTACTCGATTAAATTAACCGGGGGTATTCGAAAACTCGATAGATTGATGAAATTGTCGAGTACTCGAATATCCGAGTACTCGAAATACGTCCACCAATAGTAAGAGTTGAGGTGCGAAACCAACGGCTTTTGAGTTTAAACAAAATTATTTTATGGGAAACCTTGCCAAATTGCTTGCTGAAATCCGTGGTTATAACATCAACTTCGTTTCCACCCTCCATAACGTTCAAAGTATGCAAGTAAACGGAATCATATGTAATACTTTCAAATAACTTGGGGATTCAGGACAATTTCGCAATTGACCTATAATTGGTGACATCTGATCTACATCCCTTCTTATGGGTTAGAATTAGAAAAGAGTCTTTCCATATTAATGGAAATATTCCGTGCGAGATCAAGTGTTGGAACAGCGTTGTAAGTGGCTGATTCAAGTTACCAGCACAGTTTTTTGAAACGATAGAAAGCAAGCCGAACGATAGAAAAATCATATTTTAGCTGGTTGATGCTCCTTACCACAGTATCAAGATCAATTTGAATAGAGACCGGAGATGCTAAAGAGCTGTTATTCATGCAACTGAAGTTGTCAGCATTGGGCTCGGTATCGTTATTGGATTAGACAATCTTAAAAGAAATTGCGAAAAAGCCAGCAATGGTTTTGGGGTCACCAGAATAATGATCACTCATGAAATAAGTATTCCATATTACGCAGCTTCGTTTTATTCTATACTTCTGGTACAGAGTAATTGTAGTACAAGATTTACTCGTTTATGGGGTGTTCGCTTCACTGCACTTACTCATGAGTTATTATGAGGCTAACGGCTGTTTATAAAGAAACGCATCTCCTACACACAAAAAAATAAGCGGTGTTAATAGATTTTTTATCCTAATGACTAGTTTATTTTTATCCAATCGGATAATTATTTTAAAATCTAACACCGCATCGTCGGATACATATTTAAGTTTATCCGATGGGATAACTATTTTTGAAAATAAAATTTGTTACCTTTAACACCAAGTTAAGGAATTTTTAACCGTTTGTGAATATGTTTTATATTACAAGGGAAACCCCGAAAAACTCAGGTAAACTCCCTTTGGATAAAATTTAATCCTTTTATGGTGTTTTTTGTAAAAAAATATTTCAAGGATTAACGATTTTAAATATTACATTTCAGTGTTCATTTGAATTTTGTGGATATCACTTCACAATTTCATTACATTTTTGTAAATTTAACATAAAAAGATATAGTACTGTATATTAAATTTGTGAAATGTGGAAATATTCATGTGAGATCATCATTGTTAAGAATCTATTAAAATGGTAAACAAATAAATTAGTGAAAAAAATGTGTGAATGAAAAATTAATTCCATTTTTTGTTCTTTTAATTTATTTAGAATTTGATGACAATTTCAGTGTGCTGCATATATTGAAACATCTTTAAGATACTAAGAGAAAAAAAATGTATGAACGACTGATGTAAACTTACAGCCATATTCATTTTTAGTGTTTGAAAAAGTAAGTGTCCTAGTAATTCATATTTATAAATTAAAACGTAAAATAAAATAATAACATATATTTTCAGAATGGAACAAATATAACAGATGTAATTACGCAGCCACACCTGATTCTTCGAGGTCCATCAAAAAATCTAGTTTTGTCGTACAGCATTATTATCGATAGTAAGGAAATTCCGCTATCATTGATTTTATAACCATTAATGTCTTTACAACGTTATTCAAGACATTTTACCAAATTCTAAACCATATATTATTTACAAAAATAAAATAAAAAGAATTATAAAATTAAAATTTATGTCATTTACTTATTTCACAAATTCCCAATTTGGGTCTTTAAAATGTCCAAGAGGAAAAGATAAAAGAGGTGTTATGAAGTTCATCAAGTCGGTGTTAATATAATAATTATTTTAATGGATATAATTTATAAACAAATTTGGTGTAAAACTTTTTATCCAATAGTATTTTTTGTCATTTTTATGATAATATCCGATTGGATTCAATTTATATATATCCGATCGGTGGGACACTATGTAACACCGATTCGGTGTTGTGGTGACCTTTAATTTTTTTGTGTGTAACAAAGAAACAATTCTCAAATAAGACCTATTTACTCTTAATTTTTTATTATTTGAATTTTTTTTTTATTTATTTTGGAGATAGATTTTATTTTCGATTGGCTTTCGGAATTTTGCTTTTCGGTTATAAATTGTTTGGGATATCGAAGGTAACGCGACAGATTCTAAAATTGGGCTGATTAAAGTCGACTATTTCGTAAACGGTTGTTCGCAAATTGATGAGGAATTTTGTACCAAGTTCTAGAATTTTGACATGTGTGAAATTGAAAATGATGTTCTGAATTAAGGATAAGCAGAATGATTAGAAATGTACCATATCTAAATTGCCTTTAATCAAATCGTAATTGATATGATTGGGATTTTCGTTTCCATTCAGGAAATCAATATGCAGACTAAATATGTTCAAATTTAATTTAACATTTTTATGTTGTTAATTGTTTTTTTCGTATAAATGCTGTTCTATTCAAAATATTTGGGAAAGCCCGAAATATCTTCTAATTAAGTTTATCATTTCTGGTAAATCGATTTCTGTCAAACATGACAGGGACCTCCTAATTTCTGGAAAAATCTTAACCATGACGTTTCATCCCGATCAATCAATCCGTCTGAGCTATACAACGCCCGAATTTTTGTTGACATTATTTTCTGAAAACATTGTTTTTTGAAAAATCTAAATTTACGCTTAAATTTTAGAAAATTGATTTTAACCGATACTGTTGCAAATTTAATTTACAATTTTTTAGTTTATATTCGTTTGTCTCATAAAAGATATGCTTTTTAAAATATTTACAAAAAACGATAAGGTTCTTACAGAATTTGTCAATTCCGTTAGACCGATTTCGTCCCAACTTCACTGAGATCTCCCAACTTATAGAAAAAGCTTAAGTATGAAACTAAATTTTGGAAAACTGTTCTGGGCCGGTATTGTTGCAAAATTAATTTAGAATTTTTTAGATTATAGTTCTTTCAAAGGGGTTATGACAAAATACGAATGCTACTTAAGTTCTACGAAAAACGATATGTTACTACACTTCATTTCTCAATTCACATGCGTGATTACGAAACGTTGATGTGCGTCACACAACTGCTCATCGTAACTGACTACTTAAGATCTAATTTTTAATTCAATCCGAACCAGCAGTGCACTGTAAAAATTGGTTTAGTTTATTTATTCGATTGCAGTAATTTTATTCTGAACACCCCGTTTTTATTTGTGAGTGCTTATATCGTGAATGCTCGATTCTTCAAATTTTACTCTACAGAAGTTTTCTATGTTGGTAAAAAAAATCTATAGGATTTAACCTTAAAATCGTGCACTCTTCTACCAGTTTAGTACCGTGACCGGGGAATTGATTCCCCAGTATTAAAAAAAGACGTTGATACGAGGAATTCATATTCTTTATTGTTGTATTATATATCTAATACCCTGTGGCCCTATTCTGGTAATTCCCGAGAAATGAAAATTTTAAATTTTGTAGCAGTTTTATTCCCTTTCCCTAAAGTGTAGTATTCTGGCTTTTGGGGAATTTTTTTTTTTGGGAAAAAATTACCAGTACCAGTACCAGTTTTGACGTTTATTATTCGATACCTATTTTAGGAAAGAATTAACTGGGAATAGAATTTAACAGAAATTTATTGTATTTTATACTTATAGCATGATTATGGCTGTAAATTTGTTATTGTTCCAAGCCAGGTCGGTTGCATTTGCAGTCGACATTAAGAGCATTTTTTATTGAATCGGTAGTGTAGCTCATAAGCGACGTCCCATCCGAGAAGCAGAAATGAAAGCAAACGAACCTCCTTCCTTGGCTTCTCCGACTGATACGAACAGACAGAGTATTTCGCGTTTATTTCATCTAATTGTACCAATATCGTGTTGTATTGCGGGCCAACAAATCTTTTGCAAATCTTTTGCCACTGGGTAACTTGTATACAAATTTATCCATGGTAATGGTCGCGCTATCTGGGGCTTGGATGGTATGAATTGGCAAAAGCGGCACCTATTTCTGGAAGTTAGATCCCTCTCATCGAGCGATTTGGAACCTTACAAAAATTGCTACTTACAACAGCGCTCATATTACGTTTTCAACCAGCTGGGCGAAAATATTGGAGAACGAAGTTCATAGCGGCATCTGAGATGGAGGAATCGCAGCTTCTGCACATAGCACAAGGTATAACGCATACTTTACTGAAATTAATTCGTTCAAATCTCGTTGCAGTATTGATGCATCCAGCAAATTGCCTACACTCAATCTATTTTTGGATGCCAAGGAGATTCTACGTGTCGGCGAACGGCTGACTCACGCTTACATTCGATAAGATCAGCGTCATCCGATGATTTTGCCGAAGGAATGTTTATTGGCTCGCTTGCTTATTAATCACGCGCACACTGTCACATTACACGGTGGCATATAAGAAATGCTACAATATCTGCGTAGACGATTCTGGATTATTCATGCGCGCGCATTGGTAAAAACATTCAGCCACCAGTGTGTTATTTGCAAGCGACACCAGCGAACAATGCAACAACAACAGATGGCATCATTGCCCCGTTCACGTGTTCTGATAGCCCCACCATTCACAAATACTAGGCTAGATTACTGCAGTCCTTTTTATGTCAGATTAAGTGGTCAACGTGTAACCACCACAACGAAAACCTACGTAAATAGTAATATTTATTTGTACAGCCATCAGGGCGGTACACATAGAGGTTGCCGAAGATCTTTCGACTCGAGTATTCCTAGATGTATTCGATAGATGCACCAGCCGACGCGGTTACTGTACAACACTTTATAGCGACAATTAGTATGTACATCTGGATCCATTTTCTCCGGTTTAATTCGAGCAGACTGTTTTTCTAGTTCTAGTTTTTAAGTTGTTCTTTGTAATGTATGACGCAATACACGCCATTAAATAATTAAATTGTTTTATTGTTTTATTCGCATTTTAAATTGTTCTGAATGTTTTATTTTGCAATACGTGTAGTGATATTAAACATTTTTGGTGCCTCCTATGAGGAATGAATTAACGTCCATTGAGTGTTGAGATATTTTGGAGAATTAATAAAAGGAATGGCCGCGTTGAATTTAAGAACATTCGGCCGCACATCGATTTTACGGATGCTGCTTGCATTGCAGTGAAGGTGGATAATTATGCTCCCGATAAGGTGGAAATCGAGCAGTCTCTACGGAATATTGAGGCGCATTTCACCAGATTCGTGACAAATCACATGGTGCTGGTTGGTGAAGCTGAGGGAGATGCGATCGCTGCTATTAACCAACTTTTTGCTGAAACTTAAGCGGCATATGACGAAGTTTGTATAAAATTGCGTCGATTGATTTTGGATGGAAAATCCGAGCAGACTACACGAGTAACCAGGATTGAGCGGTAGACATGCGTTTGGATCCGGTGTCGATTCCTATATTTGATGAACGTCCAGAGAATTGGTTTATGTTCAAGGACATGTTTGAGACGCTTGTGCATAATCGCACAGATTTGGAACCACCTTATAAGTTGAGCAAATTAAGACAATATGTGAAAAGTGGGGACGTCCCTATGGTAGCTGGTGTTTACACTGGTGGTTATGAGCAAGTTTAGTCTAAACTCAAGCGGCGTTATGACAATTCACGTCGTTTAGTTGAGACGCATGTGAATCGTCTGCTCGATCTGCCTGATTAAGCGCCCGAACAGCAACGAGCATTGCGAGACATCATCGACTGCACCCGCAGTACATTACGAGCATTGTCCGTCCTGAATTTACCAACGGTAACGCGATAATTTATCCCATTCTATTACGAAAACTGCCAAAGGCTGCAAGTAGTCAATGGACAATGAGCCTTTCGGATGAAGCATTGCAGAAACTGGATGATATGCTTGTATACTTCGAGCGCCAGGCATTGAATATGCCTTCAACGACTCCTCGGACAGATGTACAACAAAACATTGGACGACGTCCATTTCAGCGAGGTATTCACGCAAATGTTGCTGGGACCAATCCACCACAGCATTCTGCTTCAAATCGAGCATCGCCTGCAGCATTGGTTTGTCCACGTTGCTCGGGCCCACATCGCATTTATAGATGCCAAATTTTTCGTAATATGAGTATACCTCAGCGCTGGGTGGTAGTTAAAAGCAACATATTATGCTTCAACTGTTTGAATCCCCATCATAATCAAACTAAATGTTCATCCGGTATGTGTGCACTTTGTCGGAAGAAGCATAATACTCTATTATGTAAGGCGACATCAGAGAGAGCTGCTGTTCCGCCACCATCATCTCAGGCATTATTTCGAGCTGAGAATCAATCGAGGTCAATCTACATGCAGTCCTTCATCATCCATGCCAACAGTGCTGTTCTGCTTGCCACCGCAACCGCAGTCATATTGGATCGGCATGGAAACCGTCACCTATGTAGATCACTTTTAGACCCCGGATCTCAGGTGAGTTTCATCACTGAATTGGCGTTTACTAATTTGAATCTTCACCGAAACCGGTGTGAAGTAGCCATTAAAGGAATCGGCGCATCAACGAATACCTACACTCGCGGTCAAACGACACTTACCATGTGCTCTACGATAGAGGCTGATTTCAAAATGCAATTTGCGGCATATACATATATTACGGTCAATCACGTCGACCAGGCCTGCGACGTCGATTGATGCTAAG
The DNA here is from genome assembly GCA_947310385.1 of Nephrotoma appendiculata. Classification (NCBI taxonomy): domain Eukaryota; kingdom Metazoa; phylum Arthropoda; class Insecta; order Diptera; family Tipulidae; genus Nephrotoma; species Nephrotoma appendiculata. The sequence continues at coordinate 303,141,837 of OX371223.1, forward strand.
TGTTGGAAACATTTGCGCCCACTACAGCTTGCTGATCCGGGATTTGCGAAGCCAGGCCCGATAGATCTCTTAATCGGTGCCGATATTTGGGGAATTATCATTCGAGATAGAATTGTCACTGGTCAGCGCACCCAGCTATCTGCAATACGGACACATTTAGGATGGGTGATATTTGGGCCTTTCATAACTAATCCAACTTTCGATCGACCACTGAACACATTTACAGTCAACAAATGTGTCGGTGAGCAGCGACTCGATGAACTACTTTATAAGTTCTGGGAACCTGAAGGACCGGTAACCGAATGCGATCCCGCTTCGGATCCATGTGAGAAGATTTTTGAAAGCACTGTCACATGCAACAAAGAAGGTCGCTACAGTGTACAAATACCATTACGCCCCAACGCACGGGCACTGGGAAATTCGCATCAGCTAGCTCTGTGACAGTTTTAGCAGTTAGAACGAAGACTGTATAGCGATTCCGAATTATGAACCAAGTATGTCAAGTTTATGCGTGAATATATTGACTTAAATCATATGGAATCGGTGGTTGATTCTCGAGGCGATCCTTCTCAATCATATTACATCCCGCATCATGCTGTCAACGAGAAGTTTAGAGTGGTATTCAACGCGTCAGCCAAAACGAGTAACGGTGTGTCACTGAACGATACACAAGTGGTTGGACCACAATTGCAAGACGTTCTTGTGAATATCATATTCCATTTCCGTAAGCGAAGAATTGCCATTACTGGTATGTGGAGAAAATGTTCCGCCAGGTGGAAGTTGATTCCTGCCATCGTTAGTAGCAGCAAATATTGTGGCGTGAATCACCAATGCAGCCGCTGCAGACATATCAATTGAAGACAATTACGTATGGTATGGCATGTTACTGAACTTTGGCGTTGGATATCAACGCCATCTTACAACAAGGCAAATTTCGTTTAAGAAAATGGAATTCGAACGATGCACAGATGGTTATGGCGATTATTGGTTCGCAATGCGTTGGCTTGGTGTGAAACCAGCGGCGACGATAACGCTTCATGGATTCTGTGGTGCAAGCAGCAAGGCATATGTTGCAGTGATTTACATGCGCATAGTCGATGCACAGGGGAACACAAATGTTTCGCTAGTAATCGCAAAGACAAAGGTTGCGCCAGTGAAAGAAATTACGATTCCTCGGCTGGAGTTGTGTGCGGCTCATCTTCTTGTAACGGTGATCAATAATGTACGAACCGCACTACAACTAGAAAATGTGGTGTACACTTTATGGAGTGATTCAAGAATTGTATTATGGGTGAGTTACATCCAGCAACATTCCGACGTTTTTCGATGGCGGCACGTTAGCACAGAACACCATCCAGCAGATTAAGCTAGTCGTGGAATCTTCCTCTCTGCACTAGAAGGGCATTCACTATGGTGGAAAGATCCTCCGTGGATGTACAATGAAATGACAAAGGTGGAGGTCAGATCCCTCTCATCGAGCGACTTGGAACCTTACAAAAATTGCTACATGCAACAGCGCTCATGTTACGTTTTCAACCCAGCTGGGCGAAAATATTGGAGAACGAAGTTCATAGCGGCATCTGAGATGGAGGAATCGCTGCTTCTGCACATACGCGAAGCACAAGGCGCATACATTACCGAAATTAATTCGTTCAAATCTCGTTGCAGTATTGATGCATCCAGCAAATTGCTTACACTCAATCCATTTTTGGATGCCAAGAAGATTCTACGTGTCGGAGGACGGCTGACTCACGCTTACATTCGATACGATCAGCGTCATCCGATGATTTTGGAGAATTAATAAAAAAATTGGTAAAAACATTCCTCCACCCATGTGTTATTTGCAAGCGACACCAGCGAACAATGCAACAACAACAGATGGCATCATTGCCCCGTTCACGTGTTCTGATAGCCCCACCATTCACAAATACTGGGCTAGATTACTGCGGTCCTTTTAATGTCAGATTAGGCGGTCAACGTGTAACCACCACAAGGAAAACCTACATAGTAATATTTATTTGTATAGCCATCAGGGCGGTACACATAGAGGTTGCCGAAGATCTTTCGACTCGAACATTCCTAGATGTATTCGATAGATGCACCAGCCGACGCGGTTACTTTACAACACTTTATAGCGATAATGGTACCCAGTTTGTCGAGACAAATCGGCTAATGCAACGCGATCTGCGCGAATGGAATAATACTCATGCTCAACAACGGATCATCGCCAACCAATCTATTCAGTATCACCAATTGAACAAGCTTCTAATACGGATCGAAGCATGTCTTAATTCGAGGCCAATCATGGCGCTACATGATGATCCAGGGTGAGATCTTGCTTTAATCCCTGGCGAATTTCTAATTGGACGACCCATAACGACACGACCTGAGCCAACGGTTCCAGAAGTACCAGAAAATCGTCTTAAATATTGCAGTGACTACAACGAATGTATCAACAGTTTTGGAAGCGCTATATTTCAACAAGATAATCTTCCACCGTCTCGGTGGCGCTTGGGACGTGTTGTCAACGTACATCCAGGCAGCGACGTGCTGGTGCGTGTGGTAACGATTGAATACAACAGCCATCGAAAAACATCTGATGGACGCTTAATCAAACATCAAAGACCAATCCAGAAGTTGTGTCGGCTAATTTCAGCCCATGAAGAAGTTCCAAATCGTACCGGTTTGGCCAGGTAGAAATGTTTTTTTAAATTGTTCTGAATGTTTTATTTTGCATTACATGTAGTGATTAAAACACTATTTATTGTGCTACAAACTATTTTCTATACCTATTTGTCTGTAATCGCACCGATTCTGTCCCAACTAACTAACCTAATCCATCTTTCGGTTTTGTTATGTGTAAAAAAAAGTAGCCAGTGGGCCAGGAGACATTTATTTTCCATTATAGAAAATTTGGGTGGCCTTGAACCATACAAAAATGTAAATTTCTCAAAACATGCAATCGCCCACATCTAAAATGAACAAGAACCTAAAAACAATGTAAAGGATTTTTGGATATTGAACACGGCACTACATTTATAGGCAAATTTAAAAAAAATTTATTTCGGCAGAATAAAGAAGTAAACTCGAACCGCCACGAAAGTTGGTAACGTTACATTTGGAAGCAAATATTCGTATTGACTCTTTCAATTAATTTAGAATCAAACTATTTCTGATAGTTATCATTTATGATGAATTCTCTGAATATTTTATTTTTACAACGAAATTCTTCATAAAATATTATTAACACTAATTAGCAGAGCACAATAGTGTACCGCGGATACATGTTAAACACCCCTGTTTTACACAAATACGAGTACCCGATTTCAATTAAGCCTATGTACAGTTAATCGAAACTAACGACATGTAATTAGTCTATTTATTTTTGGTATTTTCGTAACTGTAAACACAATATTGATCGGACTGATAAAATCGAACCCCTGCATGAAACATAAAACAACAAAAACGTGTTTTGAAATCAACAACTCCCAAAAACCGCGAAATTTTAGATCAAGCAAATCAAGAATAGCGTGCGTAAATAAATAAATAAATTACTTAAAAGCGATTATTTTTAGAAATTTTTTCTAGAGAACCCCAAAGGTGGATTTATAATTATTTCTTGTATCCTCGATAATTAGAATTCGATGTAGGAGATCAAAATATATATATGTATTCGTGTATTTACCATTAAGACAATACAAAACGCGAAACGTGTAGTAGCCCAACCTAATTTACAAAATTATTTAATTTAATTTAGAAACAAACAATCGTCGTTACTCTAATAATATATTCAAAACAATTCAACTATTTATTTTTTGTTTATTTAAATTAAATTTAAGTAAAAAAAATTTATTTAAAAAAAAAATTTAACACCCACTTGATGATTTATTTATTTATATTTTTCAAATTGCGTTTATCTTGTTGTGTTTATAAAATTATTAATAAATAATAATCGACTGACATGATTCACTTTTTCACTAACTTTTATAATTTATATAGTTTTATGTAATACAACAACACCACACACAAAATTTAAATAATTTTTTTTTTTTATATTTAATTATCACATCAAAAAAATGCAAATATTTAAAATTTGATAGCACTGACACACTCAATAAAATCATAAAATCAGGTTAATAAACATAAAAAAAAAATTCTCACTATTTTATAATTCACATTTTATATCTTAACACTCTTCTATATTTTAATTACACCATTTCACTATTTTTTATATCGATTCGCGCGCGTAAATCACACCGCACAGTAGTTTTTCGATTGAATTTTGTTCGGTGACGCGCGTTTTCACTCACTATCTTATCCCAAATCTAAAACCCAACTAAACTCGCGCAATGTAACATTTTTTTTAGTAAACACAAAATAATAAAAATAAATTTTCTTTTCGATATACGATTTCGTTCGTACTTATTTATTTAATTTTCTATCTACACGAAAAACTAAAAAAAAAAAAAAATTGAAAAAAAAATGAAATAAAATTGTGACGGAGACACACGGTCTTCTAAAAATAAAATGACTATTTTTGTTGTTTCATTACAAATTTTTATTTGTTTTTATTTTTATTGTATTCAATCACTCAGATTATGTAAATTTAGTACACGCACTACACAATAATTACTTTAGGTGGCATTTAAATGTGGGAAAGGTGAATATATTTAATATTCAATTGTTCGCTGAATTATATTACGAATGTGCAAATTGGAGGTGCAATATGGTGGGAAATTTAGGGTCATTATGACAGTTTAAGTATTGGGACTAAGATGAAATTTTGGCGCGGGTAATTTTAAATTTATTAGCAATTCAAATATGTTTCATTTTGAAATAGTCCTCTAAAAAGTGCCTAAATTATTTCGTTACTCGCGTTTTTTTACATTTGGTACAATTTTTAAAAACTAGTCGTAAATAAAAGCAATCTGAATAATCGTATGGAATTTTTGGTTATACACTGCGGTTCACTTGATTAGGCGCACTTGCAATTTTACTTTTAAATGTAAATTTTACTGTAATTTCTTGCGGAATCAAGATCTTGATAAATATTTCTTGATAAATCAATAATCGATAAATAAATCAATTTGTTTTAAGATAAGTTCAAATTTAATGTTATTTTTTCGATTCAGTTGATTAGACGCAACTTAGAAATATAATGAGAACACAATTCTTTATATTGTTATTTATTTTATATTTTTTAATCTCTCTAGCTATTTCTAGCAACAACAAAAACTTACTGATCGTTTTCGATTGTATCCCTATGCTCCATATTTGTTTTGAGGTCAAAGTGTCAAAAACTGTTTGTGAAAATTATAGTAGTAGGAGCAAACGAATTATTAAATGAAGTGGTAAAATTTCCACCCAAGAAGTACAGCCATAAAAGACGGGAATGGAGAACTGAGAACAAACGGGGCTGATGTTCTCTCAGTATGGCAAACCTACTTTCAAAGTCTGCTAAACCGGAATGACGAATTGACCCCTATTAGAGCAATAGCTCCGCTAGGTGAAGTGGTCTTTGTCGAATATCCCACAGTAGAGGAAGTAGACGCAGCTATTAGTCGATTGAAGAACGGCAAGGCACCCGGTCTCGATGGAATCCCCGCAGAATTAATTAAACTCGGAGGCGCTACTCTTGCAACAAGTTTATACGATCTCATCGTATGTATTTGGGATCAAGAAGAGTTACCGGATAATTGGAAGACCGCACTCATATGTCCGTTGCATAAAAAAGGTGACCGTCTTAAATGTGAAAACTTTCGTGGCATAGCCCTATTGAACACTGCTTACAAAGTGTTGGCTAATGTTGTACTTGCCAGACTAATCCCTTTCGCAGAAAACATCATTGGCGACTATCATGTGGCTTTCGTAACAACCGATCGACCACTGACCAGTGTTTTACCATGAGGATGATCTTGGAAAAATGTTGGGAGTATAACATAACCATTCATCAACTATATATAGACTTCCGGCAGGCATATGACAGTATAAACCGCGATAACCTTTGGGCCGCGCTCATATGCCTAGGTATTCCAGAGAAACTTGTTTCTCTGTGTAAATTAACAACGTCTGGATCTGCATGTAGAATTGTAGTTGAAGGATCTGTATCAGACTCTTTTCAAATAACATCTGGTGTTCGACAGGGAGATGCACTCGCGCCTGTGCTGTTCAATTTGGCGCTTGAGTACGTAGTGAGGAAAAGCAACATTGAAACTTCGCGCTGTATATTCAATAAATCAGGCCAAATTCTTGGCTATGCAGATGATATCGTGCTTCTTGGCCGAAGACCTAGCGACATCAAGGAGAGTTTCATACCGCTCAATCACTGCGCAAGAAGATCTGGTTTGGAGGTGAACAGTACCAAAACGAAATTCTTAACAACACCCAGGAACATCTCAATGGCAAATCTCGAAATTGGCGACCATAACTTTGATAGCGTCGAAAATTTTAAATACCTCGGGTCACTTATAACATCCTTGAATGATATGCAGGCAGAAATAAAAGCCCGAATCGCTGCCGGACAACGAGTTTTCTACGCCCAATCAAAATTATTGCGATCTAAACACCTATCGCAGTCGTGCAAGCTCGCACTTTATAAAGCACTTATAAGACCTGTGCTGACTTTCGGAAGCGAGAGCTGGACCATGACCTCTAATGACTGTAGATTATTATCTACCTTCGAAAGAAAGGTCATCCGTTCAATTTTTGGTCCTATTAAAGTTGCGAACAATGAATACCGGATTCGCATGAACCACGAAATAAAGCAACTTCTCAGAGGTAGCGATATTATCGGCTTCATCAAATCTAATCGAGTGAGATGGCTCGGCCACGTTGCAAGATCTCCACAACAACGAATGGTTTACAAAGTGTTCCATCAACAACCAGCCGGAGTACGTCGTAGAGGAAGACCCCGACTGCGCTGGCGTGACGACGTCGAACAAGACCTACTCGTATTAGGATGTCGAAATTGGAGGACGAGAGCGATGGACCGAGAAGGATGGAGGACCATAGTGCGGGCGGCAAAATCCCTTCATGGGATGTAAATGCTAGAGAGAGAGAGAGGTAAAAATTGTTAATTTCAGCTATTATTATATCGTTTATAGTGATTTATTTTTGTTTTTTATACAATATTTATTAAATTCATGATCCAGCCCGCGATAAGGAATTTTTTACTTGAATTAAGCTGGGTAGACGAATTGACTAATGGCTTGCATGTAATTCTTGATCCCAGCGATGCTTTATACATGGAAGCAACACAGAGTGGCGAACAAACTAGTAAACGATGATCGAGATGACGGAGAAGATGATGAATAAGATTTTAAAATTTACTACGCTGTTTACTAATTGTTAGGTTATGTCGACACTACAGTATGATTTGTCAGCGTCTCAATTTTCCCCCGATGCTCGTGTATTTCAAGTCGATTTATGCTGCTAAAGCGGTCGAAAATAGTGGAATCGCCATAGCTGTACGTGGATAAGATGGAGTGATGTTCACAGTTTCGAAAATTGTCAAAGTTATATGAATCAATTCATTTACGCGAATTTTTACAATTGGCGATGGATGGTACTGGTCTGGGAAGTTTGTTGTAGTTAAGGTAAATTCCAAAGATAATTTAATTTTTTATATTAGACTAGCCGGGGTTATGTCCGATGGCCGTGCTTTAGTCGACGTTGCTAAGCAACAAACCATCGTATGTTCTTCAGTAAACAAATTCCTTGTTGAATGATAGTTTATTCAATTCTGTTCGACTTTCCGGTGCTTCTGTTATGTCATCATCGTCGTCGGCTCAAGGAACTGAGCTGAGCTCTATATTATATGCTCGAACCTTCGGGTTTCTCATGCGAATATTACGGATATGCAATTGGCAAAGCTAAGCCAACCGCTAAAAATAACTTTGAGTCTTGAATGAAATTAACACTGAAGGAATATTAATCGAGCAGACGAATTATTAAATGAAGCGGTAAAAATTTATAATTTCAGCTAATTATTATGTCGTTTATAGTGATTTATTTTTTGTTTTTTACAGAATATTTATGAAATTCATGATCCAGCCCGCGATAAGGATTTTTTTTTACTTTTACGCTGGGTGGACGAATTGATTAATCAATCACTAACCACAAATTATAAATGGAAATATGTATACGAATTTAGAAATATATTTCGATTAAAACTTCAACTAAAATTGTTTTTTTTCTATTTCCCGCTATAATTTCGCTATTTATATTTTGAATATTTTGACACTTGGACATACAAATAAATATCGATGTCGATAAGTTTAATGAATTTTTTATTTTTACAAAAGTACCAAATACAACTAAATATATATATATTAAAATGAATTTTATTTATTTAATATATCAATTTATATTAAAAATAGCAATAAAAATAAAAAAAATTAAAAATATATTTGAAAAATCGATAAGTATCGCTATTTCCAACTATTTCGATTTTACGGAACGGTCACGTACCATTTTATTAAATTTTTTTACTATGAACCGCGGAACAAAAACCGAAAGTTATGTAAAAAAGATGTAGGCGCTACATCTTTTTTTGATTTTGAACGTTGTTTTGGGCCCAGTAAGCTTTATAATATCGATAAGTTTTTATATGGGAAAACAACAACAAAAACTAAAAACTGAAAACAACCTCGAAAACAAAGTTCGAAAACAATAGTATAAATGCAGCATAAGATAGTCAGTTTGGAGGTTTGATATCACAATTCGATCACCAGGTTGACCACGGGTCTCATACGAAACGACACATTTCACAACAGGATGTGCTAAAACAGGATGTCATAAAACAGGATATCACAAAACAGTACATGGTACGCTACAGTACATGGTACGAAACAGGACCGATTAAAACAGTACATAACAAAACAGTACATGGTACACTAAAGTACATGGTACGGAAGAATACATCGCAAAACAGTACATATTAAAAGAGAACACCACAAAATAGTTAATAGTCAATTTTACGGTTTTAATAACTAGTTGTGTGGGTACGGAAAAGTACCACGTCAAAAATTTATTTTTGTATGTTTTTTGAACCAACATACACATTTGTGCATTCTTTTCAAACTTATTTTCGCCCGAAAAAACACTATAACTATACACACAATTGTGTTGGTTGTACTTCAAATCAAGCGAAATTTTTTATCAAAAACGCCATTACATACTATGGTTTTTTACTCACACATTTGTGTAGTTTGGACTTAAATTGAGCCATTTTTTTGGTTAAAAAAAGGATATATTTATTTATATATTTATTTAAATTTTTGATCTATTTTGCAAAGATCAAGTATTAGCGATTTAAATAAAAATAATGTTATATATTGTTAGGTGAAGGGATATTTTATTATAAATTAAAGCAATTATAATTCTATATAGTATACTGTCTAATTACTCTAGGTGAAGGCAAATATCCACTTGATAATATCCTAATTACTAAACGTATTCAATAAAAAATATTTAACAAATCAAGCTGAAAAAATCCTCTAGCTTAACGTTCAGTAAAATGTACTTTAGTGTACCATATACTGTTTTGTGATGTACTGTTTTTATCGGTCCTGTTCCGTACCATGTACTGTTTTGTGATGTCCTGTTTTATTACATCCTGTTTTGAAATGTGCCATAGTGAGCGGCTTTGGTTGACGACTACCTAGCAAAATATCATAACTTAGATTTTCGTGTGATACGACGTCATAAGACCTCATACATTGATTGTTTTTATGACTATATAAAAATTAGATTTTTTAGTTTCGAATAGCATTATTCAAAATATGTTTCGAACGTCACAAAGTGGTCATTATACTGGTTGGTATAATTTTAAAAGTCGTATATTGGTTTTGTTCCTGTTACATGGTCATAGTGAACCATATATCAACTTTTTGAATTATAAACAATTAATTTGATTTATTCTTTTGTTTTATTTATGTGTCTAATATGTGATTAAAATGTGGTTTATTGTAATTTAATGCTCTAGAATTTTAATTATTCACAATATTTGTAACATTTCACACTTGATAAAATGGATAAACCTCAAAAAAATTTATTTAATTGGAAAAAACCTATCGAAGACGCTTCCGAAAATTATCTGCGGAAAAATTGAAAATATTCAACAAAAGGTTTGAATCTAATGTTAATCAAAATCAATGCAATTTAGAAAGTGAAATCTCATCAAACCATCGTCCACAACATCGGGGTTAAGTAAAATGTCCGCCAACATCAATACATTAAATTAACGACCCTGGCCATGTGAATAATCATACGATTTTTTGTAATGGTGATTGTGGCAGCGATACCACGATTCAGATAGCACAACTTGTTGCGATAGTTATTTTAATTCAAATGAAAGTATCAATAACGTCTTCTCTAATTCATTTGTCAGTACTGAAGAAAATATACCGCTGAATGAATTTTTGAAATCATGGACACATCAATATAATATACACCAAGCTGCATTAAAGTCTTTGATAAATTATTTAAATATTTATAAATTTTCAAACAAAACTTTAAAGCGACCCAAGAACTGTAATGCAAACTCCTCGTAACATAGGCCTAAAGTTCATCAAAATAGAAGGTGGAGAATATTGGCATCAGGGTCTTGAGGAATGTTTAAGATCATACTTTATAAATCTTTAAGATACTATTTCGATATCTTTAAACATAAATATAGATGGATTACCAATTTTTCAAAGCTCAAACTGATTCTTTTTTAATATTTATGAAATACCAGAATTTGAACCTATGGTAATCGGCGTATTTTATGGAACAACAAAACCAAAAAAAATTGAAGAATTTGTTTCGCCATTTGTGGACGAAATAATTCCAATTATAGAGAATGGAATAGAAATGAATAATAATAATAATAAACGTACAGTGAAAATACGTTGTTTCATTTGCGACACGCCGGTACAATCGTTTATAAAAGGAACATCATATCTCAACGGAAAACATGGATGTTTAAAGTGTACTACAGTGGGGGGAGTTTTCCCATTCTTCAAACAAAAATTTTTTTCACAACCAACATGCTCTTCTTAGGACAGATGAAGGTTTTCGCTCCAGAATGTATTGCTGACATCATAACAGTTATAAAACAAAAGTACCCGAAGGACCTATTTGTCGAACTAAATTGGAAACCAATCATAATTCCATTACTACGAATTCAATCATTGGATATGATACAAGATTTTATCCTACATATTTTACATCTGGGCTTAGTAAAACGATATTTAGTGGGGTTTAAGGAAGGTCGCTTAGGATAAGGTACGGAATGGGTCTCCAAAACCATTCAAATAATAAACGAAAAATTGTTAAGGATTAAATTGCCCAATGAAATACATCGCGGGGTTCGCGGACTAGACGTTCTTGCATTTTGGAAAGGAAGCGAGTTTGCCGCTTTCCTGAACTATGTAGGTATCGTAGTCCTGAAAAATTATTGACCGATGGACGATTATTACAATTTTATTGTATTATTCTGCATCGCTACAATTTTCTCTTCGAATTACTGTAAAAAATACCGGCCTTTAGGAAGATCTTTAGCAGCACATTTCGTTGACAACTATACGTTCCTCTATCCGGTGAACATGACTTAAAATCCTCATAACGTTTGCAATTTAGCGGATGAGATTGAGCGGTTTGTACCATTGCCAACTATTTCAAAGTATCCTTTTAAGAATGCGTTGTGCCAGGTTAAAAAAAATTAAAAATGAGCGGTTGCCACTGGTTCAACTGGTAAATCGACTCTCTGAAGCTACGAAACATGTCGTACCCGTGGTTTCCAAAAAGAATTATCCAATTTTCATATCACCTTTAAAATTTAATGAACCAAACTGCAATAAATGTTTGTGTGTAAAACTAAGAAATAATTTAATTTTAAAAAATACATTTGAAAATAGGTGGTTTTTAAACCTGAACAAAAATATTTTTGGAATAATGCGGTTGAGCTAAATGGAAACCAGTTCATTTACGGCCACAAAATAAAATACCGTGATGATTTTTTCGTGAAACCCATAGAGTCTTCTAATATTAATGTATTTTATACTATATAGATTGCATGAAATTTAGTATAAGTGGATTGCACCCGATTAATTCAATACTGTGCCAGTTAGTTGCAATAAAATATGAGAACGCTCATGTTGTGTTTATACCGCTACAACATACTTTACTCTAAAATCTTTTTTTTATCTTTTTTACATAATGAGCCTAAAATTATTTGTATGTCAATAGATCTTGTTTTGCGTTTTAATTTCGTTTTTGGTCCGATCGTCGGTTTGGGTTCTGCTTACTTTGAAATGATAAAGAATTAGGACTTTCTACATCGAGCAGCATAAAAAAAATTTAAATATGGCATTTAAATAGCCTAAAACTAACCTTTAGTTTTCCAATTGTTTTTAAACCAATTTTTAATATGGGTTCTGCTAACTTTTCCTAAAGCTAGCAGTACACTCGTTTTAGTTGGAAGGGATGGAGCCCAAAATTTTTTAATAGAACATTTAATAGTCCTATTATTAGTCTATAATTATCCATACTATCTTGCAATGTTCTGCTGTATGAATTCTGCTAGCTTCAGGGACTTTTCAATTCTTGCAATCAATTCTTCGTTGGATTCGTATTGTTTACCCCCTTCATATACTTTGCGATTGAGCCAGCTCCAAACGTTTTCAATGATATTTTAATGGGGCGGGTGAAGGTGGCCATGGTAATAAATCGATGTTTTGACTTGAATCTATGACTTTAGAGCTCCGGCAAAATCCACTGAAAATACCCAAATACAAAATGTAGAAGACACATTGTCTTAAACGACGACGATTAACAAACTTGAAAGCTGCTGTCTTTACACCATAGGTCATTATAGGATATATTAGATAACAATAAATTGGAAACCTGCCACTCCGCGTCTAGAACGCGCCTTATGGTAAACATATGATCTTTTGTGAATGGATTAGCTAGGAAAACTGCTTGATATGATGATAGTTAATTTAAATATTCATCTAACTGGTTTAGAAGTATTTTTGATTATAATTTGTAACCTACCTTACATAAAGTAATACCGAGCAAGTGGTGCAGTGGTTAAAGCTTCGGCACTTGGACCGGGAGGTACTGGGTTCGAATCCCATCAGAGGCTAGATGCAAATCAAATTTTCATCATCGATTACGATCGGTGATGTTAATAAACACAACTAAGACTCTCTGATGGAGTGCAGAATTCAGCGCCGACCCACCGTCCATGTCAATGTACAGGTTGACATGGAGCTTGCAATGTGCAGGTGGTAATACTGTAGTTGTGTGAGTAGGTGAATAGATGAATGGGTTAATGATGTAACGTGAATGCGTGGTATCACAATGGGCCAAAAAATGGCCTAAGTGTCAACCACTGAAACCTACATAAAGTAATTCTTCGGTATTCGTTAATAGTTGCCAGATTTTTTACCTTCGTACGGTTTCAAGCCACTCAAAAGGAGGATCATTGTTTATTCAAACTTTTTCAATTACTTAATGTACACCTTGGATTACATTTCTGATCATATAAACTTCATTATAGTTCTTATGTCGTTTTCGCTGGGTGAAGTCGATCGGATGGTTTGTAATCGGTTAGATTTTTGAAAAATTCCTGGCATTCGAGTGATCGTTGCTTATTATAGGTTTGTATTAATGATTGCCTGGCGCTCTTAACAGTTCTCTGAGCATTTAAGTCGCGAGGGTGACGATTTTTATAATGTCTTGCGCTTTGGAAAGATACAAGGGCTCTACGACAAGCACAAGGAAGTTTTTTATATTTGCTGGTATATAGTATTTTTTTCTTGTATTTTTTAATTTTTATTCTACTACCGACGTTTCGAACACCATTTGTGTTCATCATTCGGAAAAATGTATACTAAAAATACGTAGGTAAATAGTTAGAACAACAAAATAGTTAGCAAAAAAAACAGAAAACTTACAAATCAATGTACCCTCTACCGATCAATTTGAATAAAAAAATAAAAAAAATACAAAAATCTGTCAAGTTAGTATACGCGATTATTAATAAATAGTTTAATATTCTTAGTAAGAACTACTATAAACTCATAAAAATAATAAAGTAGGTATTTAACGTTATATATTTGTATATGAATTTTTTTAATTTGCAAAAAGACGTCAACTAGTGTATTTTATTAGTGAAATTGAGTTTATAAAAAGACAATTTTTTGTTAAAACTAAAATATTTTCTTGAAAGCGGACCATTTTAAAAGGTAATTATTAACTTAGTTAACATGATTTTAATGCCAATACAATAAATACTAGAATGTGAGTATAAATTTTTAGTTGATCGGTAATGAGTACTCAAAAATTAGCATTGTACCCTCTACCGATCAATGTCTTTTTATTGTAATTATATAATTTTTAATTCAATAGAAATGAAAAAATGGCTCCAATTAATTCACGTATATTGAAATATACAGCAAATCAACTAGAACAGGCTCTTGTTGCGGTAAGAAATGGTATGAAGTTAAGAAAAGTTAGCAATCAATTTGGAATTCCATTCAGTACACTCCACGACAAGTTTAACAGAAAAAGTGCTCCCAAATTACAACACAGTGGAAAAGAATCGTGCCTTGGTGAAACTGTCGAAAATGATTTGATGATGTGGCTACTGGACTGCTCGAAAAAGGGCTTTCCCATAACTAAGAAATTGCTTGAAGATGCTGTTCAAAAATTTGTAATTAAGTTGAATATCAAGACACAGTTCATTAACAAAAAACCGGGACGGAAATGGTTTGAAAAATTCATGCAACGGCATAAAAACTTATCATTAAAACGAGCGGAGTATATCAACAAGGCAAGAGGAAGTGTAACTGAGGTTCGAAGAAGTGCTAGATTTACTAGGTCCAGACGCAACTGCCCTTCAAAACCCAAAACGTGTACAAAGTGTACAACATGGATGAAACTGGATTTTTTTAATGCCAACTGGAGATCGAATTATTGGACCAAAAGGTACCACAGTTTACCACATGGAAAAAAAACAAAATTTCTGGTTTCAAATTTACTGGGATCTATTCATTTAATCCAAATCAAGTAGATTATAGTAAAATTATTAAAAGAGATGAACCAGCTTTAACAAATACTCCTTCGGTTACCGGGCCAACAGAGAATATGTTCATGAGCTTCATAGACGAAAACATTGATGCAAATCTGTTGGAAAAATTTAAAACGGTTAATGAATCTAACATCACATGGAATGGGCAACGCGAATCACTTCATTTATTTGAGTTTTGGCAGAAGATTCTTAAATCTTCGACATCACTTGCACTGGAACCAACATTGAACGAAAGTGTTACAAAGATAACTGATGACATATCTTTTATCGAGGACCACTTACCTTCTAATATATCACCAGGAACACACAACATTAATATCTCTATTGATTCAAATGTGGCGGAGAATGTATCGTTAACCTCAAATATAAATAATAGTCCGATAAGTTCAAACAGTACCAAACCAGCAGCGGAAATTCTTTCTGAAGTTGTTATGTGGCGAAGATCAGAGCAACGGCTTACACGAAAAACTGAGCGGATGCCCAGTGTTTTGACATCGCAAAATTGGATTGATATCAGAGCCTCCTAAATATAAGAGCCCTAACATTCCGCCATTTTTTTCCATGAGCTTTCCATAGAGGGGAAGCTTTTCGTTCTTTTTCATACCAAGCAGAGTATTATAATATTTTTTTTAGAAGCTTTTTTGTATATAAAAACATTAATGCTTCATTTCAATTTTTAATTTGAATGGTTAGTTCAATATTCAGGAGAAGCATATTTTAAAATTGAGTCATATTATGTATGTAAGAAATTAATATAGAGTGTTCCATCAAAAATTTCAGCATTTCTTTCCCACCTTCCTTTAAAATTGCTTTTTGAGTAGCTATGTAATATGGAGGTTATTGTGTTCTGGATTCTATTACAACATTGTTGATGAACAAACTTCGAAAACTGTTTTTTCGTTATTTGTTAAAAATTTCATCGCAACAAATTCGCAGGCTATACTGTTTCATCCTGTAGAATAAACAAACCGGAGCTTCATAAAATAAAAACATTATATTATAGAGCTTTTTGCAATTAATAAACCAATCAAAAGATGTCGCTAAGTATAAATTAAAGCTAAATATTAAAACCTTTTATTAAAACATATTAAAACGTGTGTTAACTAAAATTTAACAATTTATTATGTATACTGCCTGGTTCAATAGATTAATAAAATCTCCTGGAACTAAAAAAACTGAATTGAAATAAGAAGAGAAAAAATTTGGAAAAAATGTGACATTTTTCTATTATTGTTTTTCAGCGCGCAGCAACTACGATGATAAATATTTTGCGATGAAAAGCTTTATTTATGCCAACCGTTTTAAAAAAAATTATAATTGTTTTGAGTTTTATTAATTATGTTAAATTATTATATTAAAGATTTCGCGCTTAACTTACAATAATAATGGTTTATTTTCGTAAATAGTTATTTAATTATTTTACGCTTTTCTGTAATTTCAAGTAAATTTATTACAGAGACATCTGTAAATGGATTTTCAAATTACAGAAAGCTCGGTTTTGCAATCGGATAACATTGAAGATTTTTCCGTTTTGTTCTGTTTTGTAATAATATTTAATTAAGAAAACCATGACAACGTTGATTTTTTGTATACAAAAATAATAATAGATTTTGATGTAAAAATTTTATTATATGAATAATATTATTGTTTCTACATGGTGATTCATAAAATTTCGTTTCAGCTCACGTTTTCTCTTTAATTTTGTTATAAATGAGGAATATTAAAATTGCTATTAAGTGCATCGTTCATCTCAAAAATTCTGATGTGCATGTGACCAGAATTTACCAAATAAGTTAAATTTTTATAAAACTAAATTTTAAATTCGATGTAAGAGGAATCCGCGGCAGCACCCTTTATTATCTTACTTTATAAACCTTCACAACTAAACGGAAAGCTCATTTTTATAGAAAATTAATAAATTTATGCTCCGCTTTAGTTTAAATTTACCAAATAAATACTACACTATTTTGGCTGATTTTCAAATATGTGTTCTTTGAATAGTTTATTAAAAATATAAAATTAAAATTTAGATGATTTGTTTAATTTTTTATTCATAAATTCATGTTCAAAAATTTTCCAATTACCACGGTTTCTTATAGTAATTCAATAATATCTTCCCCTCTACTGAAAGCTCTCTTTTTAATATTACGGCTCTTCAAAATCATAGATGGCTCTGTTGATATTCAGAAGGCGAAAGAAAATGAAAAGGTTGAAATTGAAAAAAGAAAAATCGATCGAAAAGCACAGGCTGCTCTAAACAAACAAAAAAAGGCGAGCTGGCAAAAGTTGTTAAAGAAAAAAAAAATTATTAACTAAGCAGAAGAAGGCGGAAGAGGAAAAAAATACTAAGAAACTAAGAACTACGAGACCAAGATCGAATAACAATAGACGTAAACGGAAACAACCCATTCCTATTTCTTCAGAAGACGATGATGGATGGGTTTCCAGTGGTAACAGCATCATGGATGTGTCTGATGAAGAATATTCAAACGATTCGTGAATTTAAATGTACTTAAAATATTATAATTGTCTGAAACTGAAACAATTGAGTTCCTTAATATTTAAAAACTAAATTATTTTTATTTTGAATTGAAATATTTATTTATATTATATTCATATAGTCGTTATATTTTTAACTGTCTTGAAATCTGCTATAGTTAATATTGCAAATAAACTTATTGAATTTAAAAAAAATCATTTTTTTTCAGTTTTTTTTGATCGGTAGAGGGTACAATGGTTGATCGGTAAAGGGTACATTTGATCGGTAGTAGGTACATGGTTACTTTTTTGTTCAATCAATCATAATCAAAATAAAAAAAAAATTATGATTACTTTAAAACTTAAAAGATATTTTATAGAATTTATTTATAAATCGTTTGAGCTATAAATTGATTTTTTTACTCAAATAGTTTTTGAAATATCCACAGTCAAAGTTGGAATTTTGCTTAGCTGATCGGTAGGGGGTACATTGATCCCACAATGTTTATTTAGTCATCGTTCATGTGATCGAAGAAGAAAGAAAATTAAATACTAGTCGGGTTTTGGAGATGATGCACATCAAGACAAATCCAACAAGTCTTAATAAACATAGTGATTGTGCATATCTTCAAAAATTTTACAACAACTTTTTGTAACAATTAACATTTTATTGTATTTTTCATTTTTTGTAATGGTTTATCCAATTACATTTTATTTCTGCAATTTCTATTAAAAATTTCATCTGAACTCATTTTTTGGGCTAACATTTTCATTATATTTTATTTTTTTTACATGTTTTTGCCTTATTGAATTTATACTGCTTTTGTTAAAATGTTTACAAAAATAGTTTTCTTGTTTGAGTGACAATAATTGTATTATAATTTTTTTTTTTTGTATTTCTTTAAATTTTTTCAAATAATTTAATTAATTATTTTATATTACATATTGTAAGTTTTTCTTTCGACATGGAGTTCAGAGTGGATTTTATAGGCAAAGGTCGCTTACCACCTTAATGGAATTTATAAAATTCAAATGTGGTTTTTGTCGTGTTAAAATATGATCGACCTATGGTCGACCATGTCCATCCGTCTAGGTGTAAATGGGTTTGTGTTTTCCTTTAGTGGTCTTAATAAAAAGAATGGCTGAACTGGCAAGGAGACCTAATGAAATATCATTTTCATTGGATTTATTGTGATATAATTTGGTGCCAATGTTAGCAGGATTTCAACAATCATTGGCACTACGCCGGCAGTAAGTCCCGTGATTTTCGACATCTGTCAATTATTGAAAATAATATCGAATATATTTTGGATAAACATCGACGGTTGTATTGTGAGGTTTGAGTTTGAGGTGGAACATAGGTAGAGATAAAGAGGATTTTGAAATTGGGTAAATGTCCTAATAGCGTAATTATTGACCCATAGTAATGTTTAAAGTACCATATATAATTATCTGAGACCTGAACCCATATTGATCTCCTGAATACTACAAGTGTCAATATCATTTTATATAAAATGGAGTCATTTTGTCGCGTTTTTGGGTATGATTAATTCCGCGAATATTCCAGATGTCAAAATAAAAATAACTAGATATATTAGATATTGGTGAAGGACTAGGTTGTGTTATATCAACAAGAATGTAAGGATTTCAGCGGCATGAATGATTCGTTCTGTATTATGTGTATTACTTGGGTGATGTAAACGTTGGGAAGTTAAAAACTGTAGTGAAGATGAAATAGGCTGTGGAATTAAATTATCATAATGGTTTCTGGTGTATAATAATAAATTAATTTGAAATTTATATTCTGGAGTTTCAGGATTATAATTCGTGTTGGTGTTGCGAATTAAGGTAATGCACATTTTTTAATGTTTTAAGTTTGGAAATTACTGATAAATATTCAGCACCACTGCAGAAACCATCTTGTTGTAAATTGGTTAAATATTTTGTTATTAGATCATTCTGAGCGCCACGGTACTGAGTGTAATAATTTTTGAACTTGTTCTCCTCAATTATTTTTAAAGCTTTTTCTTTAAGCAGAAGCTTTTTTTCTAAGTATTTATCTCTCGTTGAACAACGATTTATTTTCACCCTTGGTCTTGCAGGATCCGTATTCGAAGTTTCTTTGGCCACCTCCGGAATAGATATTTCTATCATTGCATCAAAATCATCGTCGATCAATACTTCAACGGGGGGATTTGCATGTCGCCTGATAATCCCAATACTACTGGTGTTCGTCACGCTTGTCGTGGCTTCGGGACCGAGATTTCAAGAGCCGTAAATTTCGTCCAACAAGTCCATAAATGGAGCGACTGAAGGTGCAGCCCCGGTTCGGTTATTGTTATCGACTGCCGTTTTGTAAGACATCTTCAAGGCTTTTAGCTTATTGCGAATGTCACTGGCAGTAAATGTATTATCCTAAAAATATTGAAAAATAATAATAAAACAAATAAATTTGATGAAAATATCACGTACTGATACTCCCGCACTACTCATATCCTCCACCAAATTATCGTGCACATGCTTCTTCCTTGCCACATGGTGAAACTCTTCCTTCCTCCCATGTACATATACCAGCAAGGTGCGTGTTTCAATCCGCGACCATTTTCGCCTTGGATTTCGCCTACATTTATTGAAGATAAATTTTGTACCGGTTAATAATAAAACGTAAATATAGGGTTATCCAATTCGAGGTTGATAAAGTAAACTTAAAAAAAACACACAAAATATTCGGAATGTATTGTAATTTTTATTTCATTTTACAGATTGATCCTTGCCATTTTTAGTTAAACAAGATATCATTCAAATGTCCTCCACGGGACTTCTTACAGGGGTTGATTCTTTTAGGGTAATTTTCAATGACTTTTCGGCACATTTCGGGCGGTATCTCGGCCATTACCTTACGAATATTAGTTTTCAATTCGTCAAGAGTTTGAGGATTGTTTGCGTAAACACGATCTTTCGCGTAGCCCCACAAAAAGAAATCCAAAGGCGTTAAATCACAGGATCTTGGAGGCCAATTGACATCAGCCAATCGCGAAATCAAACGTCCAGGAAATTTCTCTTGCAAAAGATCTCGATTTGCTCGTGTTACGTGACTGGTTGCTCCATCCTGCTGGAACCACATATATCGTCAAGATCATAATCTTCGATTTTCGTAAAAAAATAATCGGTTAACATGCGGCCATAGCGCTCAGAATTGACGGTAACGGTTCGTCCATGGTTGTTCTCAAAAAAATACGGCCCAATCACACCACCAGACCACAATGCGCACCAAACAGTGACTTTTTCCGGGTGTAATGGCTTCTCTACAATCAATTGTGGATTTTCTGAGCCCCAAATTCTACAGTTTTGCTTATTAACGTATCCACCAAGCGAAAAATGAGCTTCATCACTGAAGAAAATTTTGTTCGAAAAATCAGCATCGACGGCCTGTTTTTCCGCGTTTAATTTTAACGCGTTGGTCGATTGTTAAATGCTCCATATTCTTAAATGGCAGAATGTCAACTAAATAAATGACAGCGTACTTGACGTTTATCTTTGACAGATGTCGGTATACAGATTTCTACTTTATCAACCTCGAATTGGATAACCCGTTATTTACGGATCATTCAACAAAATACAATAAACGAAAATTACATAATTCTATTTTATTATACTTACGACGGGTTACGTGAACGTAAACTAGTTTCTTCTGAAGTGGTCATAATAGTTATTATATTATTATTTAATAACATGCTATTTAATAACTTGCTTATAATACCAAAAATTAATCGTTTCGAAATTGCAATTTAAAAAATTTAAACAAATGTTGTCAGTGAAATTTTAGAAATGTCAAAATGTAATTGTTGCCAACTAGTAAAAATAAATTTCTTGGCTGTTACTTTGATCACAATATTTATTCCATTCAGAATGGATTTAGCTTGTACCAAAGTAAGACAGTTTGGTAGATACTCACAACATAATCACCAAATTTCACTATAAAATCATACACAAATCTATCTTGTTTTAAACTACGAAATGACGTAATTTGTGTAATTATGTTTATGGGCTGATGAGAAATCAATTATCTGGTAAAACGTTAGATAAAAATTTATAAAAACGAATTTTATTCATTAGCGTTTTTATTCTCATCTATGCTTGTAGAAAGACTCCGATTTAAGATTCTCTTTATTTTTTGAAACAGAAACATGAGACATGGGGCTATGTCTGAGCAACTGACAAAAGACTAAATATCCAATATGGTTTTCACGGCTGTAATTACATGTTTAAGAATTATTGGATACAGGTTCATCACGTGATACATTTAAAAAACGACATATTACTAATACTCATATATTTCCATGTCATTATATTTACAAATTTTATCTTTGCAATACTTATCGCATTTTTCAACGCGTAATATCGCGTATCTATTATCGGGAACTATGGACTTCTAAATAGTAATTATTATGACGATTTGAATTCTAAATTACTACAAAAATAATTTTAAATGATGTTTACTATTTTCAATGAAAAACTGACATTATGATCACCATTCAGTACTAATGAGTTGGCCGGTTTAATTTTAATTTCTATAAAGGAAGTACATAGAATAGTAGGTGTGACTTCCGATGACGAGCTTTAGAACGCTATAGTCTCTACCTAGTCATTACCTAAAAATAACATAATACTTATGCCATTTATAGAAGAAGAACATTCTGTCATCCTGACGAATTATTGATGATAAAACCAACAATGTTACACTTAATCGAGAATTAGGGCAGGTCGATATCACGAGAAATATTATTCAATCATTTATTAAAATATGAGATATGCTTACAAATCGAATAAAATTAAAATTTAACGGAAATTCTATTACAAATGTGTTACCTTTTATTTAAGATCGAGAGAACCGAGGTGGATATTGCAATGCCAACAAGTAGCGAATATATTTGCTCTAAACAACACAAAAGGAGGTTTGTTTGCGCCTTTTAGAAAGTTAATCATCAGAATTCACGTCTATTGATGCAGTTATCCATAAGCTTGACACGAACCAAATTTATGGAAATATTTTTTTTAAAACTAGGCAAGGCATAACTCACTGAAGAATCGTGCAATATCATGAAATATGCTATTTGCTCAACTTCAGAAACAACAAATAGTTGTAGATAGATAATATATCTGCCAAACTGATGGATGTGGAGTAAATTTTTTTTTTTGTCAACTGCAAAGGACAAAGGGGTAATTAGTCGTTGGGAATAACTATTATTTAAAACGACCAATAATTTAGAATAATACTCGTCTGCTTTTCTCTTTGTACTCCACTCGATTATGAATAAGCCGCACGAACCCATTGGCCATATAAAAATTTTACACAATACCCCGCACCTTAACAAATTAAAATCGAATAGAGAGGAAACATTCAAAAGACACGGCTCGAGCTAAAAAATCGAGTTTGACATACCAAAATCGGATCATCTATGGAAGTACAGTACTTTCAGAAGGCGCAAGATTTGAGTTGTTGTTGTCATTGCGAAAGAGTCTAAAAAAATTGTTCACCCTTGGAAATACGTTTGATGAAAGTGCCAAATATGCCACCATGATACAACCCAAATTAAGTAAATATATCAGCAATTGGCCAACACACAAGCACAATTTTATCAAAATAACGGGTGATTTTTTAAGAGCTTGAGAACTTTTTTTTAAAAAAAAACGCATAAAATTTGCAAAATCTCATCGGTTCTTTATTTGAAACGTTAGATTGGTCCATGACATTTACTTTTTGAAGATAATTTCATTTAAATGTTGACCGCGGCTGCGTCTTAGGTGGTCCATTCGGAAAGTCCAATTTTGGGCAACTTTTTCGAGCATTTCGGCCGGAATAGCCCGAATTTCTTCGGAAATGTTGTCTTCCAAAACTGGAATAGTTGCTGGCTTATTTCTGTAGACTTTAGACTTGACGTAGCCCCACAAAAAATAGTCTAAAGGCGTCAAATCGCATGATCTTGGTGGCCAACTTACCGGGCCATTTCTTGAGATGAATTGTTCTCCGAAGTTTTCCCTCAAAATGGCCATAGAATCGCGAGCTGTGTGGCATGTAGCGCCATCTTGTTGAAACCACATGTCAACTAAGTTCAGTTCTTCCATTTTTGGCAACAAAAAGTTTGTTAGCATCGAACGATAGCGATCGCCATTCATCGTAACGTTGCGTCCAACAGCATCTTTGAAAAAATACGGTCCAATGATTCCACCAGCGTACAAACCACACCAAACAGTGCATTTTTCGGGATGCATGGGCAGTTCTTGAACGGCTTCTGGTTGCTCTTCACTCCAAATGCGGCAATTTTGCTTATTTACGTAGCCATTCAACCAGAAATGAGCCTCATCGCTGAACAAAATTTGTCGATAAAAAAGCGGATTTTCTGCCAACTTTTCTAGGGCCCATTCACTGAAAATTCGACGTTGTGGCAGATCGTTCGGCTTCAGTTCTTGCAGGAGCTGTATTTTATACGGTTTTACACCAAGATCTTTGCGTAAAATCTTCCATGTCGTCGAATAACACAAACCCAATTGCTGCGAACGGCGACGAATCGACATTTCACGGTCTTCAGCAACACTCTCAGAAACAGACGCAATATTCTCTTCTGTACGCACTGTACGCATTCGTGTGGTTGGTTTAATGTCCAATAAAGTAAACTGAGTGCGAAACTTGGTCACAATCGCATTAATTGTTTGCTCACTTGGTCGATTATGTAGACCATAAATCGGACGTAAATCGCGAAACACTTTTCGAACCGAACACTGATTTTTGTAATATAATTCAATTATTTGCAAGCGTTGCTCGTTAGTAAGTCTATTCATTATGAAATGTCAAAGCATACTGAGCATCTTTCTCTTTGACACCTTGTCTGAAATCCCGCGTGATCTGTCAAATACTAATGCATGAAAATCCTAACCACAAAAAAATCACCCTTTATATAATTATTTGTGTTGACTTTGAAAAGGGAACTTTGAACATCGTGGATATAGAAAACTGATTTTGAGAGTTTAGTGGTTTGTTTAAATTCAAGCATCAGTACCAGCCGATGATGGAACATACACATCAAAATGCCCGAAATAGTGACCCTTTGAGAGAAGAAGCCAGCAGCAGGTACAAATTCAGACAAGAAAGCTGGAGATCCATTAGGAATGCAGATAAATCACTCACAGAAATAAAATGAAAGATTTGCATGAATTTTATCTTTGTACTTAAGTCAAATCTAGTTGACTACCCTCGAGCATTATTATATTTGATTTAAGAAAGTTTTGGTCAAAATGTATTTCCAGAAAATTGATGAATTTCACAAATCCAATTTTTATACAATTTGATTTGATTAGAGTTTAGAAATTATGATCTAAATTGTATTTGCCAAAAATCTAACAATTTCAAAAATTTGATTTTAATACAATTTATTTTGATTCTAAAAAGTTATGGTCAAAACTGTGTTTCCTAAAATTAATGAAACTCACAATTGATTTTGTAACAGTTTTGCTTTGAGAATTATTCGTTTTGAAAATTCTGTAATCGTGTACTATCTTCTCAAACTATCATTTTATTTTCGTGTTTTGAGACTTGATCGCATGTTCTCAAATTTGTATTTTATTTTCTTGATTTCAGAATTCTTAGTTTTGGAAATCTCCTCAAATCTTGTACTTAATTCTAAAGTTAAATTATTTTTCTTGGTTTGAGAATTTGAAAGTACTCTAAAGTTATGTCCCATATTTTACAAAATAGTACAACAGCACATACCAAGTAGTTTCTTTTTGTCTAGAATTATGTTTTAAAATTTATAATTTCACTCGAGCTAATTTCACTCATAATGTAAACAAAACTTCAAAATGCGACTTTTTTTCAACAATGTTTTCTTTAGCGATGGATGGATTTGTAACAAACAAATTGTTCGAACATGGGGTGAAGAAAATCTACGAGAAATAATGAAAAAATCGATGCATCCACAGAAAGTAGTTTTATGATGTGGCTTTTGCGTTGTCGTTTGAAATCAGAAAGGTTAGCTTGCCGTATAGCAACATGAGGACACTTCGCTAGGAAAGTAACACAGTTTGAGGAGAAACTCTTTGTAAATGCCACTTTTGTTAAGAGTCAAATTATTATTGTATGTATTAGGTAGGCATATTCCATTTTTAACGAAGGCTACAATTTGTAATGTGGACCTTTCGAACGAAAATCACAGTGTCAAAGATGGCGACGCTGTACAACACATGTTATCCCATTTTATTCACAAAGATTATTCAACCAGACAGAGTTGGACATTTTTTATAAAGTTTTAACACGGTGACCATAATCAGTTTTATGAAAACAAAAAGAATCTGCTCATATAGGTAGAAACGAATATCTCTTTTAGTGTATTCGACATATATAAAAGTAAAGCAGTTGTTTTGGACGAATTTTTTAAGATGGCACCGAAAAGAAAAATTGAAATAACCAATGAATTTACGGTACCCCGATTTCTAAGAACGACTTTCAGTCTGGCAGTGTGAATCTCAACTAATAGTAAATAGGTTCAAATCAGTTGTTCATTCACCTATATCGGTGGTCATCGCGGAAAGCTGTTTTGAGTATATCTAAGCCTAACCAATAGAAAAAAAGAATAGGTTTTCGAATTCTAGGGGAAATGCACTGATTAGCAGGATAACAGAAGGAATCTCAGGAAAACGGAACGATTCAGGAAGTTCTAATGTTTTGTATCCCTCAAGTTTGGTCTGCATTGCATCAACTCCGAGTTTCTCCAAGGAAAGCCTGGGACTGTGTTTAGTATTACTCCAAAAATGAAGGATTAATTAAAAAAGGGATTAGTACAATCCAGGTCAAATTGAAAGAGGTTTCATTCATAAGAAATTCATGAAATAGTTGTTTCTGCTAGAAGGTGCCATTATTTAGTCCTACTATCAATAAAACAAAAGAAAACTCTAGAGCAGTGCTTCCAATTATGGCTACGAAGTAAATTGTGTAGATATGCCAGTTCTTTAGAACTAAAACCCTAATCTAACCTACTTTTGTGCCTAACTTACACAACTATTTAAATTTTTTTAAATATTTTTATTTTTTGCCTAAAACTTTGCGATCACCGGTGTAAAGGTTCTGGCACCTTCTAAATTTAACATCATAAAATTTTAAATAAAAAATCTAACTTCTGATTTCGAAAGTTGTACGCGTATATCACGAAAAAGTTGCAAAATCTGTTTCTGTTTGTCCATCGATAGATGGAGCCGCAAGTCTCCGATTATTGTTCATCAAAAAGTAATGATTAAAATATTAATTCACGATGAAGTTTTGAAGCACCAAAAGATTTCTTTGTTTCTTTCGGTTTCAAACTTTAACGAGCCAGCAAGTCAGCATAATATGCTGGATAAAATTGTAAACATCATTATCAAACATAAAAAATTTGGAATGCCAAATGAGTTTGTCAATTTTTCTACAAAATGTTTATCACGACTTTTCATCAGAGAATTTGGAGAGATTTAGAGACGTTAAAATTTCATTTTACTGAGTACTAAGCTTAAAAAGCATTAATTCGTTAAGTGTGTCAAAATATTGCGGACAAATGTACCGCACTTTTAAATAAACTTAGCTAACATTTATGCTAACATTACAAAAAAATAATAAACCCTTTCTCTTTTTTTATTTTGTAATCCCTGCAATCTGTTCTTAGGCGAAGCACTCCCAACTCTTTCGCAGTTTGTTTTTCCCGTCCTACCTTACACAGTTATACCAAATTGAAAACGTACGGCTATACATATGTCCGATTTACGTTACATATGCGCATTGCATAGCTCCATGCCAGCATATAGTACGGGACGTGGAAAATGGGTGGATAAGGGGTCGTAGATGTGTTCCTTTTTATCATCGTAAATCTGTTGATGAAAATTTCCTTTTGTATCCTGCCCTCTCCTCTTATCGGGATTCGAACCTGGTACCCCTCGGTTTCTCATTTTTTATTAAGGAGACAATTGGGGTAAACTTACCATGTATGGTAAAACGTTGGCTTCCTATCGAAACATTATTTTGAGTATAATTAGTTCTAATCAATGACCATCAAGGAATTTATAGTACCACGCTTTGATAGCGGTTATAATGAGTCGAGTTTATCGCTACAAGAAGTCTTTTCGATCTTTAAGGATGCGGTCATTAAGTGTACAGTAAAATAAATCGGTCATAATGGATTTTTAGAGGTGTGGGCAAACGAATGCAGGCGAAAACAAGTCGATTCATTTTATCCGAGTTATAGGAGTGAGATTGATGTAATTAATTTAAAGGTGAACATTACATATTTTAAAGGAGTTATTGCTATAGTAAGTTGGAGGAGAATTATTACGTATACAGATGATTCGAAAATTCCTCATAGCTGACACTTAAGGCTTCTGCAATATAATCGATTGTGGTAAAAGTTAATTCAGTTTGCTTCAGTGGTCGCTAAAGCTATACATGATAATGACGGGTCTGGGGTAAATGGCCGATTCCGGAAACATCGAAAAGAGGTTGAATTGAAGTATGTACTTAGGAAATTGTCTTAATACTCAAAAAATCAACTTTCATAATAATATTTAAAAATTATTAATAAACACAAATTTTTCTACACTATTAAGTAGAAAACATTTAATTATTGTGAATAGTTTTGAGTGAATTTTATAAAATTATTTTTTTTAAAAACAAAACACATTACGAATCGCACAGAGGTGATCGAAGTGGTTCCAGGGCGCAAATTCCGGTTTAATGATAAATGACAATGATTAATAATTTCATTATTTATTGGTAATTTCCGCATTAGATTTCAAATAATTATCGGTTTTGCTTCTTTAACCAGGCTAATGAAGCTACCTTAAAAGACCGGAAATATAAATTTTTTAAAATTCAAACTAAATGAATGACAAAAAATATAAATTCATTAGTTATTCTCATTAGTAATTGAACCGGAATTTATGCCCTGGACTAGTACTTACCCACATGCTCGGAAATCTCTGAAATTTTTGTTATGTGAGAGAGAATATCGCTGAATGTAACACAACAATTCTTAAACATTTTAAATTATGTAGTCCGGTATTATGTAGTTTTGAGCTAGAATTTGATGTAAAAAAGCAATCGTACCTAACCATCTGTAGGGGCCGAGTTAAATAATTCAAAATGTTTCAGAACTTTAGTATTGTAATCAATGGTGTTCTCTTTCTAATAACAAAAATTTCAGAGGTTTCCTAGCATGTGGTTAGGTAAGATTGGTTTCTTACATCAAATACTAATTCAGGGGTGGGATGTTATAACATCACTTTTTTCGATACTATCGAAATTTACATCTCTCTCATCATGAATAAAATTAATTGTTTTTCTATTTTTCAATTACGTTGTTTCTATTGCGATCTCTACCTATTCGAAGGAAACATCATGTCGCCCTACTCTTATTCTATCACCTACGTATTTTCTGAGTGATACTTTATCGAAAAACAAAAAAGAGATAGAAACAATTTGTTCTAGTAGCGTGCGATCGCAATATAAAAACCAAAATTGAAAAATGAAATGGCAAGCAATTTTATTTTAGGAAAAAGAGATTTTAATATTCGATAAGTATCGGAAAAAATGATGTTGCAACATCCCACCACAGATCCAGTTCGATTATCTCTATGCGATCCGTAGTGGTCGAGTTACAAATTTTCAAATGTTTAGGAATTTTCATATTGCACTCAATGATGTTCTCTCTCAAATAACAAAACTCTAAGAGATTAACTCCTCGGCGCCCGCCGTTTTTTTTAAATTTTCATAATTATGAGAAATATAAATGAAATTGTTTTAATATTTTAATAGAATTGAGGTTTTTTCAAAAACGTGTCGAAAAATCAATAGTCGAAAACATCGAAATATATTTAATGGAACTTATGAATTTTTAAAACATATTTCCCTCTTACATAAATTAATCCAATGATAATCAGCTAAAGAGACATCTTATTTTAGAAAAGGTGGGGTTTGGTAAAGCAGTGTGGTTTGGTGCGACAGCTGCCATCGTCGAAGTTTGTAAACAACCAATTGAAATTGTCTTAATAATATTAGGCGAAATTATTTATTCCGATTAAATTTTTTTCGACATTTTGTTGCGACTCACTGGTGGTAATAATGTTTTTTTTTTCAGTTTTATTTTTAAATTTTTAATTTCAGTAAAATGCATTAATCAAACGACTATATTTGATTAATGCATTTACTGATGGCATTGCCATCTGTATTATGACATTAATAATAAAATTGTTGTGAACTGTGTGTGGGCTTTAATATTTTGTCCTAGAATTTTTTACCCACCCTATTGTATTAAATACACATCGAATAATTTGAGAGCGAGGCCAATGTGCGTGTGTGTTTGCGTGCGGCTAAAGTATAGAGGAATATTTTTTTGTGGTTTCTTGGTTTGGTACGTGCGATTGATGCGCGGTAGAGAGGGTCTTCAAGTGACGCGCACGGAAAAAAATATTCTTCTAAATTTTTGCGGTTCGAGTTTTTTTGTTATCCTAGTTTTGATTTTGTTAGCGTCTAGTTTCAGAGTTTCAAAAATTGAAGACGACTTTCGATTATAAATATAAAGTTTGGAACATAATAAAAAATATAAAATTCATCTTTGTTGGATGATAAAATTAGAGGTTTAAAATTTTTTTCTTTTTAATTAAATCTGTAATCAGGTCATTACGATTAGGGAATCCAAGTCGGTTCTATCCAACGGGTTTTTATTTACGGTTTCGACGAAACAACGCACAACATTCATCGGTTTACGGTGGGTGTACGCCGCTACATACAGGTGGTCAACCGGCCATATCTAATTTTTTATTGGTAACAGTGAAAGGCACCGCAAACTATGGGTGGCTAGTTGAGGCCGTTCATTATCCAAGGCGGGAAGACGCTCAAAATTTTTGGCGGCTAACGGTATCGTCGGCCAAAGGGGGGAAGACGCCCAACGGTATCTACGGTTTACGGATGGCCAGTTGAGGCCATTCCAATTTACGCTTTACGGCGGGAAGACGCCCTACATTTTTGAGAACGGTGAGAGGACACCGCAACCCGAATTGGGAATATTTTTTACTGTAATTTTAAATTGCTCTAATTCTCAAATATTTAGTTCCCGTTCCAAATGTATATTCTAAAAATAATGGGGAAAAATTAACGTCACAACTGCTATAAAATGGAATTATTTTTTCCCAATAAAAAAAATTCTCTAATGACAGAATATACTTTGGGGAATAAAAAATTGCTAACTGCTAGAAACACGTCACTAATTCCCAATTCCATATTCCCGGAGAAAACCAAAATAGGGCCACAGGTACCATTATATATTTCTTTTTTTTGGTTAATTTAATTTTTTTTTTCAATTTTCTTCCAATTTTTTTTATTATTTAAATATATTTGGTGCAATCAAGTGCCGTAACGATTGCTTCGTACGCGCTCGGGGTGTATATTAGTTTCGCCTCTAAATTTTGGTCGTCCATTTCATTTTTGCCGTTCTTCTCCTTGTATCTTGGATATAATTTATATAATACATAATAAAAACAAAGCATGGCGAATCCCATTGTCATTCGGTTCCACTTATTTTTTCATTCATCGGCCGGGATCTGTTTTTCTGGTTATTATTGTTTGTGCCATTTTTTCTAATTTTTTTTGGACAATAAAATGAAATACTAAATTTCTTTGATTACTTTGCGCAAGATTAAAGGAAAATTATTTTAAAAAATTTCATAAATCGCTGTCAATTCTATTAATTATATGTTCAATATTTTATTTGCGATTAAAATGGTTTGACCTTTTGGTAAATCGATATTATTTTTTTCGACTACTGATGGTGATACCTTAAATGACATGACCGGTTTTTATATGTGTGATACGATGCAATTCGTTCGAGAATCACCTTTTTGTTTAATGACAGGTATAACACGATCTGTTTATTAACTCTTTTACAATTCAGTAATTTATTGGAAGGTTGTAAAATGTCATTTAATCGCATTACGTTTCTCTGCAAAGCCGAAACAAAAATGTGGGTTAAAAAAGAAAGCTGAAAGAGGATCTTCAGGTTGGTTGAGAACCTTCGATAGATCTTACACACAAATGCTTATCTCCAGGGAAATCCAAATCATCCACAATTTACCTGCATATACACTCGTATTTTGCACTATGTAAAGTCCCACGGCACTCACCTGCAAAAAATTAAAAGAAAAAAATTAATTACTACACTTTTCTATTGTTCATTATTATTTTACAATGCACTAACAATTCTCGTATATTTACAAAATTTAATTAAAGAAAACCAAATTGTACGTAGCGCGCGAAGCTGTGAGCGCAGATGATAAACGATCAAGTGCATGCTCATTTCAATTCAAATGAAAGTTTTTTTTTTCATTCTTAATTCGATTCGTCGTCTCTAAATAGCGTTCCCAAATATCCAAATAGTTAATTAATTGAAATTGCATTTTAATTAAAATATTCAAATCATGCGCGTATGATATGTGCGCTTGGTTACTTACACGGACGAGTATGTACATTATATACGCTCTACACGCAGATGGTTATCAAAATTTATTTTGTGAAACTGAAACAATTTATATCAATTATATACTGGTCGATTAAATTCGATCGAAATTGATTTATCATCGGAAGCGATTTTGGGTTAAGAAAATTATATTGGATAATTTGTCCAATTATACGCGCGTAAAAGAAAGTCACTGTACATACTTTCTATGTGTAGGGGGGACGAGGGAATTACACTAAAAATAAATACATCGGGTTAAAATAGGCCATCAACATACTCGTATATAAATCAATATCGAAATGCTGATAACCATGACGTCACGTTTACTCGTATACCCATATCATGTGAACTAAATAAAATTGTTATTCATTTTAATGTATGTAGGACATTAAACCTAAAACATTGTTGTTTTAATGTTAGGTTATGCATGCATGTAATTTAAGTTAAACATAATAAGTTTTTAAAAATAGCATTCTTGCCAAGTTATTTATTTTTTTATTTTTTTGCTTTTTTCAAATTTATGATGTTTTAATGTGTCATTGAAAAAGAAAGTACACTGATAAGTTTGTGCATATAGGGTGACGGCGTATTATAAAACGACTTTAAATCTTAGGTCGTCTCAAGTTTAAAAATTTGCTGTATCATTTCACGTTTATATATGCGGGATCTTTTATAAATACGTCAATTATATATCGTATGGAGATAAATTATAAATCCGTCCGTCTTGTGACCTTCAGCAGAGTTAGTTGGTTATTCCACCTGAAACAAGTTCCCAAAACACACACAATTGGTATTTTTTCGCAAAACACCATTCAATCATGAATGAAATAAACATAACTATTATTTTTTTTATTTTGTAATTAAACATGTACACGATTTAAATGTACCATCAATCTACAAAAACCGATTGGATTTAGATAAGACGTTTAAGTAATGAAGTAATATTTTTATTTAATCAAGATAGTCTGGGACCTTGTATACATCTGTATAGTGGGTTGAAGATTTTGCAATGTATATTACGGTCTAGTAAATTAGTTCGTGTATTGCGCTGCAGAATGGGGGTGATTTATTCCTCGTTTTCCACCTGTTTATCAATGTAAGGGCATTACACTGTTAAATCAATATCACATAAGAAAAGGAATATTCTAATAGGAAATTGGTGTGATAATTTCGCAACTTGAGCGTTTATACTCAAAATTGTGTCATTTAAAATAACTATCTGCACTATAAATTTGTATCAATTTAAATAAAAAATGATAAAAAAATAAAACTTTCTTCAGACATATGGCCGTCATTTCCACAGGAAAGCATTTTAGAAGAAACTTTGAGGTTTTTGTTGTACATAACTAAATATAAAACTACAGAAACAAGTGAAAATCGAAGTTTGATAAAAAAGACGGGAAAGGTTCAGAGCCGAACTCTATAAGAATTTTTGTTGCTTCTGATGAACTAAGTGGAAATAATAATAGGTAGGAGAAAAAGTTCGTGGCCTTTTCCCGTTATATGGCTTTACATTCATATATCTCAGTGACCATTGATCGTATCGGGCAATCCTTATGTGTGTGTGAAAGGTGACATTTTAACTTGCACTTTGGCATACAAAATAAACATTAAAATAGGTGAAGTGAATAAAAGGTTACAACATTTTAAACATGGAGATAAATAATGAAAAAATCGATATCTTTTACAATTTTATTACGACAAAGGTAAAAACGCGGCTCAGGCTTGCGAAAAAATTTGTGCTGTTTATGGAAAAGGTGCTTTATTAAAATCAGCAGCAGAGAAATGGTTCGCGTGGTTTCGGTCTGGAAATATGGATGTTAAAGACGCACTTCGCTCTGGTCAACCAACCATTGGAAAAGTCGATGAAATAATGCACAAAATTGAAGAAGACCGGCATATAAGCAGCCATTTAATTGGTAAAGAACTAAATATTGATCACAAAACAGTTTTAAATCATTTGAAAATGGCTGAATACAAAAAAAGCTAGACGTTTGGGTACCCCATGAATTAAGAGTTAAAAATTTAATGCCAGTTTTAAAGCGAATGGTTACTGGTGATGAAAAGTGGATAAAATACGACAACGATGTGCGAAAAAGATCATGGACGAAACGAGGTCAAGCTTCCCAAACGGTATGAAAGAAATGTAATGATGTGTTTGGTGGGATTGGAAAGGAATTGTGCATTATGAAGTGCTATCACCGGGCCAAACGATTGATTCTAATCTTTAATATCAGCAACTATCACGTTTAAAGCAAGTAATTCAGTTAAAACGTCCAGAATTGATCAGCAGAAAGGGCGTTGTTTTCCATTATGATAATGCTAGACCACACACATCATTGATGACCCGGCAGAAACTGAGGGAGCTTGGGTGGGAAGTACCTACCATATAGTCCTGACCTTACACCATTGGACTATCGTTTGTTCTGGTCCATGCATAACTATCTTAATGGTTTTACATCCAATTCAAATAGGCCTGCGAAAAAGAGTTGTCTCGATTTTTCGCCTCTAAACCAAAGAAGTCCTACAGTGATGGGATCATGGCTTACAAGAAAAATGACTAAAGTTCATAAATAAGAAAATTCTTTGTTTCAATGCCACCCAAAAAAAGCCACGAACTTTTGCCTAACACTTTATTAAGAGAAATAAAATTATCTTGATACCAGTTAAAAGTATTTAATTTGCTTTGTATATTTATTAGTTGATATTATTCAATCTTAAAACTAACGGCTTATGGTAAGAATACAAAGATTCATATAGATAAAAATCAAAATCAGATTCAAATTTGACGAAAATTGCACCAATAGCTGTTCCTCCATCAGTGGTTGATTCAAGATTTGAAGTTAAATGTAATTTGAAATTATGAAACAAAAACTCTTCAAAATTTATTTATTTATTATGAAAGTAATTAAGCTAGGAAGCTTTTATTTACAAAATAACGCAAAACATTAAAATACATACAAAATTAAGAATATAATAAGAAGGTTTCTTAATAAGCAAACGTTTATGAATATAGAACGCAGGTTCGAAAATCGAAATAATTTGTAATATCACAACCAAGTAGTAGAAGAAGTAGAATAGTAAAATTTGCTAAATCAGTCAATTGTCAAAAAAAACGCAAAATACAATACACTTGACTACACATTTTATCAATATGTTCGTCTCAATTCAAAGTTGAATTCATAATGAGTCCTAAGTTCCTAACTGTATCCGAGTAAGTTATTAACTCATTACCCAGAATCAAATTTTGGAAATCATTCTTATTCAACTTTCGTTTATAAATTATAATATCTTGAGTTTTCTTTGCATTAAGTAATTAATAAATCATTTTGTTTCGACCATTCTACAATTCTTAATAAATCACTGTTTAAGTTTGTTATACAAACATCTTTATTCGATATTCCACTATAACTATAAACCTGCAAGTCATCAGCATAGAGATGAAATTTTGAAAAGCTAAAGCAAGTAGAAATATCATTAATGTACAACGAAACCAGTAACGGACCAAACACTAAACCTTGTGGAACTCCACAACTTAGCTCCATAATATCAGAAAATATTCCATTAACTTCAACAAGCTGTGATCTACAACTTAAATGTGAAGTTAAAAAACGACGAAAATTTAACACAAAGTTTATAATGATTTGTTGAGTCAAACGCTTTAGAAAAATCCAATAGTGCTAGCGGTAAATTTATTAGAATCAATATTACGCCGAATATCGTCAGTAACATTGAGCAAAGCAGAGGTGGTGCTATGCATTGGTCTGTATGCTGATTGATAATCTGAAAGTAAGTCATTTTTCAGCAAAAAACTTGTGATTTGATTTTTAATAATAATTTCTGAAATTTTAGAGATAGAAGATAACGCACT
This sequence comes from Nephrotoma appendiculata, assembly GCA_947310385.1. NCBI lineage: Eukaryota > Metazoa > Arthropoda > Insecta > Diptera > Tipulidae > Nephrotoma > Nephrotoma appendiculata. The sequence continues at coordinate 303,177,790 of OX371223.1, forward strand.
AATTGGTCTTAAATCAGACATCATATTAACATTCTTAGTTTTTGGTAATGGAGTAATTTTAGCTAACTTCCAACAACTAGGAAAATAAGATTTAGTGATAATATTATTAAAAATATAGAGCAGATATTGAGAAATATAAGGAAAAAGTAATTTAATAAATCTAATAGAAATATTATCCATTCCAGAAGCTTGAGATTTAACAGAATAAATTGCTTTAAAAAGTTGGTCTTCAGAGATTACACTAAATGAGAATTTTGAAGAATTAAAATTAGGTTGAATAATAGAACAATCAATTGTGTTAGCTCTCGAGATGATTGACATTTAACAGATTCACAATAAAACTTATTAAGATCATTAGGAGTAAACGGAATCTGTGCCTGCTCAATAAATTTTCCAACACCAAGACTTTTTAAATTATTCCAAAAGATTTTAGGTGGAAGTTTAGGATCTAATTTATTCATTAAAAAATCATGTTTTGATTTACGCTTAAGTGAAGTTACCTTATTTCTAACGAATTTATATTCATTCCAACTGTTGTCAGTTCGAAGCACTGTCTATCTACCATAAGCCCTGTTCCTCTTTTTCATGAAATCCAAAATTTGAGGAGTAAACAATTTCGGCTTCGATATATCAATTATAAAAGATTTTACAGGGAGGGACAAATCTATTATACATTTCAATAACCATACCATTAAAAAGTGCAACTTGATCATCAATCTCTACTCTTAGATTATACTATAGATAGAATACCGACAGTATTGTTTTGAAGTATCAATTTTGTAATGTTTTTATTATTGTTTTGATATTTTTTGGAAAAGAGAAAGAAGAATGCGGGATAACAACATTATAAATTTCATAACATCAAGTAGTGGCGGTGTGAATTGTTTTATATAGGGCGGGGGCAAAAATAAATTAAATGAGAATTATTTTATTTTTAATTTTTTTTATTAATGCATTATAATAATAATTGTATAATGTTAAATAAAACTTTTAAAAATAATACAATAAGTATAAGTTATAGGTAACTAACATAAGATATTTCATTACTTTAAATATGTATTACATAGATTAAAACATTCTAATAAAGATCATAATATTATGCCTATGTTATATCTAATGTTATGCTAAATTATTTAAACCATATTAAAATATCATGTATCGTTAAAATTAATCGATTTATTAATATCAAAAATATACTGTTACTATTAAAATTCATAATTGATTTTGAATATTTGTAAATCATATACTATATGCATATTAATTCACTATACTTGAAACTAAACGAATTAAAAAAGAAAATAAATCACAAAATTTAATACAACTAAAAAGCGAATCGCTGCCCCATAAAAATTAAATATAAAAATTTTAGCAACGCCACTGGATTTTCAATGACAATTTACGATTTATTTACTGTTATTTTCTGAAACGAAGAGCAACTTTTTCCCGTATTTGTTTTTAAATCCGAATGTTTCACTTATTTTTATTCAATTAAATTTAAAATAAATCACCTTTGTCACTGAACATATTTAATTATGCATATATATATACTATAAATTTGTGGAATATTATTAAAATCAATTAGAAGATTAATCAGAAAAAGCAATTAAAGAGTTTGTAAACACTGTCAAAAAAGTTACTTGTGAAAAGAAATTTCCTTTTTTCTTGATAACCACCTTTGTGAAGATAGCCCAAATTTCTATCCCCGAAAATCGAAATAGTTGCTTATGGCAATACTATACAAGTTTATGTATTTTTTTTTAACATTTAACTAATAATTATAGCAATAAATCTAAATTCGTTTAATAAGAACAATAAAAAGTTATAAAACGCATAAATGAACAATAAACAATTTAATTCTACTATCCAAAAAATATTCTGACAGCGAAAATCAAAAATTACTTTAAATATTCCTCCTTCACCAAAATGCAATATTTTTACTCTCAGCCCAGAAAAATGTTTGTGTCATGATAGTTTTAGCTGTCATGACAGTAAATTTTCGGGGCTGAGAGTAAAAATGTTGTGATTTTTTGGGCTGACAGTAAAAAAAATGTCATGATAGCAATAATTAGTGTTACCATCGCATTTTTCGGGGATGAAATTTGGGCTATCTTCACATACATTTGATAACCGTGTGTTTTCACACTGGAACACACTACACTTGGTTATTTTAGTAAGATAGAGCACTTGATTATTCACTTATTTATTTTAAACTAAATAGTTTTCATTCACATCAATCACAACCAAAAAACACTTTAAAATAACAAAAATTTTCCATTTTTCACCTCATCTGTGTTTCTCTATTTTATGTATATGTACCTCTCGTTTACCCATTCATTTTTAGTACTTCTAGTTTCGCTTGTGTTTTGTATTGAAATTTGTATTGGTACGTTATCTATATAATCTAAGTCTCTACTAAATTGCGTAATAAGTCCTATTGAAGAGAATTACAAAACGTCGATAAACGATCTATATTAATGTTATTAAAGTCTCTATATACAAAGAAATTTTTCTCAAGTTTAGGAGCAACATCATAAGAAAAAAAAATACTAGATCATGATGTGAAATTTCAGATATCGAAATTTGATTAATAAAATAAATTTTATTTGAGTTACAAAGAACGACGAGTTTTGAACAAAATGAGTTGGTTCAATATTGCAAATACTAACAATGAATCTACTAACAATATTTTTAAATTGGACTGTTGAAGAATTAGAAGAAAGCATATCATAATTGAAATCCCCAACAAGAATAAAGTTAGAGTAGCAAATAGAAAAATTTCCTAAAATTGTTTCTAAGTCATCTATGAAATCAGATCCAGGAGGATTATAGACAACGGCAAGTATAATTTTACTATTTGCTACAATCATTTCGATTAATAAGACCTCATAAGCTGAGTTCGAAGATTTATATATAATTTTAATAGAAATAGACTTTCTTACGAAGATACATACTCCACCTCCACGTTTACGAGGTCTATCGTTTCGAAAAACTCTAAACCCATCAACCAAGTCTCAGATATACAAATGGCATAAATATTAACATTTATAAAGATACATTGAATTTCCTCTTTTTTAGGTAAAACACTTTGTGAATTGAGGTGACAAATATTAAATGTACATTTATTATTTAAGGCTGATTCAAGAATTACGTTAGGCATATTAAAATCGTTCACGAAATGAGTATTATCAAAATCAGGGCCTGACAAATTATTTTGCACTAACATTTACTTTAATGGAATAATCAGTAACATGTTATATTTTCCTTACTTGAGTTAAATAAACAAAACAACTTGAACTAGTCCTAGTGAATCAGTCCTATGATTAGTACAAAAAGTAGATTTTAATTTAAGGTTACTTTCTTCACAATTACTGCATCTTAATAAATTAATATATCTAACACAGCTAACTTTATTTTCATATTTATTAGAGATTTGATGATACCGCTGGCACTTCAAACATCTGCTTTAACGTAAAACGAATCCCATCCAATGTTAACATATCGATTAACAAGCGTCTTAAACGTAACGCCAAAAATTTCAAATTAGATCATCCACTTCTTAGTAATTTTATTAAATCTAAAAAATTTGATCTTAATAATGTCATCAGCATTCATAAAATTATTTACAGCACATAGCTCTTCATATAATTCGATGTCAGTATACACTTTACTGAGTCCATTAATATAGTCTCGGATTTCTAGTATGTTTTATATATATCATATATAAATCGCCAAGTTGTTTTACAGCTTCACCCTCAAACCGTATATTTTCCGACCTTGATACTTGATACAGATATTCCAACCTTGATACTAATAGGATTAATTTTATTTTTAATATCCATTTTTGTGGTAGCAAAATCCTGTTTATTTTTTGGTTTAATGATAATTCCCCGAATGACATGGGGCCCCATATTTTTTTTAACATCTCCGACTTTAGATTTTAACGTATCGGCATATGACATAATGTTTGACGTAACATTAATTGGTTTATTTAAGCGAGCTTCAATATTACTAACTCTATGTCGTACACTGAAAAAAATCCACATATGAAAATCGGACATAAACCATGTCAATCAAATTATACCTGTATATTGTATAAAGCATACATGATTCAGACAAAAATATATCTCAACTGACCAATAGGAATTTTCATTAGGTTAATATCTTTATTACTATTGATTTATTTTATTTCTTAATTTGCATTATATTCTATTTAGAAACATAATGTTTAATACACAGAAATAGTTTTAAGAAATATTTTTGTAACCAAATCATATTTATTGTTTATCGTTTTATAGCATAATATATTTCTATACTAAATTAAGTACATTACTCTAACCCGAAAAAAATGTTCAAGTTTTATTAGTAGTGTAATATAATTCGCTAAGTCAACTTGTGTTTGCTTCATATAGGTACCTGGAGTATTCATTTTTAGTTTGTAGCTTGTGACCACTGCAATGAGCAGTGTGACGAGATAAATGATTTTTTTAATTTATTAGACTTCTCAGTCTTGTTCATTTGAACCAAGCTACTTGGTAAGTGGATATCATCCAGAAGAAGCAACTTCTTAGTTTTTTGAAAGGAAATGCTTTTAAAAATAAGTCAAAATGAAACTCCATGGTACAATCTGATCAGATGGGTCAATTTGACATAAAAGTCTCCTTATTTAGAAATTATTATAGTCAATTCATTTATTCTAACAATTTAAATTATAAATATTTTATTTATAAGCTAGACATAAAATATTTGGAAATTTTACATACTAACTATGCACCCTGCAGTATAAAATTTTATTAATTCCGAAACATTTTTTTAGGAGCAGCTTTATTTTATAGCTACATACAAAAATTATAATGTTAGTTTTGATATTTAATATTTTCATCGCAATTTTTAATTGTTTGTTAAATGGACTTAAAACAGACTAAATAAAACATTTCAAATTGAGATATAAATTGTTGTTGTCGTCTTTTCAACTATATTTTATATTCGAAACATGTATAAACTATATTGTTTCTGAACATGAGTTTTCTCAGTGTATATCTGTCAACATTTCAATAGATTCAGGAAGCAATGGAGGCCAATCATGAACATGTTGATGGCTAATTTGATTTTTTCAGATTTGAAATTGAATTTTGTCGCTCTCACAAAAACAAAAAATTTCATTACCCAAACGTTGAATTTATTTATACATTGTGACAGACATATTGATGCAATCATCTGGTACAACTGTGTGAAGACACAAACACATTTATTACCCCAAACAGATACATTTTTTGTTCATCGGGTACGGTAATTATGTTAGATCATCAGACTTACAACTCGTTAAACAATATCTATCTTAAAACAAACATAAAGATGCCGGACATTACAAATATTCAAGGTGTACCTGGGTGTGGTTAATCAACATGGATTATAAACAACCATAATCTGGGCACTGTTCTTGTTCTATGTGCTATAAAAGAAGGACTTGCAGATATAAAATTAAAGGTAACATCACGTTGCGAGCACAAAAACACTAACTTTAATAACATCAAATTAAACTACAAAACGATTGCCTCATACCTAATAAATGGTAACCGGACCTACGATACAGTTTTTATTGATGAGTACATGATGGTGCATGCTGGATATATAGGACTTGTGGTTATCAAAAGTAAATGTTCTAAAATATATCTTCTAGGTGACAAAAACCAAATACCATATATTGACAGATTACATCATGTCAATATGAAATTTTCCGATGCAAGTGCTTTTGTAACAAAGACTGAATACTTGAATGTAACGTATCGATGCCCAGCTGATGTTACTTCTGCTCTCAAAGAATACTACCCTAACATCACTAGTATGAACACAGTGGAAACTTCCGCCGAATTTATAAACCTGCCACCAAATCTATCATCATTACCTGTGTTAGAGAACGCTTTCTATCTAACTTTTACCAGAGCTGATAAACAATTAATCTCTCAGCTTAAGATACCAGAAACCAGTAAAGTCTTGACGATCCATGAAGCACAAGGTTTAACCTCACCAAATGTAATATGTATAAGAACCAATTCTCAACCTCTTGAGCTGTTCCATAGTGTACCGCATGCCATAGTTGCAATCTCTAGACACACAAAATCATTTAAATATTTTTCTCCGGTGGCCAATGATAGACTACACTCACTTTTAATGAAAGCTCGAACTTATACTATTACTCAAAAGGTAAATCAGCCCATAAAGTCCAAAAAAAGATCGGTATATGAGAAATGTGCAATTTACTATCAAAACGTAAACAAAATGGCATCAAAAGCATCTAAATTCTACAAATTCGTTTTAAAATCAAACTACCTTATTTATGTAATTTGTGAAACTTCATTAAAACCAGACATACGGAGCAGCGAATTTTTTGGCCATGACTACGTTATAAACAACGATGCGATCGGTCTCCTGAAACTAGTTCAAAGAAATCGGGTGGTGGCGTACTGATAGCAGTACATTCTAAACTCTGGAATGCTCCAGTAACTTTAGCCCCATCGAGAGTCGAACAGATCAGTGTAAAAATCAAAATCAACCAAATCAATCTAACCATCTACGCAGCATATATACCACCTCAATCAAATAGTGATCATTATGCAACTTGCATCGATGCGATTGATGAAGTTATTAATACAACAAACTCGTCAGATTTAGTTCTTGTGCTTGGTGATTTTAATCTTCCAAATATAACTTGGAACTTGGACCCAGAACTAAACTGTATTTTACCTTGCAATATAACAACAGATGCGGAATCTTTATTTGTGGACGCCATGCTTGGTTATAATTTGAACCAAATAAACACAATTGCTAATAATCGTGACAGATTATTGGATCTTGTCTTCAGCAACGACATTGACACCTTTAAAATTTCTGAATCCCTATTACCTTTTGTCATAAATGATGTTAATCACAAATCATTGGATATTGTATTTGACTTAACTAAAATGGCGAGATCAGAACACCTACAACCAATGAAATACAACTTTAAAAAAAACTAACCGTGTGGGGCTACAAAGTTACCTGGAATCCATCAACTGGCAAATAACTCTCAATTCCAATGATATAAACGAAAATGTGGACAAATTTAATGACATCATGCTTCAAGGCTTCGAAATGTATGTACCTATGTGCTGTAAACCACAAAATGCTCACCCTCATTGGTTTGATGATAGACTAGTTAACTTAAAAAATCGGAAGTCGAAAGCGTATGCCAAAATGTTGAAAAGCGGGTTAGAAGCGGACAAAACTACGTTTCTACAATATAGTAATGAATTTGAAATTTATTTCAAATCAAAATACAGGTCGTATCTTAATCAAATTCAAGACAAAATTAAAGTAAATCCAAAACAATTTTGGAAATACTTTAGAAATAAACGCGAAATTGAAGGATACCCTGCTAATATGACGTACAACAATACCTGCTCTTCAAACGCCAAAGATATAGCTAACATGTTCGCGTTGTTTTTTCAATCAGTCTATAGACCAAGCGTTACTAGTGGATTGTACGAACAACCCAGCAACAACAACACATCAATAACTCCTCCTATTATTTTTGAGGACAACATTTTATCGGCTTTAAGGGGGTTTGGAGATGGTTGCGGTCTTGACGATATACCCTCTTCTATTCTGAAGGAGTACGCTGAAATTTTAACAATTCCATTATGTTATCTATTCAATCATTCCTTAAACACCGGCGTGTTTCCTGAAAAATGGAAAATTTCAAAAATTACTCCAATTTTTAAATCGGGTAAACGTGAGGATATCTCATGCTACAGAGGAATATCAACTACATCATCAATTCCAAAATTATTTGAGTTAGTATTATGCAACAGTTTTAAATCCACAATTGCACGTCATATATCAATAAACCAGCATGGGTTTATGCCTGGCCGATCTACATCGACTAATCTGGTTGAATTCACCAGTAAACTAATTAACGAGATAGAAAAACACCGTCAAGTTGATGTAGCGTACACGGATTTTAGTAAAGCATTTGATTCTATCTGTCATCATAAAGCACTCCAGAGTTTATTCAATTTTGGGTTTTCTCTCGATTACATAAATTGGTTTAAATCATATCTATCAAACCGGTGCCAATTTGTGATAATGGGAAATGAGAAATCAAACGTTATTAAAGTTACATCTGGTGTTCCCCAAGGATCACACCTCGGGTCCTGGATTTCTATTGTTTTCATAGACCGAATAACCGAGATAATCAAAAACTCAGACGTGCTCATATTTGCAGATGATGTGAAAATTTTTCGTACTATTAATGGATGGTTAGATACGGAGAAACTTCAAGAAGACTTAGATAGATTAAGTGAGTGGTGTGATCAGAACTCACTATACTTAAATATTAAGAAATGCAAAATCATGTCTTACCATCGTAAACGAAATCCGATAATTACTTCATACAAAGTCAACAACGAAGTACTGCAAAGAGTCAATGAGGTTATAGACTTAGGTGTTACATTTGTCGAAAACGCCAGTTTCAATAGGCATATTGAAAATTGTATTGCGAAAGCGAATGCCATGTTCGGATTTGTTAAAAGATGGACAGGTGAATTTAAGGATATTCAAACCTTATGTTCACTCTATTTCGCTTATGTTCGATCTCAACTGGAATACGCTGTAACGGTCTGGAATCCATACTATGCTGTACACATAAAAAGAATTGAAAGCATTCAAAAGAAGTTCCTGATTTTTTTGTTAAAGAAAAGTGACTGGGATTACGACCACAACTTACCATTCCATGAAAATGTGGCTCGCTTACCTCCATACACAACAAGATGCACAGATTACAAAATATGCACGCTTGAAAATAGACGACTTCTCTTGGGAGCAGCTTTTATTGGTAACGTTTTGCTTGGTCACGTAGATTCAGCTTACATCTTGGAAAACATATCAATTCACGTGCCATGCAGAACATTTCGAAACCATAAATTTTTAGCACTTGAACACCATTCCACCAACTATGGAGAAAACAACCCAATTAATAGGATGTCTAAATCTTTCAACTTAATCGACGACCTATTTGACTTCAACTTATCAAAGGACAACTTTAAAAATATCCTTAAAGATTTTTTTCTAAATTTTTAATTGTTTAAACCAAAATTTGGTTTATATTTTTTTTTTTTTTTTATTCTGTTTTAAAGTTTTTTGTTGTTTTAATATAATTTTAACTATAACTGTAAATAATCTGAAATCATACATGTATATTACAAAATAGACTTCTTTAAATAAATAAATAAAATAAATCAATATGATACCATTTATCACATTTCCCACAGCATTTTAATGCGTTGCACCGTTTAGTAACTTCAGAGTCACACAAACACAAATTATTATACAATTTAGCACCTTCACCCATTATATCAATGGAATCACAAAGTTCGATCCCCAAATCGTCACTTAATATTTAATATTTCTTTTTTTTATATACACAAAAACTAATCTATATACTATTTACGCTATTTGCCGTAGGCACTTGGCGAAACTAATACTTAATGAAGACATTTTTATTAATCACTTGTTTTTTGTTTCGCAGAATTATTTTGAATAATTTTCAAAAAGTTTAAAAAATCACTCGATCGATTTCGACTTGTTAGGTCATCATCAGGAGTATCTCCTGATAATGACCTAACAAGTGGAAATCGATCGAGTGATTTTTTAAACTTTGAAAATTATTCAAAATAATTCTGCGAAACAAAAAACAAGTGATTAATAAAAATGTCTTCATTAAGTAATCTATATACACTGGCTACATATTTACATTTAATATATATACACTTACGACTAAAATAACGATATAAATTAAGAAATACTAATAAAATTATTTTTTGAAAATATTTATAATTTCCGATGAAATTTTTTTTTGGAGTTTTTAGTTTCACTAACTTGATTTAATTTCCAAATTAAAATCATTATTTCTTAAAAAATTATGATTGAAATCACCAGCGAGAATAATATTTGAAGCTTGGAAAAGATTAACTTGACTCAACAAAACACCCTTAAAAAAGTTAAGCATGCATGATGGATTCTTATAAATATTAATAAAACGAAAGTTTTTATAATCACTTGCCGTAATATAAAAATATTTTGTATTGTTATTCCATGTGTAACAAAGGAAGGTTGTATGCAGTGTGATTTGCGTATTTAAAATATCACAAACACCCACACCCACCTAACCCTATCTAAACCCAGCCCAACCGACCCAAATCAACCGCAAACCACCACACCTAAACATTCTAACAACCCCCACCCACCATAAAATTCAAACCTCGAAAATCCATTTCACCCGCATCACCTTATACCTTACCACCCATATCATCACCCTATAACATCTCCATACCCAATCCTACACACACACCACCCACCCAAACCCTCATCCATCAAATGCAAAATTCCCATACCAAAACCAAAACACCTTATTCCACCCCGCTCCACCTCCCATCCCACTACTCCTACCACCCCCATAACTACACCACCCACACAAATCTACATCCACACGAGATATATTTTTATTCCACATTCATATGCTCTATGAAACCAAAATAGAATAGAAAAAAAAATCTATCAATTTTAAGGAGGGGGTTTAACAAACCCATACACATCTCCGAGCACGCTGAACACAGAAATATCCAAATCAATAGGGCTCTATCCCATGAGTTGCTTGAACTTGTAGTGAAGAAATTAAGTTGATATCTCCATTCGTTCTCAAGTTATCGTGGGCGCAGACGGACAGACGGCAAACCGAAACTATATAGCATTTGAAGGAAAAATTGTACGAACTCCCATGCCCTTCAATTAGGCATATGGCCCAATAAAAAGAAAACGAAATGTTCAAAATTCCAATTGGAATATAAAATTTGAGTGTTATTTATTTCACGGGCCTCACTGGAAATATTTAATGGAACATAGCTACTAACTAAAATTCCTTCAAGAAGGTATCAATTTTTTAAGTATTTCTAAAAGCTACACCACCAACACCATGTACCGACCAAATCGAAATTAGCAAGCCACGGGAACGGCCGACAATGGTCATTCAACATTGAGTAAAATTTGTCTCTTTAAACATCATGAAATTGGTTTAATGATCACGCACTAACAAACCCTTAATTAACAAATTGGCCAGAAAATGATTTTGTAAAATAGTTCGTGAACGGGAACGTTTATTTCGTTGAACGACGTCATCTACACTTTCTGAAATTTTTTCTGCATCATTACGATTTTGCGCACTCCACAAATCGCAACCGCCTCCAGGTTCTCAATATTGGTAACGGGAATGGGTGAAACAAGCAACCTAGGTGTGGGCGGGTCACGCTAAATGGTGGCGGATGTGTCGGATCAAGGTGTTACGCGAACCATTCCGATGATCAGCTAGGATGGGGACACATCCAAAAATAATTGCCCAGTCATGAAAGGAGCCCTCTGGATACCTGGCGACCTCCAGTTGTATGTAGCGTTACCCGTGTACACGGTTCTTGCAATCGGTTGAGTGGGCTAAGAATCGCATTGCCGATGTGAATATGGAAAAAAAGATGGATCTTGAGTCTAAAAGACCGAGGTCGAGTGAGGAGGAGCATGGAGATTTGGATGCCGAGAGGAAACGAACCAAGCTTCATGTAGGAAAACAGTCGCAAAAGGGGCATAAGCTCTTCAGCGACGTTGTGAAGGAGGGGGAGGTGGTGCTAGCCGTCGTGGATGAGAGCCACGAAGATGAGAGCATCACCGGGGAAAAATAGAGGTTGGTGTTTAAGGTACTTAACCTAGTTTTCCTTAAAGTCCTTGGACAATATCCGGGACCAACACCAATGTCGAGACGCGGGATGGTATCAGCGACTGCTGAAGCTGACCGCGTGTTCAGATCAGCGATCGGCTTTCTTATATAGGAAGGCGATTGAGAAGGTGGGCGAGGTATGGCCAGGAGCTAAGCTCAGGGAAGTTCCCAAGGATGAAACTTGGAGGAATCCCTGAGGATTATGCAGGTTTGTAATCCGGAACTTCCGACAGGGAACTGGAAGATTCTGAAGCAGGAGGAGTATAAGGATAGCTTCAGACTATCAATCTTGGTGATCAACAAGGAATCCCTGGCTCACCTGACAAAAACAAAAGGCGTTATAAACTTCGGCTTTGCATCTATTACACTAAAGGTGTTTAGAAAGGACGAAGTGGGAGTTAATACAGGTACTCCAGCCCAAAAAGGGGGAGGAAAAGATCCAGCCTGAAGAAGGAAGCACGACGAGTGGTACATCTTCAGAGGAAATACAGCTAGTGGCGAACCCTAATGAGCAGCTGACTAGAGAACTCCGCGACCGACTATTTGTTGGCAGAGGGAAGGGGGACACATCAGACTTTGAAGGGGGAGATGTAGACCTCCTTAATTTTAGGGACTGCGAAGGGAGTGAAACGGAGGATACCGTCAACTCCATCGGGTCCAATTAAATCGATGTAGCACTGCTGTCGCATTAAGGTAAGTGGACTCTGTTAACAATGATCAGGGTTGTGCAGATAAATTTACATCATTCTAAGGCTGCATCGGCGGCGTTACTTCTCAGACTCTCTAAGTCAGGAGAGGAAATAGTTTTAATCCAAGAACCTTGGATCAAAAATAACAAGATCTGTGGTGTGCAAGCGAAGGGGTACAGGCTATTTTACGCTCGTGGGACGGAAAAGAGCAGATCATGTATACTGGTGGTTAATATTATAAATGCTTATTTACTTCCACAGTATTGCAATGGGGACATAACTGCGGTCTGCATAGAGACGGAAGGGAGGAGATTCTGGCTTGCAGCCGCACACATGGACCGAGAAAAGTCAGTGCCGCCAGATATACTGGGGGCACTTGTCAGTGACGCGGACAGAAGGAAGGTGGGAGCTTTTCTGGGATGTGACGCGAATGCGCACCATATCATGTGAAGCAGCTCGGACTTCAATGATAGGGGTGAGTTATTATTCGAATTTCTTTTAAGAACTAACCTCACTAATAGTAATATAGGTCAGGAACCTACTTTTATTATTAGTAATGGACAGGAAGTTCTGGATGTTACTCTGGTCTCCGAATTTATTTCTCCAATGATCAGAGAATGGATGGAGCATTCCTTCTCCGACCATCGATACTTAACTTTTAAACTAAATCTCCAAATTACAAATCAATACGTGTTCAGAAATCCTAGAAGGACAGTATGGCGTGTATATAGATTAAATTTTACAATTATTGGTTGAGGTATGGCCAAGTTTAATTGAGCAGGCCCAATTCCAAAAATTCTAGAATAATTCACATTAAAATGCGAATTATAATATCCGATAACCCAAATCTAACCAAGATCGGCCAAAAACCACCGGGTTCTTAATAAAAATGAAGATAAAAAACCAAATTTAATACAGGTAACCCTCCAAGAACACGGTATTCGAAGAACACGGTTTCAAATAACACGGATACCTATTTCCTCAAATTACACGGTTTCAAACCACACGATTTTCGTTATTCTCTTTTATTTTGTATGTCATAACAAAAAACAATTTCTATTTTCTTTTTTGTAGTCTCGAACAACACGATATTAAAGAACACGGAACGAATTAATCGTGTTCTTGGAGGGTTTCCTGGCATAGCATTTACGAAAAAACGATTATGCAAAAAAATTGTCAAGTTTCAAACATAATTTGTTCAGATTATTTTAATTGTACCGGAAATGACGAGTTTTGATAAAAAAAAACTTTATTTTATCAAAATTCGGCATCTCTATATGCCAGGCGCATTGGCTATTTGAAAGAAAACGAACTTGACTATTCGAAAAATTTTCTTTGCTCGTTACATGGGGGTAACGCGTCTTTCTTTTCAATTATATAGATAGATTTGTTTGGGTACATTTTAATACTGGCTCCCACTTTGAGTTGTTCACATAACTGGCAATTTGGTTTAAAACTGAAATTAGTGCTGATAACAGAGATTCCATAACTTGCAATTAAACCTTCCCATTAAGTGGATAGGCTAACTAGCTTGGTCAAGATGGAATAAGTCAAAGTTCGAAGTATTAATCACCCTACATGCAGTTTTATTTTCTTGAACACATAACTTGAAATTTAATATGATTTGTAAATCGCTTTATGACGTTTACTAGAAAATACATGCTTCGTGTTATGCATATAAATATTTATTTTGCATACGACTATTAGTAAGAATCTCAAGTTAAATGTAATTAATACTAATCTAATTAAAATGTAGAAACTTTATTTCTTTTGTGTTGTCTGGTTCGATTTAATATTTCGCATGTACGTACAGAGCTACCACATCAGATCAATACGTTATTAATTAAAACTAATTATTATATTTATATATATCATTGGAAGGTTAATGTCATCAGAACGTATCTGATAATAGAGAATATATTTTAGAATTCGGTCAGTTTGCAAGGGAGTAATTTTCGAACAAGTAGTAAATTTAAAGATGTTAAATAACTTTGCTAGATGCTCAAGCTAATCTGGTTGGACTGGATGTATTATCCAAACGACATACTACATACCATCCCTGACTAAAGTGAGAATTTTTAAAGGTCCCTGATACCAAAAATGCAAAACAAAAAGTTTTTCCGTCTATCTGGATGTCTGTACCAATGATATCTCAAGAATGCCTTATGCGATTCGATTTTTTATCCAATCATTTTTAATTTTAATTTCGGTGAAAATCCCTAAAGATCTCTACTTCAAGGCGATCGAATACCTGCCATAGTAACGCACCCAGAAAACCCACTCAATACCACGCTATTACTTTACATTATGATACTATTTTAGTTCTAAAATCCACCGGTTTGGCGCTGGTACCTCATTTTTCATTTATTATACAATATATCTCGGGTTTTCTAATAGGGGCATAACAGTTTTATTTTAATACGAACGCACTTTTGAACGTTTTTCCTGATCGGCCAATGTTAAAACGTCAGTCAAGGTTCACATTTTTTACTATGGTACAGTTCACTGCTCGTACGTTTAGAAATTATTAAAAACTACTAACGAAATTCTGAGACGGTGGTCGCAATTTTAAGAGCGCTGACTCCAATTTTCGGTCATATAATAATCGTCCTACCAGACAGCAAACAGTCAGTGTGTTCTATAGTAGTGGATAAATTCGAATTAAAATATTTGTTTGATGTTTTTGTGCCAGTGAAACAACGCACTGGTCGAAGTATCAAAAATATTGCAGCCGTAAGTGTTTCAGTTTAAAATGAGCAAAATTGTCGATTCCACGCCGTCTACAGGAACTTGGCATCTTTCAAACCACATTATTGCAAATTTTGCGTAAAGACCTTGGCTTACACCATTACAAGGTCAAATTAACTCAAGAACTGAAGCCTCTTGAATATTTGAAGCGCCGAAACTTCTCCGATTGGACTCTTACGTTTGAAAAAAATCCTGAATTTAATAAAAAATTCATCTTCAGCGATAAAGCTGATTTTTTGCTTAATGGCACATGTGCTTCAAGAGACCGGTCAATGGAGTTTGTCAGCGTATCATGTTAGAAGACTATTTTTGGCCAGAATTGGATGGACTTGACATCAGTGATATGGGGTTCCAACAAGGTGGTGCCACATGCCACACAGCTTTTATTGAAGGGGAAGTTTATTAACCGTGTAATCTTGGACCGGTTCAATGGCCGCCATCGCATCATTTCATTCACTATTCAATACATTAGTGTCTAATTCGATTAAAAAGGAATGAAATGTACACTCAACTCAATCGTCTATTGAGAATTGAGATGAGTTGTTTGATTTTGTCTCTCATCAAAGTCAATTTTCGTGAAGGATAAAAATATTTGCTCGGAACGAAGTAATTAGGTGTGGAACGAAATTCGCCGGGTCAGCTAGTTTATCATACAATACATGTCTTATTGTTGAAAAGGTCTTGCAAAATGCCGTAAATTTCTCAGGAGCATCGCGGTGAAAGCAGTTCCAATTTGCCTCGTCCCCATATAATCATATATCATTTGATAGGTTTTGAAATCAGCAAAAATTTTGTTATTAGTACTTTAGTTGATAAATCCACCGGTCTGGCGCTGGTACCTAATTATTGATGTATTATATATATATATATATATATATATATATATATATATATATATATATATATATATATATATATATATATATATATAAATGGTGTAAAAAATGTTAGTGCGCGCATCAGTTGAGAACGGCTGAACCGATTTGGCTCAATCTTTTTTTGTTGTGTTCGCAATCACCAGGAGATGGTTCTTACGAAATTTTTGAAAAAATCCACCGAAAAAGTCGGAAAACCCAAAAATCGAATAAAAAGCCATTTTCATATGAATTTTGTGTGTACATTTTTCATGAGACAGGTGGTGCAGTAGTTAAAGCTTCGGCGTTTGGGTTGGGAGGTACTGAATTCGAATCCTACCGGAGGCTGCATGCAAATTAATATATTTTTTTCCGATCTATTTTATCTATTTATCAAAATCTTCTATATATATAAAACGGCTGAAATGATTTGGCGCAATCTTTTTTTATTGTGCTCGGAATAGTCAGGAGATGGATGGTTCTTACGAAAGAAAATTATGGGGAAACCCACCGAAAAAGTCGAAAAATCGAAAAAATGATATTTTTGTACAGGATGTCGCACGTATCCGAGATTTTACAATTTTTCTCTTCTAAAAGATGGACTTTCACAAGAGAAAAATTGTAAAATCAGAGTGAAAAACTCGGAAACATCCAGAAAACCCCGAAGAAATATGATGTTTTTTTCTTGCGCATAGTTGAGAACGGCTGAACCGATTTGGCTCAATCTTTTTTTGCCGTGTTCCCAATTTCCAGGAGATGGTTCTTACGAAAAAAAATTGGAAAATTCGGAACATCGAAAAATGATGTTTTTGTACGAGATTTCGCACGTATCCGATCCAGATGGTCATTTAGAAGAGAAAAATTGGAAAAGATGAGTGAAAAATTCGGAAACTTCCAGAAAAACACGAAGAAAATTGAATTTTTATTCTTACGCATAGTTGAAAAAGGCTGAACCTCTTTTTTAGCTGTGTTAACAATTTCCAGGAGATGGTTCTTACGAAAGAAAATTGGAAAATCCACCGGAAAATTCGGACAATCGAAAAAAGATGTTTTTGTACGGGATTTCGCACGTATCCGATCCAGAAGGACTTTTAGAAGAGAAAAATTGGAAAATATGAGTGAAAAATTCGGAAACTTCCGGAAAAACCCGAAGAAAATTGAATTTTTTTTCTTGCGAATAGTTGAGATCGGCTGAACCGATTTGGCTCAATCTTTTTTGCTGTGTTCCCAATTTCCAGGAGATGGTTCTTACGAAAAAAAATTGGGAAATGCACCAGAAAATTCAGAACATCGAAAAATGATGTTTTTGTACGGGATTTCGCACGTATCCGACCCAGATGGTCATTTAGAAGAGAAAAATTGGAAAAGATAGTTGAGAACGGCTGAACCGATTTGGCTCAATCTTTTTTTGCTGTGTTAACAATTTTCAGGAGATGGTTCTTACGAAAGAAAATTGGAAAGTGCACCGAAAAAATCGGAAAATTCGGAAAATCGAAAAATGTTGTTTTTGATGTTAGTATCGGATCCAGATGGTCTTTTAGAAGAGAAAAATTTTAAAATCTGAGTAGAAAACTCGAAACCTTCCGGAAAAAACCGAAAAAGAAAATTGAGTTTTTCTTTTCTTGCGCATCAGCTGAGAACGGCTGAACCGATTAGGCTCAATCTTTTTTTGTTGTATTCGCAATTGCCAGGAGATGGTTTATATGAGAGATTGCATTGATATGTATGTTAAGATCGAAACGAAACATTATAGTTACATCCGCTTCGATCAATTAAAACTATGTTCCGAGCAGTACAATTGTCTGCGCAATGCCATCGCTTCGGACGGGTATGCAAACAACGTCGGTCATTTGACCATTCTCCCAGCAATATATGTTGGCAGCCCACGGCATATGCATGAATATGCGCAGCATGCTATGACGTATGTGCGGCATTACGGAGAGCCAGATTTGTTCATGACGTTCACATGCAATCCAAAATGGCCTGAAATTACCGGTAACCTACTGCCAGCACAAACTTCCCGCGATCGCCACGACATCACGTGTGTTTAAACAAAAACTCAGGACGCTAATAGACTTCATCGTTAAACAGATGGTTTTCGAAGAGCCACATAGTTGGATGTACTCAGTAGAGTGGCAGAAGCGCGGATTACCACATCCACACATTCTGCTATTGTTAATTGACAAAATCAGACCAGATCAACTCGATTCAATCATCAGCGCGGTATTACTAATAGTGAAACAAATTCAGTGTTTTGGTCGCTGGTGGCAAATTATTCCTTTGGAATAGGTTGAAGAATACATAACGCCAACAACTTTATTACTAGCACTTTAGTTCATAAATTCACCAGAATATTTTTCAAAATCGTTTTGTGAAGAATCTTTTAATGGAAATTTTCGATTTTCTTTTTATGTGAATTTTCCGGGTTAGTGCAAGGGTAGTTATATTCTTAGAAAAGTTTGTTAAACTGGTCGAATTTTTAAAATCAATGAAGGTTGTTGATATGTTGTTAATATAGCATGTTTTTCTGAGTAATTTTGCGTGAAATGTTCTCACTGGAAATTTGCGATGTTTCCCGATTTATAGTGGATTCTTCGGGTTTGTCATGAGGTTTCTCTAGCAGTTTTTTTATTGAAATAGCTGGAAGACAAACATGGTTTCGCACACAATGCCACAAGCAGCCCATGGTGGAAGCCGCACATATTCCTTCAAAGTGCACATGTGGCCTGATTTCTTAGCAAACTGAATCAGTAAAACGTCAATTGCTTTATGTCAATCGAATTGGGATTAAAAACGTGGTCTGATATTGTTAAATGCAAGACAGGTACATAAATAATAAATATTATCATCGTTAACCTCTAAGCAGTTATCACATACGATAATTGAAGCCAGCCTCAAGCTAATTTCCCAGAGAACCATACTGTATAAATAAATACTCCTCAGAATGAAAACCTCAGAATGATGACCAGGGAATTTAAAAAATAATAACTACAGGGGACTTTAATTCCAAACACATCAAATGAGGCTTTAGTGTAACCGCACCAAAGTGCAAGCAGCTGTGGGAACGTATGCAGGAAGAAAATTTAGATCACTATCTGGCAGCGCACCAATATATTGGCCCTCCGATAGACAAAAAATTCCCGATTTAATCGGCTCCTGTGTAATAAAGAATATTGCAAGAACCTCAGTTATGTTCGCCGGTTTTAATAACATTGAGCACACGAGTCATAAATTCAGGATCAAATATATTCTTAACGAACCGACACACCATTTGGACTCAATTCAAATCTATACAGTAACAAGAAAGTGCTCATTGAAAATCCCACTTAAAATGATAATTGACATTGTTGAAGCAGTACAATATCTAACAAGCAGCAAATGACGCTACATGCAGCAGCACTACTAAGCGGAAAATGTACTATTAGCTGTCACAGAATATTAGGCAATTACATAGATCTTCTTTCTCCTGTCATTTAAACAAACGAAGTATTGCTCAGCAGCGTATTTAGCAACGGACTGCGATCATTATAAATTACTTGCTAAACTGGAACTTCTTGATGAAATATGAAAGATCAAACTTCCAATTTAAATTCAGTATATAAGACGATGTTGAGATTTTCAATTTCCCAACTTAGCGCTTCCGATAAATGTACAATGAGCTAGAGCTATGATTGCAGCTTGAAATAGTAAGCAACGAGTAACCGTCTTGAGTATAGGTAGAACGATTACCGGGAATTATTTAGATAAATTGAACTCAGGAAACAATCTGATATTAATCATAATTATTTCTCTGGTTAACGTGGTATACTTGTTGAGAATTTGCCGGTGCCCTGTGAATGTCTCTAATACAACCCACGCCCCTTTACATTTAAATTGATACAGCAGAGCAAGCTGTAAAAAACGGTTTACACCCGAGGAAGGAAAATAATTATTTTCACTATCGAACATTTTCAGTTGACTTAGACTACCGGCCATCACATAATATATGCATAAGTTATTTCCGGAATCAATCCTCATGTAGTGGCAAAAGCTTTATGTTTTCAATATAAAGCAAACGTTTTTTGAAGTTTTTGTTCAAGGTGGGAATCCCAAGATAATTTAGAATCCCAAATGACACCCAAATGCTTAAAGCGATCTGATTTATTGGACACGCTCCCAAAAATAGTGGGATTAATAACGCAATCCTAATTTCTGCTTTTGCTAGAATATCAACATCAACACGGAGGGATTGTTGCATCAGTTTTGACATTCAGACACTTCCCTTTATGAAAAGAATGTCGATAGCCAGAAGCCATAATAATGGTAAAAGTACACCACTCTGCGGACAATCTTTGGCAACCTTTACAGAAACTGCATTTGCTTGTTTACTGGCAACAGGTTCGTAATCAATGATGTTGCAACCAGGAAAATGAACACTAAAAAGCAGTTGTCCAACCTCCTTTTCAAGAGGCCAGCTTTTCATCAGTTAAACGAAATGCTTCAAGGCTGCGATTGTTATTTTTGGCCAAACTGTTGTTGAGTCTGGTGATGGCCAACATTCTATTGATTTTGTCGCCGAACCTATGCCATCCCACGTTACGCAAATCAACCTGAAGGTTTGTTTTTGTAGCCAAATTCTTCAGAATCTTAATAGTTTTTCTCAACTTTTTAAGCTTAGAGCACCGGAAAAGTTAGAGCTTTTTGGTTGGTAATTAGTGAACAATCATTTTCAAAAGCAGTCGAAATTGCATAAGACAGCGAGTCTATATTAAATTACACTAGGTGAGAGACGCAAACTCGGAGTAGTTTTATCAGACGCGCTTCGAGAATTAAACAGTGATTCGCTCATGCTGCATATTTGAGCCGCCCCAAATTATATGATGAGCGTTCACGTCACAACACCAATTATGTAGAACGAGAATTTCCTTATTTAGGTTCCATCGTGCTACAAAATCGACATTTTCGATATAAAAAAGGAAAGCGTAACAAACTTGTTAGTATTGTTGTGAATCTTGTCGACCTAGGGAAGTGCCTCAAGGCAGGTCGAGGACTACAGCATAAATCTTAAGGTATATAATTATCCAGGGCTATAACATTCTACAAAATATGTCAATAATTAATATCGTTCGTAATAAAAATTCTAACTATTTCGAGCATATAAAAAAATTTCTATCAAATTCTTCTGAGATCCCCAAAGAAATGGGTTTGATATTAAAATAAACATACACTTAACAAAGAAATAATGTTCTTGTTCCAAATATAAACTAAATTTCTAATAAAAAAAAAAAAATCGAGATTCCCCCCCAAAAAAACTAAACTAAAGTATAAACACTGAGCAATAGCAAACATAAGAACTCCGATATAAAATAATGTTAATCAATCTACCGGGCATACGAACGAGCAGTGGAGTACTTTTAGGGACGATAGAAAATTCTATTAATTTTATTTATTTCAAGCCTAGTACGGGCCTGAATGTAATGTGTACACACAACACGCACCATATAAAATAATAATCATAATAAACTATTTTAGAATTTAGAAATAGAATCAACACGGCACGGCGTATACACTACTATCTATATCTATTAACACATACATACACATGATTGATCTGATTACCGTCACTTGTTATTAATTTACAAAAAAAAAATGTATATTTTGTCGGCGGTTTCAATTACAGTCAAAAATATTTTGATATTCACCTCTGCTGGGTGTTGATGGTTTATTATTAGAAACTATCGCGTATAAAAATATCGTAGATAAATAATTTGATTAAAATTATTTTGTCTTTGTTATTTCACCTCGATCGAATAATTTTGCACTGGTTTTTGGTAAATTATTTGTGTGTGGGATCTTTAATTGTAGACAATTGACAGTGAAATGAAACGAAACAAAATTTTATTTGGTGTAATGTATGAAAAAAGTTGTCATTTGTAAGGAGCATTTCCAAAAAATATAAAATTTTCAACCGGAGCCTTATAATTCCATCAAAAACCTAATAAAGCCAGCTGGCTTAATATTGATTCCGGCTGAATTTATAATGTTCCAAAGAATTATATAGTGCACAATGATGCACAATACATGTGCTTCTTGTGGCATAGCCGGTTTGGCTGTAGAGGGTATTCCGGCTGACAGCTTACAGGTTTTACAACTATTTACGTGCATTGTGCTCATTGTGCAAAGTCCAAACTGTTCTGGTTGATAAAACTCTGGTTCTGGCTTGCTTTAAATGATCCCGGGTGATTTAATATGGGTTCCGAGTGAAAAATGAAACAGAGCACAATGACGCACAAAACATGGGGCTTCTTTTAGTTTGTTTCCAGATTGCTAGATTTTGGTTGGCTTTCAATTGGCAAAGAGTAAGACACGTACGACTATCTTAATGAAAATAGTTTTGTTAAGAATATTATTTTAAGACCAAAGTCTTAATTGATATTCTGGACGTATATTGAGTTATCCCAGCATTATATCCCAGAAAATAAAAATTTTAAATAAGGCATCACTCACATCAATAAGCAATTTGATCTTGTGTGAAGCTAGCCCAGCCAAGAAATGTTATCAACATTAATGAAAAAACGAAAAATTATCAAATTTATTAAACTCCAAACCAAACCATCTGATGGCAATCTAAATAAAACTGATCGTATAATAACTTAAGAATGAAAGACTGTAAGATTCAAAGATTCATATAGTAAGGGAAAATAATAGGCCATGTTAGAAAAAAACCGTTCAGTGGCAAGTTCCCGAAAATGAACTATGGCTGGGAATTTCCGAGAATTTTATGTAAATATTCGCCCCGCTTGATAAAACTAATTTTTTTCGCCAAAATCAATAATGTCTCGGATCCGGACTATACACGATTTTGAGATGTTTAGATGATACGTTTCTTATCGGGTATTTTATTTTGTTACGACTGTATGGTCGCAACGACGATTTTTGTGTTATTTTATTCACCCCGGTTGTTGTCTTCGTTTCGCCCATCTTCTCTTATGTTTTTATTCACCTCTGTGTTTGTCTGTTAAATTGTGCGCTGAACGCATCCGCGACTTTTGTTTTGTTCCCCATCGTTTGGTGGCGCAGAGGTGAAGAGAAGACGGGAAAGAGAGAACAATGCGCATCGAGTGTGTGCAAAGTAAAACGTTTTGGAAAAAATGTTTTTTCTTATATGTCTCTCTTTTGTACCAACGAAAATTTGATATAAAGGAGAGACAGAGAAGAGAGATTAATTTTTTCTAAAACGTTTTACGAGTTGTGCGGTGCTCGAATTTATTTTGGTATGATGACATTCGAGTAGTGATTTTCAAGTTGTATTTTTCTGCATTCAGTTTGTGATTTAGAAAAAGTAAAGTCGTTTTTAAGTAAAGAAAATGGTCGCGTTTTGATTGAAAAAATTTTTTTTTAGTTTTTTAAGTTTTGAGTTTAGAGACAGTTAGTCTCCTTTATAATTGTAAAAATAAAATAACTCTAAAATAAAAATAATATCTACCTAGTTGGTAGAGTTGAGAACGGTGGTCTTTGTGGGACGGTGTACAGTGTTTTTAAGTGAAAATCTATTAAACTGCGAAGGATCATCACACAATGGTGGAAATTCATTAATGTAGTTCGGCGTTTGTAGGTTTTGAAGTGAAGGTCGAATTAGCTAATCAGAATTAAAAATCAAAAGAAAAATCCCTCGAAGTGTGATTGCAATTGTTAACATTGGTTAGACGAGAAAAATATTTAAGCTGCATTTATAGTTTGCGGTTAATCGAGTGCAAACTAACCAATTGCACAAAGTTATTGTGTCGGCAGTGAAATATAATTTTTTGATATACCGTTGGGTGTACACCGGATTTAACGGGTGGCCCGTTAAGGCCACGGTATAAACGATTTTTGGCGAGCCAACGCCCCACACATTTTGAGTGACCAGTTGAGGTCACACGGCGGAGTGCGGTTTCGGCGGCCAGTTGAGGCCAGCCGTAGTAGTTCGTTCGGGTAGCCAACCGGCTATTCGTTATTTATTTGGTATCGGGGAGAGGCCCCGCAACATACGGATAGCCAACCGGCTATTCGAAATTTTTTTCGATTATTTTGGTATCGGGGAAAGGCCCCGCAACGTAACGGTAGCCAACCGGCACCTTGATTAATTTTATCTTGGTATCGGGGAGAGGCCCCGCAACATTACGGTAGCCAACCGGCTATTGTATTTTAATCGGTGGTCGGCCGCAACAATACGGGTGGTCAGCCGGCCATTGGTATTTATTTTTGGTATCGGGGAAAGGCCCCGCAACGTACGACCACTCAAGGTCGCAACATACGGGTGGCCAACCGGCTATTCCTTTTTTGTATTTGGTATCGGAGAGAGGCTCCGCAACGCCCAAGTTATTTTTGGCGGCCAGTCGAGGCCGAAGTATTTAACGGCACCAAAGCCGCAACGGTCCGGACAGGGGTGTCTGTGGCAGGACGGCCGCGCAAGGCCGCAACAGCTTTTAATTAAGGTAAAATTTTTTTTTGTTTATTTTTTATTTCATTTTCTATTTTTTTATTTTTCTTAAATTTTATTAAATTTTTTTTAAATTTTTTTATATAAATATTTTTGTAATCGAGCGCCGCACAACGGGTGCGCGCTCGATGCGCATTGCTCTCTCTCTCTCTCTCGTTCTCTCTTGTCGTGGTACAGGGGGAAAGGGAAGTTGTTTTCTTTTCTGTTTTTTCTTTTTTTTTAAAAAAATAAAATGAATTACTAAGTTTTTCGGTCGGTATGATGGGAGCGGAGACTCCCTCTGTGTCGGTTTAGTGTTTGCGGTCCCTTGGTGCCCGCATCCAGTTCCGTAACCAGGGCTCGACCCCGTTTGAATTCGGATGGATGCGCGCACCAAGGCACCTCTTCCGTTCTCACTTTTTTTTGTTTATTTATTGTTTGATTATCTGCTGTTCGTTCCTCAGGTTCCGGCCGACGAATTTCGGCGGAACTCGGTTTTATTATTATTTGCGTTCCCCCTTACTTTCTGTATGATCACGGTGTAAGCCAAGAGCGTCATGCAAGCCTCAAACCCCACGACCTTAGCACTTCTCCCTGAGAACGTAGCCGGCAAAATATCACCGTGGAGGCCTCTGCATGCGCTTAGTGAAATCTGCAGGTTGGCAGCAGCCAGCCTGCAACAATTTATTTTATAAATGGGCTGTGGCAACAAAAATCAATTAAAAAATCTGTTCAACAATTTTCACAAGATTGACAGATGAGTAGGTTTGCTGTAATGCTCGTGATACGTTTTTTTACCGGGGAAAAGCAAATATAATGAAGGGGTTGTTCTATTAAGAAATCTGCTTAAAAAATTTTAAAATTTTACATGTGGGTTCTCTTACTGGGAAATTGAACAATTCCTAGCGACCCCTGAATCGTTCGATGCGTTTGTCCCGGTAAGAGAACGTATCAAGGGCTTTAAAGAAAACCTATCCTTATGCCTTTTTTTTTCGAAATTTGCTGAACATATTTTGCATGTTTTTAACATTTATTGCATGCAGCAATTTTGGTATTTTTTGGGACATATTTCACTTTGGTGCGTAATGCCATAAACTATTCTTTCAAATAAAAATTAGTGGATATTACACACAACTTGTTTTAGTTACATTAAAAAATCAAGCGTTCTTATTGAAAGATCCTTGACACACATTTGTCATAATAAAAATCCTTTTATATGCTTTAAGAAACACCACGCCATACATGAATTACTCCTATCATCCTTCGATTTGAATTACATTTTGTTATAAGCCAGATAATGTTCAAGTAGATTCCGAAGGTTCAAAATGTTTAAACTTTTGCAAACCGATTTTGCGAAGAAACTTAATGAGTTACTTTTCTTCTGCTGTACTATTTTTGAATGTTTTGAGCAACGTGTAACCTATATTCGCCAAAAATACGCTAACGTCCCCTCCTTAGTACATACAATAAAAAAACTCAGGGCGCATATTCTTCGGTGGATATTTCCGCATTCGGATTATAATTTGCATTAAAATTCTTTGTATTGTTCGAATTTTTCGCCGCCTACTTTAATCGTTTTTTCAAATTTGTTTCAAATTTTTTAATAATTATTTCTCTTTTCATTTTTTTATAGAAAGTCAAAATAGTTTGCAATAGTATTCAGATAGCAGGTGGAGAAGCCGTGTTAATGTAAATTATAATCTGCATCCACCGATTTCAAGAATACGCGCCCAGAACTAGATTGCTCAAACTATCTTAACGCTTTTTATGATTTTCTGAATATGTCCAATGAATTTGAGAACGGCTAAATTTCTTTTATGGAACCCGAAGTGCCAAATTTAAATTTAATTTTAGTTAAAATATCAGTTCTATAGATAAAACGGTTGCATAACTAAAATCGGCTAAAATTAGCACGACCGAATTTTTTTTAGTATTTAACTTTATCTCTAACTAGCTGAATTACCAGGTGAACAGCACGGGAGAAATCAGAATTACTTTGAACTACGAATGTGTTGCAGGCAATTTCTTGAAATCATTGTCATGACAGAAATTCATCAGGTGCTGAATTCAGTATCGGAAGCATCACTAGACGCGTCAAAAATTGAAATTGTAGACGCAGAGCCCAGGCCTAATTTTACCAACTCAGAAACCTTCGTAGGCGTGCACGTAAGCGCTCATAAATTGGTACGAATCGTCTAAATTCCGAGGTCCAACACTGGTTTTTCAAACGCAGACACCTTTGCAAGCGTCCACACAATAACTCACCAGAGTTTCACCGCAAACGGATGAATACATTTTTCAGGATATTGTTTACTGACAGACTTACAGATTTACAAACTTTCATTTTTATTATTTTAAGATTTTTCTGCACTTTTTGTTATTTAGAATTGCCAAAGAGCATGTGAAATTAAAGCGCATTTCATTTGCCAGATTTCACTATTTACTTTACTAGGTTGTTCCCAGCAAAGTGTAGTTAAATACTTTTTTAAATAGATCGCATGTAAGATTACAAAATCAAACAAAAAAACTGTAATTATTTGTACGAACAATATTTCGATTATCTTCGATTCTTATTTTCACTTGGTGAGAATCTCTTGAGCGGGGCAGAGCGTCATACAATTACCCATGGGAAAACACTGCCGTTATTATAAGACTGGCCTTGCGCCTTGTTTATCGTCATTGCGTATGCCGGAAATATTGGAAACTGCCGTCGTCACAAAACAAATGGTAGATTGGTCTCAGAAAGTGCCAAATGATTTTGGCCTTAATGAAGTTTGGCGATAGATCTTCAACAATTAAACGCGTTCCATTGCACATACCTTTCTTAGGATTTAGATTTCGTAGAAGCATTATGATAACACCCTTTTTCTAAAACAATACGTGAGGAGGCATGCCAGATGAATTCTGTTTAATAAGGAATTCAACGGGAAAGTTGAGTTCTGTTCAATGCGTTTTGCATCACCATGAATCAAGTCCATTATTTTTCGATTCATCTCAAGCGTCTAAGCATTCGTTGGAGCAACGATAACTCTTTTTGAGATTTGCCCAATATTATTAAAAATGACACTGATTAGATCTTGACTTGTGATCATTTCAGTCGGAATTTGAATTTTGTCCTCCTCACAAATGCCAGGTGTTGCAGGCAAAGTTCCTGATCCGACTTGCAGAAGCCATTCATTGTGCTCGTGTTGACCTTCGCTGCGCATATTGGTGGTCAAAGAAAGTTGTTCAAACTGGTTCCATAGAGGGCTTGATTTAATTCAGCATTCGATAATTTCAGTGCGCGTTCCTCTTTAAACTACTGGTAGCGTCTGACAAAACTTTACCTCCGACCTAATGCCTTTTCCCATCACCTCTCGCAAGAGCTTATCAATGCAGCGGAGACCATTCTTAGGAAGCATTGTAATTTCATGGATAACAATAAAAGCAGCCTCACGCAAAACTGTAGTGCATTTCGGTTGTTGCAAATGGCAGCACAATTTTTCCTTCACCTCGAAAGTTTACCATTAAAGTTGTGTATAAGAATGTCTTGCCTGAGCCACTGTTACCATCGTCAAAAAAGAGCTTACGTTGTGTGTGATTATTTTCAACTGCAATCATAATTTTGATGTATGGTTTTGGTTTTTAAATTAGTAAAAGTTTATTTGTCTGTCTTATTAATGAAATTTTTCTGCTTGCCTCATTTTTTAGAATTTTAACTTTTGATATCAATTTAAAAACACTTCTTACTTCTTGTCAAATTCAGATATTGTAAGATATTAATGAGAATTTTCTACATCACACATAGCACATACTCTTTCGATTTTACGATTGCATTGTTGTTACTTTTTGTGTATTTCGTTGACGAAATTAAAAAAAAAAATCACATGGACGATATTTTTTGGTCACCCTGTGCGTTCTCGAGTGAGTCAGTCAGTAACATAGACGTTTATAATATATATATATAATTTTTTAAAATCAATAACTGTAATTAATCCGCAAAGCGTCTATTGTCGCTAGCTTATCAGCATAATCCCGTGACTTTAAATAATGGAAAGGAATCGAGAGTTGTCAAATCTCACGGCCTAAGCAGACATAATGCGTTCATCACAACGCTTGGTGATAGGACGAAAACGAATAGTTTACCAACTTTCGAGCACGTCACGTACAACTGCCCAAAAAACATTTACATCATTGCGAATGCAAGGCGAACCGGAAATTCAGCACGCTTAATTTGTAACGGCAAGTCGGTTGGAATTAGTTGTATTCTTGGAATCAGAACATTTTCGCCTTTGAACTTCCCTATGATTATCGTTACTTCAACCACGTTGTTCATTATCCTCTTAACAGCTAATCTTGTTCCATTGCATAGTTTGGTTGGTTCAGATTGCGTAACATGATTATCACCGAACGGACCTTGAGCTGCAAATTGTGCGACGGCATTCCTGGCAAATCCGATGAATTCATCGCATCGGCCGTCATTGTTTACATTTGCATCTACATTCACGGCATCGTGCAGATTACAGTATTCATCCTTTGCAATTTTTGCTGATTCAAACGTATGTATGTCAGACGTTCCGTTTCGATGTTGGCATACATATCAACGGCAAACTGATGAAACAATCTGCGGCATTTCAATATGTGATTGTGCTCGTTTCGACGAATCATAAAACGATAGGCATAAAAATTCATTGAGCTGACCTTTTTGTTTGTTTCTTGACTTGTCAATGAATAATGTACTTTTGTTGTTCATCAAAAAATTAAATATCCATCCTCTTCTCGGCAAAATATCAGTGGGTATTCTAATGCATCATATGAATGATGGGTTTCGCAGATACGCTCACGCCGTCGAACCACAATGTCGCGAGATTCCAAATTCCCGCCAACAACATTAAAGCGTCCTTCAAATTTGCTTGCTGGCCTTTTGTCTGCTCTGATCACTATTTTGATCATTTGAATCTGTAAAATTGAAGACAAATTCTTCATTTATGAGCCTCGGAGGCCTATATTATTCCATAGTGGACTTGGCGGGGAAACGTTGTGAATCGTTGATGTGGGTTTGTGTGATGTGTTTGTGTATGTGACGTGTATTATAATCGGAAAAGAATTTGGCTTAAAAGTTGGGTTTTAGTGATGTGTAAAGAGAAGTCATGATGTCATTTGGAAGGAACCGTTGTACTTTTGTATGTTCGGCAAGAAATGCTAAGATCTAGGTTTTTGGCCAGAAAGCAATGATGCTTGCACTTGATGAATTTTGAATGCACGAAAAATATGTTCACCACCGATAACGATCGCTTTCAAATTAATTCTCTTTAACAAAATTACAATATTCAATACGGAATTTGTTGTTGTTATTTGTTGTTGTGACCGCAGACTACAAACTGAACGCCAGTCGACACTATTTTTTTCATACAGAAATACTATTCAAATTTCCGACTTTTTTGATGGTTGATACAAACCTTTTCCTGACAATTACGAACACAACAAAAATAAAATCAGCTAAATCGGTCGAGCCGTTCTCTAGTGATGATCTTTCATACATGCGGCAATTGACTTTTATTTATATAGATAAATTCCGGGCTGGGCTGACCTCACACGAGAACAATTGGGTTTTTTTATGGATTAGTGTTGCAGTGACTCTTCTTAGCTTAGTTGTAGTCATGCAGCAAGGATTTGTTAAATTTATGGAGTAGCTTTATTTTGGGTTCAATTTTGAGAAAACTCGAGATAGTTAAGAAACCAGACGTGTTGAAACAATTATTTTTAAAAGCAACATAGTTTCATGCATTATTTACGTAACATTGACATTCTATGGCGCGCACGATATTTATCAACAAATTTATTAAGTCGAGGGAAAGAGAGCGCGTACCGTGCATTGAGCTGCCTTGTCGCATATAGTGCTTGTACTCGTACAGTATTGCAGGTCTACGTTATAATTTTTGCTGATAACATTGTTACGTGTGTTTATTTAAATTATATATATAAATAAGGTGTAGTATTAAAATGTGCTATATACTCGAATATGTAGTTCTAGCAAAAGTAAACAGACAAAATATTTACTTTGCTAGAATTAAGCTAGCAGCAAAAATATTTCTAAGATAAGGAATATTTATTGTTTTATGAGGTAAGAAAATTTGTTCGAAGTTGGGTTAGATCGGCGAAAATTATTGTTTGGTAAGATGGCCAATTTATGATGTAACTGGACGATGCATAGCATGGCCGAAAAATGGGGATATTATTCTCTGATTTCCTGTAATTAAAATAATTACGTATTGTACAAACTCAAATCAAGCAATTTCGAATATAAAATTTAGTATTCCGGCCTTTATAGAAAAATTGAGTTTGTCTAATTTTATCAATACGGACACATTTAGGAATTACTTCAGTACCTGCAGATTTGCTTGTGTATTCGGTTATTCGGAGTTTTTTGTGGAAGAAATCAATATTCTGGGGTCACGGAATTTTTAAAACAAATGTTCAAGATTTGTGTTCATTAGATATATCGTGATCTCACTGAAACGTTATAATTCCCATTTTCTGTGAAAATGCTATAAAGACCCTTTCGTATGAGTCAAAATGTGTAACGGCTCCTAGAATAACTTTTAAAAATAGAACTAGAGCTAAAACAAAAGATTTTTTTGGTCAAACAAATTTACGCGAAAAACGATTATAAAGTAAACGATTCTAAATTAAATTTGCAACAACATCGGCTCAGATCAATTTACCAAAATGTAATCGGAAACGACGATTTTTGACGAAATCCGTTTTTCAACAAAAATTCAGGCCCTATGCAGCCCAGTTGGACTAATTGATCGGGAAGAAACCTCATACTTAAGCTATTTTCACAAATTGGAAGTGGTTCACCGGAAGTGACAGATTCCATAGAAAGTTTTTATTTTGCTATCGCAACTGACAGGTTCCAAAGAAGCTTTTTCGATTTTTGCATGCATTTTGAAAAGTTTACCATTTACAAGAAAAACAATTATGATCTAACAGTTTCTAAATTAAATTTGTAACAATACTGGCCCAGATCAGTTTTCCAAAACTTAAGCAGAGATGAAGATTTTTGTCTGTTTTTCAGTAAAATTACGTTCACTGTACAGCCCTTGCGGAATGATTGGTCGGGATGAAACTTTATAATTAAGCATTTTCCATAAATTCAGGGATAACAGAGATTTTTGGCAGAGATCGGTCCACCGGAAGGGCAGCCTTCATAGAAGCATTTCCGTTTATTGTAAATACATATTTTGAGAAGCAAATACATATTTCTCTGTTGAGTCTCTATTATTTCTTTGCCTGATTGCTGTAATTCAAAATAAAGTTACATTGCCTTTTTTTTCCTAACTTCCAAAATTTTGAAAATATTTTGTGGCAATCGCTTATATTAAACTTCTCGTAGCATTTCAATTTTGGCTTTATCGATCCTTTTAATAATCGGTTTCCTTCGTTTTGAACTGTTTGGTCAAGAATTATCTTCCACTTGATTTGGAAAATTACTATGAGCTGTTTCGGCGTGATACCACTATACGCGGAGTACTCTCCGATGATGAATAATTATCTGGTGAAGAACAATATTCATTGCCACTGTCCTGGAAATTTATAAGTTTATTGAAATTTAGTTTTTAATTATAAATATTAGATACATACTTAGCAAATTGGAAATAATATTAAGCCTACCAGAAAATTCATAATATTCAACATAATCAACAAATGGCCTGGAAAATGATAAGTGGTTAAAATCTTGGTTCCCATTACTTATAACCAGAGTTGTGCGTCTACGCGTATATTTGAATTGCCTACATGTTGATGTCGAAAATAGTGTAGATTTAATTTTTAATTGATTTTTGAGTAGAGAATGTCGAGAATTGGTAGAATATGTAGATAATTCATAGACAATGTAGATTATTACTTTTTTGTTGTTTTTTCTATTATTTATTTGTAAGAAGTCGTCATTTTTTAGTTGTCCCGTTTAAATTGTGTTTTAACTATATTTTGGCAGTTAAAATTCAATTTTTATTAAACAAATAGGTGAGATTGAAAATTTTGATCAATCAATGACTTCAATACTAATACAACCATAAGCGTCTTACGAGGCTAAATACGTTTATCGTTTCACTGTGCTAAATGTGCCGCCTGTCAAGAACATTTTCGAAACAAATATTTCATTTCTGATTTTAACATCCGTTTTTGACAGCGTTGTTTGTTGTTTTGTATTTGTATATTGATCAAAATTAATCTGAAAAAAAATGTTTCTTAAAGATAATATGGTTTTCCAGACAAAAATTGTCTGATAGGTGTGATGATGATCTTGTCTTGAACAAGAATACAAGTGGGGGCTTTTTAATGTAAGCGATATCCATTTTGCTTAGCTTAACTCAGAATTACATTTGTCCCACTGATTCACCAATTGAATATCAATCGACATTTGCGTTTCTTGGTCCTTTTTTACTGGATTTATCTTTCTTGAAATTGGGGCGAGTGAAAACAACAACAACAACTTCATCACCAACGTTAAGTAACTTTTGCTTGGATTAAGATTGAGTAACCGCTTGAGAGCATCATAGAAAAAAGTGAATAATGAAATGGAATAAAACCATCTCCCCCCTCCCCGCATGTATACCTTACTCAGAAGCCCGGGAAGCTGGCTAGGATTCAATGGATCAATCGTTCATTGATACGTGTTCGAAATGATTACAGAAACCAATACTAGAATAAATAATGCAACCCGGTAAATATACGACACTCGGCTGTCGTACACGGGCGGGAATCAGAAATAGAAACACTCTAACAGAAACGTGAAGGCTTAACAAACAATTAGAGAAAGAGGAGAAACGATATTCTTGGCCTTAGTGCAGTGATATAAAACAGTGGAAAAAGCTTAGATGTTTGGATCGAAAGCAACGCGTTTAAATCACTATAGGGGCAGGATGCAAAAGGGAATTTTCATGATTAGACTTTACGATCTTTTGATGACAGATCACACACAACTATGACCTCCTGATCAGATTCAAAAATGTAAACACAACCTTTAATATTGATCCGATCCAACAAAAGACGTAGATGAAACAATCAAGGATGAGTTCTATGAACCTACAAGTCACAATAGCAAGGACACATAAGAGAGATTTCAATGCAAAAATTAGAACATATCAAACAGCTCAATCAGATCAAATTTCCACACAAAAATATACACATATGGACATCACCTGAAGTATAATAACGAACCAAATAGATCACGCAAATCGATCACGTAATAACAAACAAGAAATTTCTCAAGTCATTACTACAAGACGTCAGGCCAAAACTGGTAAAATATCTTAATTCAAAATTAAACCTGTCGCTGTAAAACGCATCAAGACAAATTGAAAAAAACTAATCACCGACAGATTACAAGATGCTGGGCACTAAGAAACAAATTTTGCGAAGCCAATAAAAAAGCAGCCATTAGTGTAGAGCAACAGTGAAAATATGGAAATAAATCTAAGAAACCTATACCGAAACAGCTATCAACACACTCGGGTCGGGTACCAACTATCCAGACGCAAAACCCTCTGAATCAAAACATGTGCGTACTACATCAATCAATGCGTGTGCAATAATCAATAACGATTCTCAAAAAAGGTGACCTAAGCAAATGTAAGAAATTAAGGAAGGAACAAACTGGCTTCAAACCAGGGCGAAATTACACCAACGTTATCATAATAAAACAAAACGTATCTTTATTGAACAGTCTAGTGAATGGAATTCACCACTACTCCTTCTCAGATCTAGCAAAAGAAGTTCGTCTCAAAATAAATAGCAGGAAAACCAAACGATGAGGATAAACACACCAATGAAATCGTATACGTTGGTTGTACTTTAGCAAAAAAACGGGTGGTACAGATGATAACATTGAAAATGTTACACAAAGTCTGGAACACATATTTGTCTTATCCTGAAAGCTGGATGCGTACACCTACGATCAACAATAAGCTACAACCGTTTGTAAATACCTGCCTTATCAGAATAATGGGGTGCTTCTCGCCCAGATGAAGTAATAGATTGTATACAATGAGGAAGTCACAGAATTAAATGACAAGCAGATCTCTGAAATGGAAACATGGAAACGAACGATGCTAGGAAAAACGAAACAAGTTGGAAAGTCATGGGTTGAAATCAAAACAATAGAACCTTACGGAGTTTGATAGTCTAGTCCAGTAGACTTATGTGCTCCTAAATTAAAGATAAAGATGAACTCGAGTAACTTGTACTCGTATTGTCATTATTTGCCTCAAAATGTTTTTATGCTTTACCATTTTAATGCGTGGTATAATGCTGTTAAACATTGTAAAGGCTCTTTCAATAGGGACGCTCGTAATTTGTTAGGTTATAGCAGTCATGTTGTTAGATATTGTCAAATCTGTTGTGAATTGTTCAGTAGTGTATGGTAAATTACCATTGAAGGTTATCGGCCGACATAACTTTCACAAGCATATGCCAAGTTCCTGCACCCACGTTCCACCATTTAATCCTCCCAACATAAGACCTATTTACAACCGATTTTTTATCGTATAAACGATTTTAAAAAATTTTAATTCTGGCCATTTAATGATTTCGCACTTTAACCGTCTATAAACATAAATGTGCTTCATTACCATATATAAAGGGTTTGGGCCATATTTTTCAACGTGGAGAAAGAATCGTGAAACTACACCGTGAAATGGTTTGAACTACAAAGTATAACAATAGAATTTTGATAATTGCCAACAGCAATAATAATTTTCAATATTGTCTACATTCTCTGTCGACGCTATTTTCTTAATTTTCTACATACATTGTCTACACGTGTAAAATATTAATTATCTACGCAGTGTAGACAATACGGCACAACACTGCTTATAACGTAATAGAGATAAATTAAAAAAGTTTGCTTCTATGGATTCTAAATAACAATTTACCTGGACCGTTTTCATTATTATAAGTGATGATTAATTCATATAAATTCCCATCATGTTGTTTCTGGGCGATTTCTAAGGGAATAAAGTTTGGTGAGTTTGCTTGATAATATTTACGTTCATTATTTATGACGTTCATTATCTATAACATTGGATGTTGCAAATAGTCGAGTAATTTGGATTTGGGCCTTAACTTTTATTAAAGATATTATGACTAGCCCACAGGCTTTATATATCGTTGATTAACCAAATTTTGGCTAATCGTTATTTTCGATGATTTAACAGCTATTGCAATTCAACATCTCTTTTGAAGGAATGTTAAATTGTGCAATATAACTATCTTAAGCCAGTGGAGATTTGTCTATATTTTCTGTTGAGGTATTAATTTGGACATCAGACGCTAGATGCAATTCGAATTTTCATCATCGATTACAATCGGTGATGTTAATAAACACAACTAGGACCCTCTGATAAAGTGCAGAATTCGTCGATGTACAGGTTGACATGGAGCTTGCAATGTGCAGGTGGTATACTGTAGTTGTGAGAGTAGGTGAATGGGTTAATGATGTAGCGGCGTGAATGCGTGGAATCACAGTGGGCCAAAATTGGCCTAAGTGTCAACCACTGAAACCCATACCTATTAATTTGAAATCCTGAATTTCTAAGGTAAACAAAACAGAAATCTAAGGCAAACCCAAATTGCATGAACTTTTGTAAAATTTTATGCAACTCAAACATGTTTTTCTTTGTAGCAATTCATCGAGTACAAATCAGCGAGAACTATTTTTACCACACATATTTGACTATTTTGATAATGTAAATTGGAAGAAAAGTTTGTTCGACTCCACAAGTATTTAATTAGATAATTTAAATTGATTTTTATTTCATATGCCAGCCACTTAACGACTTTTATGAGCATACAGATTAAAAATATGTATATTATGCTTAGATAGATTTATGAATCTAAAACAAAAAAAAAAAAAAAATGATAATACTGCATCCGCTTCTCACACGCATCCAATATAATGTGTAGTAAGTAGAATGTACAAGGCGTTTTAACATCAAATTATTTTTTACTATAGTTTAAAGTGGTTGTCGGTTAATATTGTAGTCAGATTACTAAATTAAAATGAATTCTATAATCACAGAGTGCTGTAAGATTTACGAGTATGTCATACCAGATTTGTATATGCTGCGTGTGAAATCTGCGTCATATACATTTTATAGTGGTGTACTATGTCCCCACTAGATCACATATACATAGTTTTAAATATAGACACAATTAAAATCTCATCTTTCCGAATTTTTTTAATTTTAGAAAATTTTCAAAAATAATATCATGCAATTTTCAGCAGAATGTGTCATATATACGAATACTTATCACACAATTCAGTCAAGGTCCTGTATACAATGGTATATTTTTTATTGTGTGTGTGTGATTTTACTGTACATATCTGTCGTTCGTCATATCACAGATATATGCATCTGCTATTTGAACAGCGTCGTCTTAATAAAAAAAATCCATGCCAGAAGTCCATATATCAAAATGTGTCGCTGTGAGTTATATAATTTATTGCCATAAGATGTAAGGCTTATAATTAGATTGTATACAAAATAAATTTATTGTCTATAACTATCTATCTGTCTATCTATCTAGCTA
Source organism: Nephrotoma appendiculata (assembly GCA_947310385.1). NCBI lineage: Eukaryota > Metazoa > Arthropoda > Insecta > Diptera > Tipulidae > Nephrotoma > Nephrotoma appendiculata. Next base: position 303,214,888 of record OX371223.1, read on the forward strand.
GCTATAGAGAGAATAGAATAGAATAGATAAACAATTAGAAAACAAAATCCCAAATCAATAAATTTTCCCATCTGTTTTTCTATTTTTATACGCACGCATGATTTTTTTTTATTTAAATAGAATTTTCCGTTGATCGTAACAAGTTAACATTTTTTGATTTATTTTTAATTTTATATAAATCTTGTGTTTTTGTTTGAAACCGATCCTCTATAAAATAAATGATCAACTGGTTACATACGATAGCAGACTATAAATATCTAGTTACAGGTGGACACATAAGAAATTACGTTTTTAAACGACATAACAGAGAAATTTATATACAGAGACGTTATAACACGTGCTGTATACACATTTCACCTATAATAATCCACTATTTTATCCGGATTAAGGGTTTTTCTAGAGTTTCGCACAGTAGCAAAACAAAAATAAATATCGATTCAAATGGATTAAGTCGGTAATTACTAAGTCAAGAAACTCTCTTAATCCCAAACAAAATATTTTATAGCACGAAGGCGAAACTAGACCAAAGAGTTAAATCCCGGAAGTTAATAGAATATTATTACAGTTCTATTTAATTCGAAACTATAAAGCGGTATGGGAAGTGAAAATTGTTTGTGTGACTCGACGAAAAATGTCGTGTGCGCTTAAATGTCAATTACCTAAAAATAAATTGTATTTTGGTGATGTCTTCGTTAGTCATTTGATGTTATTAGAAAGAGACCTACTTACCCGGATCGGATAGTATACAGAATGTGATTCGGAAGTGAAAAGTTTAAGAAGATAAATTAATCATAATTTGTAAATCTCGCCGCTACAGGACAGATTAAAGTACGGACTAATTTAAAAATGTTTTTGAAAACCCAATATCACTTTCACAATCTGAACGAGTTACACAGTGAAATTAATCTACATTATTTTACGAAATGATTTCGCCGGTTAAACAAAACTAGGAAACATCGACAAAATACGATTTCGCTTTGATAAAACATTTGATTTATCATGAACCTAATGCTGCACCAGCACTTCTAGAACAATCCAATGAAAATGATATTAGAATTGTTTACCAATTTGTTACACATTTGATAAATTTTTCACATGTCCCGTTAAGCTGCAATTCATGTGAGGGCTGGCATTGGACCAAGTTACGCTACAATTTTCGTATTTCTGCTAATATTTATTGAATTGTTCTGGGGGTGGTACTGAAATTTTTTATTAAACAATTATAATATATTGGTATAGTTTGACCCCCGGAAAACTACCCCAAAGGAACGAAACTCTTTAAAACACATATTTCTCTGTATAAGTTATATGCCTGCTTTAAATGTAACAACTCATCCTCAAATTCTACGAAACAGCCAATTATATATATGTACCAGCAATGGGAACCCCTGAATTTATTACAATAACGCACACCCGCAAACCCATGAAGCAATTGCATTCCTATAAAAGAAATATATGTATCCGTACATTTATTACAGCAGCCCACAGTCTCAAAAAATGATCATAATACATGAAGCACCTTCCCGCACAAGATAGGTATACTTCAGAATTTATTACTGCCGTTGAAATACAGGGGTACTCTTTGCTTGTGCATAATGGGCTGTTTCATAAAATTAAGGGTGGGTTGTCACATTTATAGCAAACCTTTAATCTATATGATTTTTAAAGTGTTTCACTCCTTAGAGGTAGTTTTAGAGGGATGAACTATTCCAAATATTGTAATTATTTTATTAAACTTCAAGCATCGCAAAAGTACGATACAATGGTTTTAAACAATTGCTTCCCTTTGGGTAGTTATTTGGGGTTAAATTATGCTAATATAGAAATCCGAAAAACGTAGTTCATCGAAAAGTATGGTTTTTAAAGGGCTGCACGCCTTTGGGGGTAGTTTTTGGAGGTTGAACACATTGGCATTTGTCATAATTAGTTTTTAAAAAATTCCAGTACAACCCTCCGATACAATAAATATTAAGAGAAATACGATAAGTGTGGTGTAGCTCTGTCCAATGCCAGCCCACACACGAATTGTAATTAATTTGTAAAAAATGCTAGTACTATTTTAATTGGATTGTGCTAGAGGTGCAGCAATCATTCATTTATCTTGATTTCGACTCTTTTTTATTTTTTTTATAGAAAACATTGTGAACAAATTTGGTGGTAATTCATTTAATAACAGTTCTAAAAAATTTGATATCTATATAATAATTTCAATATACACGGTGGGCCATCTATTGGTTTGTTTTTAAACCATAGTCTGATATTCCGCGACACGAAACAATCATGTTTTTGCTTGAGGAGCATTTTAAAATATTGACAATTTATTTTCAAAGTCAGTGTTATGTAGCCGAAACCGAGGGAATTTTGAAAATAAATATGGGTCGTGACAGAGCGCCAAACGGAACCGCTGCAGTGAAATTGGTGAAGACAGTGTTTGAGAAAGGCTTGCTAAATACTGTGTAAAAACCTCGTATTATTCGTCTACAACGTCCAAATCACTGCAGTTGAAAACAAATGACCATCCGCTTCGATATCGGTTCTCTGCGTAGACCGTAGACCAGTTCATAATGACGTCTCGGAGGCTATGTAAACAAGCAGAACTATCGGATTTGGGGTTCGCATCAGTGACCCGTAATCGTAGAGAAGCCAATGCATCCACCAAGAGTGACCGTTTGGTGTAAACTTTGAAGTGGTGGCATAATTGGACCATCATTTTTCTTCGAAAACGCAGCTGCAAACACCATTACCGTCAACGGCGACCAATACATACAATTTGACCGGAAAAAATATAACGCAAGTTAACATAAAGTCGCCTTTATATTGCCGAAGCGGAAGGTTTTGTGCTTTTAGTTAGTTCTTTCGAGTAGTTTTTGCTTCGTAACTATTTTTTACCTCGATACACACTTATTAAGGTAAAAAAAAGTTACGAAGAACCCAAAAACTCATATAAACTCTTATAAGGTGTGAAAGTAAGGAACATGGCAATATCTCTGATATAGTTACGATTTTAAACAATTAATTTGTCAACATAGGAAAATCTTTAGGTGAAGCTATTGAAAGTGATAAGAGGTGTGCACATTATAAGTATAATACATTTTGTTCTAGATCAGATTCAATACGGATCTCACTACTACAGAAATTTCGAATATTATTTCGCTCTTGAGTAGTAGCGAGAGTTACATCGTTAAACTATTAAAAATCGATTATAAGTTAAGTCTATGCTAACAACAAGTTTAACCCCTTTACTTAAATTCCAGTTATATTGTTCACCTTGAGAGGATTAAATGCTAGAAATGAGGTGCAGAAACTTGCCGCGCGCCAGTGACAGTTATGTTGGATTACAAATTAGACTTCTAGTAATTGTTGTAAAAAATAAATTAGATCTGCTTTGGATTTGAAAATTAGCAAGTAGTTAGTTGACTACTTGGAGCGTTTATTTTAACTGAATTAAATACTTACGGTGCGTCGGTTAGGCCCAGCAAGAGACTACCGATAAAAATGCATTTCTTCTAGCGTTAATGTCAAGTTGTAAATGTTACATCCAAATAGACATGATAGTTGTTGCTGTATACTGAAGTGGCACGGTAAATCATGGTCATATACCCATCCAGCTTTCCAGATCAAGTAGTGTATAAAGTTATTTTGAATTTTCTCAATGCTTATGTTCTTCGCAGAGCGAACTGCACACATTTACAGCATATTTCAGGTGAGATCGAACATAAGCATCTTACAGAATCCTAATTGTCTCCAAATCAAAAATGTAACCCGTCCAACTTTTGATAAACCCGAGCATGGAGTTCGCTCTAGCGATGCATAGCATCGCAACTTGTAGGTCGAAAGTAACCCCTAGGTTTTTGGTTTCAAGTACTACCTGAAGAAGTTCCCCATCTATCTTAAAGTATAGTGAAAAACAGGGTTGAGATTTGCACATTTCAATGTTGAGATTCAGAGAACTAAACTCGCACAATTTTTTTTGTGTTATTACAAATTTAGGGGAATATAGCGTCCACTATAGGTTGGACCATCTAACCCTATTGACTTTCGAGTTGTTTTGCTCCTTCTCCTGCATCGCCACCCGTCCTTTTGTATGCGAATGACTGCTTGACTCTTTTGCCTCAGAGTTCAACATTTGTTACTTTGTTGGTCCCGAAGCACCTTAGTTTGGCATTGCGGGATAGAGCGGATATGTGTTCCACAGTTTTTGTAACATGTTGATTGTTGTTCCGCCTTTGTTGATTCGTTTTTTTTAGATCTTCATCTGAACTACTTCTTTGCACTACAGTATATATACAACCAAGGAACAACCATTCATCGCACATCGGTGTGGATATAATGGGGTATTTAGCCTAATCGTCTTGGTTTTCCTGTTATTTATTTTGAAAGAGATTACTTTTGCTAGATCTGATAGCTTCTGTACTTTATGTTGCATTCCGGCGTGTTTCTGTGTAAGCAGACATATGGCGTCTGAGTAATTCAGATCATTGAGTTTCTCCGCTAATCCCCACTGGGTGCCGCTGCGCGCTATTTAATTTTCTCATGACATTATTTAATACTGCCAGGAACAAAGGTGGCAAGGTACGCATCCTTGCCTTACTCCTTGGATGTTACAGTATAATTCACTTTGTTTGGCTTTGTATTTAACGCGATTACTCGCTTATCTTGTATGAGTATGATTAATTTCTTTATGGCATGTCCAATTCACAAAGTACCTTCAATATTGCGTTGCTGTGTTTGTGTCGACTACGCGTTCGAAATTCACGTAGGTTCAGTGGTGAATTCCATTCGTTAGACTACTCAATTATGATGCTAGTTGTATTAATATGATCGGTACCACTTCGCCCTGGCCTGGTGCCAGCGCGTCCCTTTTCCACTTTTGACTTGCTTGTCTGTGAAGTTCTATCTAAAATGAAAATTCTGAATATCTTTATGGTTGTGTTGAAGAGGGATATACCCCGCAAATTATTGCATTCTATCAGGTTATCTTTTTTTGGTAATCGTTATAGTCAAGCATATACGTTCCATTTTCACGGTATTCTACCAGAAGTTCATACTTCTGTTATTGCTGGTGTTAGGGCCATCGCAGTTGTTGTTATGTCTCCTTTGAATATTTCAGCACTGTTGTTAAGGCTTGACCAGATGCATTCCTTATTGGGAGGATATTGGTAAATTTTACACTTGCCCATCGTACGCGTTGATGTAATGGTGCATGTTTCGGGTCTGCTACCTTGAGAATGTTTTCAGTTAATTGCCTACCTTCACTCCTTTCCATTTTCTTGGCTTCTCTCCGACGTAATTTTTTGCCACATTTGCGACTTAAGTTGTTGTCGCTCCTCATTTTACTTCCAAGTTTTATCACTAATCAAGTTTCCGTTTGTATTATTGGTACCCGAGTGTGTTAGTAGTTGCTTATTCATTGGTTTCGAAGCTTACAAGCTTAATTTTGAATTCTTGTTAATCATTACGTGATCTGTTTGGTTTCTTGTTCTGAAATTAAATATGTTCATAGAACTCATACTTGGTTTTTTAATCTGCGTCTTCTGTTGGGGCATAGCTCTGAATTATGGTTTGTGTTTCGTATTTTTGAATGGACTCTTGCTAAGATTAGTTGGCTTTTAACAAAGTTCCATTCCATTAATGCCTTCTTTGCTTTAGATGTTGTAATTATATCAGAGGTAATTTACTTCGCTTGTAATTACTTTGCACTACTTTGCACTGATTTTGTAATGGTAAAGGATATCGCTAACATTAAAAAGTCCCCATCTGTATTTTTGTTCAAGCTTAGCTTAATCACAGTTATCAGACAATTTTAGTCTGGAAAAACTTTATGAACAATCGGTTGTACACAAACTCGTCATGTGGCCGCCATACATGTAGGCAAGATTTTTTATTTTTTTTTTTTAATTTGGATCGATACACAAACACTAAAATCAATCAAAAAACTCTTTTCTACTAAAAATTATGTCGTAACTCCGACTACGTTACTCTAGAAACGAACGTTACAATCAGGAATGAAATATTCGTTTCGAAAAGCTCATGATAAACCGAGAATTTCATTGACATAGATAACTCATTTTAAACCATATAGCTGACTTTAGCCTCGTACAGCGTTATGATAAATGATTAAGTTCATGAAAATTGATTTCTTCAGCTAGAAAAGGAAATGCGTCGGGTCATGGCAAAGGTCAAAATTTTCTGGCATACTAAGTTAAGGCCAGGTTTTTATTCACTAAGCTTCCAGTAAACTTTTTTCGGCCACCAACTTGCGAAGGCAATCGTTATTATGCCTATACAGTATGTAGGATCGATCAAAGCAATCTTAATAAATCAAGCATGCCTATGAAATAGCACTTTCAAATAAGGTGCTAGTGAAATAAGGTGCATAAATTTTTAGCACTTGAACACCATTCCACCAACTATGGAGAAAACAACCCAATTAATAGGATGTCTAAATCTTTCAACTTAATTGACGATGTATTTGACTTCAACTTATCAAAGGACAACTTTAAAAATATCCTTAAAGACTTTTTTCTAAATTTTTAATTGTTTAAACCAAAATTTGGTTTATATTTTTTTTTTTTTATTCTGTTTTAAAGTTTTTTGTTGTTTTAGTATAATTTTAACTATAACTGTAAATAATCTGAAATCATACATGTATATTACAAAATAGATTTCTTTAAATAAATAAATAAATAAAATAAAATAAAATAAGGGATATAAAACATAATCAAAAAACTAACTTTTCATAGGTTTTGTATGGGAGGTAGTATTACGTTTGATAAATAAAACATGAATTAAAAATATTGAAAAATTGATTTTTTTTTTACATAAATCGATGACAAATATAATAGATTTCAACTCATTCGAATGATGCAATCAGAAGGCTTCTCGTTTTCTTCAAATTAATAAAGAAAATATAAGGGATTTTCGCTGTACAACAACAACAATTAAAAAATACGGGAAATTGATGACGTCATAATATCGTCATTTTTAACTAATTATTAGAGAGAAATAGTAAATTAAAATTTATAAGAAAATAAGAAAGACAACAATTTGTTTTAAAAAAGAGAAATCAAATAGAAACGACAATATTAACAACGAAATCAAAAACAATGAAGAGTGCAATCATCGTAATTCAAAATGGTGAAGATAAAGGAAACCGTATAATATACGAAATAAAATCCGAAGTTAAAATCCGAAAATAAAATAGTTACCAATTTGCTATTTGTTTACTTTAATTTAAAATAGTAGCCATATGCAGTTTGTCATGATTGCATGTCATTTTTGACACGATTTCAGATACGAATAAAAACCGTAAATATTTGAATCATAATATTATCCTTTATGGATTGATTAAATTTTTTATAATGTGTAAGTGGTTTATTAACTTTTATGGAACCATCCTTCAATTTTCAATTAGGCTTCCGTATCATTCTACAAGAAACAAAGTATTAATAAAATGTTTGTTACATATTTTTGTCTATGTGGAACGGTTGTTGAAAAAGTATGTTTGATTTTCGGTTCTGAGTAGTTTTATTCTTCTATTTCGACACGCTCATGCATGTATCAATATCCCCCAGATTCCAAAACGAATTGAATTTTGCTCCCGGTCTTGGTGTCTGTTGTAACAATTTGCTTTCATAATTTTAGATTTGTCATTTCCATTTAATGAAATGTTAGAGTTTCAACTTACTCGCATGTAGAGATTAACTCTCTCCTAGAACTGAACCGATATTACCCGATATTTTTAACGAATTTAAAACCAAAACGGTAACGATTATAATTATAAAGAGAACGTTAACCATAACCGGAGCGCAGTTTTCAAACATTCAATTCATCCTTCTATTTCGTTTCGGTTCCCTCTTTTAATTTGTGTTATAATACTTAAATCGCCTAACAATTATGTTTTAAAATATTTAAAATTAAAATGTAATATCATTTCAAAATTGGCAGAGATTGATTATGAATTGGAATTAATCACACCATCCGTAATCAAATTTTAAATTATCATACGATAATACTATTATGTTATATGGATCACCTAATGGATCCGTCAAAGGTTCACTAGATTCCATTGTCGTCGTAAAATCGTCGTGGAACGTGTAATTTCAATCATTTAAATATGCAGTATGAAGCCTCGCTAAATTTTTAGGTGTGGATCATTCTGCTGATATAAGTTTTGCAAAGAAACCTAATTTTATAATCTAAATTGCTTAACTTATAATTTGTGATTTTATTTCATAAACGAAACAATGAACCATGTGCACGTTGAACATGGACTAGCATAACCATAATGCGAATCGTTTGATGTTTCAAGATTGTCGAAAGATTTTTTGGTGGCTTCAACGAGAATAACGGCTGTGAATACTTAAATAATGATGAAGTGTGTTAGACAAAATTATTATTATTGGTTTAAATTGTATTACCTCTCTGATTTTCAGAAACTGAGTGATATTTATACCTGCTGAACAAACCGGGATCATAAAACAAAATTGTATATGGGGTTAGGCATTTATAATAAATTTCAACATCAATAAACATGTAGTTAGTACATGTTTTAACACATTTGATAAATACTTGACCAAATCAGATGTTTTTAGGATAATCTTTATACTTTTTACACTATTTGCCGTAGGTACTTGCCGAAACACACTTACACTTAATAAACATATTTTGTTAAACACTTGTTTTTCTATTTCGCAAAAAATTTAGATTTTTGAATATTTTAATTAAGGAATTTGTTCAAAAAGTTTAAAAAAACATTCGATCGATTTCGACTTTAATCTTTACCTTGCGCTTCAACTCTAAGGATACTATTTTTATCATCAACCAATCTTAATTAATTTTTATTTAAGCTCCACCTCCAATGGATTTTTTTAATGTAATCATTTAATTTATTATATCATTAATATAATTATTGTTATTATATAAAGCTTTATAAGTTTAAATTTATCGAACACTTTTAGTATCACTCACCACTTAGTAAGAGATGCCATTTCTGGGAAGATCTTGATGACAGCTTCAAGAACCGATCTTTTGAACTATTGTTGCACTAAGCTTCAGCGAAAATCTGTTCTAAAAATATCGAAAGGCTCCTTTGCAAACAGTCGTTTCAAAATTGCTCCCCTAAATATTTAGTTTTAAAATTCAATGTCCCCACAGAAGCATTGATTATAATATTAGCAAAATAATAATATTTATTACAAATTTTATCTTCCACCTTGCCTTAATTTAGCATGGTTGAGTTATACCTACCGTGTAGCTGCGTCTGTATAAATCTTTTGTTTGTTCGTTCATCGTTTTTTGCTTCGCTAACATATAACTTCAAGCGCTCCACTGGGCTAAATATAATTGAAATCTCCATTTTGCCATCAAATAAACAAATTTTACAGTGCAAGAAGCAAGATAATAGGAACGATGTATGACTACGATCATTCGCCGATCCGCACTACTGAGCCCGAATACGGGGTCATTATTAAAATCGAAAACAATTTATTACGCTTCGAAACAAATCCAATCGAATGTTCAAAATATTGAACTGCTGGCGCTATGATAAATATGCTACTAGAATATTTCAAGACTGATGTTGTACCACCAAAATGTTGTCCAAAAAATATGGTACAATTTGTTAAATCTGGCAGGAATTAGGTGACAAAGACGACTATCTACCTTACCAGATCACGGTTATATTTTGGAGGTCAAAATTAGTTTAATGTACAAAAAAAAACGTTAATACTGATTATTACCATATTATCACTATGGTTCATTGCTTATGCATGTATATTATTTACACATTCGTTCACACTAATTAAATGTTGGAATCAAGTACACAACGTGGCGTATATAACGCCGAATAGTTACGAAATTTGTGAAAAGTTTATTCGAGATTTAAATGAATGGAAGTACACAGATAAATAGAAAATTCAATTGAAATCGTTTTAAAATGCATTGCACTGAATGATACTCGAGGAGGAATGATAAATGACCATCGACAGTGATTCGAAAATAAATAAGTGTCCTGAATGACCTTTTGTATTCGACGCGTACATAACACATGAGAACCGAAGAAAATCAATGTTTGCCACTTTTGGTTAAAGAATGGCTTACAACATTAAGAGACGTCGCGTCTCACACATACGTGGGACAAATACGCAAGCATTTAACGTTCATTGCTTGTATACTTTTGAAAACATTGTTGCTACTTTAAACAATTTATAATTCCTCAAGTGAATGAGACACTAAATCAATCCGTTTGGTAGTGTATAATCCATAACCTATCAAAGAGCTGCTATTGAAACGGCCACTATCTGTGTTTTTCATCATTTATCACCACTGAAAATATCACCGCGCGAAATAATCACAGCAAAGAAACAATCATTTTGGAAAATAACTAAGAAAATTTTTACTCTGCGTAATTTTCTTAAGAATAAAATATTTTTAAATTGCATACAAATATTATGTCTTTTCGGTGGCAGCTATGGTGTTCGAACGATGTTACAAAATCAAGTACATACTGTAAAAGAAAATTTTATAGGTTTTATTACGCGCTAGGGAAGAAATGTTGTTCTATAATTTTTTAATCACGTATTTTTACATATCTGTGATTCAAAAACATTGTCACTCGCATGCTTTCACAACCACATTGTAGTGGTGACTGACTGACTGCATGTCGTTATTTATAAATAATAAAAATAAAAAAATCCTGTACAAAAATAAGTTTTTTGTTTCCATGGCAATCGTGTTTTTAGAAAGAGAATGGAAAGAGACCATACTGTGATTTGAAATGATGACGCCATACAACAACAACATTAATAAAAGCTCATTATTTATTTATTTTCCAAGCCAATTTTCACACAGTTTAAAGGGTTTTCTTGAATCCTTTTTTGAACTGATTAAAGTTTGAACTTTTCTGCATTTACCCGTACAAAAATATTATAAAAGCTTATGGTTTAAATATACTTAAAAAGAAAAAGAAAATTAGTCGTTTTCCATACATTCCTATAGGAAACTAACATTTATTATATCCCATATTTTAAGTTTAGTGAAAAAAAGCTCGAATAGGGAGGCTCTATTTATCTAGTCTGCTCTGGATCGATCGATGTCTGATCGATATACACGTGTAATGCTCAACTGATAGTGCATTAGGATGAACGAGCATTAAAAATCATCATAATGTGTCACAAACCAGCCGGCTGAACTTCAATTACTCCTTCAACTAGCGTTTTCATGATGGTATCGTATAACTTGGGTGTTCAGCTGGGGGAGGCTTGCTGAGCGTCACCGTTTTTTTTAGCAAAAATAAGAAAAATGATTCATTGGCAATAATTGAAATCCAAAATTAAAATTTATAAATCCGAAAATACGTGTCCTCATTTCGGAACCCATCTAAAATTATTTATATGATTTCTTGCCTAACAGTTAGATCCACCATTAAGAAGGGCTGTATTATTTGCTCGAATGTTTCAAGACTCAATAGCATATGTTTACATATTTGTATTTGAATTTTAAATTCATTCAAGCATCAAAGCGATATTATATTAATCATACACAATATGCACAGTAGCACACGACTACCAGCTAATAAAAAAATATTATTACGATACGGACATTGTGTAATGCATACGCAATGCAACCGAAATTTATTAGTGTCAACCGAGTAATTAAAATTGTAAGTTCATTCATACTTTGAACTACACATATAGCTACTCCATATAATTTCATTATAATGTACGAGTATATTTTATACCATAACAAGAACGATAACGATATATTATGTAATCACCATAAAATAATGCAATCATCTCAATTAAAATTTTTTTTTGATTTTAATTATAAAATATCTATAATAAACATGCGATGTACTTGCCTCCATCTATATTCGAGTACACAAATTAATTTAGCGCCTAAATGTTACTTAGATAATATGTTGCATGCAATAAACAAAATTGAAAACGATCGCATTTCTTTTTGATCGCACAACACAACAACAATAGCGTAGATGACCAGTTCAAAATCAAAATCATAATAAATTAAAACGATTTACGATCGATGTTCATGACGATTGCAACTAATCACACCGTTATACATACCGTGATTAAGTAACGACTTTCACTTAGTATACTACAATTTATACGATCGATCATCAGGTAAAGATCATAAAATGGTAAAAACAATTTGTTAATTAAGTTAAATTGGTTCGATTACATTACACAATGGCATATAGAGTTAATTGAACTGAGTACGATACTGATGCTTTACACACGATCCGCGATCGAATATATTTTAATGTGCGCGGGGAAATCACTTTTACTTTTTAAAATTTTAATTCGATCCTAATTACGATTTTTAATTTATAACCGTATAACAAAGTAAGTCATAAATAAGAATACCAACTAATTTGACATACTTTTATGGTTGTAGAAGATGATTATATTAACAAAAAATCTCATATACTTAATTAACGGTCAAATTCATGGCGATAGTTTTGCCGAATCTTAATGTTTGAGTTGTTTATGGTTTTAAGACGTTTTACAAATTTAAATAAATTCACATTGTTGATTGATTTGGTAGATTAATGTGCCAATTAATTAATTATATATTGTATTTGTATGTGTGTGGTCGACGCACACGCTAAAAATTATTGCGAATGGTTTATAAACATATATATTTGTGCTTTAATACGATCGAATGGAGTATGTCATCGTAACATGTGCTAAAAATACCTATAAATATTAAATTCTTATTTATAAAAAATTAGCAAGTCAGTGTTGCTGACCCGAATCGAATTATGATTCTGTTATTTTTGGTGAACTTTTGAAAGTTACAAAATATATTTCTAAAATGGTTAATCGTTTGATTTGAGTACTATGCGGGAAATTCTATAAAACTTAGCACTGTATATGAATTCAGAATATGTTCGATCTTAATTGCTTTCTAAAAAATATTTTTTCATGGTTTATCACCCGATGTCACGTATGTGTGGCTCGAAAACCATCCCGAAAAACTTCTGTGATCCGAAATATTAAGGTCGTTGAAAAATTTTCAATCAATTTTATTTGAGGGAATTGTTTTTTTAATTTCTTAATTTAAAGGGTGGTAAATCTCTTCTTGTATTAGTTTAAAATATGTTTGTGTACGTGAGATTGCTTTTATTTTCTTGGAATGAAATTTGATTATCTCCATATTTTTTTTTAATATTTCGTGCTGATTAATGAATTTAGCGGAGAAATACACCTAAATTTTAAAGGCGTTTTTCGGTATGGTTTTCGGGCCACTTGCACATACGTCCCGATGTCTAGAAAGCAAGATGTTTAAAATTCCGAATAACAAAACCCCATAGAATTCGATTTCTTAGCCGATTAGGATGAAACTTAGTTCGTACAATGAAAATGGAATTCCGTCTGGGTGTGGTTCTAGCAAATAGCAAATTTCACTGGAATTAAACCATTTCTCAGCCCTTTATGATAGAACTCAGTTTTGAATAGGGCTCTAAACAATTTTCTCTCTTTTTTTCAGCTGTCAGGTCTTCTCCCACGACGTACGCCAACTGGTTGTTGATGGAACGCTTTTCGTACTATTCGTTCTGATAGAGATCTTTAATCTAACTCAGCTGGATTTAATGAAGTCGATAATACCACAGTCTCCAAGTTGCTTAATTTCGTAATTTATTCGAATCCGGTACACGTCGTTCGCAACCTTAACGAGACCACAAATAGATCAAATGACCCCCCCTTTCAAAATTAGATAGTAATGTACCATCATGAAGGCGAAAATCAAACTCTCACATCAGAAAGTTAGTAAAACGGGCTAGATTCTGATCATAGTGTCAATGACAAATCTCATTTTCTTGACAATTTGTAAAAATGTTGGCTACAGTAAAATCACAATTTTGTTGTGAGATTTAGGAATAATATTGGAGAAAGGCCATTTATAACTTATGACTAAAACCTCCGCGCTTTTAGAATATAAAATATTTTTGTTAATAAAATTGTCACAAAAAATTGTCATTTGATTGACCGGCTAAAGATTTGCCACACGGATGCTGTCCTGTGTTGACTAATTTTGTTTTGCAATTGTTGAGTTTCCGAACAAGACGCTTCCCTTTACGACTTTTTAAATATACAACGCGAAGTTTCAATACCAGTTTTCCATATTACGTACTATCGTACACCAAATGTTATGTCAGATACTGGTCTTTCAACTTGAACTTTTCTTCTAAGAAAAGCTTCTTTGAAATTCCTAAACTAATGAGTGCGGCTCAAAGGTTCTCGCGACTGATGGTGTCATTAGCCTGCTGAAAGTTTATGTAAATTTTTTGAATGGTAATATTGTACCGAGCAACCGGTTGAAGCGGTCACGTAATTTTTATGCAGCGGACAAATGAGTGCGGTCTTCAAGTAGCTCCTCCATTGGTTGGGGAAGGAATTTACATACAACTTTTGTCCAACTTATTTTTCCTGGGCTACTGCGGTAAAGTTTGATGTAAACTTTTAAAAAATTATATGAAATTACATGAAATTTTTTGTCCAATCTCCTATTCCCAAGAAATGATCAGAATATAGCCACAGGCCCCCAGATCATAACGATGAGATCATAAGGATAAGATGCCAGAGAAGCTCCTCGAACTTTTAAAAATTCTGCGGGGATTCCATCGAGACCGGATGCTTTTATGGGATATGATATGGGACAAATATTGCCTAGGCTGGTGGAGTCACAGCTTGAAGTTTGCCGCTTGGAAGTTGATGTTTTCGATGCAAACTTCATACAGAGATATTCCATCTGAGAGCTCCCTATATATCGGGCAAACCTTTTTTCACGCAGTTCTCGTTTCTTTTCGACGAATTAAAGGCGCTCCTTGTCGACCAAATCAAATCATTTTGTGGTCTTGATTGTTTTCTTCTAATTGTGTTTTCCGTTGCGGCAGTTATAGAAAACGATAGATAGCTTGCCACTGCTTCTTGATGTCTGACTGGGACTCGTGGTTATCAGTGTACCACTCATAGTGTTCGTATTGAGTCATGTCTTATGCCTCAACCAGTGAACACTTATGAGCTTAAGTTGCATGCTGTTTGTACCATTTCGGTTAGTGCTACAATTACCAAAATTGTATAGGCTACTCATCACAAATAAACTGACATCTAAAGTTTTGGTGGTCGTACCGTTCCCCTAAGTGGTCCAAACGGAACACAACTTAAGCTCTTAAGTTTTCGCTGGTTGAGGCTTTAGTCAATCGTGAAGTAATTAGACATGTTTCATCAAATAGAGTATGGTCACCTGGAACGGAACTCAGCCAATTCTTAACTACATTATGATGGGAGTAGGTATGTTGGATGGAAATTGGATTACAAAATGAGTTTTGGAATAAGTTTAAAATCCAATTTACATCCAACAAACCTAATCCCATTATAATCAGATGACTGATTTCGGGAAAGGGAACTGTGGAAAGAGTTTACATATAAATTTTATTTAAATACTATTTTTATGATATACTTAGGTAGGAAGTTGGTGGTATTTTTTTTGAAAACAAAATAAAATTGGGAATAGCTTTCCCTGGTAATTTCGATATGAGAAAATTATTCATAATTTACAAATATTTACATCACAACTTTCTTTCTCAGTAGATCAGAAAAAACAGAATTATAGATAAAAACTATGTAAAATCTTTCCCCAGTCCCATATTCTCAGAGAATTACCAGAATATGGCCACAGGTAGTTATATTCAAGAACTTCTTCCAACAAATCATTTTATAATCACATTTCCATCCAACATACCAAATCCCATCAGAATCGGTTAAGAAATGGCTGAATTTCAGCCCAGTAGGCCACTTTCCAGAACATAAAAATAATTTTAAAATCTCATTTCCATCTTACATGCCTAATTTCTTTATAATTTGCAAAAAAATGACACACTTAATATCAACATTACGGGATTTTTATAATACTTTGCGTAAAACCCCGAATACGAGATTTTGAAAACGGGATTTTGAATTACGGGATTTTAACCCTAACTCATATGATCACTATGTTTGTGAAGTTACCCAAGAATTCTATAACAAAAAAATAAAAAAAATTTAATCAGGCAACACTAACATATTAATAACCAATTTGCTCTTGTGTGAATTTATCTCAGCCCAGCTTATGATTCATTTCATTCAAATATGCTATATTTGTGAAGCTACCCCAGCCCAGAATTTTTATCAATTTTAATGAAAAAACGAAAAATTTTCAAATTTATTAAATTTGAGTAGTTTTTCATATAACAAAAAAAAATTAACGTATAAAAAAACGGAGTAATGGAAAATTAAAGGTAATGTAAGAAAAAATTTGTTCCGAGACAGGTTTTCGAAAATGAACTCTTGGCTGGGAATTTCATTGATTTTTATATAATTTTTCGTCCAGCTCGATAAATTTAAAATTATTTCGCCAAAACTAAAAATATCTCGGATCAGCGATACATAATTTTAAAATGTATAGACTAGTAGCTAAATTTAAGCTAAATTAGACAAAAAACGTGACGTAGCAAGTTTTCGAAAATGAACTCTAGGCTGGGAATTTCAAAAGCATGTAGCCCTGAACCGACACATTTATACTCGTAGTTTAGGCGAAATAATTTTAAATTTATCGAGCTGGACGAAAAATTATATAAAAATCAATGAAATTCCCAGCTCAGAGTTCATTTTCGTGAACTTGCCACGGAACAAATTTTTTCTTACGAGTACATTCCCTATAATTTTCCATTACTTTATTATGCAACTCAAAATTTTACAGTTTTTTTTGCGTTAGATTTTAATGTTTTTGTATATGAAAAACAAATCAAATTTAATAAATTTGAAAATTTTCATTTTTTTCATTAAAATAGATAAAAATTCTGGGCTGGGCTAACTTCACAAATATCGTGAAATGAATCAAAAGCTGGGCTGCGATAACTTCGCACAAGTTGCTCTTGTGTGAAATTATCCCAGCCCAGCTTTTGATTCATTTATCCCTGCCCAGCTTTTGATGCATTGGTTATTGATATGTTAATGTTGCCTGATTAATAATTTTCATTTTCTGGGTGCAATGTCCCTTCAAGATCATGACGTGATGAATTTGATCACGTCATGAGCTAAAAGAACAGCAAGTTCGGTAAGCATAGGCCGGTGTTCTTGATGAGCTGATGCAAGCTGTCCAAACCTATTATGTGATGTAATTTCGTGATATTGAATTTTCTAGTGCGTAATGTAACCGTGGGTATGTGTTTGTAAGCAGAGTGAAAATCGATAATATGCCACTGCACTCGTCGGTGAACGAGAAAGCCGACTTTAAGTTTTCGACTATTCTGACGGCCGTTGCAGTAGAAAGTGTAACCTTTGGTGGTAGGATGATTCCCACTCGCAGACCATGTAAGCTCTGGTAATGAAAGCATGTCTAGTGTGTGAATTTCCACCTGGTTAGAAAGGATCAGGAGATCTTCAGGCCTTAGAAGACTTAGCACGTTCCATGTTCTTATTTTTTAGCGTTGTGAATTGGTTGTATTTATTTACGTGCTCAACCTACTTTACGTGTATGTGGGTTACGTACGGCAGGTCGATTCTGGCTTTCCTATATAGGAAAAGGAATTAGCAAAAATATTTACATAGTGTTTTTGTCAAAAATATCATTTTCTGGTCTACTGAGAAATCATGATCTAAATCCATTTTTATAATTTAGGAAATATTTATACCCTATTGAATAGATAGGAAAAATATTCCCAATTTAAATTTGTTTTTTTTTAAATTTACACCAACTGTTTACCATAGTATGTCAGAAATTTTTTTTTTGTGAAAAATAATTTTCCTTTTTCCTCCAGTCGACATGCTTGCTGGTGATAGATCTGAAGTCAACTAGTTGCAGCATTTTCTCTGCGTTGTCTCAACTAGATCGCACACATTTTTATCAAGGAGCAGTGCTAGGAAGTATGAATCTAGGACTTGGACCCCCCCCCCCCCCCATCCACTAAAAATTTGTCTTTTTAAAATTTGCACGGATCTAAAAAAAATTGTTCAACCGATTGGAATGATACTTAATTTGTTAAAATGACGGGATTTCTATAAATGAGTTTCAGAGTTGTGAAAAATGACAAAAGTGAATAAGACTATAACCGATTGAGATGGACTCTGCTTGATTAACGAAAATGGAATTCTAAAAAGACACTCTCATCTGAAACTTGAACGGAACAGAGTTTGTTGTAATAAATTCAATTATAAATTCCGCATTAGGTACTGGAAAATGGCCAATTTCATCGAAACTGAACAATTTCTCAACTAATTTTGATAAAATTGCGTTTGCATTATGAAAATGAGATCACAATAATGTTGTCTATGAAAATGGCTCAGATGTACATAACATTAGGAACATTTTATTTAAATAAACCAAGCCATATATAATCCGTTTAGGATGAAACTCTGAGAAAGATCCCAGTCAGTCGAATTTTAACGGGGTATTTTTTCCATTAGAAGAACCTACGGATTTAAAAGAAGGCATCGCTAGCAAAATAAAGCCTGCATTACACCAAAGATCTCCTTCTTCTCTAAGAACCTAAAGTAAATACTAATATAATGTATGGCCTTAAAGTGAAAAGGTATAAAAGTAAATATCAAAATTATTTACCAAATAAAAACGGATTCACCGAACAACCTGAGACTACTAATTATCAAAGGGCAGCGCGAAACACTAAGAATCATAAGCGAGAGGTCCTGTGCTTTCGCTTCCGACTCTATTCTCTAAACACGAATCAAAAGTCAAGTTTCTGACCACCAAGATTTTGTGACCTTTTACCTGTAAGATCGAAATTCGTCCTGCTGAAGAAAGCTTTTAGGAATCATAAAACTACAACCTGTGGCCCTATTCTGTCTTTCCCTGGGAATAGGGAATTGAGAAAAATATTTTCATAGCATATTTGTTTAAATTGTATTTTTCTGGCCTACTGGAAGAAAAAGTTTAGTGCAAAAATTTTCAAAACAAAGTGAATTGGGAAACTTTTGTTCCACAAAATTTTTATTGGGAAAAATATTTTCCCATTTCACTTTGTTTCAAAAATATTAACACCAAACATGTTCCCTCAGTAGGCCAGAAAAATACAATTTAGACAAAAATGCTATGAAAATATTATTCCCAATTCCCTATTCCCAGGGAAAGACAGAATAGGGCCACTGGGGTATAAAAGAAAATACCAAACGAAAAAGAAATTAGAAATACTTAAGTAGAAAATTATTAACGCCTTCAACCCGATTTTGTTGCTTGGCGAAACAAGGTAAAGAGAGAGTCTGACAAAGAGAACCTAAGACTGTATTAAAAGGATCAGATAAAAGTACAAAGAGAGCTTTGAAAACTCTTGTGAAGAAGAAACGAGTGCTCCGAAATTTCTAGCGTTAGAGAAATTCTCTTCTCAAACCCAACTAATCCTAGTTCGTTAACCTAACTAGAAGCCTAATAGACTTATTAACTATTTGGAGCTTCTCAAAGAAATCCCCTTTGCAGGAAGCTTTGAGGATTCGATGGAATTCAGCACTTATCGAAAAACTGACTTATAGTTTGAGTTAGCCTTTCTACTTTGAAGGATAGATTCACTTAACTTAATAATAAAGCGATGTTTCCGGATTCTATCTTAGACGGTAGGCTACTTGGAAGTAGAACATTTTCATTAGATTTAACAAAATTTGAATAGTTTGTACTTATATTGAAACGGAGCTGGTGCATTGGCTTTGTCGTATAGTAAGCCCTAGTGCCCAAATGCGCATATGGCAAAATTATGTTGGTCATTCGGACGCATTGGATAACTGAAGGGTTTCACTTTGCACCGGGAAGGATAATTTTGGAGAGATTTATCACAATGCAAGCTTCGGAAAGCGTTTGAAGATTTAATTTCTCTTCGAAGACGGGGCATTAAAGCTTACCTAAAACTTATTTGTAAGGCGTGGTGTGTCTGCCAATTGTTTACCGAAATTTCTTCGTATTCTCAGACCCGATCAAATTTGTCTAAAATCTTTAACGAAAGCGCAAAGTTCGGTGTCCAACTTACCTAGATTAGCTTTAGTCGTAGGATAATAAATAGTCGAATTTTACTCTACAAAATATTAAATTCCAGAAAATATCGAAATTTTGGGGTGCAGCTAAGAGTTGAGACTTTATGTGTGGATTCTACAGTGGAACAATTTGTTTCAGTAAAAAATACTGGGAACCGAAAATATACGTTAGTATTAATCGAGGCAATAAAGCACTAAAACGGCCAAAAGCTCGAAATTTTTGAGAGCAAGACGGATCGGAATGCGGTTTTTTGCATTCGCTTCCAAAAATTATTTGTAAAAATCGCCCCTATTTTTTTTGTTGAACAAACTGGAAATTGCATTGCTGCAGCCAAAAATGCATTCAAAAAATGAATTTTTTAAGACGGCTTTTGGAAGATTAGAGAACTTTGTAAATAAGGGTCCGAACTAGCCCCACTCGGTTTTCCGGTGGTTTTCGAGGTCGCTGATCACGATTATGATGTTCAAATTCCACAACCGGCCTAGAGCTCAGGAACGCCGATGAACGTTATCTCCGTGGGACTCTCCCGAAAATCACGCGGTGAACGAGATAAACTCGGCGCCCGGAGGTTTTTTGGTTCGCTGAATCCAAATATGGCATCGGCGTGAACCCCCGGACACCTGGTGCGCCCGAACCTGGACGCGAACGTCATTCCCGAGAATTATCCTAACAATATCGGCAAAAACAACCCGAAAATCATCGTGGGGGCGTTTTTTGGGGCGCTGAATCCGAATTTCTAGTCGAAAATTACCCACGAACACCTGGTGCACTGGAATCTGGCCCTGAATGGTATCTCCGTGGAACTTTCCCAAAATTCACGCGGGGAAGGAGAGAACCTCGGCGCCCGGGGTTTTTGGGTAGCTGAATCCAAATATGGCGTCGGCGAACATCCCCCAGATACCTGGTGCGCTGGAACCTAGACGCGGACGTCATTCCCGAGAATTTTCCTGACAATATCGACAAAATCAACCCGAAAATCATTGTTAGGGCGTTTTTTGGGACGCTGAATGCAAATTTCACGTCGAAAACGAGGGAACCCTGAACATCTAGTGCATTAGCGCCTTTATCTTCACATCGATGTCATTTCCATGAATGTCAACCAAACATGATGTTTTAGAGACGGACATCAATACTGCAATATGTGGGTGGAATTGTTAATTCTATTTAAATTATGTGAGGAGGGAGGAAATCGAATGAATAGAAAATCAATATTTATGTAGGTTAGACACGTAATTATATATCAAATTCTTAATCAAGTGACACATCGCTAGTCTGCTCATTTTCTTCGTCATCGACTGTTGTATTCATAAATAGAACATCTTCCTCATCTAAGGCCTCTCTCTACCGCAATAACGTTTTCAACTGAATATTTTTCAGTATTGGTGCAAGTTGAGCCTTCACAAATTTTACAGGCAAGATTGCAAGGGAGGCCGTGCTTCCTACAACTACAGGTTTTCAGATTACAATCTCCTGCGGGGGGGGGGGGGGGGGGTTCCCGCTGATGCCATATTTGGATTCAGCGACCCAAAAAACGCCCGAGCGCCGAGTTTTTCTCCTTTCCCGCGTTCAGGGCCAGGTTCCTGTACACCAGGTGTTCGGGGGGTCATTTTCAACGAGAAATTCGGATTTAGCGCCCCAAAAAACGCCAACATTGTTTTTGCCGATATTGTCAGGAAAATTCTCGGGGATGACGTCCGCGTTCTGGTTCGGGCGCATTAGGTGTCCGAGGGGTTCACGTCGATGTCATATTTGGATTCAGCGACCCAAAAAACCCCCGGGCGCCAAGTTGCTCTCGTTCCCCGCGTGATTTTCGGGAGAGTCACACGGAGATGACGTTCATCGGTGTTCCTGAGGTCCAGGTCGGCTGTGGGTCAATTTGAACATCATAATCGTGATCAGCGACCTCGAAAACCACCGAAAACCCGAGTGGGGCTAGTTCTGACTGTTATTTACAAAGTTCTCTAATCTTCCAAAAGCCGTCTCAAAAAATGCATTTTTTTGAATCCATTTTTGGCTGCTGCAATGCAATTTCTTTACAAATAATTTTTGGAAGCGAATGCAAAAAACCGCATTCCGATCCGTCTTGCTCTCAAAAATTTCGAATTTTTTTGCTTCATTGCCTCGACCATATATACGTATATACGTTAGAGCGACAAAGACAGCCACCTTTGTATGTTTTTGTTATAGAAAAAATTATAGTTAAAATGGTGGCAGATTTTGGGGGCGCGCGTTTCATTTTTCTCTTGACATTTGAATATAATATTTTTGCAACAATAAAAATGTCGTAGTGTGCGAAAAATATTTCTCATCGCATACTATTTTTTGAAGGTGTGTTAAAAATGTTGCCATAAAAAGTATTGAGTTTCATACTTTTTATGGCAACACTTTCCTCACTTCCTCATTATTTTGCCAGTAAATTTTACTGAAAAATTTTTTGTTTCTCTCTAACAAGTAAAGGAATTTTACTGTAAAAAATTGTTTCACTGTGGAATTCACGCGGAATTCCAAAATACCAGATTTTGAAAAAATAGTTTTTCCAATAACATTCTATGATTTAGATTTGGCCAAAATCGATTTAGGTTAGGCTCAGTACGATTCCGCATAGCTACATTTCAGAACTTAAATCCCAGTTTTCAGTATGAAAAAATTCCAAAACAAGATTCATTCCAGAATTCTAAAATCAAAAATATTTTGAAAGGAAAAGGAAGTATTTAATATCTTTTGAAGGTCAATGAATACCCCTCTTTTCAATTACGCACACACTGCACATTCACCTACTCACACAATTATAATATATACTACCTGAAAATTGCAAGCACGTCAACCTGTACACTGAAAAGGCCGGTGGGTCGGCGCTGAATCCTGCACTCCAACAGACGGTCTTAGTTGTGTTTATTAACATCACATATCGTAATCTATAACGAAAATTTCCTTTGCATCACAGGCTGGATTGTGGTGGGATTCGAACCCAGTACTTCCCGGTCCAAGTGCTGAAGCCTTACACACTGCACCACTTGTCCGGTGAATTTAATTCAGAATATGTGAATGAACTCCACAAATGTAGTGAGACGGGTTAAAATTAAAATAAATGTATCTACCACCTTTTTAAGGATATTTGACATTATAATATATTTGAAACGGCTGATTTCACTTTATGTGTCAAATTTTGCAAAAACTCCAACAAACCGTTTACCTTAAAAATCTCATAAAATAGAAAATTTATTAGTCAAAATTACAACAAAAATGTTAACTAATTTTTCACTCAAAAGTTACATAAAAATTAGTGCGATACCATCGTATTCCCGAAAATTGTATTACCAAAATGAACTTTTTGACTAGATCAAAAACCTACTAGTAGGCTATTTCTCAAATTTCACATTGTCAAAAATAAATATTCCGAAAAATATACCAAATCACCTTTTATAAATTTTTAATTATTTGGACGAAAAAATTAATTTCAAAAAAAAAATCCAAAATTTGCATTTAATTTTATATTTATTCAAGTCTATTAAATGAAAATATGAATATGAAATATAAGCCTACCTTACAGTAATATATATTTTATATTTTAAAAAAATATCTTAAGAAAAATTATCTAATGATTTCATTTTTTCAAATCTTCCGAAAATAGAACCAAATGAGTCGAAATCTGCGTGAGCAGATTAGAAGATTATTAGAAGATTATCAGATTAGATTATTTAGAATTATGGGTTTTGAAATTTTTGTTGTTTGGACTACTTACTATTTTCGGAATGGCATTTTGGGATAGTTTTTTCGCTAATAAAATTGCTGGCCTTTCGATACCAACCCAAAAATTAGTAAATTTTTGGAAATATGTTACAGCAACAAGTTCACAAAACGTTACAGCAGAACCCCACAAATTTGAGCTACAAAATGTATAATTTCATTTCACAATCAGCGTCAACCCCATTCACCAAATTTTTGTGACATTTGAAACTCATCATTCATGTTTCAACAATTAAACACTTCGATAGAACAATTAATATGGGGTTTTCCATTTTGGACTTGAGAACTTTGAACTTTCACTGTGAACGCAGCACCTCTTAAATAAATAAGCAAACTGTCAGTGTCAAAACATTCAATAAAGACAACATTTTCATCATGGTGAGGTACACGAACGAACAACGTTTACAAATATTTAAAAATTACTACAAAAATGTCGGTGACTGCAACTTCAACAGCGTTAATTCCAACGTTTGGCCGTAATTATCGTCCCAGTAGACAGGCAATTCATAGTCTAGTGAAAAAATTTGAGTTTAAGTATTCACTGCTGGATGTTCCCGTGCTAGTGAGACAACGGGTTGATCGAAGTGCCGAGAATATTGTTGCCGTCCAAGCGTCCGTTGCAAACGAACCAAAACAGTCAATTCCAAGTTAATACAAGAACTAAAGCCCCTCGAGGATACGAAGCGACGTACGCTCTTGGATTGGGCTCTGGAAATGTTTGAAGAAGATGACCAATTTCACCATTAAAAATCATCTTCAGTCATGCGCTTCAACAAGCACTACTTTATTCACAAAAAATATCTGTATGGTATGGTTTTTATGCTGGTGGGTTCATTGGATCGTTTTTTTCGATGATGAAAATGACCGTCACGTTACAGTCAATGGGGATCGCTACAAAGTTTCAACAAGACGATGCGACATGCCACACAGCGGGTCTAACAATCGACTTATTGAAATCTAAATTCGATGAATTTTTTTATGGGGGCTATGTTAAACCATTGGTCTATGACAACAAGGAGCCCAGAGCAAATATTGAACGAGAGATACGAGGGCAAATCAAAAAGTCTTGCAATATCATATGAAAAAAAAGAGTGAGTGAGACAGCAATATTTTTATTTTTCGACATAATCTCCTTTAAGTTTTATACATTTGTCACATCGATCAATTAACTTGCCTAAACCCTCTAAAAAAAAAGATTTCTTTTGCTCCATAAAATATTCATTTACAACAGACTGTACTTCATAGTCACTGGAAAATTTCCGGCCCCTTAGTGTTTTTTTCAAATTGAGAAACAGAAAGTAGTCACTGGGTGCCAAGTCTGGACTGTACGGTGGATACGGAATTTCCACGAAGCCGCAGTCTTTTAATGCAGCTTGAGCAATATTAGCCTTGTGCACTGGTGCATTGTCGTGAAGAAGCAAGATTTTTTTCCTAACTTTCCTTGGCCGTTTTTCCCGGATCGCTTTTTTCAATTTTCGCAAAACCGCTGCGTAATATATGCCTGTGATTGTGGTTTTCGGTGGCTTATAATAGATTATCAAAATTACTTCAGCATCCCAAAAAATTGTTTCCAAAACCTTACCAGCAGACGGTTGAGTTTTGAATTTCTTTGGTGGTGGTTCACTACGTTTAATCCATTGCATCGATTCTTGTTTGGATTCCGGATCCCAGTGATGAAGCCATGTTTCATCGCCTGTTATTATGTTATCAAAGAAATTTTCTGGATCTTCTTTGTATATATCTAAAATCGCCTTTGAAGTTTGAACACGCATTTTTTTTTATTCTGCATTCAACAAACGGGGAACCCATCGCGCACTTACTTTCGACATGTGAAGGTGGTCATGTAATATAGTATATGTGGTACCGTATGAAAGAGAAAGTCTCCACGCTAACTGCGGAACAGAAATACGCCGGTCCTCCAATACAATAGATTCGGCCAAAATTACGTTTTCATGGCTAATAGCATCTGCTGGCCGACCCGAGCGGTTGACGTCTTCTAATGACTCCCGATCACTTTTCAATAATTTTACCCACCTTGTTACTGTGGCATATGATGGTGCAGATACGCCGTAAACTTTTGATATATAGTTGAATATATAAATTGCATTTCGTCCATCTTTACAGAAAAATTTAATAACGGTGCGATATTCAATTTCATTCGTTTTAAGAAAAATTCAAAACACGTGTTACTAAATTGACAAAAACGAACGAACTGTAAAATTTACATCGAAATGTTCTTCTAGAAGTTTCATCGCGACAAAAAATGGTTTTGAAAAATATATTGTTGTCTCACTCACTCTTTTTTTTCATATGATATTGCAAGACTTTTTGATATACCCTCGTAGCGGCAGTTTCCGTCGAAATGTGTGGCCGAGTCATTGAAAATTAGGTTCAACGAGTCGACATCTGCAAACCTGTCCGTGGTGGACATATGAACGATGCCGAATTAAATACATAAATATTTTGATTGTCCTTCAGCCAATAATAAAATATTCGATATATCTGAAATGGTCTGCGTTTTCGTCGTTAATGGAAAACTGTAAGATGTTCTCAACTCGGGTTCACTAATTCCACTTACTGAATTTGCAGGTATCCCATAAGTTCTTAAACTGTTTTCTCAGAACTAAAAATGGATGTGATATCAAATACACTCCTCCAATGGCATCTTCAAAGGTAGAAATAACAACATTTTTGTCACGTTGCTTACTCCAACGTATTTAATGAAGCTACAACCTAAACATTTCTTTACATTAATATAGATGCCAGGTGAAGCCTACGTCCAATATCAGTCAAAACCAGAACATTTTTTAGCCGTACTGTATACATTAGAAATGTGCATAACATACCTGAAATAATTTTCACCAAATTTGCAGAATTTTCATTTATGTGATGCACTCGATAAACACTTACCTACAAAGAGAAAATGAGAAATAATTATTAAGATTTTAAAAACGATTTTTTAATTTTAATATCTAAATTTATTATATTGTTAATTTCCATATTTATGAGTGAGTACATGACAAAGTAGAAAATAAATCGAAAATCGAATAAAATTCATTTTCACACGCTTTCAGTTTCTATAACAAAACATCTGGCATACCATCAATTTCAAGATATAATATTTTATCGGAGAGCGCTATATTCTTGTAATTGACGTCATAGCATCTATAAGTGCATTTCCGTTTTCTTTATATGTGAATACAGTATAGACAATATACATTAAGCAACAAGCTGTGGGAGAAGTTTTATTTCTCTGTTCGCAATTAACTTACCTCCTGCACTATAAATATATTTTCGGGTGTCGGCCTGACACCAATTTTCATCATAAATGATTGGCTGCGCGATACCTTAAGACAAAAAAATTTCGTGTAAATTGCACAATTTTTATGAATTTTAATTGTGGTCAAAATTTTAGAGATTCAGGTCGAATTTACATATTAATCTGCCTTACCGTATATTGAAAGTAATTAAACCTAATGTTTATTGATTAGTAATCAGTGACGACCTTGAAAAATATTTGGTGTTACATACCCAACATTCAAATTTCTTTTATCTCGAATATTTTTTTTATTATATGTTTGCAATCTGTTATGAGGATGAGACTCTCCAACCCTTTTTCCCGTCCGATTTTCGTAGAACCATCTGCACAATCCATAGCTCATGGCATGGAAGATGGGTCGGCCCATGTCGGCAAAGAAAATAGTGTGACCAATTTTTAACCACTTGTTATTTTGAAGATCATTTTGGGATAGAGGTTGCTGTTAATTTACAAATTATTTTAGTTGCAATTTTTTATCAATAGCGCTGGTCTGAAACACTAATCATCTGAACTGAATTATCAATATTTTCAATTTGTGTCAAGTCACCTAGGTTGTAAATGGTTTAGGTAAGTTTTAAAATGTTTACCTAAAAGCTACACATACAACTTATACAACCTGTAAAGTCGGTAATGAAGTTTCGGATTTAACAACAGAAACCAGGCATTGCTACTGAAATTAGGAAACATTGTCTGCAGAAACTGCATTATCGACATGTATGCAGACACCAAGTGCTCTACTTCACTGACACATTGTGCGAGAAACTGCCTACTTCTTAACCAAGACAACAAATTTGTAATGATTTTGTCAAAGATTTGGACTCAAATTCCGCTAACACCTGAAACAGATTGTTAAATTGTTCATCCAACCGTTTGATTAGAACTTTCTAAGCAAAACAGCAAATTTGTTAAAAAAAATTGTATTTCAATTCTGCGTTTGGTCGAAAATGGTAAACGGCCTTAACACCTAAAAATAAAGTTAAATTGCACATTCATCCAGCCTAAATAGAACTTCTTAACCAGAACAGCAAATTTGTTATCATTTTTTGTATTTCAATTTGAGCTTCACCGAAAAAGCCAAACGGCCATTAACAAGCCTTCCCAGGGATTTGGACTCAAGAACAAATGACACCCCAAAAAGTATGTTAAATTGCTCATCCAATCAGTCAAATTGCAATTTCCAAACCAGGATAGCAAGTTTGGTCCGCATTTTAGCATTTCATTTTCGCGTTTCAGCGGAAATGGTAAACGGTTATTAACGCGACATCTGGAATAGGTTGTTCATTACACATCGAACCAGTCCAATTGAACCTTCTTAGCCAGGGCCACAAATTTATTACGAATTTTTGTATTTCAGATTAAGCCAAAGTGGTAAACGGCCATTAACACGCCCTTCCAGATATTTGGACTCAGGTTATAATCTCAGTTGAAAAAGATGTTAAATTGCTCATCCAGCTAGCCCAATTGCAACTTCCTTACCAAAACAGCAAATTTTTTACGAATTTTTGTATTTCAATTTTCAGTTTGAGGGGAAATGGTAAACGGCCTTCAACACGCCATAATCGCTCCGCAAGCATCCGAAATAGGTTGTTAAATTGTTCATCTAGCCAGTTTAATTGGAATATCCTAAGCAAATTTGTTACGAATATTTGTATTTCAATTTTATATTTGAGGGAAAATGATAAACGGCCATTAGCACGCCTTGCCAAAGCTACAAATGCACATTCATCCAGCTCAATCTTAAGTTTGAGCAAAAATGGTAAACGATAATAACCGCGCCTCTCCAGAGATTAGAGCTACTGTTCCGATAGCACCTGAAACAGATTGCTAAGTTGCTCATCCAGCCAGCCAAATTAGATCTTCCTCATCAATACAGCAAAATTGTTGCAAATTTTTGTACTTCAATTTTGAGTTTGAGTGAAAATGGTAAACGATATTAACACGCCTTGCCAGAGATTTTGACTTAGGCTAACAGTCTAACTAGAAGTTCCTAACCTGGAAAACAAATTTGTCACGAATTTTTGTATCTCAATTTTGAGTTTAAGCAAAAATGGTAACTGGTAATTAATTTTCAAGTGATTTGGACTCAACAGGTTCCAAGGACACCTGAAAAGAGATGCTAAATTTCTCATCCAACCTCAACTTCCTCACCAGTGGCACTATTCCGGTAATTCCCTGGGAATAGGGAGTTGGGGAAAGATTTTATATGTAATTTCTATTTAAAATGTTTTTCCAGCCTACTGAGAAGAAAAGTTTGATGTAAATATTTATAAATTGGGAATAATTTTTACATGTCTAAATTGGTAGGGAAAATTATTCCCAATTTAACTTTGTTTTCAAAAAAATTAACACTAGCTTTTTACCTCAGTATGCCAGAAAAAAAACATTTTAAATAGAAATTACATATAAAATCTTTCCCCAATTCCTTATTCCCAGGGAATTACCGGAATAGTGCCACAGGAGAACAAATTTATTACGAATTTTTATATTTCAATTTTGAGTTTGGCCGAATAAGGTAAAAGGCCAATAATACGAATTTCCAGAGATTTCGTCTTAGGTTTCGATAGTCAGCTAGCCTAATTAAATCTTCCCATCTGGGGCAGAAAATTTATTACGAATTTTTGTATTTCAATTTTTACTTTGAGCGAAAATGGAAATGGCCATTAACATGCTTTTCCAGAGATTTAGACTCTTTAGACTCAGGTTCTTACAGTCCCTGAAATAGGTTATTAAATTACTCATCCAGCCAGCCCAATTTGAGCTTAAAAAAACAGCAAATTCGTTACAATTGTTTGTATTTCATTAACAGGCCATTAACACGCCGTACCAGGGATTTGAAATCACAAATGCTCATTCAGCCAGAAAAATACGAATTTCCTAACCGGACACCAAATTTGTTACGAATTTTATTATTTTCATTTTGAGTTTTGACTTTTTGAGCCAAAATGTTAAACAGACATTAACAAGCCTTCATAGAAATTTGAGCTCAAGTTTCAATGGCACCAGAAAAGGATGTTAAATTATTTATCAGTCCAATTGCACCTTCTTAACAAGGCTTGAACATTTGTTACGAATTTTTGAAATTCAATTTTAAATTTGAACGGAAAATATAAAAGGCCAAGGATGAACACACAATTTCCTGTGTTTCCTCAGTATACTTCTCAATCATTGACCTGCACGTCAGAGAAGGCCAGGTACCTGTCACAAAATCCCTCTTAAAACCACCCAGCGGCACGATATGGCTTTACAGTTTTTTTTATTATATCTGTATACTCGTGTAGTAACTTTATACCATTTGAAATGACTTGGATTAGACAACAATTTCTTCCTATATCATTGAAAAGTACTGCATGCAGCTACCGCCCTGAGAGCAGAGACATATGTTTTTAATCATTTATAGATTTCACTAGAACATACCAAGTAACAATTCTGTTTGTAACATTTTAGTTCACAAATTTGCCTTATCGGCGCTGGCGTTAATTTATTCGTTCATTGAGCAAAATATTAAAAATATCAAAATTGGTTATCATATTCACTTCTACATAAACAGTTTATTAGGACCAGCTCACGAATTTGTAGAGATACGAGAAATTTGTTCTAAATTTGTGCTAGTTTTTGTCAGTTCTGATTATACGATTTTGGCCTTAAAGCTCTTCAACATCCAAAATAAAATATGAAAATAATATTCTCAAAATTTGAAATTCTTGTCTGTTGGCCAATATCCATCAAATTTGACTTAAACCATCCTTATGAATTTTCACCATACGATCAGTTAATTCACCTTACATTAAAAACTTATGGAAAATACTAAATGCGCATTTCATTCTCCTTTGGAACTACAATTTCAAATTTAATCGAATATTATCGATTTCGAGGTCGAAAATTGTCATTAAAGAAAAATAATACCTAATAATATCGAATTTAATTAAAAAGGAGAAATTATGTATAAGCAAAAATTGCAAAATCTGCTTAAAATCTTTATTTTTATTGGCGAGCCCCACATTTTCCAGTTAACAAAAGTTACTGAACTTTTGAAATGGACATAGTCCACCTTGAATGAGAACAGAGCAGAATTGTGCTTCTATGCGTTAATTAAAATGTTTAATTAAAATGTCTTAAAAATTTAATACTTGTTGATCTCCTTGTTTAAAATGAGATCAACAAGTATTAAATTTTATAATCTATTCATTTTCAATTTTTAAAATTATTCAAATTGTTTTAAAATTAGTTGAGATTTTTAAAATAATTCGAAATTTGTCCGAGTTTTTTAGGATTTTTGGCGGTATTCCAAGTCGTTAAAACTTCAGTCGTCTTGATCTTATACTAAGATTACTGATAGGCGGTTTTGTAATTATCGTCACAGAGCTGAACTAGATTAACATATATGATTCAACATAAATAACCCTACCTATATGTTGCTAAACGTACTTTAGATTTACTTTTAACACCGTAGGCACTTGGCGAAACACACTACTTAACAAACACATTTAAATTAAACACTTGTGCTTTATTTCGTAAAAAATTAGATTTTTCAATATTTTCATTAAAAAATTGGTTCAAAAAGTTTAAAAAATTACTCGATCAATTTCGACTGGTTAGGTCATCATCAGGAGTATCTACTGATTTGTAAAAATAAAAATTTAGTTATATATAGTAGAAAAAGGCAAAAAAGAAATAAAAGAAAGAGAGACAAAAAATAAAAATCTGTTGTTATACGGAAAAATTAATAATAAAAAATCCCAAGTTTGAGCCTAAGGCCAAACATTTAAACATCGAAGATGGGGCTTAAAATTTTCCTTAATGCTTGTTTTGGGCTAGAGTTAAAAATAAAAAATTTAAAGTTTTAGCCCAAAAATTGATTTTCGGCGCACCAGCGTGTTTTGGTTCTCTCGTATTTACATTATTATTTTTTATTTGTTTGCATATTCTTAGGACCTGTGTGGTGTTTGCTAGTACCCCCATCAGGCGCCTCCTCGGGTGGCGGATAGGCGAATGCTTGCCAGATGTGGTAGGTACCGGGCAAATTAAATACTCGGGGCGGACCAAAATCTAGCACACCAAAGATAAGGTGGTACTACATACGCCGATGGCTGCGTGGCTAAGACGATGCTTAGTCGTTAGTATATGAACTCCGAATTTGGCTTCATTCGGTTTAAGCCCATAGCCTTCCTATGATAACGCAGAGCTCTGTCATAGGCGACCGTTAATTTCTCGTGCTACTCGTGGGAATAAAATAAAAATTTATGATGAAAAATGATGATGAAAATAATAGCTTAATTATATTAGAAAGTGAGACGGATGCGTCTATAGAAGCCTCAAATCAACCGGGCCGCTCCATATATTCTTTGGATGCTAGTACCATAGATTCTGGGGGAACCAACCCTTGGCAAATACAGGGACAATTTTCCTAAGAGCATGAAAATGTTGAGATTTCCACCTCCATGTGTAAGTAGACGTACACTACAATTAAAGACAACTGTGCCAACAGCGACTGCGTCCACAGTAACTACAAAAGACGCGGTCTCCACTGAAAAAGGAACTTCATTACAAATGCCGAGTGCATCAACAAACATTATAAACAGCAAGGATGTGTTAACCAAGTTTCAGAAAATGGAGAAACTAATCGCGCAGTTGAGCAATGAAGTTGCTGAATTTAAGAGAGAAAACTCTACACTAAAAATAAAAAAGAAGGTTAAAATAGTAACAACCTGCCTGTCAACCATATTCAGCCATCAACCAGTCAACATCATTCAAATAATTCCAACTGGTTGCTGCAGCAATTTCCAGTCTCTCAACAGAATAATAGATTTAATGCTCTGAGTATAGAGGATTATTTCACAGATGAGGAAGAACTGGAAGAAGAAGTTTCCAAAGCAAATAACAGAAATCCTAAGAAACGTAGGCGCATAAAAACGAAAACTCCCCCAAAAAATAATACACAAAGTGTGAACAGTAACACCATAGAAAACTCAGTTTACCATAGATTTCTCATTTTTATAAATCGAGAAACAAAAATGAGTTGAGTAAAACAGTTCTGAAAATTCCAATGTCATGATTGTATTTGTGACTTTACAAAAAAATCGTTTAAAATCACAAATACAATCATGACATTGAAATTGTCAGAACTTTTTTACTCAATTCATTTTTATCTTTCGATTTATCAAAATGAGAAATCTATGGTAACCTTATTTTTCTATGGTAACACTGAACAGAAAAACCCAAAAATACCACTGCCTCCACCCATTAATGCGAGCAATATCAACAATTTCGAACTTTTTCGACAAAAAATAATAAAAACCACTAGTGAATCAACTAATTTTGAGGCGCTCTCAAATAGTGACATTAGGATTACCTTTCAAAATGAAAATGATTACAGAAATGTCAAAAAATTACTGGAAGAATTAAAAAATGAATCTAGCAACCAACTAGAAAATATCCCATCTACCAGCTGAAGAGTGAAAAGGCCTATATAGTGGTTATAAGAGGCTTACCTTCTTCTATTAGTCATGATGAAATTAAAGCAGACTTAGAAAAAATGGGACATGAAGTCGCAGGTATTACCAACATATACAAAATGGTCACAATTGATGGTGTAAAAGTCTGGAAACACTTTCCATTGTTTTACATCGACTTAAAACAAAAAGACAACAATAAAGAAGTATGCAATATCAAGAAACTTGCGTACACCTAACAAGACAAGGGGAATTCCACAATGTACGAATTGTCAACAACTTGAACATACCAAGAGCTTTTGCTATCGTCAAACCAAATGCGTTAAATGCGTGGAAAATCACCACACGACAAAATACAAGAAAACACCAGATATCGCGCCGTCTTGTGCTCTTTGTCAATAACAAGGGCATACTGCAAATTACAAAGGATACCGTGTATATCAGAACAAAATTAAATTAAAATTAAATTAAATTAAAATTAAAAGTCAACAAACCACAAACAACAATCACACCATCCACAGTTGGATTACCCTATGCACAAATCACCAACGAAGCTAATAACATTGAAATTATTAAAATGCTTTGCCAAATTCAACAGTCGCTTCGTCATTTAGCAGAGAGGGTTGCAAAACTGGAAATCTATATCTATCCACCAAACGAAAAAGTCAACATACTCACAAATGATTAACTCGTTCCTACGCATTGTAGCTTGGAATGCTAATGGGCTCAACCAACGAGCCCAAGAACTAGAAATTTTTCTCCATACAAACAACATTGATATTGCGCTGATTTCAGAGACGCACTTCTCCAACAAAAGCTTTATCAGAATAAGGGGTTTCAATTCCTACTAGACAACCCATCCTAGTGAAAGAGCCAGAGGTGGTTCAGCTGTACTAATTAAAAATAATATCAAACATAATCAACAAGAGGATATTCGTGAAAACTATTTACAAGCAACTGTTATCTCAATCCAATATAAAGGCGCAGATCTAAATATTGCAGCAGCGTACTGTCCTCCACGGCATACACCAACGAAGTTACAATTTAATAACGTCTTCAATAAGCTCGATCCAAGATTTATTATTGGAGGGGACTACAATATAAAACATACAGCTTGGGGTTCCAGGCTTATTTCTCCTGGGGAAGGAAACATCTTGTTCAATGCCATTCATGAAAACAAATGCGAATATCTGTCCCCAGGGGGGCCAATGTATTGGCCAACGAATGCAGGAAAAATACCAGATCTACTGGATTTCTTCATCATAAAAGGTATTCCTCTAAGTTACACTAGAGTCGAAGAAATTAACGACCTAACATCTGACCACATTCCTGTACTGTTGTCAGTAAGCGCTATAGTAATAAAGAAACAGAAAAAGCAAAACCTTACTAATAGATTCACGGATTGGGACATGTTCAGAGAAAAATTGGAAGAGCTAGTTGAATTAAAAGTTAGTATTAAAAGCAATGAAGAATTGGAACAACAAACAAACAATTTCATTGAATACACTCGAATGGCTGCCAGACTAGCTACTCCTGAATTAAAGGACAAAGCGGAGATTGAAGTCAAATACCCAGCTGAAATCAGGGAACAAATCAAGGCAAGAAGAAGGGCGAAGAGAATATCATCTCACCAGAAATCCCGCTGTCAAGAAAACTTTTAATCGAATAAGTAACAAAGTCAATAGGCTAATCAAAAATTTCAAACAGAATTACCTCGATAACTACTTAAGCAGGCTAGATCCAGAAATGGATAAGGACTACTCGTTATGGAAAGCAACCAGAAGATTTAAGAGACCTGTAGTTCGAGTACCACCTTTAAGGAATGCTCAAGGCAGTTGGGTTCGACAAGACACAGAAAAAGCGGAACTTTTTGCTCAACACCTAGCAGCAGTATTCCAACCCCATGACATTCAATCCAACATTGCTGTAACACCTGTTTATCAACCAAATCAGGACTTTAAAACGGTCACGCCTATGGAAATTGCTGAAGAAATCGACAAAAATCTTAATCATAAAAAAGCACCAGGAATTGATGAAATATCACCGGGTGGTCTATTCAAGGAACTTCCACGTAAAGCAATCATCTTGAGCAAATGCTTCAAAATGGCCCAAATAATTATGCTACAGAAACCAGGTAAACAAGCTGTTCGAGAAACTGCTACTAAAACGTCTAAAGCCAATGGTAAACGTTCCTGATTTTCAATTTGGATTCAGGAATAACCACTCACAACAGATCAAGTCCATCGAATAACTGCGGTAATAGAGCAAGCGTTAGAAGAAAAGAAATATAGCCCCGCCGTATTTCTGAATGAATCCCAGTCCTTTGATAGGGTTTGGCATGAGGGATTGACATTCAAGATGAGCAAAATGCTACCACAAAACTGTTGCCAGCTGCTTGAATCATACCTCTCTGATCGCCAATTCAGAGTCATTCATGAAGAAACATGTTCTGACTTTTATCCAGCGATTGCGGGAGTTCCGCAGGGAAGCGTATTGGGTCCCCTCCTCTACCTTCTTTATACTGCGGACATACACTACAACGAATAAAATATTCATCGGCACGTTCGCTGACGACACTGTAATTATGTCAGTAGACGAATCTCAACCAAGAGCAGTGGAAAATCTTCAACGAGCAATGGACAACGTTACTAAATGCACAATCGACTGGAAAATCGTACTGAATGAGCTCAAATCAACCTATGTGATATTTACGCTCCGACATAAAAATAACACTCTTGTGTGGTCCAAATTTTCGAAAGTTCCAATTTCTAGCGGGACACCCCCTAGAAATGTGAGGTTATGCTAAAAACTTAACCAGAAAAAATATTGGGTCGATCGAAGGTCGCTTAGAGGTCGCGACTTGAGCGCGAAGTTCGATAAAAACGGTATTTTTTTCGATTTTTCACTTTCAAACGAACAGAAAAATTATTTAAAAAAAATTCTCAGACTAAATAAAAATTGCGATCAATAGAGGAGATAATTACCTTTCCAAAACATCAAAGATATCGAAAATCGGTTAACAAATAGCGAGATTATTGCCAAATTTCCAAAATATAAAAACAAGTCAAATTATTACTATATTTTCTTTATTATTAATGCATAATGTTTCTTCTATACAATGATATTATAAATTAATTTTTAGTATTAAAATAATCAATCTAAGTTGATATTCTACCCAGTAAGGCTGTTTTGGTGTATGTTGGAAACTTCTGTGTGTAGTCCTTTACGACTTGTAGTAAATATTGCATGTCATCTTCATTTCTTGTCAATTTCTTATTATAATCTCGTATCTTAACACCACGTTCTGCGATATCATTTACGACTTTTATTTGACTGATAATCTTCATTCCGTTTTTGAAATTATCATCCCGAGGCCACATATCCGGATCTTTGTTCAAGAAATCTGTAGAAATATTGAAGCTTTTAAAAAGATCGCCAGTGTTTGGTGTAACAAAATCTGCTAGTTGTTTCGTAATAAATGTTTTTACATCATCAATTTTCAACTCGACGCGCTTAATTGACTCGGCCTCTACATCCCACTTCATATCCAACTGTTGCAACATTCTTCTTTTCTCCGTACTAGAGACGTTTTCGTCGAAAAAAGGGAATGCAATGCTTTCGTCGGATAAATACCACAATTGGCCACATATTTTATTCAGTACAGCCATCGCCAACTTTTCGTCATGTGTTTTGTACAAATAAATATCTCGTAAATAGTTGAAATCCAGCTGTGGTGCTTTAGCAGCTTTTGTGCAATGGAACCAAATTTTCACATAAAATCTTACGACAAAAATGCAAATGTCCCGTAAATTCTTCTGTTCTTGTGCTGTTAACTTAAATTCCTCCTGAAAGATAAATATTTTCAATACATATGGCTTTGGACATCCAGCGAACATGATGCATAGGCCCCGGCAGGCGGAAATGGACATTTTCAGTTGGTATCATGCCCAAAAAAATTAGAGTAATTTCCAATAATTCTTTGTAGTCATCACGAGCATGTTCTTTTGCCAATTCGTTGTTACAAAAACCCGCTAATTCCGCTTTCACATCATTTAATTGTATATGAACGTTGGGATCATCTATGCCTGCTTTAAAATTATTCTTATTCAAGGAATTCCAGTCATTCTTGAATCTCACAAATAATGGAACTCCTGATGTATTGCCCATTTTCGATTCAAATGCAGCGCGTAATGTAATTTCACATATGTGATGTCGACAAGGAAGATATAATAAACTTCGTTCCAGTTTCTGCTCTAAAATAATAGCTGCTCCATTTAGTCTTCCAGTATTTGAATATGTTGTATCGAAGCAAGCCGCCACGACATTGTCAGCTATTCTCCAATCAATTAAGATTTGGAAAACAGCCTCCGCCATTTCCAAACCAGTTGCTCTTGATATTTTGGGAACGCCCAATAATTGTTCTCCATCTATATGGGAAATAATCACCGGCAAACAATCCACGGTCTCCGTTCCAGATAACTCCGGAAGTAATTTTCCATCCCAATGCACTACGCCTGTCGTAAACTTGAAAGTCAATTTAATTGATTCTGCTATTTCTACTCTATTTATTTCACGAAGACGCTTCAGTGTTGTTCGACTCAAAACGAGGTCATCAATAGAATGTCCAAGACTTTCGGCAACGGCACTGATTAAATGCATTGCTGCACGATCTATAATCTTCCACTTATCCAAAGCTGACATTATTCTAGGAGTAATGAAACATTTGCTTCCTATAGAGGCTCCTTCTGCGCTTAGCACGGGCAAATTAATATTTTCGAAGTTCATGTCGTTATCAGATGTCCTTTCGCTGTCACTCTCCGATGATGAAAATAATGTTTGTGAGTCTATTGGAATTGATTTACGTTTTTCTTCAAGATGTCTTCGTTTACGATTTTTTTCTGCCATCAGACGTTCCGATTTCCGCTTTTCTTTTTCGATTTCATATTGCCTGACTCCAGCCAAATATCCGGGGCGCCCTTTCTCACGCTGTGACAAGAGGAATCGCTTGTCGTCTTCACTAGTCATCATCGATAAGGCATTAGTATGGGCGATATCGAAAATATCATCCAGTTTATTAGTAAAGGCAATTTCTCTTTCGCGGTAACCTTTTAAAGGTTTATTTTTATTCTTTAGTAGAGTTTTCCCCTCATCATGCAATTGTTCCAATTTTTCTATAGAATGTTGTTCCTTTTTCACTGGAATTCGTGCTTTTGCCCAAAAAATAGACACTTCCTGGATTGTCAGAGCTGCACTTTCACGAATAGTTAATTTTACAGTACGGTGATTGTAAAAAAAAAGACACAACACTTGCTTTTTTGATGGTAACTTAGCACCAATAATTTGACAGTTCTCATGCCCAAGAAGATAAATTTCTGTAGGGACCGTAAATTAGCTGTCATTTTATCAACTGTAATAGCACTTTCTTAAAAATATTAATAAAACTGTTAAAATGACTAGATTTAATTTCTACAAATTTGTGTCCTTTTCTCGAGAGATTTGGATTTAAACTGAAATTAATTTGCATTTATTTTGTTTATATAGTATATGATACAATGAAATATATTGGCCATATCAGATCATAATTAGTGCAGTAGGCGGATTTAAATTTTAAATACAATAACTAATGAGTCAAATGAGTCATAAGGACTTAACATAGTTGGGTTTTATGATAATGGCATCATAAATCACAACTATGGTAACTTCTCATGACTCATACGGTTTTTATGACATCATAAAACATTCCTTTGTTTATTCTTTATACCTCCTTTTTATTTATTTATTTATTTTTTTTGTAGTTTTGAAGATAATTTCCACGATTTAAAAAAAAATCGTTTATTATTTAAGTTTTTAATAGTTTCGAAAATTGGCAATAATCTCGCTATTTGTTAACCGATTTTCGACATCTTTGATGTTTTGGAAAGGTAATTATCTCCTCTATTGACCGCAATTTAGTCTAAGAAAAAATTTTAAATAATTTTTCTGTTCGTTTGAACCGTGAAAAATCGAAAAAACACCGTTTTTATCGAACTTCGCGCTCAAGTCGCGACCTCTAAACGACCTTCGATCGACCCAATATTTTTTCTGGTTAAGTTTTTAGCATAACCTCACATTTCTAGGGGGTGTCCCGTTAAATATCTCAACACTTTTTTTTCCCCCATATAAACGTGGGCCACCCTTGAGTCTTCATATATACCTCAAAGGGGTGCAAGTGCCGTAGGCTGAATCGGCAAAATACCTTGGTCTGCATTTAGATTCAAGGCTCAACAGATACGATTGAAACAACGTCAAATGTACTGGTTAATTGGACCTCATTCCAAAATGAACTTGTATTGCAAAAGACTGGTATACCAGACTATCTTCAAACCAATATGGATGTATGGTGCACAGCTATGGGGTTGTACACATAAATCCAATAGAGACATTATATAACGAAACCAAAATAAATTTCTTCGAATGGTGACCAACGCCTACCAATTTGTGACTAACAAAGAAATACACAATGATTTAGAAATACAATTGATAGATGACGTTATCCGCGAATGTGCCATAAAACATGAAAAGAGACTTCTTACCCACACCAATCTTGAGGCCGTACTACTACTGGACAGTACAAACAAAGTAAGGCGGCTTAAACGAGTCAAACCACATGCGCATAACCGTATTAAAATTATAAACCAAGGGAACTGGACACTGGTTCAGCAGACCCACACAAGTTTATGCTTATCTCATAAGTACTAATGTCACCCTTACTAATGAATTAATAATGTTTAAGATTGTAGTAGCCATATCAATAATAAGTTGTTAAATAAAAAAAAAAAAAAAATATTCTTGGGACAAAATTTCGTTGCGTTTTTCTATATAATGCGACCCCACAAACATCTTCGATGTTAAAAGGGGAGGAGGATAGCGGGTATATGATTAGTCAACAAAATTCAAACTATATTGAAGAATATTTAATTCCCGATGTATTAGTCATATTATTACGAGTGTGAGAATAGAACATGGCGGGATCCGTAATTGGTGAGAAATGGATTTTTCTCTTTTCGTTAAGGATATTTTGGTTAAGGTATATGGACTTTCGAATTTCTTAAGATTAAAGTTAAATGATTATGGAAAGTTGATTCATTGCAACCAGATAAATGTTCTTTATCTCTAACTCCAAAGGAGTATGTAATATTGTAATTTGGTGTTATTTTTCATAAGTTCTCCTAACACCGATTATTCTCCCAATAATTTGGAGACTCTTAATGCCAGTATCTACCACACGAATTTAATTAAATTTTTTTACTCCAAAGGAGTTAGAGCTAAAGAACATTTATCTGGTTGCAATGAATCAACTTTCCTTCTTCTATCATTTTTCCGTATAAACAACAGATGGTTGGGACGATCGATAGATTAATTTTTATTGCCTATTTTTTGTCTCTCTTTCTTTTATTTCGTTTTTGCCTTTTGCTACTATATATAACTAAATATTTATTTTTACCATACAGTAGATAATAAGTCAGGCCAAATTCTTGGATATGCAGATGATATCGTGCTTCTTGGCCGAAGACCTAGCGATATCAAAGACAGTTTCATACCGCTCGATCACTGCGCAAGAAGACTTGGTTTGGAGGTGAACAGCAGTAAAACCAAATATTTAGTAACACCTAGGAACATCTCTACGGCAAATCTCGGAATTGGCGACCACAACTTTGATAGCGTCGAAAACTTTAAATACCTCGGGTCAGTTATAACATCGTCGAATGATATGCAGGCAGAAATAAAAGCCCGAATCGCTGCCGGACAACGAGTTTTCTACGCCAAATCAAAATTATTGCGATCGAAACATCTATCGCAGTCGTGCAAGCTCGCACTTTATAAAGCACTTATAAGACCTGTGCTGGTTTTCGGAAGCGAGAGCTGGGCCATGACCACTAACGATTGTAGATTATTATCTACCTTCGAAAGGAAGGTTGTCCGTTCAATCTTTGGTCCAATTAAAGTTGCGAACAACGAATATCGGATTCGTATGAATCACGAAATAAAGCAACTTCTCGGAGGCAGCGATATTATCGGATTCATCAAATCCAATCGAGTGAGATGGCTCGGCCACGTTACAAG
The DNA here is from genome assembly GCA_947310385.1 of Nephrotoma appendiculata. Taxonomy (NCBI): domain Eukaryota; kingdom Metazoa; phylum Arthropoda; class Insecta; order Diptera; family Tipulidae; genus Nephrotoma; species Nephrotoma appendiculata. Next base: position 303,256,543 of record OX371223.1, read on the forward strand.
GTCTCCCCAACAACGGATGATAAATAAAGTGTTCCACCAACAACCAGCCGGAGTACGTCGTAGAGGAAGACCCCGACTACGCTGGCGTCTACGAACATTAGGATGTCGAAACTGGAGGACGAGAGCGGTGGATCGAGATGGATGGAGGGCCTTAGTGCAGGCGGCGAAATCCCTTCATGGGATGTGAAGTCCAGAGAGAGAGAGAGAGAGAGAGAATACAGTAGATACTCCTGATGATGGATGACCTAAACAGTCGAAATTGATCGAGTAATTTTTTAAACTTTATGAACAAATATTTTGATTGAAATATTCAAAAATATAATTGTTTGCGAAATAAAAAACAAGTGTTTAATAAAATGTGTTTGTTAAGTACTTTAGATAATTCGGTTCAGCATATTACAAATTCCCTACTTCTTTTTTGAATGGTATGTATGTGAGTGAATGAAAAACGGGATATTGTTTGGCCTTAAAAGAACATTAAATCCATAATCAATAATATAATTTATAAAAAAATCATAATCACAATCTGCAAACTAAATTTTACTTTTATTCCAGATTCTAGACCCTCCAAAATGTATCTGGAACTTAATTTTATCCTAGAAATAAAATGTATTCATCATTATTTCGTCGAACTTGGGCAGCCTCCAGAATTTGGTATAAAGCTTATTTTAGAATCCCAATCGAACACCACAAACAAAATTTCATAATAATTGGTTAAAATATGGTTCAATTCGTTAAAAAAGGGGGTGAGCTCCGTATAATATGTACTGTACGTCATATGTAGAGTTCCTTACCCTTGTGGCGTCTTGAAGCGTTGCCCTAAAACTGGTTCTAAAATTTGAGGTAGTTGATTAAAGTGTAAAGGTGGAAGACCAATAGGATAACAAAAAATTGGCATAACTAAATGGTCCAGGATTCTATTTGGCTGCAATGCTCTCTTCAATTGAAGGAAGGAGAAATGAAAAATGACCGCAGAGATATTTGCTAATTTGTTCAAAAAACACGTTGTTCACCCAATGTAGGGTAGTGGTCTTTACATGTATGATTTTGTAATTAGCCAAATGACGACAATATATTATTGGAAAAACGATAATAAATTGTCGGGTTGTGTAGAATTGTGTCGATTTATTACAAAATTTAGTAATCGCAAACTCAGGAATTATCTGAGATTGTAGAATGTCATTGAAATCTAATGTTGAATCCAAATGCTTCTTTGGTAATTTGACTTTTGGTACACTTTACAACATGAGGTTTTCCCCCAAATTTTTCCTACAAATTGATTATTCCACCAATTCTAGTGAAAGGTTGTATGTGTATGTGTTTGTTTTGGTTAAAGTACATAATTGAAAAAGATAATGGTGTATTAGGCTTTTACAAAATTACGCTTCTCGATTTCACCCAATCTACGGAGCTTTCAAAATATGTATTTATGAGTTCAATTGATAAACTAAGTTCACTGCATTTATTTTCAGTATTTTTAGGCGTGTACTCCTACTGTAAAGCATCAATTCTCATGTCACTAGAAAAGAGCCACTGGTTCTCAATTTCTTGCGTTTAATCCATCATTAGTGATTTCACAACTTAAATACATTAACCACAAAACAGATGAAGTCCTTGGTTTGAAAAATTGACTTTTTGAAGCATGGAGTGCGGAATCTTTTTGGGTCCCTGAAAATTTAATTAAACAATTCTTAAATTGGCTGATTGAAACGCATTAGAATTCCTTTATGTGTCCAAGCTTGAGAAAGTAATATAAATTCCTTGAACTATAAGCTTTATTTGAAGAAAATTAATAAAGTATATGCTTTATAATTTTTTAAGTACTGATGTCTCAGCCCTAGTTTAACTGTACGCCTAATCCAATGCAAGGCAACATCAAAAATAATATTTGGTTCACGTCTAATTTCGCTCTGAATCTCTCAAATTATGACAATAGACACTATATAAATACCATATTGTGTACTAGTAGGTAAATATAGTTGTAGTTGTAGATATTATTATTTTAACTGAACCACAAATTCACTTCCTTTGAACCGTGAAGAACATCACAATCACACAATACACTTGTAATAGCTCATGAAACACAATTATTTTTGTTATTTTACAATAGTGAAATTATTTACACGCACACAGAGAATGCCACTATTTCATTACACAATGTCACAAAATAAATTACACTAATCACTATGGGAATGACTCATATGATGATTGCACATAGGTAAACTAAACACCCCCGATAAACTACAAATCTATAATACGAATCGTGACAGTATAAAATAATATGCCTAAGCGGCTTACTCGTATACTGCAAAATGCTACTTTCATTCATTCACTCGTACGATGATGGTAAGAATTCCATAAATGCATTTAGTGTCGCGCTCGAGTAAATTTCGAAGATGAACGCGAATTAAAATTGCAAAAATTTTATTACTCTTGAAAAGGGAAATTTAACTCGATTTAACTTAATTATAAATGTAATTACAAATGTTTATGAATACACTTGAGAATGTGCAAAGTGAACATCGCACAAATTTTTTCTTTTTTTATTTTTTGTAACGAACACGCGATTATCGCGATTATTGATAAAAATGCCTTGGAAATTAATTCGAGTTTTGCTTGTTATCTAGATAGTTTGAAGCGCGGTTTTATCAATGTTTAGCGGTTTGATAATGAACAAAATTGAATAAAGAATGAATAGAAATTCATTTTTGTTGTGGAGGTCAATCTGCGAAATATTGAAAATATGCGTGAACTTGAGGCGGCTGCTTCATTGTTGACTAATATTCTTTCAAGATACGTTATTTTATTTAGTTGGCGCTAAACGTGTGAGAATACACGGGTTACAATCATAATTTTCACACAGCATGCTCAGCCTGAACCACCACCTTGTAAAATTAGAAAAACAATCTGAGCACAATTATGAGCAAATTCACGAGCTCTTGAAATTTGCAAACATAAAATTCTGAGCTTACTCCGTTTAGCGTTATTTGGCAAGCGGGGGGTCTGCGTTTCCCTTAAAAACTTAAACAACCCTTTAATTGGTTGTCATCAGCCATAAATTTTATACTTTTAAGTTTTAAACGATAAATTCTTTTAAAATTGCAATAATTATAAATTTCAATGTTGTATATGATGAACCGACTTATGAGCTCACAAAATACTTGTAGTTTGATTTTTCAGCTGCTTCCCCTTGCCACAAACACACCCAATTTCTGAGTGTGTTTTTAAGTTCTTTTAAAATTAATTTACTGCATTTTGAAATGAAGTTAGCTAATATTTACCCTACACATAACATTTACAATTTTTGTTTTACGAACTTTGAGCAAAATTTGAGACGAAATAAATTTTAGTTCAAAGGGGAACCAACGAAATATAAAGGGAAAATTTGCAAACCAAATAAATTGTTTTTGTTGGTTTTTTACTCTCTTTGAATGCTTGTAAAGATACCGATAGGTACTACCGGGTGTTAACAGAAATTTGTTACCCACTTAGAGGCTTCGAAGTGGTCCGGCTACAGCTCAGTCTGGGTAATGGGAGTATGGTTTTCCGAAACATGAGTGAGTCTTGTTAGACAGCAAGGATCTGAAGTTAAATTTATCAATAATAAATGTTAGGAAAGGCAATTAGGACCATGGCATGGATCAACTCTAATAAAGAAATGCGAACCCATCATTTCATCCTCTCTAATCAAAACATTTAGCTGCTCATACCTGAAACTTCAACGACTATAATAGCGAATAACGACTATAAGTGTTACAACTCGTGGGGACGACCCACACCCAAGAGATGAGTTTCAGAAGCCGGGCCTAGTACATTAACTACACAACTCATAAAAAGGATTTATTTATGCCTTAAGTCTTATTATATTTTAGGTGGCCTAACAACTTTCCATCAGTTTCACCTATTTCGTAAGCTATATTTCCTATAAGTTTCAATACTACACCTTTCACAAATGTTGATGCCAGTTTCGCTGCATATTGATCTGAAACTTAACTTTTGCAAAATTTTTGATGTAAACGGATTGCCCGATTTGTAGTCGACTTTGTCGAGGCCGTACATTGTACCGGTGGTTATTCTTGTCCGCTGAAATTAGAAGATTCGACTTAACTTGCCGATAAATTTACATACATAGAGTTGTTTTAAGAGTTTATAGGTAGATCCATGTAGTATCGCACGCTGACCGAACACAACGAATTTAGGTGAAAATTTACCATAATCATGATAGCAGTGGCGAAGAGCGTGGGTTATCAGTGCTCAGAGGGATATCTCATGATTATTGATCGTTCAAAATATAGGAGCGTAATACCGCCAGTATTGTATGATTAACACTTTCGGAAGCATTGGCTTGAGATGAATATTTGGGAGTATACCAATGTGTCCCACTCCATATACTTCTCACACAGATCTTTAACAGGATTTGCCTCGAATTGTCTCCCATTATCGGGCACAATTATTTTCGGTACCCCAAACATTAGAAACATCTGGTCGCCCAGGAAAACCTAAGATCTCTGAGGCCTCTTGTTTGTTTGTACACGTCATTTGTTTATACTCGTTCGACTGAAATGCAGAAGAGTTGAGGTCTTTTATTAACAAGGGGAATTCAATATTAAGAGAGTCCATGTAAATCCTAGGACTGTGAAAGAATGACCTTCTACATATATCGCCAGAGGTACCGATATCACCGAATACCCACTAATAAACCTGTGATACCACCCTGAAACTTCGAAAAATCGTCTGGCTTGTCTTACAGTTTTTGGCATCGGGAACTCTGCAATGGCGGAACCACTACATCTCCAATAATGAGGGATGTTCCTCAAATGTGAATATTGTAATTAAAGGTCATCAAGATAGGCGAATACTCGATTGTGAAGATTGTAAGAGGCGACCTTATGCATTAACCGACACAAAGTTTAGGACATAGTGCAGAGGCCAAAGGGCATAACTTTAAATTGGTATAAGGGACGTGGGATGGTAAACTCAGTTTTATCTCTGAAACCTGAATTCAATTGTACTTGCCAAAAGGCATCTTTTAAGCCTAGGCTGGATATAAAATTTGTTCTTTCTAACCGACTCAGCAAACCTGTGAGGTCATTAAGTTTCCTCGCATTCAAACAGAGCCTAATTTCCCATTTTCCTTCTGAACACCAGGCACTATTACGCTCCTCAATTATATTCAACGACAGCGCTCGATCCAGCTCCTTATACACTTGTTCCAAAATTGCTGGGGAGCAAGAGTAATAGCATTGTTTGACTGGAGCTACGTCTCCTACGTCAATAACGTGAGTTACAAGACTAGTTTGAACCAGACCAATGCTAGCAAATCGATAACTTGTTGAAGTCGGTTATTCTAGACTTCGCTTAGAGTGTTAACCTTTGGAATCGACTGGTCAATGGCTAGTATTTGAGTCTTGTATAATTTTCCTCTATCCTGTCTAGAGCAGGTTTAATTCCGAAACAATTCCTGGAAATGAAAACCGAGACACATTGTATGTTGTAGCGAGGGAATTACTAAATGTTTAATAACAAATATTGGCATTTACATATCCCAGAACGAATTGAGAAGTTCCATGCAGGGAATTTATGTAAAAGCAACTTGCATTGTTTTATAAATGCTTCCGAATTTTTCGCCTATGAACTAATTGTCGCCCCACTATCTATAGAGCAAACTTCAAGTTTATCATCTGTTACCACGTCGGCGTAGAAACGGTTATCGGTGAAAATCTCATGGTTTGTTGTAGTAATGATTTCTAATATTTTAGTTAATAGAAATCTTTTATTTCGCAAATAATTAATTGCTCGTATTTTCCGCGATTTTGTTTGTATGCTAGTATAGAATTAGTATTAAAGTTAGGGGATTGCTGGATATTAGACTTCACTTGGACTCGGCAGATTCCTGCCGATTCCTGGCTATTTTTTTTTACATACACTGTAGCATTCACTTCCAGCGGTCTGTTTTTCGACTAGCCTGAACTGAGTTAAAACAGTGGGGTTTAAGAACACCTTCTGTTCTATACCCACAGTCAAACGATGGCCGAATCTATTGCAGTTCCAGCATGGAACTGGCTAGCCGAGCTATCTAGTTGCGTACGATTATGATTAGTAAATAAATAAAGTATCTCTTGTTTGGATGCGTATGTGAACAAACTCGCTGTTGAAGTAAAATATCGCCCAGAGCCAAATGCGCTTGTAATCCATCACACATATTTCACCGTTGCAAGATCTCCATTATTTCCAAATCAAGAAGAGGAGATTTTAGACGTAAAACCATGTTTAACATTTCATAATAGAAATCTGCAATAGATGCCTTGAGTTTCTGGTTTTTCCCATCTATCATTTGTTTATTATCGTGGTCTGTTTGTCTGTCTTGCAATCTATAAATTAATGAATTTTTTATATCTTACCATGTACTTTCCGATGTTCTACGTCCCGGCCAATATTTTCTTGGGTACCAATTCTCATTCCATTTAAATGAGAATTCCCACCTGATAGAGTCACATTATTATACGTAAAGTACATACTAAGAACATAGATAGTATTAATGTACCGTTGTGCTCCAGTTATTTATTTATTTATTTAACCAACAGTTTTAATTTACATCTGGTATTTAAAAATAGGTTTATTTATATAAATCAAATTTGAATAAAAAAAAAATTTTAGAACTCTTTTAAATTCATCTCTGGACAAATTAAGATCGAACACGGTATATACAATATTAAATACACGACTAGAATTACAAACCGGGTCCGACGTACCAAAATTAGACCCGTGGAAGTGCAGATCAATCATTAAGCCTCGGTGTCTGAGTGATCTCACTGGGGCACGTATTGAAAATAAGGACAGTAGATGTGAACAATCAATTCGGCCCATTATAACGTCGCGCACAAACATTCCGCAAGAAATTTGTCTTCGGACGAATAGTGGTGCAATATTCAGAAGCAAACAACGGTCTAGATACGGCGGAAGCACATACTTAGGAGCGTTTACCTCTCGAGGAAGTCGCTTTAAGGCAAACAACATAAATCGCTTCTGGATTGATTCTATACGGTTAGAGGAATTGTTATAGTACGGATTCCAGACAATTGACACATACTCCAAGTGCGATCGAACAAATGAAGCGAAGAGAACTTTTAGAGTATATAGAGCATGAAAATCTTTGGAGAAACGGATTAAAAACTCTAACATTGAATTAGCCTTATTAATACATCTGTCAATATGGCTCTTAAACGATAAATCTCGTAAAAACAAAACCCCTAAATCTAGAAAGGAATGAACTCGCTCTATCATAACGCCATTTAAGAATAAACTATTATCAGGTCCATAATGTCTTCTAGAAAAGTTCATAACTTTAAATTTAGAAACGTTCAGGCAAAGCTTACTCAAGCTACACCAGTCGCAGAAAACGTTTAATTCCTGTTGTAGATTTAGCAGATCGCGATCATTTCTAATCTTACAAGAGATTTTTACATCATCAGCGTAAATCAGAAACTTACAATGTTTGAAGCACCGCTTGACATCATCTATGAATGCAATAAATAATAGAGGTCCAATGTGGCTACCTTGTGGGACAGCAGACAAAACATTTATGTCTCTAGATAAAATATTATTTAAAAAAACTTTTTGAGTTCTGTTCGTCAAATATGAAAAGATCCACTTTAAAGGAAGGACATCACAATTGAGCTGCCCCAGTTTCTTTACCAATAAAGCATGATCAATTTTATCGAAAGCTTTGATAAAATCAGTAAACACTACCTCAACACCATCACCACCTTCTAATGCTAACGTCAAAAAATTTGTAAACAAAGCAAGATTTGTCACAGTTGGCCGTCCGGGGTAAAACCCATGCTGGTTTACTGAGCTGGAATTTTTATAATAATAAGCCGATAAGATAGAAATACCGCGGTAATTTTCGATATCCGTTCTCCGTCCATTCTTGAAATTTGGTTTAATGAAACTGGATTTCCAAATTGAAGGAAAAACTTCACACTTCAAACTCAAATTGAAGATGTCCGTCCGCGGTTGAGCCAAGACCGAAGCACACTTTTTCAACACAAGCGGGTGAATTTTGTCCGGGCCACAACTCATATTCACATTTACATTCAACAGAGCGTGCAGAACGCCATCTGTAGTAAACTGAAATAAAATGTTTGCATTATTACTAAAAACAAGTTCGTCATTCCCTCTCGAAGACGGGACATACACATTTTCAAAAAACGCTGCAAACACGTCAGTGATACTTTGTGAATCACTAGCAGTCAAAGAATTGAAAGACATTTGCGAGGGTATACCTCTACAATTCCGTTTCGAATCAACATAACTCCGGAAATATTTAGGGTTGTTTCTAATATTCGATTCTATCTCGACAATATATAAATTATACAAGAAACGATTTAAAATTTTAAATTGAGATCTGAGAGCGCTAAATATTTCACAATTTACGGCGGATGGGTTTAATTTATATTTTTTAGCTTTAGATTTCCGATTTTTTAATCCCGAGAGGCGACTATTAAACCATGGCTCGCGCATCGATGAAACTACAGGTGAACGGGGAATAAATTGTTCAATTGCCAAGTTCATTATTTTATAAAACTGATCAATATAAGCGTCTAAACTACCCGTTATATATTGATCCCAATTAATATTGTCCAGAAACTCATTTAAAGCATTATAATTTCCCTTTTTAAAGTTGAAAAACTCACTAGAATTAAAATGTACGTTAACATTAACACAATTTTCAAATATTAATTGGATATGTAGTGGTATGTGAAAAACACTTGAAGAACCGCCGAGATCATTACAAGCAATGATTGTACCGTGTACTTCTACTGGAATGAACACCAGATCGAGGATATTGCTGCACTGGTTCTCGATATTATTAATCTGTCTTAGCCCGAGTGAACAGATTGAGTCCATCACCAGATCTGAAGTTAGATCGCCATTGAACGGCAGAAGTTCATCATCAACAGTAAGCCATTTTATTTTCGGCAAGAAAAGATCTCCCAAAATCATCACAGAATCAAAATCAGGAGCTGCAACTGCTAGTTGGTTTGAGAAAAATAAAGACAGCTCACCATATATATAGTAACGGAGGATCGCCGTATGGTATGTAAACAGCAACTATCAACACCAGCTTTCCGTTGGAAGCAAGTTTTACAGCCAAAATCTCCAACTCGTTACTCCCAAGGTCAATAATATCCGCACGTATATCTTTCGAGACAGCTAGCAGAACTCCACCACCTGTCGCTGTCGATTCAAGATCCGTATAACGATCAAGATCCGTATAACGACATCGTATTCATTTTCCAACACCGATAGGTACATTTCACGCGATTTTGATCGAATTCCGCTAGCGTTGTGATAATAAATAGACAATGTGTTGGTTTCGTCAGAGAGTGGCAGTGTGAGTTGAGCAATAGGTGGAGACAGCGGCATCGGATTTGAAAAACGTATAAAATTGGTGTAGCAGATTCCATATCAGTTTGTGTTGTCGGTTTTTTCTTTTTAATTTTACAGACGACGACTGTTGAGATGGTGTTGGTTTTTACAAACTTTCCACATTATTATTAATAGCGGCTGATGTTTTATTTAGCAATGACAAGGACGCTGATATAGCATTGATAGAATTACTCATATGATCATTCGTTTCCTTGAGAATTTTATAAACATCGATACATACACCGAATCGCCATGAAAAATTAGGAATTATCGAAATAGCATCAAACACAGATTTTTTAATCCCTGCCCATCCAAAATGAACAAGTTTATTACATTCACCGGCACAATTAAAAAAATTTTCAGACACTTTGGCACTACATTCACAGCACACAGACATTATTATTTAAATAAACAAAAAAAAAAAAAAATTTTAAGTTACATAAAGGTTCTGAAGTTTCCCATTATCCACGGGTATCTCACCAATATTTTGAAAATTGGAGTGTGGCTGAGGCGGCGAATATATGGATTTGCCTGTGGCTGTGGCTGGGGAATATCGGCCGATTTAGATGGGCTAGTACTGGTAATTTTGGGTGTCGCTGTTGGTTCTTTACCTTCATCAGCTGCTGGAGGTTTTGTGATATTAATATCAGTCAGGAGGATCTATAGTATCTTTTAGGGGCTAGTTTGTTTTTCCGCAATTTATGAATGGACATTTATGAAAATCATATTTCTATGATAAGCTCAAATTTCGTCAAATTAGCCGCCTATGGAAAGTTTTAAAATTAGGCTTAAATTATTTCTGGGTTTTTCTAGAAATCAGGGATATTTGTTTCGTCTTTCAGGCGAAATTTGAAATTTTCTTTTCCCGTTTTTTCGGCTCCTGGACTAGCACTAGTTTTTTCCCGTGAGCACTAATTAGCACAAATTGGGCTTTATCGGTATGCAAAGTTTCATTCTAAAATTCGAAAGTTTCCCTGTTGCAGTTACGCACATGTCAAATTTGCCCCTTAAAGTCGCCTTGAGAATGAAAAACAAATAAAAATCGTCTCTTCCGACAACTCCCAAGAATCACTTTACGATTTAATTTTGTTTTTCGCTAATCTTCTTCTACTTTTAATTCGGAGAGTCGAAAACTTCTGGGACCTATACCATCAACGGGGTCACCTACCATAAGAAATAACGTCGATATATCTTTGCAGTATTTTATTTTCTTTCTATATATAATTGTTGAACATCGTTTGTAAAGTTTTAAATCTGCAATCAATTTCGATAATAGCATTCTAGAGCGCAAATCCACGGGTTTGGCGCTATGTTGAACTATGTCTTATTAATTAGGTTTAGATAACGAAAAATTCCGGAATCAAAAAACTTTCATAATGGACCCTGGAATGTATCTATTGTAAACCTGTCTTTTAACTTTCTTTGGAGGAAAGATGTGTGTACTAACGAAAACGACCATTTTTTGTACACCATTGCTTGGTGGAATTATTTCGTTTGCAACGCCAGTATTCCAGCCGCTGCAACACTTTAATGGTTTGTACTAATTGAATACGAAAAATTCGTGATCAGAATTTTTGACCGTATCTCCACAGATAGGGTGGTTCGGTGAACCATCTTTCCCAAAACGCTGAATGTACGATCGAAAGAATCCGTGTCCTGATTTTATCAGTATATGACATAAGCTATTGAAAAAATCGGTTCCGCCAGCCTTGTGATTAATTTAGAGGTCTAATTCTTTCCTTGGCAAGGGCCCTTTCCTAATGATTCCATCTGTGTCTCATTCGGACAGAATATCGAGTCTGTAGATTGTAACAGATTACTCGTACTATACTTATGTCGCTTATAACCAGTAAATCATTAAGATATATAAACGGTTGGTGACGGTGCTCCTCCACTCACCAGGCTGCTCCCAAATTCCATTCTAACGAACCATGTCGATATTATAGTTTAAAAGCAGATGAGTTCTTTCCCGAAATTTGAGTCCAAGAAAAATCTTAGATAAATGATAGATAAACAAGGACAATGTTGGACGTAGGCCGATGTCGTCAAACCGAGAACTGGTTCAGATCCCACGAAAGTGGCGCACGCGCTCACTCTGATCATTTATCAAAACCCGCTATTTTCCATTACGACAGCCTGGTTCCGATGCAAAATGGTATAAGCTAGCTGTAACAATCGGTTTCAATTCCATAATCAACTGCTTTAGGGATTTCGAAACAATTTCTGCCTGAAAGACAGTGGTGTACTGTCCAAGGGAATATGACAAATTGTAATCAGGATCAGATACGTCCAGTCCAATACCAGCTAGCCTACCACTAAATGGCCATCGTATTTGTGGCCTTCGAGTCAGAGAACGTGCAAGCTTGATTACTTTCCTCCACATTCGACGTTGTCCAATAGCACTAATGGTTGCCTAAATATCGCGAACGGGTATTTGTGAATTCTGTACATCTGTTAATTCTTAGTTCAGTAAGGGTGGGATATCCAACATAAACGCGAGTGTAGCAGTCGGTGTGTAACGATATGGCTTTCATCTCGCTACAAACGAACGAATTCATCTACTGACGTTGTTATATAATTTACCTTTTTCATGCCATTTCAATTGTGCTATACAACATGTTGTATTCGTTTTTTTTCCCCTTTATGTAACACAAACGAGTCTACTGACAATGCTCATAACCTGATTTTTTCTACTAGACAAACGATCGTTTTGTTATTCTGTAGTCTATTTTATGTGTGTGCCCCCGTAACCAAAATTTGTGATCACAAAAAATTAAAACAAATTGTCACAAAATGGAATTACTTTTTTGTCACCTATAAATGTCACCATTTATCACATTATTTATGCGAAGATAAAGTGAGAATATTGTGCCCACAAAATTGTTTACCAATTTGTCAAAATTAAACCACATTATTAGCACAAATATTGTTCACAATTTTGTGACATATTCATACAAAAATTTACACCAAATTATCACAAAATGGAATATAGTATTCGCGACAATTATTGTTCACAATTTTATGACATATTTACATGGATTTTTTTTCGCAAATTATACGATATTTTTGTTCGTATGAACAAAGTAAATTTTAAATAAAGTTAACTTAATCGACAATTTCAATAGAGTTACATTAACCAGAGCAGCAACTTTTTTTCCCCATATAAAATCAATATAATATTTGCTATCTCTTTTGAGTCATGTGGGAACAGGATGGTTATATAAAAAATGCATATGGTGGTCTCAGATGTCGAAGAAAAAGCTAACGGGACAAGATGTTGTAAAAAATGACGCGCTAAATTTTGTGTTCTTAAAAAATCGTGATATTATTAATTAAAAAAAATAAAATATTATAAAACAGTTTGTGTATCGTGTTATTTTGTGTAGTTTGTGAATAAATATTGAAAACTTTGAACATTAAAATATTGTAATGAAGTGCCTTGTGAAGTGTTGTCAAAATGCGCATCGAAAAATTCGAAAAACAATTCCTTACCATTTATAAGTGTTTATATAAAATAAAATGTAAATTATGTTATAATTTAAATCTGATATTAAAACTTGTTTATATTAAATAACCCTAATTTTCCTAACAAAATTAAGAACTTTCTTACGAAAAGTTCACAAAAATCTTTCGCCAAATAGTGAAAATTTATTTCACAAAATTATCAAACAAATACGATTTTAATGTCACTTTAGTGTCACAGAAATCTATGAGAAATTTCTCTTAAAAGTGAAAATTTTATTAGCCAAAATAGCAAGAAAAATGTCAACCAATTTTTCACATAAAAATAAAAATAAAATCACATAAAAATTGATAAATTTGTGAGAATATGTTATAACAAAAGTTCACAAAACTTTCAAACAAAACATCACAAATTTGAGGCACAAAATTACTGACTTAATTTCGCAATCAGCGTCAACCCCATCAACCATATCATAACAAATTTGTGACAAACTTTTTCACATTTTGGTCCGCCAATCAGAGTTTTTGGTGGCAATATTGAGGTTTTTTTTTGACATATGGTTACCGGGGTGTACATCTTTGCTCTGGAGATGACATTGGTGTTTCTCTGCCGAATGTACATACTAATTAAAAAATTCTGTTTTGCATTTACCATTAAGACAATTCTGATGGTGTGTGTTCATGTTCAAAACAAGCACAGTGGCGATGTTTCCTTGTTGGATTCAGGTTTTCCTAATGTATAATACAATGTAGGTTCGATACTGGAATTGGAGGGCGATTTGTTTACATATACATACCCAGGGTGTTGTTGTCTTAGCGTTTGGAGTGTGCTTCTCTCAAACATATACAACCGCAAGCCTTATAATTAGTATGAAACAAAAGCAGAAATTATTAAAATTGATAATACGATCAGTCAGTTGCCAAAATTAAAACAAAATTCACTATTGTGTACGGTGATTAACTCAAGTGTTGTGCTGCTTATAAATACAAAAAAAAAAAAAAATTTAGAAAACTTATTTAGTTTTGTTAATCAAAACTGGTAGTGTCCCAAAAAGGAAGGAATCCTAAACTAATTTAGTATTTACGAGGGCCGTGTATAGTCTGCAACTTTGGGAAGTGGGAACCTGTGGTAACCCGGATCCATACTAATTGGACTATAATTAAAACTCTATAAGGTACGTTTTTATGCAATTTCATAGTACGAAGTGTTCAATGTTGCGAATTCCGTTGGTCATACTAACTTGTCGTTTGTCTTATTATTATTATTTCTCTTAGGAGAAACAACGATTGCAACTTGTGGCCTTCGGTTTCGGATTCAGTTTTAAGACAAATTATTATATTTCGGATTAATATGTAATAAAAATTATTACAATTTCGGAAGAAAAAAACACCAAACATACGTGACGCTCGATAGGGCGCTGAAAATTTACTGTTTGTTTACTGTTGGATCACGCGAACATTCCATCTATCGTATGTGGCGAGTTTTCTTGAGGATTGCGTGGATTATTTGGTTTCTGTCGTAAACCTTAATATAAAATAAATATTATTAATATTATTCATATCGTTAAGTGTATATCGTATCCATTTAAAACCATTTAATTTTTTTTTTGGTATAAGAACACATGGTATGCGAATGCACTAACGGTTAGCCTAAAACCCTTATGCGGTTATTTATATATTTTTCCATATAAAAAAAATATGATAAACAATTTGTATTTGGTGTTACATAACTAATTAATGTAACGATCAAATTTAAGGTTTTCTTTTATTTTTATTTTTTTTTTCTCTTTATATGTAAGATTAACTTTGACTTATTTTTGCTTACAATCAAATTATTTTTTTTGTGTTTAATAATTATTTTAATACTTAATTTAATTACTATTCTTTGTGTATAATAGTTTTACATTATGTTTGGAAATAACTTCAACTTCTGCGTAAATGCGTCGCGAAATTAAGTTCTATTTTTAGGTAACAGGACTATCAGGACCAGGTGGAAAGTACTTTCTTCTGTGGAGCCTTGATGGCCTTGGTAAGTCGCATAACATTATTTTAATTATTTTTTTTATGAGCTTTATATTGGGCTCTTTGTTATTTTCAAAACCAAATAAAAGTATATATTTTAGTTTTAGTTTCATGATTATAAAATTAATCTTTAAAGTTAAATACATAAAATCGCTATTTTGTATAAACAAAAAAAAAATTTAACTTCTTTCTATTTATTTATTATTATTATTATTATTATTATTATATAGTTCCATTTGTTCCATTCTTAGCTTGCTTGTTTACAATTTTCTGGAATTTTCTTCTGTTTCTGTTCTACTAATTTACTTGTTTTTGTTGCATTCATAATGTCTACCTAAGTTTTTTTAATTTCATGGGATATAGTCAGAGCAACGGTGGAAACCTTTAACAAAGAATAGTTAAATACCGCGTTAATCTAAATTAGTTTTATGATATTTCATTAACGTTATCTCGACGGTTAACCAAGATACAGGACATACTGTAGCAAGACCCACGACAGACTGAGCGTAGCCGCGCAAAAATAAACACCGTCGTACAGTCCCTCTTCTGGATATTGATCTACGTAACGGTGTGGTTGTGATTGGCTTAGACCACTGGGACACAGCAAGTACAACGTTACATAGTGGCGCACAAAGGTATTCGGCTGTAAAGCATTATTTAAATTTATATTTTTTTTTGTTTAAATTTTTTTTGAGCCACGTTACATGTGGTACTCCAAAACCCAAATGGTAAAACAAAAAAAAACACTATTTAATCAATTTAACTGTTCTTGTTAAAATTTATCGCACACAAATTTAGCACAAATTACGGTAGTGAAAATTTCAAACCACATGGTAAAATTGCACATTTTGTTTAATTTCCGCTTCTTCTCCTTTATTGTTACTACTTCCTTTTCTTAGTTTAGCAAATAGCTTAGATCCAAATTCCAGTTTAGCTGTAGATAATTTTGGTGAACTCTTATGCCGCTAATTATTATTATTAACTGAGTAAGAACAACTTATTCCTCTACTGCATGTATTGACAGGATAATTTTGTACTTATCAGGTGTTTTTTTTTTTTGTCTCCAAAATTTATTTTTACTGAGGATTCAAGGGTATAATACAAGATAATTATTCCCGTAGTTGATCGAAAATAACTTTATATCTCTACTAAATGTATTGATAGGATAAATTATAATTCGTCAACAAAAGTTTTTTTAATGATTCGCGTTTACTATTTGTATTAGTTTTTTTTTTTTTTTTATTGGTAACTATGCGATCTGTTTTGGGGCTCAAGGCTCATCCTGCTCTTCCGCGGTTATGCTTTATACGTCCTTACTTTACGCCTCGCGGCCAACTCGAGGACGTACGGTTATAGGACCGATTTTAAGACCATCTGCACATTGCAAGCTCCATGCCAGCCTATACTGGCATGGAAGATGGGTCGTCCCAGGGGTTTTGCACACCGACAGGGGGTCATAGATGTGTTACATTTCGCCACAGATCGTAATCTGTCGATGAAATTTCACTTTGCATCCTGCCCCTATCGGGATTCGAACCCGGTACCTCCCGATCCAAACGCCAAAGCTTAATTTGTATTACTTGATAATGGTGACCTTGTTATTTGAAAAACGAATATAACCCTATAATACTATCAAGAAGTTAAACCAGATCTTATAAGTCTTTGATTTTGACGTGATTGAATAGTATTAATTCCAAAATCCCTTCATATATTTTTTTTTTGTAATTACATTCTAGTTAGAGCAGTGATAGGTTCCACCAGTTATTAATTGACTATGTCCTATACATGAAATACAATTTTTGAAATTATAATACATTTTTTTTATTTTTTTGAATATATATATATATAAATATATATATATATATATATATATATATATATATATATATATATATATATATAGTAACTAAGATATATATGTATATTAACTAAGTGAGTCTAAATCAATATATTTTGCGTTATTTCCATTATATTTTTTTTTTATTTTTTTTGTCTTCGTCCTTAACTTTTGCTATTTATTTAATTTTTGTATTCAGTTGTAGTATTAATTTATTAATACCAACCATTAAGCATAATTCTTTTTTTCTTAACCTTATTATATTATCGAATTACGTAATTTTTATCTGTAAACTCTAATATTACCATTCTGCTATAATGGATCCCCGACTACTTGATGTAGACGAACTAAGTGTGGAATTTAGGATTCGTAATATCAGAGGTTACCCAATGGATGTGTTGTCGCAACTCGAAAAGGCTTTCGAATTAGAATCGGATACACCGGCATTACGACCTTACAAGATGCACTTGGCTGCTAGAAAAAAACCACAACACGAAATTTCAAAATGCTCAAGGAAATTATCTGACTTGAAAGCTCAAATGGAGAAAATAGATGTATCAAAAGACCTTTAAATTAATATTATACGTGGCTTAGAGACCCGACTTATTCATTTAAACGGTCGATTGACAAGAGCACAACGATCACCTAAGTATGGTAACCAAGCAACAGAACTTCTAGAAACTACTCAAACGTTACTTTTAAAAATACAATCCGTTCTGCAAGATAACACCGACTTAGAAACTACTTTAAATGAAATTAAAGAAATGCAATTGGAGGTGCCGGGCGAAATTTCAGAGTCAGATGATGACAATGAAATCCCTGTATTTGATTATTCTGAAGGAGCTAGACATAATTATGAGGACAAAAATAGTACTCCTCTAACAAGTTTAAATTCTTCAAAATGTCGAAGATATATGACTGACACACGTACATTAGCTAGAGCTGGTATTTCGTATGATGGCCTTTCTAATGCCGTTCCCCCCATTGATTTATTTTTATTTCAAATCGAAACGTTAGCAAAATCATTAAATTTAGCGGATGAATTATTATTTACGCAAATATGTTTTGTACTCAAAGGAAATGCGTTACGATATTATTGGACATATCGACGCTCGAATCCAAATGCTACATGGTCACTTTTTAGAAATGATTTGGTAGAGAGATTCAAAGATCGAAGAACAGAATTCGAACTTCGTCTCTTAGTTGAGTCTCGAAAACAGAGTAACAAGGAAACCATTTTAAATTTCTACAATGAAGTCTGGAGCTTTACGTTACAATATAAGAAATCGTACTCGGAGGAAGATCTGATAGATGTTCTAAGGTTGAACATGCATCCTGCACTTCAATTATTTTTAACAGATCGAACGTTTACCAGCGTGCAAGAGCTTATCAAAAGCGCAACCGCTTGGAAGACAACGTGGACCCGTTTATGTATCAATATGGAACAAGTTGTCGCGGACAGAAGATTCATACATGAACTTGATCTCGGTAAAACTTCGGCTTACGAATATATCTTGACAGTTAACCAAGATACAGAACATACTGTAGCAAGACCCACGACAGACTGAGCGTAGCCGCGCAAAAATAAACATCGTCGTATAGTCCCTATTCTGGATATTGATCTACGAAACGGTGTGGTTGTGATTGGCTTAGACCACTGGGACACAGCAAGCACAACGTTACAGGTGTGATGTGTAAAACCCCTACAATTTTTAAGAAAATTTTTTCTCCTCAACTGAGCCGGTGGTTTTCTACCATCGTAGTTTCACCAACTCCAGACCACCATATCAAGACGGTTATCGTTTCACCGCGCAGTAACAATGAGTCAATGACAAGGCAGTACAGGAGAGAGACCAGAATTCTCCCTACGGATATCCCTTGCAAGAGTTAGATTCTTGCATTTCTTAAAGTCCAGAAATGCTCCAAGGAAAATTCATGCGCTGTGTCAATAGAATTACAGTTTTTGTTGGTTAACACAGTTATTTTTAAAATACCATTCCATTGGCGTCCTAAATATTTAATCAGGAACGAGGACAAACTTATAGGCTTAAAACTCCACCAAAATCATACACAGGATTTCCATCCTAAATCCAAACAGGCTCTGAATATATTAAAAAGGTGATCTAAGAACCAGCCCCTCCTGCTAAATATCAGGAAAATGTCATCTAGGTCTGGTATTTTGTGCTCTAAGAAAGAAAATATGCTTACTCGTAATTTTTCTCCAGCCAGCAACCTAGCAGTCAGTTGCCAGTCTCTGGAACTTGGTTTCTTCTTACGAAATTTGGACCCAATGAAAACATTTAGAGTTGACAGGTTCTCGTAAATATCCCATCTATCTTGTCTAGAGTTTTGCTAGTAATTTTACAACCGCCATAGAGAGCTTTCTTAGCTTAGCAGTCACCGATAGCATTACAATATTTCCTCGTAGAAAGACCTTTAAGTCGACACTTTGTTCCATTCAGATACATAATTTATATTCTTTTTGAAAGGATCTATATAAATAGCAGAACTACATTTTATAAGTGTACATAACTTTATAGAGAAGCATTATTATTGTCTTATTCCTCAGTTTACTCAACTCTCTAGTCTTTCTTCTGATAATAGAGCCTGTATTGATATGGCCGCTTAGTCTCGTAGGTATCCGAAAACCATCACTTACGGTTGTTTAACCGAACAAACATCGTTTTCTCGGCACGATAGATTATATACCTAGATTCTAGATTTTTTTCCAGGTTTACTCCCGAAGACCATAGTTTTCAGGCAAATCGGCTTAGCGCGTAACTTGACTTGAGCATAATCAATAGGAATGGAAACGGATTTTCTAGCAGAGCGTTCTAAGAATTTTTTTACATTTTCTTTGAGCCTCATTCAAAATTTTCGCAATGTTATAAAAAAAAAGTCGTGGGAATTTTATATTTGTATTGCCTCCTGGCTGGAGGGGATACAACTCGAAATGACAACATCAACCGCACTTATTCAGGCTCTGCGATAACAATTATGAATCTGTTCTGCTTTCAATTTAATTATCGTTTGTAATTTTCAACAAGTCTGTTTGCGTCCATGGTTTATAATTGTATACACTTTAAGGTAAATTTTTATCAGGGCAATTCCTTTAGATTACCCCAATATTCGCAAATTGCATTAAAATTTTGACAATGTTTTCAAAAAAAAATTGCAATGCTTATCACCAACAAAATTTGATATTTCCCTCGAATTTGGTTTTTTTGTTGACATCTGAAAGCATATAACTGGTTTGAAAGTGGATATCTGAAGTGCTTTGTAGTCAATTAATTAATAGCAAATATTCACGTTTTACAAGTCCAATATAATACGAGTTCGATAAGGCAAAACATACGTACACAAGTGATAAGTTTTTGAAAGTCGTGTTGACATACTCGTGCCTATTCCACAGACATGTCGGAGTTTTACATTTATTGCAGCTCTACTGACTTATTGATGAACATAACTCAACCCAACATGTTTCCAAGCTGCAAAGTCGCAACCACTTCGAGTAAAAAGTGTTGTTGTAATAATCACAAAATAGTATTAAGTATCGAAAAGTGTAAAATCCCAAGATAATTTTTTGCTGCTTGCATCGGCCTTATCGCCTTCCTCAATGATTGCAAATTGTAGGTTGTTATCAATATTATATGAAAACACGGTAATTGATTTATATTTCATTCACACGATATTTTGGTAGCCAGTTCTGGTTTGATAGTCAAGCAATTAAAATGTATAAAAAATTAATTATTTTGTTGGCAACCATAATTAACGTGATTTATGGTGATGTCGTACCAATCAAGGTAATTATAATAAAATTTAATATAGGCAGCAACTTAAATTTATTACAATTTATAGAGTAACCGTGGACCGATTCCAGTCCGTGACATCCCGAACAATGGGCGTATTATACATGGCACAAATGCTGCGACTGGACAATTTCCGTGGCAAGTAGCAATTCAAGCACGAATTCCCGGTTATGTAAGCTTCTGCGGTGGTTCACTAATTACATCGAATGCTGTTCTAACGGCTGGACACTGTTGTAAGGACTATGATACGTTTCAACTTAATTTTGGTAGTATTTACGCAGATGCACAAACGATAACTCGAACAGTGGATAGTTCTAAAGTTGTATACCATCCAAAATACGATGCTAGCACGATGAATTATGACGCGGCTATAATAAGGCTGGATGTGGATGTACCGTTTACCGCAAATATTCAGCCTATTGGACTACCACGATTATCGGAAGCGGTCGAAGATTTATTTTCTGATGTTACGTTAACGATATCGGGTTGGGGACGTACTGAATGTAATTTTATTTACTTCTACACTTTTTGATTAAATATGGGTTGCAATAAATGTCTGTACTTTCAGCTGGAGATTCGGCAACTCAATTGCAGTATGCTGATATGAAAGTAATCAAAAATTCCGAATGCAAAAAGTATGCCGACAGCACATTAGTAATCGAGAGTACGTTATGTGCAAAAGACACCATAAGTAGCCCGTGCAATGGGGATTCAGGTGGACCAGCGATTCTAAATCAAAATGATACGTCGACATTAATCGGAATTATATCATTCACGTCGGGCATAAGCTGTCAAACTTCATTTTTCTCGGGACTTGTTAACGTATCATTTTTATTGAACTGGATCAGTTCGACCACAGGTATTCCGATCGCCTACTTTGAGAAGTAAACGTATTCGTAAAATAAATCAAATTTAAGATGTTTTGTAAGATATTAATTTTTATAGTTTTTATACGCAAATATATTGCATTAGCCAAATTTTTCTAGCATTTGCTTCAAATTTATAAAATTTCGAGACCTCCATTAACAACAAATAAAACTCAGATTCATTTTGGAAAAAAATCAGTTTTGTTAAAAAAAATTAAACACAATTGTTATATAAAATTTGTAATTGGAATTCCTGTATTCACACTAATCCAATTTAGTAAAAATGATACGTTCATAAATCCTACAGGTAGTGGCAAACCACATCCGCCATCCGCCGCAAACGATACAATTCCAATCAGCACCCAATCATTGTTTCGATATATCACAGCTGGTCCACCCGAATCACCACTACACGGACCATTCAGCCCGCTTCGTGTCCCTCTAGCACACAAAGTACTGTCTACGATCACCGACCCAAAATACATTTTACAATCGTCATTTTTAATCACATACATATCGGTGTATTTGAGTTGTGATGGAAAGACACCTATTTCGGTATCGCCCCAACCCGAAGTCGTTATTGTATAATCGTAAAATTGATTCTCCATCGCATCCGCGAGTCGAGGTAATACAATTGGTCTTATCGCTGAACTAAATGGGACATCTTGATCCAATTTTATTATAGCCGCATCGAAATTCATGGTATCACTACTGAACCTTGGATGGATCACAACCCTTGATTTATCAACCGTTCGTGTTACTAACGGTGCATTTAAATAAATATTGCCTAGCTCAATTGTAAACGTAGTGAAATTATCACAGCAATGGGCAGCGGTTAGAACAGCATTCGATGAGATTAATGAACCTCCACATAGACCTGCGTAACCAGTTCGTCGCGCTTCGATAGCGACTTGCCATGGAAATTGTCCGGCCACAGCATTATTCCCATGTGCTATAAAACCATTACCGCGACCGATACTAATCGGTACTGGCCTGTAAAATCTCTATAATTTAACAAAATGTTAGTAATCTGATCGAGCATCATATAATTATTTCTATACAGATACCTTCAAAGGTGCCACATCACAATAGGCCACATGAATTATGGCGCCCAATAAAATAACAAACTCTTTATACATTTTACATGGACTACCAAACCACAACTGACTATAGCGAACGTCGTAGAAAAAATATCTTTGAATGAAAATCGTTCAAGTGGTTTCGGTTCAGATAACAAATCGTTTACAATAAAATCACTCGACGATATAATGATAAGACTGGCACGAGCAAAAAAAAAAAATTCGGGATTTGAAAATGGCCCAGCATAAATTTTGTGTATAAACATACGGTGATTATCTGCGATATTGATTGAATGGCAGTTGAGTGTGAATAACATGTTTTATGAATTTATCAATGGAAATTAATATTATTTGTGGCCATGACTAGGCAAGATATACCAACCGTATATTATGTTATCTCAGGTAATTTACTCTCAAACATGTTTGGTCTATATTTGGGTAATCGGCCTATTCATCAGATTGTGCGTTGGCCCACTTCAACTCAGATTGTAAATTACAATTAAAACATAAGAACAACCATATAATTATCCAGTGATAACAACACTTATCATCCTAGACCAAATGACTTTACCTCGGGTCTCATCAATTAAACTGTGAAGTAAATTATTCAGTGGTATAGATTAGCGGACACTCGACACTCGCTTTTGCAAATCAGGTAAATTTCTAATTCAAGCGAAAATACTCGTGTATAATCTTGACGTTAATCTTGAATTTAATATTTTTATTCGGTGCACAAACAGACTTGTTGAACTTTGGCCGCGAAAGTGGCAAATTTTGATAATAGTGCAAAGCAGTATCTAATCGTAAGAACTAAGTAGTAAAAGCTATATCGATTAATTCGTTTCCGGTTGTGATTTATAAAAATTTGTCAGGCACTTTGTTGTAATAATAAAAAACTACATCAGTAAACGAACTATATTGAGTTGCACTGGTGCGCGAAATAACGAAATTTCGTGTGCGAAGAAAGCTATACTACAACTGACTCCGCAACGGCCACTTCAGTACGCCCGGCACGCCGCTATCGCGCACTACTGTATTTATTGTCATCATCCGACATCTATCGAATTATCCTTGGTCGAAGGATAATTCGATAGATGTTGGATGACGACTAGCATACAAGCATTTAAAATCCAATCTAATTCCTGCTATATTGATGGAACGAATTCCTGCTATACTGTTGGAATTGAAAATCAAATTGCAAAAACGAGTTGCTGTGTTCACCACGAAGCGCTTTTTAGTCTATATTAATAAAAATCAATTGGCGCATGTATTTGGCTGATTTTTTTTTTGTTGTGTTCGTAATGGTCAGGACAAGGTTTGTATGAAAGAAAATTTTGGGAAAATCCACTGGAAAAGTCGGAAAATTCGGAAAATTGAAATATGATGTTTCTGTGCAGTTTTTTCACGGATAGTGAAAAACTCGGAAACTTCCGGAAAAATTTGAAGAAAATTGATTTTTTTTATAGCGCTTCAGTTAAGAACGGCTTAATTGATTTGGCTCAATCTTTTTTTTTGTTGTATTCGCAATTACCAGAAGATTGTTGTTACGAAAAAAAATTTTGGGAAAATCCACCGGAAAATTTTGAAAATCGAAAAATGATGTTTTTGTACGGGACTTCGCACGTATCCGATCCAGATGGTTCTTTAGAAAAATTGGAAAATCTTATTGCAAGGCTCGGAAACTTCCGGAAAACCCGAAGAAGTTGAATTTTTTTCTATCAGATCAGTTGAGAACGGTTAGATTTCGTTCAATTTGTTTTGATGTTTTCCCAATTTCCAAGAGATGGTTCTTACGCAATAAAATTTTGGGAAAATCCACCGAAAAAGATGGAAAAATCGGAAAATCGAACAATGATGTTTTTGTACGGGATTTCGCACGTATCCGATCCAGATGGTTTTTTAGAAGAGAAAAATTGGAAAATCTGAGTGGAAAACTCGGGAACTTCCGGAAAACCCAAAGTAGATTTTTTTTTCTATCAGTTGATTGCCACTGAATTTGCAAACAATAGATGGACCGACGTGCAACATTTCCAAAAAATCAGCAATGGCGAAAGTACTACAGACTTGTAAAATAATCTGTACTACGATGGTGCACAAACGAGCATTAGAGGCGCTCGATCGAACGTTGAACGATTTGCCCATTAATCAGGATCTCTTTGGAGG
Organism: Nephrotoma appendiculata; assembly: GCA_947310385.1. Lineage (NCBI taxonomy): Eukaryota > Metazoa > Arthropoda > Insecta > Diptera > Tipulidae > Nephrotoma > Nephrotoma appendiculata. The sequence goes on from OX371223.1 coordinate 303,281,213, forward strand.
AACGATGATTCTGCTGGCCGGCGATTTTCGCTAATCGCTGCCAGTCATTCCAAGATCAACAGCTGCTGATGAAATAAATGCTTGCTTGAAGGCATCGAATTTGTAGAGAGATACGTGAAAACTCTCAAATTTACAACGAATATGCGAGTCGCGTTATAAAATTATGAATCGGTGGACGTAATTTCAAAGCAATTCAGAAATATTCAGGTTGACGCTTCGGCTAGCCTCATTTCGTAACCACCTAATTTTTGTCAATTCACAACCTCTAAAGATGAATTGAACGAAAGTTTTCCGGAATATTGGTGCAAATCACAAAAACCATGTTTGCTTGAGCGAACGAGCAATTTTGGCAGCGAGAAATAAGGACGTAAACGAGTTGAATATAAAAATTCAAAATCAAATCGCTGGCCGATTGCATTCATTTAAGTCGATCGATTCCATTACAGATCCGAATGAAGTCGTTTATTATCCAATTGAATTCTTGAATTCATTGGATTTGCCAGGAATGCCGCCGCATAATTTGCAGCTCAAGGTCGCTTCCGTGGTAATCATGGTACGCAACCTTAACCAACCAAAACTATGCAATGGAACAAGAATCCCTGTTAAGAAGCTGATGAACAACGTTATTGAAGCAACGATAATCATAGGAAAGTTCAAAGGCGAAGATGTTCTGATTCCAAGAAAACCATTTATTCCAACCGACTTGCCATTTCACTTTAAGCGTATTCAGTTTCCGGTTTTTCCGGAAGCGTGCTCGAGAGTAGGTAAATCATCAGCGCTATTCGTTTTCTCTCCGGACAGAAAGGCAAAAAATAGCATTCATCACCAAGCGTTACGATGAACGCATTATTAATTGGTTGCCGAGGTTGTGAGATTTGACAACTCTCGACTCATTTCAGAAGGATTATTTAAAGTTACCGGATTATGGTGATAAGCCAGCAACAATAGACGCTTTGCGGAATAATTACAGCTATTGATTTAAAAAAATAATAAAGTAAATAACATAAACTGGCAAATGAAATGCGCTTTAATTTACACATGCTCTTTGGTAATCCTAAATCAAAATCATTTATAACAATATTTGCAGAAAAAAATTTTGCGTTTGAAAAGTCTAGGGGGTCAGTACAAATTTTTCGTAAAATTTCAATTTTGGTTATTTTTTTCCTGGGAATGAGTTTAGGAAAGGAATTATATGATATAAGTGACATCTTCGAGCCATGCGTCCTCTGAATCAAGCGGCCCATTCTTTTGCGTTCCTGTACCATTCATATGATTGCGATGAAACGTTGATGATGGGTTGCATGCTCGCGAACGTTTCTGATTTGATAAATTGAGGACTGGGACTATAGGTATAGGGGCATCGGTAAAATGTTTTTCTAAAATTTAAATTTTTGCTGCTTCCGGTGATGCTTCCGATAATGAATTCAGTTCCTGATGAATTCCTGTCATACACGATTGCAACTACAGTGACGTCGGGAAATTGCCTGCAAAATATCCGTAATTCAAAGTAATTTTAATTTCTCCCGTGCAACGCCGGGTAATTCAGCTAGTTTTTAATAAATATCTCAAATATCCATATTCAATTTCTTGTAAATTTTATTTAGCAAAATATTAATTTTAATACCAAGGCCAATTCTTTGGCAAATGAAATACTCTTTTATGCATATCGAATTTTATCATGGGACTTGGCGTAATTTTTCTCATAATTTCATACAAATCTATAAATTTCTAGCAATCTATAGTCAGATTTGCATAGTGATTTTAGCTGAGGATACAATCGTAATAGGAGTCTATATCGCCAGAAATTTCATATAGCAGATTTAAAGAATTTTTGTGTTCATTTCAATTTAAAATACATTTTTTTTTTTTAAAATTGAATAAGTTAGATCAACCGCTCTTCTAAGTATAACACAAAAAATGGAGATGTGTATTGTTGTGGCCAACACCCGACTTTCTTTTACGACAAATATAGATACATAATATATCGAATACACCACACACATAATTTCTAAAGATTTATTTACTCTATCGGCTTAGTGATCAAAATTGTCTTGTATCATTTAAAATCATTATTCCAGCTAGAATTTCCGAAAACGAATAAGATCAATCTTTGTTAAAGATTCAATCTGCATCACAAACAACACTTCTACACGAATTACTATAGTTTACACATGCGTTGGCGCAATCTCTTACTGGAGCTATCTTCTCGTCAATGTGTCTAGAAGAAACCCGGCTTCTACGGAAGGTGCCACTTCTGGTATACTTTTATGATAAAGGATTATGTGCTCGTGAGTTGTGACTCAATTGGTTTGCTTGGAGTCCAAATTAGCAACAACTTAAAATGGATTGAACACATTGTTTCATTGGCCAAGTCAGCTTCACGGAAACTCGGGTTCTTCAATAGATGCAGAAGGATGGTTTAAGTCGCCTCAAGTTTTCCAGATATATAAGACCTTTATCAGACCATGTATAGAGTATTGCTGTCAAGTTTGGGGCGGAGCTGCCCTACAGTTACGAGTGGTTTCGCAATCCAAAACAAGATTTTGTTTGACTAAACGTTATGTCAGGGGAGTTAAACCATCCAACCTCGGAACGTCTGACGTTCAATAACGTTGGTCGACGTTTCAAATCGTGGGGACGACCTACACCCATGAGACAGTCTCCAACAGCCGAGCATAACTACCAAAATTTAAGAACACTAGTTCGGGTTTGATTTCAAGGCCGTAAATCGTTTGAGTGATAAATACCGAGTGGTTTGTTATGAATGTCTCTAAGCTCGAAAGCTACATTTCCAACGCATTTGTGTATAACAGCCTTTTTATATTTTGGGCACAGTTTAGCAGATACTTTATTAACTGCATCGCTTTGGGTGTAATTTTTAACAAATACAGTATGGCGTACTTTATATACGTGTGCGGACGAGTTCTTAAATTATAACGTTTGCTGTTCTGTTCATAGGCTTTTCTTAAATTGCCGATTACATGTTTTTGAGCCAATGTTACAATTTATCCATTACAGTCAACTCAAAATCACAATCATCAAGCGAATGCAGTTGGCGAAGAGTGTTATAGTGTGAGCCGTGGCTGATATAATGCTAACCAAAAGTAAGGAAGTATGGAGAAAATTTGGTGCTCTCATGAACCACATTCCGAAGCGCAGAACCGATCGTATGAATATGTTTATCCCAATCCCGATGGTTTTCTTGAACATATGCCCTGATAGCAGATAAAATTTGCGATTAACGCGTTCGCTTGTGTTAGCTTGCGGGTGGTACCGAGGTGTTAACTGATGGTTAATGCCGTGCTTCAACAAAATATTGGCAAATGCTTTTGACGTGAATTGTTTTGCGTTATCGCTTACAATTGTTTCCGAAAAAGAGAAAAGGTTAAAAACGCGGGTTTCTAGGTATTTGCAGACATTTCTTGAAGTAGCATCACGCATTGCTTCTAAGAAAACAAATTTGGAATATTTGACGACTGCAATGAAGGTATAACAGTTCCCATCTTTAGAACGAGTGTACGGGCCAAGGAAATCAATGAATAGTTGCTGGAATTGGCACTTTACTTCGTAGAAATTTCCCATCGGAGATTTTGACAACTTATTAGACGGTTTGTATTCTTTACAAGTGTCGCATTTCTTAACAAAGTAGTAGAAATCCCGGATTATTCCTGGCCAATAATACATGCGTTGTATTATCTCTACTGTGTACCAAAGTGAATAACATTTGGTGGACAATGTGCATTTTCCAAAATATGCCCAATATGACTTTTCGGGATATACAACTTCCAAATTGGAATATCTGACGAGAGTTGATTTATCGAAGATTGCGATGATTTATAATAAATTCGGTTGTCGACCACCTTCATACTTTTATTACTAAGGGGATTATCTATCAAAATTTTTAGAGGTTCCAGATATTCGGGATCATCATCCAATTTTTCGATGCTTAACTCGCTCAAGGATTCGCAAAATTCCTCATCGTTATCTTCAGTGGACAAATCAAATGTATTTCTGGAGAGAGCATCCGGAACAACGTTCTCACAACTCTTTTTGTATTTAATGGTGAAATTAAATCGTTGCAGCTTTAAGCGCCAGCGAGCTCTTCTGGAGAGGTCCCGTTGCTCCATCAGCCATTTTAAACTTGCATGATCTGTGGTGATTGTAAAGGGCAAACCCTCTACAAATTGACGGAACTTCATCACGCTTAGTACGCCCGCCCACCACTCCAACTCGGTGACGCTATAGTTGCGTTGCGCCCCGTTTAATTTTTTGGAGAAAAAGGCAATTGGACGATCCTCACCACTTTCGGACTTTTGATATAAAACACTCCCCACACCGACTTTATTAGCGTCACACTCAATAAAGAAATGTTTTGTGAAATCCGGATTGCCCAACACTGGGGAAGAAGATAATGCAACTTTTAATTTACGGAAAGCGTCCTCAGCTTCCTCGGTCCAATGAAATTTTTGGGTTTTCATTAGTAATCGAGTAATTGGTTCAGCCGTTTCAGCATACTGGGGTATAAATCGCCTATACCATCCCATGACACCAAGAAACTGACGGATTTGCTTAACCGATTTTGGTCTATTATAATTTACGATTGCTGACACTCTTTCGGGATCTACTTTAAGGATACCATCACCAACGATAAATCCAAGATACTTGCTTGATCAATTGGTAATCAATAAATCGTCCAAGTAAACGAATATGCGGTGGTTCAGTTCGTGGCGTATCATCCGGTGCATTAATCGACACATAGTTTAGGGAGAATTACAAAAACCAAATGGCATTACTGTAAAGTGATACAGTGGTCGGCCTGGCACGGAAAATGCTGTTTTATCCCATGACCCTTCATCCAGAGGGATCTGCCAGAAGGCATCTTTCAAATCCAGGCTCGACATTAACCGGGTACTGTGGATAAGCATCTTTAACTGTCACGTCATTGACCTTCCGTGCATCAAGATAAAGCCGTATTTTGCCATTTGGCTTGCGCACTCGCGTCACTGGGGAACTCCACGAACTGTCCTCTATTACCCCCAATGATAACATGCGATCGGGTTCTTCCTAGATTTTGGCCTGAACGGCTGGAGATACCGCATAATGACGCTATTTGATTGGCTTGGCGTCCCCGACATCAATAACATGTGTGGCCAGATGCGTACGCCCAAGACCCAGGACAGCCGATGAAAGGAATTTTCGAATGATGTCGTTCAATATCTGTTGTTGATGGTCGGATAATTCGTGTTTAATCATGTGATTTAGTTCATCATCAATTACTTCGGATATTTGTCCATCGAAATTTACGATAGGATTGTTGCGACGTGCTTGGGGAGCATATGATGTATTTGTGGAAGGAATGTTAATGGTAAAATGGAACTCCCTAAAGAAATCCATGTCTAAACATAATGCTTGTGTTAAATTAGGAGAAATGTGAAACTTAATCAATTTTGTCTTACCAGCAAATGAAACAGGTATCATGATATATCCCAAAACAGCTTCTTTCTGTCCATTTGCTGTCTTAATCGAGGAAGGAAATAGGTGAAATTTTACCGATGGATGATTTAAATATAATGTCTAATTGAAATGTCTAACGAATGATGTCTAAAATGTCTAATTGAATGTATGGCCGGCAGTCATCAGGTGCGGATAGGCGCGATTCGGAAATTTGTTTTTTATTCCTTCGACAACTAAGCCAATACAGTTTATTTCGGTTGAATTTGGACGTCTGAAAATCATTCGCATAATAAGAAGAAAGACAAGTTTTCGGTATGCACTTATCAGAAAAATGTGGGATGTTTACGTTTGACGTTTGGTTAATTCGGGATCTGTGTTGGATGCGGCCTCTACTTGATTCTTGTTCTGGGGGCTGGATACATTTGATGTACGCACCCCCCGGTCGCCAGTTTCCCGGCGGTGGATTACATCTTAAGCACTAATCTGTCGTGTTACCTTGTCTACCACATCCTGGACAACTAATAAACATCCGTGGTTGATAATTCGTATGACTAGAAGAAGGGTTTTGGTTGAAGCTAGTATTCGGATGAGGAGCGGACACTGGAATTTGTATTGAAGTATCTTCTATCTTATTGCGAGTTAAAAGTCTATAATTTGTAAACATTTGCGGTGCTTTATCAGGGATGTAGCACGAGGTAGAAGGAAAGAACTCCGAAAGAACTCCTTACGCTGTTGACACATTAGTTCCGGGATAAAACTGGTACGCGTCCATGTATCTTCATATGCTGTACATTTCCTAAAGAGCTCATCAATACTGTCAATTTTAACGTCGGTGAATTTATCTTGCAACCCTGCCCTCATATTCCGCCTTATAATTTTTATAATTTCCTCTTCGTGTAATGCCGTTTCTGAACTGTAGTGTCATAGATATAAAGTCTTGGTAAAAATCATAAAAAGGTTCTCGTAATTTTTGTTTTCGGGATTCCATTTGTGCCCGGATATCATCGTCAGTCCGCAATCCTTGAAAGCATTTTTTAATTCTGCCTTTAGGTGGTCCCAAGTAGCATTTGGATTACGTTCAATGAAGTTCCAGTACCATTCCTTAACATTTCCTTTCAAAATATAAGTGCGTGAAGTGAACCGAACTGGCAGTTTTTGGTATAAAATTTGTAAAATAGAAAGTTTTCACTTTTCATTTCAATTTTATCGTCCAATTTAATCAAATTATTTCTACAAAACAGCAGTTATTACTTTTTAAAATTTTATAAAATACCTAATGGAAGCATCATGTAAAGATTCATCATAGTCTTGTTTCGTGGCCATAATAACCAAATCTAATTCAACATTGATCGTTTTTGCAATATCATTCTTATTAGAAATGATTTCCTCATTATTGCTATCAGCTTCATTAGGCGAGTATGTTGAAATATTCGACATTAATAATTCATCATTGTCATTTTCAAAATTTGCTGAGGGTGAGTTGTCCAAAAATTTCTTTGTCATTAATTTTGAAATTGTCTTGGAAAATTCATGCACTGATAATCGAAAAACAAAATCCAACGGGACCTGATTAAACCTTGATTAGAATAAAATCCGTTTTTGTATTTTCCTCCTGAATAGTATTCAATAAAAATAAAATCTAATTGTTTAAATCAAACCATTAAAATAATACATAGTTTTTTTAGGATTCTGTTGAATTGTCTTATGATATTCTAGCATAAAATTTAAGTTCACACGAATAACATTACATTTCTTTAATGCGGATTTCTGAGGATTTGGAACGTAAAGTAATTTACTGTGTCAAACAGGCGGTCAAATTTTTCGAAAAAACTATCTGTTGATGTTGCATTTGATTTAGCTTCATCCGAAAATATGTTAAAATCACTTATTGTTTTTTTACCCGCGGCAACAGTTCTGCTACATATTTGCGTAGCACAACTCTCATTTTTTTTTGAAAATTGTTGGAGAATGTGTCTAGATTACAGGAAAGAATATATAGGTGTCGTAACTGAAGCATCAAAGTACCCAAAACTACCGCTAAGGCGCCGGTCATAAATTCATTTTTGCTGATTCCGATATAATCATGTAGCATATCATTTAAGAGGTTTAGGACCAAGCAACCCTTTTATTATCAATGCTTTAGTTCACAAATATACACTTGCCATGAACATGGCTTAAGATCAGTTGCAACAAAAAATTTTAAATTTTCTAATTTTCAGAGTGCAGTGCTGATTACCTGTAACAAGCATACATAGCTTATTACATACAAGAGAAAAGACACCCAGTTTATCAAGCGGTGTATGTTCAAATTTTGAGCACAATGACGAACTTAAATAGAGCGGAATAGTTTTGGTTGTACAGATTTTAAAGAAAGTCAAAATATTTTATAAATCTGCAGTTTAATGATTCGGAAAATTTCTTTGTAATGATGTAGCAATTCCATAAATTATTAAATCATTTCACAATAAACTTACCAAAACTATTATTTGATATTATCGCATTTATATCGACGGACATTATTCTACGGCTTAACTCAAATACCCAATTATAATATTACGTTGATACTTTAACCTCCTGTCAGCCATGTCTTCCATGCAATTATAGTGTACTTAAGTAAATACTATTCGTATTTAGATTTTAATTATATCATTGTAACAAGGCAATTTACATTTCCCATGCATTACTCGTACTATGCCATTTATCGTCCGACGAAAGTTTATCTCATTATGCAAGCGCTTTTCTATTTCAATGACTCGGAATACGTAACCAGATTTATTAGATGAATACACGTAAGAATTTTTATTATGTGATTGATTGCTGGTCTCTCTATTTGGGACATACTAATTATTCACTTGTAACATAAAATATATAATGTATGTTATATGCGTGTCCATGTATACATAAACAATCATGTACATAGAAGTTGTCCATCATCATCGTGCGCAAAAAAATATCGAAAAAATGTTTGCTTTCTAAGATCTTTAATTACGTTAACCTTTTAACATTATTTTTAGTAAGACGATTTATTGGTTACCCGGTTATTTTGTTTACATAAATTAAATAGTCAACGTTGGTGTTAAAATAATGGTAATATCGATTTTGCGAGACTAAATATAGTTTTGGTCATCTGCATAATCTTAAGTGGGATAAAGCTTCTTTGCTAAATTTCTTATCTAATACTTTCGATTTCTTAATTTATTTAAGAAGTCCATCGCGCGCTTAAAGACAAATAGAAAACCAACAGCATATAATTCTTAAGTGGATCACAAACATGCGCGGTGTGAGAATATTATAGAAATGGAAAGTAAACAAAGAGTCAAGTAACTTTATAATATTTATCTTAAAGACGCATTGTAGGTTGGGTTGGTTGCTTGTGTTACAGTATAAAATAACTGGATTTTAAAGAAATTCAATCTCAAGTAATTTATTTGTTCGGTTGTTGATAATTTTTTTGTTTATATATTTATTTAATTGCGCTTAATCAATCGTTGTCTTATCAGTAAGGAGAGTGTGATAAAAATGTTTGTTGCTTTGATAAAAAAAAAACAAAACTTGTGTACATAACCGAAATTGGTATATACAGAAATGAATTTTAAGGTAAAGTGAAATTGTTCGATATAGGCTTGGTGATTTTCTCTGTTCACAGCCTAACAAGGTAATCAAGGAAATCAAAGAAAAATGCATTTCCCGCTCAATTAATTTTAAAAATTTAGCCAAATAAGGCAAACTTAATTACCGTTAGTGATATAGATGAAACCTAAACTAGCTACATGTTGAGTTGTTTACATATTCCGCGGCCACCATGCTGCATCTTAACTGAAGCCACATGTTTTAGGTGTTAATTTTAGCTCCTAAACTGCTTAGCGATGCGGTTGCTGATGACCCCAGTGACCTCTGGTGAATTTCAATGATAGCCTCAATTGCTTCGATTTCCGGGAATTTCGATTTTAATTTTAGGTCCAAGATGTCGGTAGTACTTATCTTTTCGGTCAAGTTGAATTGCGGCAGAAAAGAAAGTTTAAACTCGCTATTGTATGTCTTGTACACCCTGATACTATAAATCTCCTTTTAAGACTCAGAACTGCTTTAAGTATCAGAACTCCCTCACCATCTATACACTTGTTGTTTCAACTGTGTCGAAGATCCATGCATTATATCTGTGTAAAGGAATCCAAGTAGTGTTGTCTATCATTTGAAGTACCTGACAATTTGACGATCCTGTTTGAGTAGTTGCATTTCACAACTGTTTTTATTAGAGTTGTAATCAAAGAGTGGATGCCGTGTGTTGCAGAGGTATTCTCCATTTAAAGGAGTACAAGTGTTTATCCTGTTTTCTTATCACCTTCAGATAACTTGAGAATGGCTGAATATATACCTACTTCTGCAGATGAGTGTGGGTACCGGTATAGCATTGTACAAGGTTTATCAGGCCTTTGTACCAAAGAAATTGTTACTTCAAAAATTATGATTTCTCTAATTTTTATGGTTCTGACGGTTGTGATTTTGTAAATAGTAGCTATTTCTGTATTTTTGGTTTGGTTGTAAATTTGGTTATACTCAGATCATTCTGGAAAGTCGAGGATGTTTGTTTATCTCAAGAATTAAAGCAGGATGCGAACACAGAACATGAAGATACACAGTCTTCCTGCCGTTCACAGACAACTTATCGTACTTAGCATGAAGCGTCTAATTTCTAAGAGTGGTCGACTTCGCTTTGAATTCAACAAGTTCATGCAAGACTACCTGGAATCGGATTATATGGAGGAATTGCTAAAAGACCATGTCAGCCGGAATAGACCTGGTATCTTTCTCCTCACAGTAAAATGAAACGCAAACGGCGCGTGGTATTCAACATAAGCTTCGCGTTGGTTCAAGCATCAACACAGCAGCTTCGAAATGCTAACCCGTTTTCACAACATAAATTTGTTTTCGATGCAGATATCAAGCAGATCGACAGATCCTGATAGCCTTCGAACACGAAAATTATCAGGAAATCGTATGGCGGCCATCTCGAGATGAATCAATTTAGATTTATTGTTTGGTGCACTATCGCTTACGGTATACAGCCAGCGCTCTGAGACGAACAATAGAAATTCTCAATTGCAACCAAAGTCGCATCGAGGGATTTCTACGTATACAATTTGATGCCGGGCTCAGGCGACATCTTGAATTTATTCACAGCTCAGAGGTAAATAGTGGAACTGCAATGACGTGATGGCTTTGAACTGTGGAAGTGGTCCTCAAACAGCTTCTCAATGAGATGCCGATCGAATTTCGCGACCATCAGGGTCAAATTGAGGTGAATTGGGATGATTCAGTTAAAACACTTGTGCTACAAGTCTCCACTTGGCCGATTATGATAATCATCGTGAAAATCATTCTACAAGAATTATCAGTCGCAAAATCAATAGCTCAAAGATAGCTTACTTATTGTGATAATTGGAGGCTCCCAAAACCGGTCGCTCGATAAATCATTCGGCAAATCGAAGTAACCTTTAAATTCACAAGTTCAGCGATGCCTTTGAGAAAGTCTACGCAGCGGTGGTGTATGCATGTCCAACGTTTGCAGATGAATCTCTCAACATTACAATATGGGCATGGACCGACTCACAATCTGATTGACGCTCTGCACGTCTAATCCTGGACAACTTTTGCAGCTAATCGAGACTCGCAAATCCTAGATAACATTCAACCCCATTTGGAATTATGACGACACTAAGCACTTACCACTTCTCTTCGTATTGTCTTTCTCTATTACGCACCCCGCTGTAAACAAAATCTTAATAAAGCTTACGCTGAATCAAGCTACTGAATGGATTGTGTCGTATGAAAATTCAAAACTCAAAAACCGAGTATTTCCAGTCATGATTTCAACATAGAATTTTGAATTATTCCCAATTCCCAACCAGCGTGTAATTTATTGTTAATTCGCTCAAACAAGAACCATTGCTACTTGGATTAAAACAGCACTAAAACTAACAACTTAACCAAAGAGTTGAAGTGACTATGAAAAAAATTTCGTAAATTGTGTTACTCACCGAAAAAGGATCAATAAGGATATTACAGAATAAATGTAAAAAAGAGATGCAAATGATATACTGAGCAGATTCACGATTAAACTTATTCCACATTTGTAGGATTCAATCATAACCAATCTAAAAATAGAAATTATGACGTCGATGAAATTAGCAAAACCCATCCAACAGAATATGACAAGTAAATATGGGTTGGCATGGCGATAGTTGTTTAACGTTGGTAAAGTAGATACAAAATGTCGGTATGGTTGCTATATGTAAAGCATGTCGATAATGTAGGAAAAGTAAATATGTATATAAATTTATCAGATTATACGTTGATCCTTCCCTAAAAATAATGCGACAAAAACTGAAAATACATGTTTTCATTTCGGGATGAAATAAGTTACATTTATAATTAATTAATGATAAAATGAGGCTGCTTTCAGGAGTTTGTCACTTTGTCTCAGTAAATAAGTTAAGCGAAGACACAATCAACATTATCGCGTGTTCAATTTTCAGGTAATTTCTCAGTAAATACTGGGACTGAATTTATAAAAAATAGCAAAGGCGCAATCTGTATTATCGATTATAGCTTTAAAATCTAAATAAAAAATCGGATAAAACTAAATTTAGAATCTTGAACGTCAAACAGCAAATTTCAATGAAATATCAGACTGGTATGAACTATTACAGTATGTTTGCAATATAATGTTTCTATTTTTCAGTAATATCAAATGGATTGCAAAAATCACTCCTACAACCCCTTCCTTGAAAACCTCAGTTTGACATTGAAGACCGTTAGCTGCAGTAAGGGTTCAATGTTCGATAATCTGCTGCAAATGTCTCTAGAAACTTGTTTTCCATCTAAAACTTATATGTGTTTACTAATTGCGCCTCTGTTGCAGCTCAACGCCCACTCCAACCGTTGTCTAGTTATTAACGAATAATATTAGGGGTGCAAGTAGAAACTCTGTTTTTTTTATCAAATTCAACTTTGTTGAGAATATAAATGTTACAAAGATTAGTTGTTCGCGATAGGAACTTGCAAATTGAAGTGATATTGCTTGATGAGTAACTCCTAACTGTTCTGCAAGCTCTTTTTGAGTTTGACACGCATTTTCATCCATAAACCTTTAAGTTCTTCGTCTTCAAATTGTTTTACTATATTTGGACGTGGATTGTCCTCATGACTAAAATTATCATCACGAAATCTTGCAATCCACTTCTGTACTGTTGAATAAGTCTCAGAATGTTCACTCAGGCCCGATTCATACTTCTTCGTTTATTCATTCAAACAATTTTTTCGATCAATCCTATGGTCCCAAAATGACTATCTGTATTTGTTTTAGAAGAGATGATTGGTCGAAAAAAATGTTTGAATGAATGAACGAAGAACTATGAATCCGGTCTCAAAGTGAAGTTAATCAATTCCATAGGTTGAGAAACCATAGGTTTTTTCATTTGCATACAGAATAGAATGCAATGTCGTAAATTCACCTCTTAAAATTGATGCACACGGAACGACAGCTGATAAATAGGTCATAAACATAGGTATATATCTAAAACGGTGGGAGGTTTGGAAGCCGAGTTTCTACTTGCACATCTAATACATTGATTGTATATTTCTACTGTAAGCACATTTAATTATATGTAATTGCTGTTTGGTGGCCAGCCTTAAATATTCTGATCAACCTAAGCTGATTGGTGAGAGTATATCGAACAGCTGCCATGTGAATTTGTGGGGCTCTTAGGAGCATATCCAAGTAAATATTCTAGATAAATAAATGACTACGAGCTTTGTCACATCGAGAGCGCTGAGAGTTGAAAATGATTCGATAAGTAGGTGGGGAGAGAAAACAATTTGGCACGGCTACGGACCTGATTGTGCCTATGCCAATCCTTTAGGACAGCCCCACTAACCTAACCTAACTTAATTTTGCGAGTCTCAATATTTCTCTACACGCTGGGCCGAGGTACTAATGGTCTAACTCCAGCTCGAATATATAAGTCTAACAACTTTCCAGAGTTTTCGGATGTAAGAACGATAATTATGGATTATATCCTTTTTGGGAAGGAAGAAATTATATGTCAGCTTTAAACACCTTATGAAAATTACTTCTAGTCAAGGGAAGTGTGTTTCGATCGTCCTTAGTTTCGTTGGACACCATATTGAAATTAGCTTACCTTCAAATTTTACTAGGGAGTTCAGAGACACCCAGCGGTCACATTCTTCGCAGGTAGTTCCCAAGTTATTTCCCTATATATGCCTTAGTCGTCCCATGGCCACTATGGTGTGAGAGTAAAAATATGTTTCTAATGCTGCTTACTAGAATACAGTACCAAATATTTAAAATCTAAATCTTGTCCCAATTTAACCCGTCTAAGAGAGAGCCATCCAGACGAGAAAAACCTTTTACATAATTAGTTAAAACAAACTAATTTTAAATTAGATTTGAAGCTAATTAGTTTCTTCATTTCAGGTAAATGACATGCAACCTTCAACCGACCTTTACTGCACCATTGTAAAAAACCATAAATAAGAATTCAACCCCGCACATGTACGCGTTCTATTTATACACAGGTATTTAAACCACTTTCTATATTGCTCAACACAAAACAATGCACAAATTTGTTTTGCTTCCAAAGTAATTTTTAGATTTTCGGAGTACACAAATAAAAAGTTCTCGTGATCTAATCTAGATTTTCATTTCTAAAACACAAAAACAATGAAAAAAAAATATTCAATTTATTCTCATGTACCAAGACAATAAAAGTGCGGAAATCAAGTTCATCAGAATTTGTATACAGAAGTAAGATTTTTGTTTACACGTTGCAGTGATAGTAAAAGTATGTGAATTGAAGGAAATTTGAATTGAAAGCTCGCTGAGAAGATAAATTGGATTTGATATCGAATACTCTGTACCAAGGTTTAATTATATAAATTACGTACGTGTCTGTAATTTTGTTTGCAATTGAATTAATATTTTATTTAAGATTTCAAGGAAATGAAAAGATGTTTTGTTGCAAGGTGAACTTCATTCTGCGCTGCAGTCGCATGCACATTGTGTATTGGATAAAATATTTTTTTTCTGTAATACGATTTGGGTGTTTGCAGACGCCTTTTTGTATAGATAATCTCTTGATCTTGGCTATATACGGGGAATTATTGGTTTCCTTGGTAATTTTTTGAAAGGGCGCCACAGGTCAATGGTATATAGACCTTCGTTACTTTCTACATATAACTATAAAGTCATTTTATCATATTGAACATTAATTTCTTCACGTACGCGATTTGCGATTAAAAAATAACAGTAAATGTATATGCCTTGCGGTTTACGTTTCAATTCCTATTTCTAATTCCATCGAAATTTATCAACCATGACGCAGAAAAAATATTGTAATAGAAAACCAATAATAAAAAGAAGTCGACCCTTTAAGAGAATTAAGAAGTAAAGTGAATTTGTGTAGAAAGTGAATATTTTCTATTCTGCGATATAACATTTTGTGTTTATTTTTCACTTCCGGAATTTTTATTATTTTTTACCTCTGTATTATAATAAAATTATACATTATTTTGTGTAAATTATTTTCCGCTTATTTCAAATTCCAATTACTATGTGCTGTATAATTTACGTGACGTGGTTAAGGTAAAGGTTATTCGAGTTTATTGATTTTATACGCACGTCGTAATTGGAGATTGTTTACGTAATCGTAATTTATGGTAGGTGTTGGTTAATCGTCAGATTTAAAATTGCGTCCATTACATTTATCCACTTTACTGTCAGGTGTATATCAATCTTAGTCTACGTTATTTTTATTTGGTACTAGCTGACCCGGCGAACTTCGTACCGCCTCAAAATCAATAAATGTTGCTCAAAGTTATTATAGCTTAATTAAATTGAGTTTTTTTATTAAGATAAAATGAATTTCTCTCTCTCTCTCTCTCTCTCTCTCTCTCTCTCTCTCTCTCTCTCTCTCTCTCTCTCTCTCTCTCTCTCTCTCTCTCTCTCTCTCTCTCTCTCTCTCTCTCTCTCTCTCTCTCTCTCTCTCTCTCTCTCTCTCTCTCTGGCACTATACCCCATCAAGAGATTTGGCCGCCTTAAATGAGGTTTAATAATCATATTTTCATTTCGGATTATGACTAATGAGTGATTAATTCATTGATCCTAAACCAGCCGTGCAATTTTTTCCTTGTCACTACCGGGAATTGAACCCGAGACCTCCGGGGCGGATAAAATGAATACTCCAAATTAATTAAATTCAATCAAAATGAAATATATTTTACTTACATTGAAATGAATGTAATTCACGTGGCAGCAAGGAATTCGTTTTATTGAATTGATTCGAAATGATTCGCGTAGCATTGTTGCACTACTTTCTTTTAAACTATTTCCTGAGTAGGTTGCAATAGGGTCGATTCCCTTCAGTAAAACATCTTGTGATATACGACATTTTTTGTTTTATTGTCAGGTGCGAGAACGAACAAAGCGGATGGTATGTCGACACGTGAACATGCTACATGAGAATTGTTAATTGTCATGGCGAATGCAAGACGAATCGGAAATTGAATTCGTTTAAACTCGAATGGCATATCGGTTGGGTTAATCAGAATTCTCGGAATGAGAACTTCCTCACCTTTGAACTTTCCTTGAGATTTCTCAAAATAAAACGCGTTCCGTTATATAGTTTTAGTTGATTCAGGTTTCGTAGCATGATGATTCCCAGCAACACACCAACTTTCAGTTGTAAATTGTGCGGGGGCAAGCCAGCCAGATCCAATGAGTTTAAAAATTCAGTTGGACAGTTGGTTGATTCGTCTTTGTTTGTCACACAGTCGATAGATTTGAAGGAATGAAGTGGACCGACGATTAGATTTTGAATTGTGAAATTTAAGTGATCCCCATTTTTGTTCTTTGCCGCAAGAATTACTCGTTCACTCACCCAATTGTGATTTTTGTGGTTAGTAATATTGTTCGGGAACACTTTGTTGATGAGCTCGTCCTTCGTTGAGACAAAATTGCAAAAGTTCAGAGGAAACGATAAAAAATAAAATAAAGTAGAAATGTGCATGCAGCCTCCAGTCGGATTCGTAACCAGTACCTTGCGGTCCAAGCGCCGAAGCTTTAACCACTGCACCACTCGTCACATACAAACTACACCTACAAAATTCATATAAAAAAATGTTTTTTTATTAGATTTTTGGGACATCCCTTTTGAGTTTTTCCGACTTTTTTTTTTCCTAAACCACCACTGTATTGAGACGAACAAAATAAAAAAAAACAAAATGAACTAAATGTATGAGAAAATGAATTTTCTTGATAAATTTTTATTTGGTGAATTTTTCCGATGTTTTAATAGTTATTATGCTATTCGGAACGGAGTCAAATCCAACAAAAGAAAGATCATAAAAATCGGTCCAGCCGTTCTTCAGTTATAAATGGTGTAACTAACCCGACTTTGTTTTATTTATATAGATTAACTGTATCATTTCTTGCCGACTGACATCTGCTTTAATATATTATTGCTGTGTTTTTTTATTAGCGCCCGATAGCTGTATCCGGAGCAGCCAATTTTCTATGTGAAAACTTATATTTAGCGCGCTATTATTGCATTTAATTAATTTATTTATGACTAAGATTTTTCATTCAACTTTTTAATTAAAAATCGATAAAAAAATATCTCGGCTCACTTATTTATCGGGAGCCGCTATCGGGAGCGCTATCCATTTCAATGGGAAATTTGAAAAGGCTTTTAATTTTGTAAACCCCTGAAACCATTAGAAACTAAATCTTACAATAAAAAATTAAAACGCAGCAAAATGAATTTTTGTTTATAACGTCATGTCAAAATAAATGTCAACTAATATATTTCAGGTGATAAATGTTTGTTTTATTGATGAATTTAGTTTTAATTTTTATAGTACAGCGACACCAGTGAATAATAGCTGCAGTTTCAATAGAAAATTGCCATTTGGCTCCGGATAGTGCTCCAATATTAAAACACAGCATATAATTATTTTTAGTGAAATGAATAAACCATTAAACTTCTATGTAAAAAAGGAGATAAATATCATGCTGTATAAGATAGCGGAAATTTGACGGAAAATAAGAGATTGATATACTCGCCGCAAGTGGCAGCACTATCTCTGAAGAGAATTAATTTTGTTAGCGGAAATTTTTTATTCGTTATGTATCTCTTTTTTCACTAAATAAAACATCTCAGCGGAATAAAATATTAAAAGTGATCCTTAAAATGTCCCTGTATGCGATGCAAATTTTACAAAATTTAATTAAGAATTAGCCGAGTTCCCTCCAGTTTAAAATGTATTTATATCGTGTAGAATGTAGTGATACCATTTTTCATAAGGATTGGTTATGAAATGGCAAAGCTTCGTCCAGCACGAACAGATCCTAGAATTTTTTTCCAAAACTTACTTTAAAATCCCTGATCAATACTACTATCCACATTTCATCGTATTTCTATAAGAAATTGTGGAAAGACGGAATATTGTTAAATTTCAAGATTTCATTTACCGAGTTCCTTTACTGCGGAGATCAATCAATTTGTCATTTTAAGGATCACTTTTAATATTTTATTCCGTTGAAATGTTTTATTTGGTGAAAAAACAGATACAAAATAAATAAAAAATCCGCTGGTAATTACATAGCAAAAAATGCTCTTTAGTGATAGTGCTGCCACTTACGGCGAGTAGCATAACCGCCTATGTTACAGCAAATAAATATCTTGAAGAGCGTTATGGACCAAAATTAACACCTTTTTTGACCGATTTGCTTGACATTTTGACAGCTCGTCAGTCTGATATTCCGCGTCACAAAACAATCACGTTTCCGCTTGAGGAGCGTTTTGAAATATTGACAAATTATTTTCAAAATCCAGTCAATGCTGTGTAGCCGAATCCGTCCGAATATTGAAAAGAAATATGGGTCGTGAACGAGCGCCAAGCGAGACCGCTGTAGTGAAATGGATGAAAAAAATTCATGACAAATACTTGCTATTGGATGACAGAAGTGATACCCAAGCTCAGACAGTACGTACGATCAAGAATATGCGGCTGTGGTTTATAATGTCGGACAAAATCTATCGATCTCAACCCGACGCCGATCGCAGCAACTGGCCATTAGTCGCACCAGCCTGAGGAGAATACTGTACAAAGAGCTTGGATTATTCGCCTATACAAGGTCCGTATCATGCAGCAGTTGAGAGCAAATGGTGATCCGCTTCAATATCAGTTCTCTGCACGGGCCATAGAGCCCAGCTTCATATTGACATCGATTTTGGTCAAAAAATCATATTTTCAGATGAAGCGCATTTCTATCTCGAGGTTATGTAAACAGGCAGAACTGCCGGAGTTCAGAATAGCCACACGTAATCGAAGAGAAGCCACAATGCATCCACCTAAGAGAGACTGTTTGGTGTGGATTTTGGGGTGATGGCATAATGGTCCATTTTTTAATAAAATCCTGCTGGAAACGCCGTTACTGTCAATGGCGACCGTTACAGAGCCAGGCTGACCAACTTTTGCATGTAAACAACGTTTGGTTTCAACAAGATGGGGCCACCTGCCATACAAACCTGCGCGGAGCCGCGATTTGATGTTGTCTCAAAAAACTGAACTCAAAGAATGGCTTACTGTAAGGCCAGCAGAGGGAGTCACACGAAAAAATGTATTCATAATTCGGAGACTGCAACCTACACAAAAAAAAAGTTTCCACGAAAGAAAGATCACCCATTTTATAGCGTTTAAAAAAAAAATTTAAATGGCCCGCCTTTTAAAACCCTTCCTTGATTTTTGCTTACTCTATTTCGATTATAATTTTCATGCTTTGATGAAATTTTATTAATTGGCAATGTGAATTATATTTGGTGGCTTATCCCTTTTGTGTTTTACTAACACAATTGTGCGGGTAGGGCAAAAGTACCATGTCAAAAATTTATTTTTGTATGTTTTTTGAACCAACTTACACATTTGTGAATTCCTTTTTAACTTATTTTCGTCCTAAAAAAAAACACTATATCTATACACACAATTGTGTTAGTTTTATTTCAAATCAAGCGAAATTTTTTATCATCAACGCCATTACATACGATGGTTTTCTACTCATACATTTGTGTGGGTTGGACTAAAATTGAGCCGATTTTTTGTTTTTCTTGGTTGAAAAAGGGTTATAGTTAAAATACATATAATTTCAAAACTACACAATAAAATTTTGATTACCGATTTTATGGACATGACATAGACTTTAGTATAAAAATGCCAAATGGTCGGTCTCTGGGCTGGGTTTGGTCATATGTAATACAAAAAATAATTGCAACAGGCATGGTTTTTCTTCATGGCCTTTTGGTATGTACTTTAATAGAAAAGGGATTTTTTATTTCTAAATTTATATTGAAATAAGTTAACAAATTTGATTTAAAAAATCATCAAATGTAAAAATACAAACAAAATAAATTCGCTTTAATAACAACAATAATAAAATCACTGGAGGCATAAAACTGTCTTAATCTATCTTCACTGGTTTATTATCGCCATAGTTGGTTCTGTGTCTATCTAAGTGGAGGAACTCACGATCTCTTACATAGTTGTCTACTAGGAACCTTTATTTTAATTGAATTTAGTGCATTCGGTGCGTCGATTAGGCCTAGTAGGAGATTACTAATAAATGCATGTTTTAGGAATTCGCGCCTATTTTGTAGGTTAAGCAATAAACTGCTTTTGAATTTTCTCAATACTTTGGATATGTTCTTCGCAGAATGGACACGGAAGGATCTTAATTGTCTCCAAATCAAAAGTGTCACCCGTCCAACGTTTGGTAAAACCGAACAAAGACTGCGCCCTAGCGATGCATAGCTCAATGTGCTTAGTAAAATTCATGTTTTTAACTGAAGTAAGCCCTAGGTTTTTAGTTTCAAATACTACCTGAAGAAGTACATCATTTATAGTCTTGAGTTTGGGTTTTCGGTGAAATGATAGAGATTTGCAATTTTCAATGTTGAGATTCAGAGAATTAAACTCCCACAATATCACTAGGTTGTCAATGTCTTCTTGCAGTTTATTGGCATCGTCGACTCGATGGCTTAGTAGATTTAGAAGTCATCTATAAACATTAAAATTTTGGGAATCTTTATCACTTCAGTAAAACCAGCCTTGTGGTATAGAGATTTCTTGTATTGTAGCAATCTCCTCGATTACTGAAATAAGATTTGAACCAGAGTACGACCTGGCTGGAAAATTCGAACTTGAAAATGTATTCAAAAGTTTTGCGATGGCTGACGGAGTCGAAAGCTTTTGCAAAGTCGGTGCGTATATTACATTAACTTGTTTGTGCTTCTCAATTTCTTTAATAGAATAGCTGGTAAATTCTATAAGATTGGTCGAAATTGATTATTTGGGCATATAACCATGTTAGTATTGCGACATATACCGCGGAAGCACTTCATTCAATGAGTTGCATCTTACCAGTTCAAATAATTTAGGTGTAGCAGTTTTGACAATAGGTGTCTCTAGTTATGTCCCATTTTTTTGGAAAACTTGCCAATTGTAATAACTGTTTACACACCCCTATAATCTTAACCGTATCACTCCATGCAACGGAACTACTCATTTTCTTGGTTACTAGGTTATTAAATCGATACTTACAAAAGAATGGTTCACAAAAGTGGTTTTGGATTTTTTTTAAATCTTATTATGGCTTTATAAATATTTCCTTGCGACTGCTATCACTTCAAACGACATTTTCTATCACTTGAAATTTTGAGGAAACAAATAAATAGAATTTTTTTTCAAACTAAAGGTATAAACGGATCCCATTTGAAACGCGATATTTTAAAACGCGAATTATCAAAACGCGATATTTTAAAATGCGATATTTCAAAACACGATAGAGTACAAAACGCGATATGGTACAAAACGCGATATTTCAAAACGCGATATTTCAAAACACGATACGGTACAAAAAGCGATATGATACAAAACGGGAATTTAGGATCGGGTTATATCAGTCGGGTGAAGGGGAAACTTAATTTCAGTTTATTGGAATTTAAAAATCGATAGGGGCGAGTATATATAGAATCGGTATAAATCGGGTCGCTAAGCTCCCATCGCTTCGCAATGCACATTCTGCACCATAATGCGTTTCGAAATATCGTGTTTTGAAATATCGCGTTTTGTACCATATCGCGTTTTGTCATATCTCGTTTCAAAATATCGCGTTTTAAAATATCGCTTTTCGAGTGGATCCGGGTATAAACAGAACAAGAGCGACAACTCCACGACGATAAAAATAATTTTGTCTGCCGCCAATATCGCCTTAGTAAACACAAAAGAGCGTTAGCGACCGACGATATAACAAATTCCAAAACAAAACAACATAACAAACAACATAACCTGAAATATCTCGTGTTTAAAAATATAAAATTATGGAGTTGATTAAAATTATTAAATTGGTGACCATAGTTTATATTGTGTATTTGACCTACGAATATTATAATTCAATAGTGTCTCGTAGGCATTGGTGAGAAGTGTTAATCTGAGTAGAGATAAGCACGGGTTTTTTCGCCCAAGTTTTCTTCATATGCAAGCAAATGACCCAGAATATTTTCAAAAAGCGACGCGTATGAGTATTGAGCACTTCAAGCTATTGATTAAGCTAGTAAAATCAGAATTACAGAAGTACTCCCATAGAAAACCAATAAGGGTCGAATCCAGATTAGCGGTCACACTAATGTACGAAACATAAATATTATCTATAATTTAAAAACATAACAAAATGTATCTTCCCCAAGATATCTTGCGCATGGATGTTCTATGCAAGTTTTACCATGAAGCTTTAAAATGTGAGTTTCTACCGTCCGAGAAATAATATTAGAAACTTGCGATGCTTTATGGAAAATCAGTGAATTTTATGTTGCCAAGCCGAATTTTTTCGAAAGAACAAAAATCGCGTAAGGATTTGAAACCAAGACCGGAATGCCTAATTGCATAGGTGCCATCGACGGCAAACATGTCAATCTCAAATGTCCGCCGAAAAGCGGTTCATTATATTATAATTATAAGGGACACCATAGCATGGTACTATTAGGTGTATGTGATACAAACTACTCATTTATTGCTATCGACGTCGAAGCCTACGGTAGCCAGAGCGATTCCGGCATATTTCAAAATAGCGGTTTTGGCAAGCAATTAGCAGACGGGTCTCCCAAAACTAAATTGCTACCAAATTCTATCATAGACTTCCCCTACTACTTTGTCGGCAACTCTGCCTTCCCCTTAAAAACAAATTTAATGCGTCCATACCCTGGTAAACGTTTGTCGGCGACAAAGAGCAGTTTAACAAAAAATTGTCGCGTGCGAGAATAATAATTGAAAATACTTTTGGAATATTAGCAAATAGATGGAGAATCCTAGGCACCACGTTGAGTCTACATCCAAAAAATGCTGAGAAAGTTATTTTGGCTACTATAGTTTTGCACAATTTTTTAATATTACAGAAAAGTGAGTTATATTGCCCACAGGACTACATAGACCGAGAACAAAATGGAATATAATATTCCTGGAGACTGGCGCGATGATGGTGAAGAGCTACAGCAATACCGTGTTTTTAGAGGAAATCGCTCAACACGGGAAGCTTTCGAATTGAGAGACTGTTTAAAAAATGTCCTTCATTCAACTGATATTTAAACATGCTCTTCCTTATTTTACTTCATTAATAAACAGAGTGACATTTGATTAAATAAAACATTTACTGAAATTCAAATATAATTTTTTTGTTGTATCATATTTTCTTATTCAGACTACAATAACATGGTAAAAAGAAAATCAAATCAGGTACTTGATTTCGAGTGTGTCATTATAATGCTCACGTAATCTTTGGTGAACAGTATTTTATATTTCCATCTCCAATTCGTCTAACACCACTGGAGATAAGTGGGCCTTTTCTATTTTCACTGTCAATGATGAAAATAATAACGAAGTTGAACTGACAAGTTTGGTTGGCTCATCTAGTTGTTTAACCGCCTTAGATGCAACATCCAAAAAGTCTAAGAAATTTGTATGTATACGGCGCTTTTCGAAGATGAGGCAGTTATTGTACGTTTTTTTGCCGGAGTGGAACAAACAAAATGATGTTAACTTTACTTTCTTTGATCATCTATACTATCTAAAAAGTTCATTTGTTGCAAGTATTTCCATTTATTTGTGTGTTTCTCTTCGATGGGTTCATTTGGAGCACTCCCAGAAGATGGTGTTTGACGGTGTATTCTTCGATACGTATCGCGCAAACTCTTCCATTTGGATTTACATAATTCTTCTGAAATTGTTTAATCACATATAAAATATTTTAGACTTGTGCAAAGGAATTTTTTCAAAATTCATAATGTTTACCTGAAGATTTGAGATTAGCAGCATTCTCTCTCCAAATTTTTTCCTTAATGTCGGATCTCCTATAATTTAATTTTTTAAAATCATATAGAATTGGCTTTGCCCTAACCAGTTCTATTAACTTCTCCTTGAATAACATTATATTAAATTATAATAATCAGTAATCACCGGTATGTCTTTAGCAAACTTTTTTTTCGATCGAAAACTAATAAATTTACATTTAAGGTTAGAAACAAAATGACAACTAAAAATTTTCGGGTACCAATATAACGACGCAAAAAACAGTTAGCAGCATTGTATCGCTGGCCACAAAAATAGAAAAATCGCTGACGATTTTGGTTCCATGAGCAGCATATGATTTCCGTGTATTCTAAATTGACAGGCCATATCGCTTGTAGTTGTCGCTCTTGTTCTGTTTATACCGTAAGGCAACCAACTAAGATTTAATATTCTTCATTGAGGGGTTTGTATAAAATAATTTAGTAAATTTTGATTTTATTATCTAGTAACCAGGAAGATCGCGTGAAGTGATACGACTAAGGGAATAGAGATTCACTAGCGGATGTAATTATCAATGTCTTCTGCTTTACAAACACATTGGAAAAATTCAACAAACATGTTGGTTATGATCTGTGGATCACAAGACATTTGATCTTAAAATGGCATCCAATTACGTTCTTGAGAAAATAATTTGAGGTTTTCTTTATAACCCTTGTGTTTTTTGTTTTTAAGATACCATGGAGGATACTTCTTCGGTTTGCTCATAGACGGGAAATCGGGAATGGATAAACCAGTGCCTTTCAATAGATGTGTATTCAAAATATTGTTGTAAGTTATTCGATAAAATGGCAGTGCTAATTAGGTTCGTGCAGCATTCTAGATACAGGTTCATTCTTAACGTAATCAGATCGATGATGGTCGATTCCAAAGATAGAGGTACGGTTCTTAAATCTCGCGAATTTATATTTAGATTAATTTTTCCTAGTAGAAGAGGAGAATCAATATCGCCGGTTAATAATTGATGAATGAAAACCACGTCTGCAACAACTCGGCGCTTACTAAATTGTTGTAAATCAATAAGTTTGAGACGATTTTGGTATGGAGGCAGGTTGAACATGTCCACCTACGGTACCCCGCGCAAATCAAAGCGAAGATGTCTACGTTGAACTATACACTAATTCTCTTTATGTGAACGTCATGATAAGGCGAGCATACCTGGCTAGCATTCTCAAACAGGCGGCGAACGAAAGTAGAAAAAAGAGCCTTCGTAACATAATAGAGCGTAGAGCTTGCCTGGGGCCTTACTTTTGAATTCGAGGTTAATTTCTGACGGTGATAGTTTTCCTATAGCAAGCGTACAAACAAAAGAGAAAAGTATAGCTTTTTTAGCTGAAATTCAATTCGCTGTCACAAATGACACCCAAGTAACGGACAGAACTGGCTCTGGTAAACGCATCGTTCACGAGAAATCAAGATTATTCTCAACTCAAGATTATTCTTTGCACACCATGCGGAGAACCTATTGAGGTAGGACTGTAATAGGCTCTTGTCGATGGTGTTTGAAATTCGTTTGTAAATCTAGATGTCATCGGCGTACATAGATATGGCTGAATTTTTGGCTGAAGGAACTGATACTGATTACCTGAACAGCACATAATATATACGGTCTTTAAGATATAGACCCATCCAACGGAGAATGTGGGTAGGAAAGCCAAGGGCCCTAAGCCTAAACAAAATAACTTCATGACAAATCCTGTCAAACGGCTTACTAAAATCGGTGAAGATAACATCAACGTCATTTCCCGCCCCCATCAAATTTAATGTTTGTGAAGTGACTTCAGTAAGGTTTTTGGTCGAGGACCGGGCTATCAGAAAACAACAGGTTACAATATGTGTACAGTGAATCGTACAGTTGTTATAGGAAATTTTAATGAATTTTGTTTTACAGTCTCATATATAGACACGGTTTCCGAACAATGAAAATTTTAAGTCAAATGGACAAGATAAAAACTCTGACGAAATATTACCAACAAAGATTATGCTTGTTATCTTTAATTAGATTATAATGGTGATTACACGCATCTAGCTCATTTTATAAGCGATATTTAGAAAACTATAAGTTTAATTATTATATAAATTTATTTACACTAAAACTAGCAAGAAAATGGAAACGAGACCCTATGGAGTAATTTGACGGTACCAGACATAGACATCCAGCATCAATATCGAATTTCCAGTGCAGTAACCGAGAATTGGGACAATTTAGTGAAGAACCAATATATGCAACAAAAAAAATTACTCTCTCTCTCTGGCACTATATCCCATCAAGGGATTTGGCCGCCTCATATGAGATTTCATAATCATATTTTCATTTCGGATAATGAGTGATTAATTCATTGATCCTAAACCAGCCGTGAAATTTTTTCCTTGTCACCACCGGGAATCGAACCCGGGACCTCCGGTCGCTGGAGCAAGCATGCTAACCACTTTGCCACCGGGGCGGCAGCAAAAAAAAATACGCCTGGGAATATTTGTGAACCTTTATAAGGAAAAACGGCATACATTAAAAAAAACTAATTTGATAAAATATTGTCAAAAAATCGATTTCCATTGGTGCAGCTAAGGACTTCTCTCGCTCGTGATATAAATTACTCAACGCAGCGAGGTTCGTGGTGCGGAGCGGCTTCCCCCATCGGCTGTTTATCTCAGTTTGACAATATTACGTACGATGCGTCATGACAAAGGACCATCCTTCATGTTAGAGCATATCAAGTTTACAAAAAATTTCCATATATTTTAGTTGCAAATAACTTATGACGAATTTAAATCTAGACTTTCCCGACGGTATTTCCACCTGGTGGCTGACAACATGTGTCTACTTCATTTTGCACGCCCAATTTCATTTAGAAAATCTGATAGTAAAAAGTAGTAATTGCAAAGGAAGATTTCACAAAATCGTAGCACCAAATCCCTATTGGTCTATAATTCTTACTTCTTAAAGGTCTGGGCATGTAGCCTTGCTAGATATTGACAGTTCTATTCAAGTTCTACTAAAGTGAAAAAGAAGGCAAAAAGAGAAGAATTTTTTCTCTTGGACATTAATTATACTCTGTAAACAGGTTTATCGATCATATTGTCGCCCTCGATAATTATTCGCAGGTGTTCCCGGTGGTGACCAGACAAAATGTTAACGACTGAGTGTTTTTAATGTGTCATGTTTTATATATGTATGTACATATTACTGAATATTTCAAGTCGTAGTTATAGGCTTTGACCACAAATATTGTTTTAAAAACAAGGTTGTTAACTCTAAACTAAGGGGCTCCACCAGGTTGGGAAATCAGAGAATTTCCACAAGAACTTAACTGATGCAATTGGAGTCGGACATAACTGTGATCGCTTATACTGGTGACGTAGCATCTACTGATACCTTATAATTCATCACTGGATGGGTCAGCAAATTTCAATTAGGAGTAAACCCTCCCAAGCCAGAGCGGAACCTCTTTACAAAGAAATGAATCAGAAGCTGACGAATTTTGACTAGAGTACATTCCTCTTTATGCTTCGGTTTCACACTGAGAACCCAAGCTGATGATTTGTAATCACTTTGTAGAGAGTCTGTCGGTCATCAAGTCGCTGAAATCATCACGATTCTCCCACTGCCAGTGGTACCTGATAGAGCAAGTGTGGGAAGAATATCTCGCTCCATGGTACCACAACGGATCTTTACTAACTTAAGAATGAAGAGATAGTAACTAGGTTATGATTAACCTTGACGATCTAAATCAATTTGAGTTATTTGATAACCAAACATTCGATTTTGCGAGTATTGTCTGAAGTATTCTTATATAGGTTCGAAAACCAAAACGGCAAATTTCCATTTTGACTCATTGATTTAAAGAGTTCCTTTTACCGGCGTGTAATTTATCATACATCGGATACCGCCGAAGATGACCCGAAACGGAACGTCTAAAAAGACAAAATCAACCAGGTAAATGAGGTTCTTTATGGACATTAGTGCATTGTTATCCGAGATTCAAATGCAACTTATCTGGAAGTCACAGCACCAATATCTACCTTTTCAAGAAAATAGAATTATTAAGTCAATTGATCCGAATTATCGATCCGTTGAATATCACAAATATTTAAGCTCATGGTTAGTAACTGTTGAAATCGTACTAGGCTTAATTAATATTATATTAGAATCATATACGCAAATATTATGTATCTCATATAAGGACCTTCCGAATCATATTTACAATAGACAACCTTAGTAAAATTTGGAAAAGCGTTTACAATATAACGATCAGCTGTTATACACAACATTATTATCGTGATTGTGCTAATTTCTATTTTATAATATTTATGACATTTTGGCGGTTTCAAGGTTGCACAAGGTAAACAAATTATTCTTTTAAACTGATCAATTACTTAAACCTGAATATTTACGTCATTCCATCTTACTAATAAAATGTGAATGCGATTCTTTATAAATATTGATTGGTGATGAAATTCAACCCGTTCAAAATGCAACAACGAATTAATTAATGAAACCGCGCAGTTAATAATGTACAAAGACCTTTACGAATGATTTCATCCGGTTCGTTTAGTGCATGAACTCAAATATACGAGTAGTGTATAGCAGTAAGCTCCAGTAACCAATATTCATTTATGCCGCATCATTTGGTCTAACTGTTCATTTTATAAGATTAAAATACTTGTGTGTATGTATATGTATAAGAAATGGTCGAACGTATTGAGATCGAATTTATTTTTGCAATTTGTGTGTGCTGTGCACTGACGAGTCGAAACATAGAATTCAAGTCAATAAATCACTTTAGTTGGACTCTTAAATAAGACACAAGGCCGTTCGGTTATTTAAGAAATACAAAAACGAAAAAAAATTTAATCTTGTTTTTTTGATTTTATTTCTTCCATTAATTACTTAATATTTGCGGTTTTTTTTTAAATTAAATTTGGTCATCTGTATCAGATTATTATTGCGCCAATATTATAGATGGACACACTGATAAATCGTGAACATTTATAAAAATGTTAAAGGTAACCGTTTTAAATATAAAGTGCAGCAATTTCGATTCACTCGGATATTTAGGTGAGAAGCTTAACAGTCCGAGATTATTTACGTACAAGGTTGATGTGATGTCAAAAAGGTAATTACATTTTTTTAGCATTATTTAATCACTTAGTAATATTAATAGCAACTTTGAATCATCAAAATAGGCGTGAGTAACGCCGGCTTACTGCTTACCAATTCTAATTTGTTAGTGTTTTAAAGTTTGGTGTGACGCATACATTCCAATGCAAAATGTCATTAAAATTGTTGATATTTTTTTCAAGTTTTGGGTAGGTTTTGGTGTCTTATCAAACCAGTGATACCAGATATAGTATTCGAACATCATTATTCAACTGTAACATAGTTCATTAATTTGGGTGAGGTGCGCAACTAATCGAATTTTCATAACATGTGATAGGTTCGATCGAGCCTTGATGTAAATTTTGAGATGATAATATCGATAATTCCAGCTTCCTTGACAAAGATCAGCTGACATCTGCTACTTGTACGAAGTTTTCTATAACTCATTTGGATTTGTTTTAAAGCGAAAGCCTCCGAATCCCTATAATGCTGTATATTGTACATACCTGCGGATACAAGAATTGTCGCAATCATTCCCGCAGTTTAAACCATTCAAATTGCTTGAAATGCTTCATGCTCTGCCGAAATATAAGCCGCCATTTTTATTTTTGTTATATATTTGACAGAAAATATACATTTATTTGATAATTATATATTTGTGATGTAAAACTGTGGAGGTAAAGGGTAACTAACTACGAATTGATTGAATATTACACCTTTACACACAATTATAATTTTATATTTTATTTGTAATCATTTATTTATTACACAATTTATTATTTAATTATGATTTTATATAATATAAGAATTGGTTCACTGAATTTTATTTATAGTTACTTTAGTGAACTCTATTGGGTTTTTTTAGCACGAATTATATCCCAAATACTAACTTTTATTTATTTTCTTCCATTGTATTTATAGTCGAGAACAAAGAAACTCATGACGCTCTATCTATACTCCGTATTGCACAATCCTCAATTCTACACGAAAAATCGAGGACACAATTCAGGTTTGAACTCTACTACTACAAAGTTGATTCTGAAATTTTACTACTATAAAATGCATTGGTTAACCGCCACATTATCCTTCCCCCAGTGAAACGATACTTTTTATTTAAAACGATTTGGTTTATTTATAATGCGGCCAGATCTTGATTTAATTGGTTCGTCTATCTTTGGATCGAAAGTTACTTGCTTGCGAGATTTAGTGAATTTTGAATCAACTCTCGGATTTGTTGAACATGGATTTGGACTTGGTGTGTTCTGATGTTTTATAGCTGAATCATCAATGATGTTTGTCTGTGGTAATTCCTCAAAGCATGGTTTGAGTCGATTAACTGATACATTTGTTTTAACTCCTTTGATTAACAAACTGAAGTATTTCTCGCCTTGTTTAATGACAGGGAAGGGTCCCTCGTAAGGTGGTTGTAAAGAACGCCGAATTGCGTCCGTTCTGACAAACACTGCTTTACAATCGTACAACTCTTTAAAAACAAATACTTGTTTGTTAGAGTGTCGTGCAGCTGTCGATGGTTGTATGTTGTTAAAATGTTTTCGAAGTTGGTTTACCAATTCTGTTTGACTAACGAATTTACTGGTTGTTACAAAATCCGCTGGTAGTCTTAAATTTTGTCCGTAGACTAACTCTGCCGAAGTGCTTTTAAAGTCTTCACGGAACGCCGTTCTTAGTCCTAATAATACCAGGGGTAATGATTTAGTCCATTGCGTATTGGCAGTGCACATAATTGCACCTTTTAGCGTACGATGCCAACGCTCGATAATACCATTGCAAGCTGGATTATACGCTGTGGTTCGCTTGTGGTGGATACAAGTCGGGTTATTTCATCGAAAAGTGCAGACTCGAATTGAGCACCTCTATCGGTCACTATACTTAAAGGTACACCAAATCTACTGATCCAGTTTTTAACTAATGCGTCAACAATGGTTTCCGTACGAATATCTGGAATTGGAATAGCCTCAGTCCAACGAGTGTATCTGTCGATCATCGTTAAACAATAATTCTGATCTTCAGATGGTGGAAGAGGTCCAATGAGATCGATATGCAATTCTTCAAACCGA
Source organism: Nephrotoma appendiculata (assembly GCA_947310385.1). Taxonomy (NCBI): domain Eukaryota; kingdom Metazoa; phylum Arthropoda; class Insecta; order Diptera; family Tipulidae; genus Nephrotoma; species Nephrotoma appendiculata. The sequence goes on from OX371223.1 coordinate 303,312,314, forward strand.
TTGCTGGTTGTTCCGAATGAACCGACTTGACTGTGCACGTGTTTCGTTACCTTACATTTTTGGCATCTAATGCAACTTTTTGCCCAATTGCGTATTTCTCTGTTCATAGATGGCCAAATGAATTTAACTGAAATCTGTTTCACTGACGATCGAATGCTCGGATGTGAAATATTATGATAGGCCTCAAAGACTTGCCTACGAAACGCTTTTGGGACAAACGGTCGTTGTTTGCCATTTGAAATTTCACACGTTAGAAGATTGTCTGATCCAAAAATTCGAATTTTTGCCCATTTTAAGTTTGGATTTGATTCTACAAGGGCCGCTAATTCTGAATCGTTAGTTTGTGCTTGTGATAGGGTTTCATAGTCGATTGTAGTACCTATATTGATTTGTTCGATTCGAGATAAAGAATCAGCTAAGACATTTGAACTGCCCGCATCGTGTTGAATGTCTGAAGTAAACTGCGCAATTAGATCCAGATGACGTCGTTGTCTCGGTGAAGCTTTATCTAACTTTTGATGAAGTGCAAAAGTCAAAGGTTTGTGGTCCGTAAACAATACAAACTCCCTTCCTTCCACAAAATTTTTAAAGTGCTTGATTGCCGAATAAGCCGCTAGTAGCTCACGATCGTATGTGCTGTATCTTATTTCGGCGTCATGTAATTTTCACGAGAAAAAGAATAATGGTTGCCATCCTTCTTTTGTAAACTGTTGCAAAACTGCTCCCACGGCTATCTCGGACGCATCGACAAAAATTGCAAATTTAGCATCCGGAATTGGAAACGCTAGTTGCGTACAATTTGCTAATTTTGATTTGCAGATTTCGAAACTCTTAATTGACTCGTCAGTCCAATTGATTACTGATTTATCTTTCTTTTTTTTCCTAGATTGCTTAAAATAATCGTATAAGGGCGCCTGACTGTCTGCTGCTCCTGGTATGAAAATCCTATAATAATTAATCATTCCAAGGAATCTGAGCAATTCATCTGCAGTTTTAGGTCGTGATTTAGGTCGACTCTTTGTTGATCTGGGCGTATGCCATTTTTAGAAATTTGAAAACCTAAAAATGTTAGTTCATCTAACGCAAACTCACATTTGTTTAGGTTAATAACTAAACCTGCCTCGTCCAATCTTTGCAATACAATTTTAACATGTTTGCAGTGTTCATTCATATCCTTTGACGCAATAAGTATATCGTCAATGTACGTGAATACGAATGGTAAGTCTCTGAACAAAGCATGTACCATCCTTTGGAATGTTTGAGCTGCGTTTCGTAAGCCGAAAGTCATCCGCGGAAACTCAAACAAACCAAAAGGTGTAGTTAATGCCGTTTTTTCTATATCCGCGGGTTCAATTGGTACTTGGTGGTATGCCCTTACTAAATCAATTTTTGAGAATTTTGTGCAAGACTGTAATTGATTCGTGAAATCTGTTACGAAAGGTATCGGGTAGCGGTCTGGCTTCGTTAATGTATTCAACGATCGGTAATCACCACACAATCGCCAACTACCATCCTTTTTGGGTGTCAAGTGGAGAGGACTAGCCCAATTGCTTTTAGAAGGTCTGCAGATCCCTTGAGAAAGCCACGTCTCAATTTCTGCTTTTGCAATTGCCATTTTTTCAGAGCTCAATCGTCGAGCTTTTTCATAGCAAGGTTGACCTGTTGTCTCGATATGATGAGTCACGTTATGTTTTATGTTATTTAAATGTTGTGATTCTCGCGTTACCGAAACGAACTCTTGTAGTAATTTTAAAATTTCCGCTGGATAGGTGTTTGCTCTTATAGTCGTAATGCCATAGGATTGCATTTGTATAAAATTTCCCGATGTTTCACACTTGGTATTGGTATCAATTAACTTTTTCCGTTTGACATCAACCATTAACCCGTAATATGCTAGGAAATCTGCTCCTAAAATGCATCTATCCACCTTTGCAATGATAAATCTCCAATTAAACGACCTACGTAGACCAAGGTTAAGTATTAAATTTTTATACCCGTATGTATCGATTGACGATGAATTTGCTGCGAATAATTTAAACTCCGTTGGTTTAGCTAACTGTAAATTTGTAGGTGGAACTACTGAAATTTCGGCACCTGTTTCTACCAAAAATTGTAACCGACTTTGCAAATCTAAAATTGTGAAACGACTATTAGTTTTTAGGCTACTGTCGCCCGTCGAATGAAGCGCAGTGCCTAATGGTTTTCCGATTTACGATCATCGAAGTTACATGGTTTTGCACACTTTCTTGCATTGGATCCATATTTGAAATGATAATAACACATTGGGTGCTTAGTTACCTGCTCTTTAGACCGCGAACAACTGCGAATTCGTCCAGAATTTCGCGACCGAGATCTGTCAGATCGATGGTTGTGTATTGGATTAGGATTTGAGGAATTAAACTTCTTGAATAATTCTTCAACCCTTTTAGTTAATGCGTTGATCTGGTAAGATAGATTGTCTTCTTGCAGATCATTACTATTTGCGTTTACACCACAAATGGTTGCTGGTCTCTGTACATCCACGATTCTGTCCGCCGCCTTTGCCAATTGATTTAGACTAGACTCACTCATGCACGCCAAAATCTCCTGGGCATGAGTTGGTAGCCGTTGCATCCAAAGATTCCTTAACACTGGTTCCGTCACTTGATCCGTGGACAATGTTCCCATCTCACGCAACAGTTGAGACGGTTTTTTATCTCCTAACTGTAGTCCAGAGAGAAGACGATCTAATTTATTTTTGGCAGATTCACATAATCTCTCGATTATTACCGCCTTAAGGGATTCATATTTATTTATTTGCGGAGGATTGAGAATTTGATCTCGAACGCACTTAACGGTTTGCGAATCAATTGCCGCAATTAGATGTCCGTATTTGGTAGCATCTGATTTTACACCACCAATTTGAAATTGCGCTTCCAATTGGGTGAACCAAATTTCAGGATCGTCCCGATTGAAAGGCATGTATTTTACTGACACGTTATAAATTCGTGCCGTTTCACTACAAGAAGCCCCACCTTCTTGTTCGGCCTCCTGATTAGACATTATGGGTTAACCGATGCAGAAAAAGAAAAACAATAAAAATAAAACAAGTAATAATAATATAAACTGAAATAAATTACCCAGAATTATCGTGCAGAAAGCGGAAATATGCAATACAGAATATAGACAGAGTGCAATAACGAATTTATTTATTTTTTTTTTAAACTTTATTAATTCCGAAGACAATGGAAAAAAAAAATAAAAAATAAAAAATAAATGGATAAAATTCGCTTACCGATTAAACTTTTGATTCTGCTTTGGTTCAGGTCAGTTGCTTCTTTGTTGATTATTGAATGGCGTGTTCCACTTGAACGAAAATTCTGATATTGGAAACTTGTTGAAAGTTGGTTACCGTTTCTGCCAGGTTACAAATGTTGTATTAGTCTGCTGCTGGACGTATTTTACTACATATGAACGTTCATGTAGGTTGATATTACTTGTGGTTATTTTATAATGTTGTCCGTTGATCACCGTTTTATTTACTTTCCATAAATAACGATTAGAAAGGATTTTGTAATTTCCTTGGATGGTATGGTCGTCTTTCACACGTTTGTTCTAGTATTGCTAAAACTGATCGCTGCTGTTGCACTTGTGTGGAACTATAGTAATACGGAAACACGACCGAAATGAGGTTGTTAAACGATTTTTGCTGCTCTTGTTGTGGTTGTTGGTATTGCTGTGTTGTATCGATTTAGCACTGATACAACTACGATGTGAACAATAGTGATTTTTGCACGTGTTGTGTACATACATACATAGTTTTGATTTGTACTTCACTATTCACTGCTACTTAATTTTTTTGTATTCATGGTATATTGTTCGTTTTTTCGGGGTCACCAGTTTGTGGAGGTAAAGGGTAACTAACTACGAATTGATTGAATATTACACCTTTACACACAATTATAATTTTATGTTTTATTTGTAATCATTTATTTATTACACAATTTATTATTTAATTATGATTTTATATAATATAAGAATTGGTTCACTGAATTTTATTTATAGTTACTTTAGTGAACTCTATTGGGTTTTTTTAGCACGAATTATATCCCAAATACTAACTTTTATTTTTTTCTTCCATTGTATTTATAGTCGAGAACAAAGAAACTCATGACGCTCTATCTATACTCCGTATTGCACAATCCACAATTCTACACGAGAAATCGAGGACACAATTCAGGTTTGAACCTCCACTACTATAAAGTTGATTCTGAAATTTTACTACTATAAAATGCATTGGTTAACCGTCACAAAACAGTGTGATATATTTCTCTGTAAACCAGGATGAATATTACAATAAATCTAAATTACTTTTGAAAGAGGTGATAAAATTAAAAGTGGATTTTTCAAAAAATCAGTATAACTGTTGTGATGCTAACGCGAGAATGGCAAAATACAACCAGAAATATTCGATATCCGTGCCGAACCCGAACAGAGGGAACCGCAATTGAGCGATTGTGTGATTCCTGGCAACATTTACTTCACGATCGGGCTGGGCTACTCATTTACTAACTTATAACGACGAACAATTCCAAAATAAAAATTGCTGAAACTATAGAAAACGATTGAAATCATTATTGGTCGAAGATGTGCAACCAGCTATCGATATGGTAGCAGAAAGTGTTGCGGACTGGTATAAAATGGGCCAAGCAAATTTCGTTCAAGCTCAAATACTGGAGAAGGATGTATCCAACTTTGAGAATAAATTGTTATAACTGATAATTTTAAATAAAATTTTCGTTAAAATGGATTTTTATTTAATTTTTTTTGCTACTTATACATTGTACTCAGCATGATCCGATAAGCAATTTTGAGCGTTTCCATGCAATTTTGGCAAATATTTAGAGGGAGACCATCATCCTTAATAATCTGTAAAATTACATAAATTGCAAATATCTCTTCTGAACAACATTTTTTTAATTACTTACCGGTGATTGGTGGTAGTACAATGGTTATTTTTTTCCATAATATTTCCGTACTCTGGAATATCACTAAACATATGAACCATTTCCGGTGTAAATTTTTGTACCTATAGCAGTCGTGCAAGCTCGCACTTTATAAAGCACTCATAAGACCTGTGCTGACTTTCGGAAGTGAGAGCTGGACCATGACCTCTAACGACTGTAGATTATTATCTACCTTCGAAAGGAAGGTCATCCGTTCAATTTTTGGTCCTATTAAAGTTGCGAACAATGAACATCGGATTCGCATGAACCACGAAATAAAGCAACTTCTCGGAGGAATTATCGGCTTCATCAAATCTAATCGAGTGAAATGGCTCGGCCACGTTGCAAGGTCTCCACAACAACGAATGATTTACAAAGTGTTCCATCAACAACCAAATAAAAACCCGATGAACATGAGTTAGTTCCACGTCTAATAACATAATCTTAAATTACTTGCTCGAGTTGATCGGCTAATTCAACTTCATAGATATCTTCCAGCTCGGACAAATCATAGGCATTTATCATTTTTAAAACCGAATAGTTCTCCTTTTGAATCTTTATGGTGTTACTTTAGATGGATTCTACTCTATGAATTTTATTTGTTTAGCTGTGCACGTAAATAATGTCACCGTTCTACGAATATGTTAAGACATTCTCACACTATTTAAATTACATACAAACCTCTTTTATCCGGAACAACATCTAATATCCGGAAAATGTGTTTTTCGTATTCTTTCATTTTGCCTTTATTTATCGTATTTTCCAAAAACGAAATGATTTTACTACTATATGTAATCAACTAAAATAAATTTAAAATCTTAATAAAAGATACTGAAGTTTAAAAAATATTAAAATATGCTGTTTTACTATGAAATTATTAAAAAAAAATCTTTATCCGGAAAAATCTTTTATCCGGAATTGTTTGCCCCAGTCGCTCCGGATAAAAAGAGGTTGCACGTACTTAAATTTTCCTATCAATAACACTTAGCTATATAATTATAAATAGAGTATTTCTATTTTGAATAATTATAATAAAAACAAATTTAAAGATGACACAAAGACAAAATTCTTCACTCCGAAAATTGAAACGTCAAACTAATAAAAAATACGGATGTGAAGTTTATAACAAAATGAAAAATTAACAAAAACTTAAATTTGTTAAATTAACAAAAATAAACAGTCGGTAAAAGCAATGTTAATAATGGAAACCTGACAACAGACAAATTTCTTTTAATTAAAAACTATTATCAAAACTTAATTTTGATTGAAATAAAAAAACTAAAATTACAATTTAAAAATATCTATTTACATAAAAAAGACAAAACATTTAATGTAATTAAATAATGTTAATAAATTGGAGTATCCACTACTAAATAATCAGTTACATATATGTACATTGCCACAGCGAGCATTTCAAATGATGGCATAAGAGGTGCCCTTTCAAATAAAACTGGTCTCATCAAAAAACTACGAGATTTTCCTATTTGTTAATGCGTTGGAAAATCGAATCGCATTGAATATTTTGGTGATTTTTCGGTTCCAGTGTATTAATTATTGGCCAGATCACAGAGATACTACCGAGAAGTGACTAATATCAAATGATGGCATAAGGTGCTCTTTGAAATAAAATTGGTCTTATGAAAAAACTGCAAGATTTGAAATGCTCGCTGTGGCAATGTACATATATGTAACTGATTATTTAATAGTGGATACTCCAATTTATTAACATTATTTAATTACATTAAATGTTTTGTCTTTTATATGTAAATACATATTTTTAAATTGTAATTTTAGTTTTTTTATTTCAATCAAAATTAAGTTTTGATAATAGTTTTTAATTAAAAGAAATTTGTCTGTTGTCAGGTTTCCATTGTTAACATTGCTTTTACCGACTGTTTATTTTTGTTAATTTAACAAATTTTAGTTTTTGTTAATTTTTCATTTTGTTAAAAACTTTACATCCGTTAAAAAATGTACGCAAATCCTTTTACAAAAAAAGCGTAATTAGAATCCTTCATACTACTGAGAAATATTTATACGGCGTATTCACCGTCCAAGCGAAAATTATAAATGAAAAATTTTACAAGCAAAATGACGTACCAAATAGACTAATGTTTTGAGCAATGACTAACTTCAACGCAAAACTGCAGTATTTTTGCCACAATTTATCCGCAAGTATGTATACAGCATTAGGGTCAAAGGTAAAGAACAAAACATTTCTACGTATTTTGTACGAGTACGCCGACTAGAACTATAACAGTTTTTTTCAAAACTGATCGGTAAACTTTAGTTTGAGCACATTATAATCACCTTTTATGGTGTCAGTTTATACCGTTAAACCATCCTGCAATGTGTAACGGAATACATAGAGCACAAAATGCAAAACAGATATTCCAGTCCTAGACGAGAGTGGCTGGAATGGAGACTTAATCCCAAACACTTCTAATAATTTAAAAAAATGCGGTCGGTTTTTAATAAATTATTTTGGGATTTGACCTCCAACCTCTACCTAGCCACCCTCGTCAGGGACTATTGTACAATAGTTGCTTAGCATTTTCATACAGTCTTTGAACGTGAGAAGTTACTCTCGTGTGTTCATCGAATACGAAGACATTTGACATGGTGTGTTTGGTGGGCCTTCCATGGCTACATACATAATTCGAATGCTACATATAAATCAATTTTTCTTATCCAAAAAGTTGGAATCAAATTGGCGCACTTGTGTCAGTTCCGTATCTTGCAGCTTCCGTAAGTATTCGTGTTACGTCGCAGTGACCACCGGACAAATACTACCGGGCTTGAGGTGTTAATCGTACCGTGCTAATAACCGGCCAGGCTGGGGCTGGGGTCCAGTAACTAAAAAGCTAAGCATAGAACAGTATATCCGAATACCTGGCATCCTACGGATCAAACTACCTGATATGTGTACTGCGGATCTATGCACAAATGGAGATTTATTTTTCCATTATTCGTGGGAAAAACATGGATGAAACTTGGAATAGAAAAAAAAGTCTTAAAAACTGAAAACTTATGCTGCATGGGACTTTGGCCTTTAGGCCTGGGCCGACATGTGTTAACTATCACTTTTTTCACTTCGACGAAAAAACCGAGCTACCTACTTTGATGAAAACTTAAAAATTTTCATGAAAAAAAAAATATGTTTACTTCTAAAATACCGTTATTCTATCGAAAATGCATCGAAGCGAAAAAAGTGATAGTTACAACATGTCGGCACTGGTCTCCAATCATAAGTACACCGAACAACTAGCTCACTACGTTATTTGCAGTGTGTTAGGCTAAAACACGGCGTGAACTGGGCCCGGGTTAAAGTGTTAATCGTACCGTGCTGATAACCGACCAGGGTGGGGCCCAGGAAAAAAAAAACTAAGTCTCGAACAGTGTATCCGAATACGTGGCACCCAATCTCTAGGGCCAAGAGCTCAAACAAGGGTGGTTCCATCGTATCAACATACGAAACCAGGAAAAAGCCTGGAAAGCTTTAGCAAAGCTTAAAAAGATTCCATTGGCGGAGCAAACTGAGAAAAAGAGTAATGAAATTAAACTGGAGGGTTCGCCTGAAGGTTCTCTGTCCAAAAAGCAAAGCTCAGAGAAGGAATCACAAAGAAAATTGCAAAGAGAGCTGGAATGCAGGAAACTATAACTAGGCCTTTCAATGAGGTGATATAAAAGAGCACTTAGTGGTGGTTGTCATTGACAGATTCCACGAAAACGGATTTATATCGTACAGCAATCGGATGAAGGTGGAGAATGAATTAGCCGTCACGTATGTACAAATTATGAGTTAAACCGATGGACCCCGTTCGGCTGGCCGGGATGAAGAGTAGCTTTAGAATCGGTTAAGTTGTTATTTTGCGTCGATCAGCGGTCATTGACCCGGCATAAAAAGGCTTTAGAAACCCTATAGGTGAAGTAGGTCTGGTGCTAGACTAGAAGTAGTCACTAGAGAGGATATCCCCCGCAGACCTAGAGCAAGAGCTTGGATCCCAGCGGAGCAATCCTGAACAGCCGACCGCCGTCTGAAGAGTGGCCAATTTGGAAGAATCAAAGACTTATTATAGGTCAGATATTATCATACTGAATAGTGTGTGGCTGCGCTGGTGAAAACTAATAGTTTAATTAGCTATGGTTCCGGCGCAGTCGCAATCAAGATTCAGAATAAAAGGAGGAGATATCTTGATGACGCCGATAGAGGTCTCGGCTGATAACCTGAACATCATGAAATAGGTGAGGAGGTAGATATACTTTCTACAGACACGAACATGTCCACTTCGATGGGATTACTTTGTGGATCCCAGGTGAAAGAAAAGTCAGATGAGGACTCTGATGCAACTGTGGTGGAGGTTGAAGTAAAGGAGCAAATCTAATGTTGAGGTTCCGGCAGATTAACCTCCATCACTCCAAGGCAGCTGCAGAGGAGCTACATATTGACCTAGTCCAAAAACCTTGGATTATTTATTTATTTATTCTACCACACAGCATGTCAATGCAATTGGTTATTTACAAAAATATATAAAAATAATAATTAAAATTACAAAAAATAAAATAGGCCATATAAATTAAAAATTAATGTTCTAACAAAATGAAAACAAAAAATGGCACTAAACTCAAACCATTAACAACAATTAATAATTATAAATTACAATTTCTAATTACATTCTTTTATTTATTAAGATGAGCAGGAACAACAGTGATGGCACCAAAACTCAAGAGTAGCGATTGCCCTCTTGCTTTGCGAGAAGTGTGGTAATCAAAATACTCAGCAACGGTGTTGAGATCTCGTTGGATGCGAGAGGAGCGGTGTTGGGATCTCATTGAGGATCATAAATATTAAAGAGTGAAAGTATGTCAGCACAATCAACTTTATCACAAATAATATCCGGGCAAAAGTAGCATTTGCACACGTACGTCTATACGCCAGAGACTGAAGATCCAGGAAACGACAGCAGTCAAGGTAAGGTGAGAGACTGTAATCATCGTGCTGCAAAAAAGGTAATTTTTTGAGAACGAATAACAGAAACTGCTTTTGTATACTCCCAATTCTGTTAGAGTACAGTCATAGAACGGGGACCATATATGAAACTTGCGTACTCAAGCTGAGAACGAACGAAAGAGGTGTACAGTGACTTCAAAGTCAATGAGTCGTGATAATCTTTAGAATTTCGTTTAATACAATCGCATCGATGTGCGAGTTAAACTTTAATTCAAAATACAGTCGTTTAATGAGTAAACAAAGACTATCGCAGACTTGGATCTACAATATGTGATTACTTGGCATTTATCCACATTCAAAAATATATAATTTTTAACACATCAATCACAAACCATGTTCAAAGTCCCGCTGAAATATAACACGGTCTATTTCGTATGAAATGTTAGCAAATATTCTCATGTCGTCTGCAAATAAAATACAATCAGCGAATGTGAAACAGCTCGCAATGTATAAATAATAAAAAAAAACAGTGGACCCAAGTGGATACCGTGAGGCACACCAGACGAAGGAATGAAATATTCTGAGTAAGTAATATCAATCTTGACACACATTTTACGATTTGATAAGTAGGACATTAGCCAACCTAAAGGAATAATGCCACAATTTAAATTGCTAAGCTTATTGAACAATAACCGTTGATTGAGATTATCGAAAGCTTTAGCGCAGTCGGTATAAACCATATCGACCTGAATTTTTAAAGCAATGGAATTAACATATTCTGAAAAACTGCCAATTTAGTGACCGTTGAGCGGTTCAGAAAGAATCAATGCTGACGTCTGTTACCATTGACTCGAAGAGTTTTGGAATACAGGACAGAATAGAAAAACCACGATAATTAGTCACATTACTGCGGGATCCGTTTTAATAGATTGGAATTACATTTTATATTTTTCAAACATCAAGGAAAACGCCTTGTCTGAGACTTATGTTAAACAATTGGCATAAAGGGGTGGCAAAACCAAAGTTTCAACGCTGGTAAGCCATCACTCCATATTCATTAATGACTGCAACACATCAAGCTCAGAAAAAACAATTTTTTGTTAATTAGAGAGAGGTATCATTGGAGTTTATGAGATATTTTTAACAAACCGCTACTGAAGTAATCAGCAAAGAAATTGCAGATTGTTAATGGATTATCGGATTTTTGACCACCGAATTCCATAAACGGCGGTAAGCTGTTATTTTGGTTCTCCAGTTTCACAAATCTCCAAAATTTCTTCGGGTTACAGCGTAAATCGTCATCTACATCAATAATGTAATTATTGTACAGGAATCGGTTAAGATGGAAGAGGAGAACTGCCTGTGCTGAAACTAAAACTGAGTAAAATCGTAGGAAGACTAGTACGCCTATATCTCCTGTGAGCTTGATTACGCAGGGCCTTGCTTGAGCTCTTCAAAGAACCATGGGCAATGACGGGCGTGAGGCTTCGTTTTGGGGACAAACTTTCGTGTAGCAATATTTAACAACTCATTGGATGTGCCTACTTCACCATTGATATCCATGTATGATATAACAACTGTCTAATCAACTTCAGCTAGAAAATTGTTTATAAAACCGTGGGCGGCATTTGCATAATCAAATACAGAGCAATTCTTAATGAAATTCATGTTATTTGAAAATCCGCCGGAAACCTGAATTAATGATGATGATCCGGCCCACTAGGTTTTAGGAGTCCTAAATAAAAACTGATATACGCGAAAAAGGTAGACAAAATTCGTTCCTGAATGCTTGCCAAAGATAATCTGAATATATTTCTATTATCAAATTACAATAATTAAGATGTGAAAAGTGTAGAACAGTTTCAAAAACAATACAAGCTGAGCGAGTAGAAGTCAGTTATTCCAAACAAGATGAAACCCAGGCTCTACCGGACGATAGGAAGGAGAATAAACTCCAACACAAAATGTCACCAATGACAAGTCTACCTACAGGTTAAGTTCCAATCGGGTGGATTAACAGTATTGTTAGCGGATCATAGAGTTCTTTTATATTCGGTTTGATTTATAGCATTTAATATCCCAAACAACGCCAACGACGAAGCTACCAGTTCAATGTCAGTCGAAAGTATCCCCATAATGAAACCACCATAGGTACCAGCTCAAGCAAACTCATGGTTAATCCCATTTATGAGTAACTCCCCGATTTTGTGGTAAAACTCAGTACAGAAGACGCGTGTAAAACTGTATAGTAGACAGAGTGAGTTTGTCACTTAGAGTTGGAGCTGGGATACGAACAAAAACGGAATTTGACCTCTGAACTAACAATACCGTTGCGAGGCTCATGTTCGGCAACGTTGCAGTGAGATTGAAACCAAGTTGGAGCGAACGATGTTAAGAATGGCATACACTGGCATAGAAAGCACCAGAGATTGGAAATACTGAAAAATGAAGAGTGCTTAAGATTTGACCACGGCCAATGGCAAATGCTCAGTCCAAGATTTAATGTAAAAGACTGAAAAGAGGGACTGCACAGAAAGGAAGATATAATTCACAAAGTAGAGGAAATGTCCTTAGGAAAGACACAGAAGATAAATCAGTATGAATGTTAAAGGAGGGTCGTGCAATGAAGTTGATTGCTAGAGAGAAAGCGATCCAGAAGGCTGCAATAAAGAGGGATACCTGCTAAGATGGTATTTGTTAGAGAAACAGAGGTGTACTGACACAAGAGGGGGCAAAATAAGGATCAGAGACGAGATAGGGCAATTACATTGCCATATTGAATATATTGCAAATGCGCCTGTTCGGATGTGTTCATTCTGGACGAACAGAATTAATGCGAAGGTCGTGCGACGAATTATGATCATCGAATGGCCAAGGTACACTTATTAAGTATGCGTTTATTACAAGTATGCGTTAATAGCACCGGATCAATTAATCCCTCAATATTAAGCGATATATAAGCGGCTGGAGAGACAAGAATTGATATTTGGAACGCGAAAGGATTATCACAGCACATTCCAGAATTAGAAATTTTTCTAAACTTAGAAAAAATAGATATATGTCTTGTCTCGGAGACTTATTTAACAGAATCCATTTATTAAAATATGTGACTTTGAATACTACCATGAAGTGGGTCTAGCCACCTCCTCCATTTTATTAAAAATAATATTAAACATTATGATGTGCACGGCATTGAAGAAGAAATTATGCAAATTAAAACCATAAAAGTTGAATCAATCAATAATAGGGAACTGAGTGCCTCCTCTATGTACTGACCCCCACACCAACAACTAAAAAAAGAAGACTACAGTCGACCTTTAAAATCAATAGGACCAAATTTTTGTCAGAGGTGGTGATTTTAACGCAAAGAATACCTATCAGGGATTTAGACTTACAACCTCTAAAGAGAAAGAATTATTTAATGCAGCTCGCGATCTTCTTGACTTCTTGTGAAGGAGTATCATCTGACCACTCACCTGTGATCATGATACTGCAACATTTAATGGTACAATGATAATAAAAAAAGAATATTCATCTAAATTAACGAACAATAAAACCAATTGGGATCTATTCAAGAAATTAGTGGAAGAGTGAACAAATCTCGGTGAACCAACACAATCAAACATAACTATCCTCTTGAAGTCAGAGAGCTAGTTAAAGAGAAACGGAAAGCTCATAAAAACTGGTAGCCAATTTTTTGTGCAACAAATTAAAACAACTAATAAAGGAAATAAAGAACGAAAGCATAAATAACCAACTTCGAGGCCTTTCTGAACTAAAGAATGACGACTACTTGCTTTAGAAAGCTACGAAAGGGCTAAAATGAACCAAAATGCATGTGCCACCTATCAAAAATGACGACGGATCCTGGGCTAAAAGTGACAAACAGAAAGACTGTCTATTTGCTGCTTATTTAGAAGAGACTTTTCAACCGAGACAAACAGCAAATGAAAATACGACGGTCGTAAACAAAGTATGTAGATGATCTTAACATAAGGCTTGTGACCTTATTGGAACTTAAATCTGAAATCAATAATAACTTAAGTTACGGAAAAGCTCCAGGTTATGACTTAATTACTGTGCAAATTGTGAAAGCCATTTCCGGGAAAGTTTTGCGTAAATTAGTTCAAATAATGAATGCAGCATAAATTGAAATATGTTCCACGACAGTGGAAGGTAGCGAAAGTAATTATGATTCCAAATCCGTACACATCAACTTTACAAATCAAAATGTAAACTGTATTCCCGTAGTTCTCAACTCAAACCAAATTCCATATACAAATACAGCTAAATATCTTGACACGACCCTCGATGCTAAGCTAAGATGGCTTGAACACATCAAGAAGAAAAATGTAGAGTTAAACATCAATTATAGAAAAATATACTGGCTCATGACCGACCAAATGGTACAGTACATCCGGTTAGGTACCAGATTCGAATCCCAATAGGGACAGGATGCAAAAGGGAGTTTTCGTCATCTGATTACGATGGGTGATGGAAATGAACACAACTGTGACTCCCTGTCGAAGTGCACAACTCATGAGCCGAACGACCTTCCATGTCAGTATAGTCTGGCATAGAGCTTGCGCAATGTGCAGATGGTCTTAAAATCGGTCCTATAACCGTACGTCCTCGATTTGGTAAGCAATGCGTAAGGAAGGACGTCAAAAGTGAACCGCGAAACAGTTGGGAGTACTTAAGCCCCAGAACAGATTGCATAGAATAAAAACATAACATAACATACTGGCTCATGGGTAGAAATTCTGGGATCCCATAATACACAACAAATTACTTCTATACAGACAAACTAATGTACAAATGATACAATGTTTCCAAAATAAAGTGTTGCAAGGGATTGTAAATGCCCCATGGTACATTAGGAACGACAACCTTCATAGAGACTTAAAGATGGAATACGTTACCAATGAAATAAAGAACCAAGCAAGGAAACACGATTATCTCGACATGAAAATGCAGATATCCGTCGTATGTTGGACACAACCAACGGAGCGAGAAGATTTCAAAGGCAGAAACCGCTGGAGCTGGGCAGTTCGAATTAGTATAAGAAAGTATTGTAAAATGAGTAAAAGGTTACTCATCTTAATCCGAGAAACTATAATTTAAGATAGATAAATTACATACTATAGATGATCTCCGAATCAGTTGTATTATTGAGTAAATAATTCAAAAAAGGGTATCCCTCAATACTGATTGCATGATTTTTTACAATAGCTATGGCGGAGAATACTGAAATAACGAAAGGAATAATTTTAAACAGTGACGTTAGTCATCAAGGGGAGAGAGACAAGTTGGGGAGTTCACCGCATACATAGCAAAAACAGCCCGAAAATACGATGGAGTTTTTTTTTCTTAACAACGGGTTTTGAATTGTTAAGTTTACTGAAATGGTACACGAGCTCTTTAATCCACTAACATTAAATCACACCGTCTCTATCGTTGAGTACTAAACTAAACACCGTAGTAAATTTTGATTATAATTCTGACAAACAATAAATTAATGCGGCCAAGAAAGCCATTTTATATCTAAACGTTTTAATCAAATTGATTTATAACTAAAAAAAAAATCAATTGAGTGCACACGTAATCGATTAATGTACACTAAAATGGCAGAAAACAATTTATGATGGCCTAAATTATATTATTAAAAAGCATTTTGTAAAGAATCAAAATTTTACTGTCACTTTTACGTTTTATTTTATAACTTTATACTTATAACCATCAACATCATCATCATGATGATCATCATCATCATATTGTTTAAGGTGTTTTTTGTTTTGTTGTAATGAAATCATCCAACTAGTAAATGAGTTTTTGTTTACGCCATAAACTGAATATTTGATTGTCCAAATAATGTATGATGGTGCGCGGATTATCAAGATCGACATTTTCAAATTATGTAGATCAAGTTTGGTATCTCGTTAAATAGAATTTAAAGTATGCGCGCAACTTATGTAACATCTTTGCGCATATATTTGCATATTATCCGATGCATTGTATCATTTCAATGCCAAACGTATACAAATCTTTCATTTCAATTTGATATAAAAAAGGCAAAACTTTCCAAATGAAATACGTGACTTACGGTTTGATTCGCAGATTTTTTGCTTGTGGTTTTCGTTTCAAGTAGTATAACAGATTTCTAGATGAAACTATTGTAGGTTTACTCTTTAACTATAGGAATTATTTTAAATTGATATCAATTTACATAGCCGATATCAGTGCCTTGTTCATTTACCCATCTACAATTAAAAAGTTGCGGCGTCCCCATCCCTAGCCGTGTGGAGACATGTACAGTTCGGATTTCCGGTCTAGTAAGATAATGATCAGTTCAATACAGTACGGCTGGAACTTAGGAAGAAATTCATCGCTTAGTAGTGATGCAATGATCACCCCGTTACATTCGAGAAGTATAGGTTGTTAACGGGAGGCTTCAAACATAACATGTTCAGAAATTACTTGGCTTATCAAGCTCGTTAGGAGTATTTTTAATTTGACCTTGCAATGACGCTAGGCCACGTAAGGTTAACAAATGATCCGGCGCGGTGTAATGCGGGATCTCTACCACCAGGGGCGGAATCGTGAAATACGACCGGAAAATTTAAACGGATTTAAAAATATTTTCAAACTTATTAGATTAAAAGTATTCAAATTTACCATGATGGACGCAGATTGATTTATAAATGCAACTTCTATAATATTTGAAGAACAATGGCTAATCTTCTACAAGATTTTCGAAATTCATTTTTTACCGGTACAACATTTCCGTTTAAAACTGCTCGACTATGAAATATTTAGTTGACGAATTAAATTTTTATGTTAAACTTTCATGTATTTGAGTTTTCATACAAAATATCTACGCCAACTTTGACCATCTTTCGAATTTTTTTGTGTTTGTCCATTGAAATATTTTCTAACAATTCATTTTTCCGGTCGGATTTCATGATCTTGCCCCTGTATACATCAAAATAATTCTATATTTCCGGAATTTTTACAATTTTGAAATACAAAAGACTTCAATGCCATCTCATAAAATGAAGTGGCGACGAACCTGGGACAAGAAATTTGAAATTCGAAATGAATTTCGAAAATCTTGTCTTGAGATTAACCATTGCGCTTAAAACATTATAGAAGTTGCATTTATACATCAGCCTGCATCCATCATAGTAAATTTGAATACTTTTAATCTATAAAATTTGAAAATATTTTTAAATCCGTTTAAATTTTTCCGGTCGTATTTCATGATTCCGCCCCAGGTCTCCTGATTACAATCATTTCGCCTACAATCATGTCCACAACTTAGGAAAGTAACCAAATTTTAAGCAGCTGCTTAATAATTTTACGATGCTGGGCCCTATGACAGCCATGCTAGTTGAATTATTACAACTTTCAAGTTGTGAAGTCCTGTGGCACTATTCTGGTATTCCTTGGGAATTGGGAAAAACTTTTTTTTAGCATTTGTGTCTAAACTATATTTTTCTAGCCTACTCTTAGAATTAGTTATGTTCGATTTAGATGGTAGAAAATGCATGCATGCAAAATATTTGCATGAATTTAGAGCTGCACGCCATATAAAAATACCCATTAGTTGAAAGAGAGGGAGTATATGTAAACAAACATGGCGATGCCATAATTTTTTGGCGGCTTCTCATTGGATGCTATATGCTTTGACGTAGTCGTTGATAAATTAAATAAACCACACGCAGCTTTCTCGAGTTATAATTAATTATTTAATTAAATATAAAATGACAAATATAAATAAAAATAATGAGTTACTACAAATGATATTCGGTGATAGTGAAGTGGATGAAGATAATTTATTATTTAAAATTATCTTCGATAGTGATGATGGTGGGAACTCAAGTCCTCAAACGAAAAGAAAAAAAAAGTTTTGGGTACGATCTTATTATAAATATCGTGACCAAACCAGGGCTTTTGAAACTGTATTCCTGCCATTAAAACATTCTGATCCAGAGTTGTTTCATCACTATATGAGAATGTCACCTTCTCAATTTGATGCGCTTTTGCACAAAGTTGGGCCAGCGATCAAAAAACAAAATTTGATTCGCCAAAGCATTGAGCCCAGTGCACGATTGGTTATTACGCTTAGGTAACATTAATAAATACCTTTTTTTAAACAAAATATAATTTATTCACATACATAATATGCATTTTTTTAGATATTTGGCAACAGGTGAATCCCAAAAAATCATTTCAACATCATATACATGTTCGCCAGCTAGCGTTCATTTTATTATTGGAGAAACCACGCATGCCATTATAAATGCCCTTAAAACGGAGGTCTTTCCTAAATTAAATGAAAATACTTTTAGGAAAGTGGCAGATGGATTTGGGGCACGATGGAATTTTCCACACTGTATGGGTGCCGTAGATGGGAAACACATCGAGATACAAGATTCGTTTGGTGGTTCAACATTTTTTAATTATAAAAAGTGCCACTCGATAGTGTTAATGGCAGTATGCGATGAAAATTATAATTTCATCATGTGCGACATAGGGACCGCCGGAAGACAGCGATGGGGGTATTTTTCGAAATAGCAAGTTTGGTAAATTATTTTTCTCGAATGCGTTACCGCAAGTATAAAGTATATGTTGTATGTTAATACAGTAAAATTAATTAATAAAATATTTTGTTTAGGATACCTCGCCCATCCGATTTGTCGAGCCAAATAAAAGATATTCCATATGTCTTCGTTGCCGATGACGCGTTTGGGCTCCAAGAGAACCTTTTAAAACCGTACTCAAAGTACCTCACAATTGGAGCTCGCAGGATGATTGAAAATTCTTTTGGGATATTGGTGTCTAAATGGCGGATATTTAGGCAACCAATAATTGCAAATGTAAGTACATCAACATTTTATACTCATGACATTATTTTCTTTTAATTATTGTATAAATTTTAATTATATAGATTCACACAGATGAAAAAATAGTTGGCGCTTGCGTATGCCTCCACAACTGGCTACGACAGCAAACCAGTCGCACGCCATACATCACTGAGGGTTTAGTGGATGTAAAAAACATAAATAGAGCAGATGACAGTGGAGCTTGGCGTCATGATCAAACGACGAATATACGAAGCATGAAGGTCAAATCATTCAACCCTACCAAAAGAACTAAGGAAGTTAGGGATAAATTCGCGGACTATTTTAGCGCTGATGGTGCGGTACCATGGCAAATGGATAAAATTTAAGTGTGTAATTTTAAACAGTTTCTTACTACAGTTTCTTCTAAATTAAAATTTAATGTATATTTTTCGTTTAGAAATCAGAATTGGCTTTATTTTCTTTTTTTAGGATTTCCTTTTCAGAACTTTTTGTTTTATAAAAATTTGTTTCTGAAAAATTGAAAAAATAAGAGGTTTTTATGGCGCATGGAAGTCAAATTAACTAGCATAATAATTTCTGGACAGTACAGTAGGCTTCCATTTGAGCTTTTCCTCAAATAAAAATAAAAAAATAAATTTGAATTTTTTTATTCATTTTACTGTTTTATTTTTAAATTTGTTAAAATTTTCATTATTTGAAATTTTGCATCTATTTTATTAGTTGCATTTAAATCGGTGAGCTCGCTCGATACCAATTCTCCGAAAATCTGGTCGGAGCTACGTTGAGTTGGTGGCTCTGACTTTGCCGCATAAAACTTCAACGCTTCCTTTTTTAAGTTCAGCTTTTCGAGCTCCAGCCCCTCGCCCGAATTCTTTGTCTCTACAATAAAATTAAATGTATGTAATGTTTGTATATATGTTTATAATATTTGTTTATATACATGTATTGTCACGACTCCATTTGCCTTCCAAATGGTATTTAGAAACATCAAGAGTCTTGATTTGTCAGCGGCAAATTTATACACAAGGTTCCATCGACCTTTATTAGTATACCTTTATTTATACCATGTTCCGTGACGTGCCGTTGGAAGATACTTTGCTTTGCTTTAAATACTCCATGGAAGTACTTATTTCTTGCCCCTCTAAAGAGTGACAATTTTAACTTTTTTGCTCCTTGCTTTCTTTACGGTACGCTCTTCTAAGTCTTCAAAGCTTATGTATAAAACAACAGAGTTGCCAACAACAGAGGCTACAGTTTAACCAACTATATCGTTTCTTAGCTCCTCTCTTCCTAGGAATTGAGTTATTGCAGATACATGCTCGTTAGCTGTGTTGAGATCGGTTTCACATGAGTATCAATTTCATTGATCAAGTTTAATTCTGGGCCGCCTGACTAGAATTCAATGAAACAATCACTCGCTAATTGAAACACTACTTGATTTCAGTAACCTGAATAATGCAGCGAAATTCCCTCATGAGATGTAACGCCAATGCAAAAATAGATTAATGATATTAGCATTGAACAATGGAGAAAATGGTGATTGAACCAATGTGCAAAGACAATTAAATACAAGGGACTAATCTAAATTGAGAGAGGATAAGGGACTTGATCGCAATTGCAGCGACAACTGGATTCCATAATATCGCGTTCATTATTAATTAGAACTGTATAACTATTGCCATCTGTTCAAGCACATAACATTAGCGACACAAATATGTCATCAGCATAAATAAGTATACGAAGAGGTTAATGCACTTAAATCGCATATACGCCAAATATATTACAAATCATTCTTGACGGTGTGTCAATAATTCTTATATGTCGAGTCAGCAACTATAAAGTTCAATATACGAACTATAAATTTATATTAGAATTAAGTAAACTATAATGTTAGCAATTATATTTTGTTGCTGTTATCAATATTATAAAATTTGTATATAAACCAAAGCAAAATTAATAAAAGTTGAGTAGTTAAATACACTTCAGACTGTTATTATCCCTCACAACTCACTACGAAGCTAAGTTAGGAATTACAACCCGACTTAACACCATCTATAACAGTAACCGTAACAGCCAACTTCGAAAATTTCGAACCATGCCCGTATTGAAACTGAAATCAACCACTAGATTGAACGTTTTAGGAGTGCCGGTCACCACAATGCGGATATCCTTATGATCAACTGTATATCGCCAACAAGAAATCAATAGAGAAAAATTCCATGACTGGAACCAACTCTTACTCATCACATCCACACGGAAGTTCCGTGCATCATCGTATTCTTCGCTCACATCACAAACCTACCACACAATCAACTCGTTCGTTTATCGTCACTTCGGCACTCTCACACATCGACATGTCAAGTTTGTGGATGAAATCACAACATGTTCCAGCGTGCTCAATTCAAAGCTCTCACAGAAAGCTCTCAATGAAAGAAGAAATATTTCAATGGCTTACGCATGGGCAGTGCCATAAAAAACACCACTCGTTACTGCACCTTTTAAAGTCGAATCCTGAATAACCAATCGCTATTGTAGCACACACCCATCAAGAATTTATGACTCGAACTATGTTAGATTTGACATCAAAGCTTAGTCTAATCTCGAAAACTCGCACCGGATTAAACAAGAACACAAACCGCAGTCACGATCAGTGGAATTAATGCCAATGATGTGCCCATTACACGAATGTTTTTTTTTTTTGTCCTTGGATCGGAAATCTAGCGCGCATTATTATCATCCCGGACAAATAAATATTTTACTCGAAGATGATGTCATTGGAATGCTTCACGATAGCTGAATCATGGATATAACGGGTGTTAAGGGCCCCCTTCGCTCAAAACACGAAACTCGGAATGTCCTAATTCACAAAGTCGAGTGCAAGGTACCAATAACTATCAGTTTTACGGTGACTATCGATGCGAACGTTAATAACACACGCAGGCTATTTTCGGAAATCGAAAACCTTACTTTACTTCGAGAACCAACACAAGATGAGTTAAAGTGTGAGCGCTTGCGAATCCTAGATGAATACCTAGGAGTGTCACAATCCTTGGATTACCTTCAACCTACTAATTGAAACTATTACACAACCATCTAATGTGGTGGACAGGTTCATTTGTGGCGCTTACATCAACATTGATGAGTAGAGGCCAACATCATTCGTCGGCCGCACATAGAAGCCGTAATTTATCATAACGACATGTGAATTAGACCCACCCTTGTGTAGCAAGTAATTTTGTAATACAAACAGTTGGTAATTAATATAAATATTTTTTTTGGTGAATTTTTAAGCTCTGTAATTTATTAGGAATGAGAAAAGTGAAAGACATGAGTAGCGTGGATAAAATTAAAATAGAGAATTTATTAAAAACATATATGCATTCGAACCGACAAATTGCAATAATGCCAAAACTTTCTCGGCATACAGTCGACGAAAATATTCCGTCAACACCGAGCGATTGGAGTCATTGCCGTGCGGTCTCCGCAAAACCACCGACAGAGATGACCGGCTAATTATAAAAACAGCACTCCAAAATGCACGATACGATCACGATTGTAATATGTCAGACTCAAATATCGCAGACCAGCCAAGAAGCTCAGGTTGACACCAAAAATGAAGAATGCACGCCTGCAATGGGCAAAATTGCACAGAAATTGTACGGTTAAAGATTGGAAATAGGTAAATGAGTACAAATTTTGTCATTAATAAATCATAATTGTATCATAAATTTCACTTTTGCAACTTACATCCTCTTTGCAACAGGTGATCTTTAGCGATGAATCCTGACTTAAAGCAATGACGGAGAGTGGTAATTTCGTTGGACGAAGACCCAAGAAACACGTTATAGTGATGAACCTGAAAAGAAGAAAATTGAACTTCCCCCATCAGTCATGATCTGGTCATGCATAACCGCGAATGGCACCGGGCCTCTGTAGTTTGTGGAGGGCACCATGAATGAAGTGCAATATAAAAAGTTTGTTGAGACTGTATTTTTGCCTTTCCTAAACTCACTAAATGGGTAAGAAGGGCCATACACCTTCATGCAGGATGGAGCATCGTGTCATACAGCAAAAAAGATAAAAACTCTGTTTCAAGAGCATAGCTTACACCTTTTATCATGGCCCGGAAACTCACCCGATCTAAATCCGGTCGAAAATGTGTGGAGCATGTTGAAAAAGTTTGGGTACTCATCCCCGAACCCAACAATAGCTATTCTGAAAGATTATATTCACAGACATTAGCAAGAGAATGCAAAACAGCATGAAGTGGCAAAAACTTATATTTCCAGTATTCCAGCTAAGATTAATCGGTGACATTTTTAATGCTGCAGAGCCGTCAGATCTTGTTCTTGTAATTGGCGATTTTAATCTACCTAGTACCGAATGGACGTTTGATAAGGATGTTAACTGTTGTCTACTATCCAATTTGATCTCTGATGAATGCTTGTTTGTCGACTCAATGCTAAGATGCAATTTGATCAAATTACCCATATACCAAATGTGAATGGACGGATGCTGGTTTTGATATTTACTAATGAATTGAATATCATCAGCGTATCACTATCCCTGGCTCCCTTTGCTCTGAACGATCAGCACCACATACCTATGTAAATCTTATTTGATGTGCGGGAATGTCAGTTAATAGCAACCACCGTTCACCAGTCTGATGCGATGACATACAACTTTAGAAAAAAAATGTAAATGAATTCAATCAACAATTGGGAAACATCAATTGGCATGACGAATTTACCGATAATATCAACATGAATGTTAACAAATTGTATGACAGTTTGACTCGATGCTGCGACCGGACAGTACCATTAAAAAGATCCAATCGAATAATAACCCTCCATGGTACAATAACGCTCTGATAAATCTAAAAAAATTAAAAACTACAGCTTATCAGAAAATGTAAAAAAGCAACTCAGAAACCGATAAAATAGCATTCATCGACATCAACTCCAAATTTGAAAATTATTCAAAATTCGATTAAATCCGATCCTAAAACTTTCTGGAAATATTTTGCTACAAAACGTGAAGTTAAAGGCTATCCTGCGCAACAATGCACCTAGGGGAATCGAAATCATCTTTCTCTCAAGAAATTGCGAATATGTTTGCAAAATTTTTTCAATCAACATACAAACCTGAAGATATTTACGATTTCCATTTACGATTACATCGCCTACTATTGGTGAAGACGATTTAACTGAAGCAATAAACCACCTTGGAGATAGTTGTGGGCCAGATGGGATCCCATGCTAAAAAATCTTGCCGAACAATTTGATCCACCTCTATGGATACTGTTTAATATGTCGCTTAGTACTGGAATTTTTCCTACTATATGGAAATCCTCAAAGGTTACGCCCATATTCAAATCACGAAACAGGAACGATGTTTCATGCTACAGAGGTATCTCAACCACATCAATGATACCAAAGCTGTTTGAAATAGTTGTATGCAAAAGCTTTAAATCTATCATCCCGCGTCACCTTTCCAACGACCACAACTAATCTGGTTGAATTTACCAGTTATATTGTTAAATCTTAAATCCATTGAACAGAATCGGCAGGTCATCGCAGTCTACACCGACTTCAGCAAAGCTTACGATTCCATCAGTCGTTGGAAAGCGCTTCGAAATCTACATTCTTTCGGCTTTTCAACCGACTTTGTCATCTGGTTTTGCTCATTTGTCTCCGATAGATCTCAATTTATCGAGATTGATGGACGAAGATCTAATTTAATAAAAGTCTCATCGGGTGTTCCAGAAGGATCGCACGTCGGCCCGTGAATTTTCCTAATATTTATTAATGACATAGTCAATGTTATTGTCAATTCCTCTTTTGTTCGCGGACGACCTAAGGATTTTTAAAATAATTGCAAATGAACATGATTCAACTTTACTACAAGACGACATTAATAGGATCAGTGAGTGGTGTAAAGTCAATCAACTCCACCTTAACATCAACAAATGTAAAGTCATGTCATTTCATCGAAAGAATCCATGTTCTGCTTTATCAGTCGATGGACCAAAGAAATAATGGATCAAAGGACATTGTTCATACTATACTTCAGCTACGTTAGATCCCAACTGGAATATGCAGCTCAAGTATGGTGTCCTTTCTATCAAGACCACATTGATAGATTAGAAAGTATCCAGAAACAAGCTTTGCTGTTTATTATGAAGAAAACTGATTTGGACTATGACCATGACATTCCTTACCACCTCAACGTTGCTCGTCTTCCATCCTACCTAGTCAGATGTAATAACTATAAGATCCTGACACTGGCGAATAGACGAAAAATACTGGGGTCAATCTTCATTGCCAACGTACTCCTAGTAAAACGGACTCACCTTATATTCTTGGAAATCTGAAAAATTACACTCCTACCCGGAACCTTAGGTAACACAATTTCTTACAACCAGATTAACACAGGACTAATTATGGTGAACACGAACCTATTAACACAATGGCCAAAATGTTTAATGATGTACAAGAACTGTTCGACTTTTCAATAACTATAGGTGACTGCTTCAAAAAAAAATTGAAGAAATTTTTTTTATAAATTTCGTTTTTCAACTTTTGACGCTTTTTTGTAATACTTTTAATATATGTTCTATATACAGGGTGGTCCAAAAGTCTGGAAACGGTGAATTTATTTCGCGCACGGGTTAAAAATCGGAATTCTGATACTTGGGTCTTTAGTAATTTCACCCGAGGAGTCGAATTGGCCCATCGGATTTTGGGCCCGATGGGGCCTTATACGAGATATGAGGCCCAACTTTGAAATTTCAAATGCAAACCCATCTTTTTTATTGCAGATTCGGATTCAGCGGGAAATTTTACATTCGAATTAGTTAAAACCAAAAATTTTTTCGTCCATTTTTGGGTCCTATGCAGCGTTTTTTGTTAAAAAAATCCGGGGGCGTCTGAATCATTCAGACCAGGGGGCACATATCGATATTCTGATACTGGAGATTTTCGCTGTTAAAGGGCTCAATTCAAGTGTGAGGGGATATGTTTTATTCTGACCTTAAGTAAACCATTTGATACTCATAGGCCCATAGGGCAGGTAAAGGGCTCAGCCCTGGGAATTCAAATAACAATCTACATTTTATTGCGGATTTTACTTTATTTATAACTTGTCACGGTACTGGACATGATTATTTTATAAGATGTTGTAACGAACGAGTTCATTAAGACACTGTGGTACTTGACTACCGTGAGAAGGTACTAGCAATTTTAATTATTCAATCCAAAAATTCAAACCAAAATCTCTCACGGATACATCGAAGTTGAAGTTTTTATAATCTCAAATACTACATGATCTCAATGCAATAACCAATTTGGGTATATTGATTATGAGCAGCGTAATCATACATTGTATCTGTGTATAAGTACGATTGATGATGTGCACATTTAAAGAATGATTAAATTTACTATTGGCACACCGTTCCATTTGATCTTTGTTAGTGTAATGTCAATTTCCCCAATCAATCTTATATGAGATGTATTTGCTTAATATTGATGTACCAGTACAAGTATGCAGATCAAATGGTGAAGCCTCTCATTAAATTTAATCTCTTTAGAAATAAAAAAATAATATACCTCTCTTCATTGCGATTGCTACCATACATTTTCCCAAGTATCGATTAAATCAGTTCACCGCCAGCTGTTAACGTGTCATAACATTAATTAAACTAAAATAAGTGTGGTTTCAGCTAAAAATTAGTTTAACCAAACGCCAGCTAGAAACATCACTATACGTGATTTGTTGAACTTACAACGGGCGTTTATTTTCGGATTTGGGTTTCCGTTGTAACACAGCAGGTATAATACTAAACTGTTTCTACTTACTACTAGGAAATATAATTGGCTTCTATTTTTCGTATAGCATATACCGTTTCTTAAAGAAAACAGGGCTATTGCAACGAAAACGCATTATACTCACGCGGGTGCGAAAATTGCGGCTATTCAAGGACATTAGACCCTCCGTTGTGGGTAATTGGAAAAGAAACCAAAATCAACAAAATTTGGTTTTTGCATGGTGACGACCGCTACCCAACCACATGCTAAAAAAGCATACAGTACATTGGATAGAGTACGGATGGTCGGCGACTTCCTCTATAAAATTTGTGCAAGGTGTACAATCATGTGTTATGAGCAACTTATGTTACGCACGCGCGAGTGAATCAATAATTTTAGTTTAGTGCTATTTTGTTATAATTTAATTTAAGTCTCCTGAATTAATTGATTAGTTTTATTTAACTAAGTGCCATCAATTTCAATTCGTAATTAATAACCAATATTAGGTTAATGTTCGATAACTTAGGTTCTTAAGTTAAAGATTAAAATCATTATTATATTTAGTGATGTTGTTATATTAAGTGATATCAATTTGGATAAAACACAAGCCAATATAATTTGTGACAATATAGATTGAGTGACGCGAACTTTCCGATTTTCCACATTGTATAGATATATATAATATTTTAGTGCCAGCTATAGAAAACTCACCTTATATGTCTACGCGGGGAAGCGCTTCATCGTGGCAGCTATAAGTGGTAAGTTTGTTTTGTAAATTAAATTTCTTTTTTATTGATATTATATTGTATTATATAGTGTGGTATCGAATAATTGTCAAGGTATAATTTTCTTTTATTACTTCTGGCGAGGGTGTCAGTTTACCTCCGAACCTCGGTGTACGGTTCTAATTCATATAAGAAAATTCATATCACTTAGTTTAACTCATTTTTAGTATTATGAAAGTTTATCTCAGATTGAAGATTATTTATGAATAAACAAACGGTAATTATGTTCCAGATTTAAGTTTTTTTAATTTGTGGAGGGAGATGGGTTGAGTAAACGAAATTCTCAGTGATTGTCCGCCATTTGTTTGTATTTTTTTTTGCAGCTGTATATATCCGTTATTATCCGAAGTACCCCGCCCATCACCGAAATCAGCTAGCGGGCTAATGGCTGCTCTTCGGAATTTAATAATGGATTTTCTGTTAACGTATACGCTGCATTTCCGGGTGACCTTCTAATAGGTGAGTTAGCAAATTGTAGTGTGTGACCTTTCAAAGTTGTTTAATCGATAGTGTTCACCCATGTATTTGTGTCCAACCCGGTGCGGTGGTCGTGTACGTTCACAGTGGCGCCCAAGGGTGCACGTCCTTGTGCATTCGCACGGCTTACAATTTATTTATAAAACTGTTACTGCAATACGTATGAGGTTGGCATTCAATACGTTTTTTTTTGTCAACATATTTTATTTAAAAATGCTGTGTCAAACTGTTTTTGTTCTGTACAACCATTTCCAAATATTCAATTTATTATTTAAATTGTTGAATTTGTGAACGGTTTTTAGAGACAACTATGTGTTAAGCGATCGAGTTACGAATTATTTGCAGTAAAGTTTTATGTTTTTGTAAGCTTTTGTTATATACCCCCACATGTTGCATTGGTTTATTTTTTTTGATGATCTATGTGTGCTTTATTCTTAATCCAATGTGTTGAACCATTGTTGACGACGAATTGTTAATGACTCATTAGTTCCGATTGTTTAATACATTTTTGATAAGGATTATTTAGCCTCGATCATATTATGTTAGGAAGAATGAAAAGTAAATCTCGAATTGGTTCGGTCGATTATTTTGCTTATTCCAATTAGGGGACTATTTCTGTCCTACCATCTTTGATTTTACCAATGCCATATTCGTAACATATTTCTTTTGCCTTGTAATTATTATATCATAATTTTTTTTATTTTCTAATTTAACCTTTGTAGTAATAATATCCAAAAGGTTTCCCTTCTTGTTGAATAATTACTGGTAGCTGTTATATTAGAAATTGTAAATTATATAATGTTATTTTGACATTTTTTTTTTTTTTTTTTTTTTCTCTTAAAGTAAATCAATTTTTTTTGTGTGGAACATTACTGAGAATTTTGTTTAGACTATACTCTTTCCCATATATCCCTCCATATGAATTATTATTTTTGATCAATAACTAACTATCTTGAATTTAAGTTCTAAATATTGAAACTCATTAAAAAGTTATTTTAAGACCATATTTTGATAAAGTAAATCTAATTATTTAAGTATTAGCGTAGATTAAATAATTTACTAAATCTTTATTTTTTTTTTACTTCAAACCTTACCCGGAATTTTTATGATGAGTGACAGCGAAAGTACTCCTAACGGTGGTGAAAACAACAAAAATAAACAATCACAAAAGCTAGTTAAATCCTCATCTTCCGAAAATATTCTTTCGGTACTTAAAGTTAGAACAAACTCGAATATTATGAATATAGACAATTTAACTCACGATGAATTTAAAATAGAATGTGACGTTAGGGAGTTGACTGGTCCTGCGCATACTTGTTATCAAACCCTTAAAACTCTTCTTGAAGAGGAGGCTCGTACACCAGTAATAAAACCCAATCGTGCCCATAAAAATGCCCGGAAGAACCCAATACGTGAGGTCGAAATTTGTAATCATAAATTAGCTCAGATTCAGACAGCCTTAACCGAAAATAATGACGACGAGTCACTTCTTGCTAAAACTGAGTCACGTTTGAACCATGTCAAAGATCGATTATTGCGTATTCAATCATCCGGGGTTGCGAAAGATTCGGCCACTTTGTCCTTAGAGGTGTGTATTAAATTATTGGCGATTGTATGCGAAGCTAATAAAGCTCACCAACATGTAAATACTGACTCCATCAAAGAGATTGTTCATAATTCATCAATCCAAGTAGAAAACCTTGGATGGGAATCAGCCGATGAAGAGGATTCTAACGCTTCACTTGCTGAATCGGTTAAACCAACACAAAGTATCGGTTTTCGCAGCAGTTCCAAATTACAAACCAACTGTGTTAATCCTAATGAACCTCAAGCAGGCTCTTCACAATCTATGGCGTTGGCTCAACCACTTGTACACGAGCCGTGGCAAACAATACCAATGCCCAACCTCCTTCCCAATCTCCAAAGCGAGTTTGAAGATATGTCCGAGAAGCTTAAGTCTCTACAGCTACAACTCGCCGCAATTAAACCAGATCCTTGTTACACTGCAGATCAATTTTCACCTCCTGAAATAACAAGTTTAAAGACAGGCAGTGCTAATTTTAAAGCAATTAAAGGAAGCTCTTTCAAGCCAGAAGATACACTCCGTTCGAATGTAGGTCCTCATATGAAGCCTACTTCAGTTTATTTTTCAAAGCCCCTTGCGAGCGCAAAGAGCGTATCTGGGTTTATTCCAATTTCGTCACAGAGTGCCAGTCAGCCTAACCAAAATTCAGATCATAGCTTCGTGTACAACTCTTATGCCCCGCATAATGAAATCAAGCTACTCCGGAACTGGAATATTAAATATGGAGGTGAACGAAAAGACCGTGCTGTCGAAAAGTTCCTATTTCAAGCGGAATATTTAGCGAATGCTTTTAACGTGTCTCAAAGTCGGCTCACTAAAGAATTCGCTTCGTTGCTCGCTAAAGATGCCTTGGAATGGTATTGGGCGTTTATTCGACGTAACTTTGATAAAGAAATCACTTGGAACCATTTGAGGGAGGAAATGTTACGATATTTTCGAGACGCTAGAACGGACGATAATATAAAAACTGATTTCGATAAGCGACAACAAAACTATAAACATAATGAATCATTTATGGCGTATTTTCGAGACATGTACCTAATATCCAGTTCTCTTCATGTACCATATTCAGACGCGGAATTCATGCGAATAGTTAAGAAGAACATGCGGCCTGGTCTCAGAATAGCTACAAGGGGAGAAGTATTTCAGAGTATTGATCAGATGCTACACCGTTGCCGTGATTTGGAAGAAGGGTGGAAAGAGGAAGGTTTTAATCCCGAATATGGCTTGCAAACTACTCCAGCTAAGAAAAATAGGATCGAAGTGAACGCAATTTCCACCTGCGGTCAAAAAAATTTTTCTACTCAGACTACTTCTTTTCAGAGTCCATCCTCAGAGGATTCCAACATAGCACTTGAAAATTTACCCCCGCCGTTGTTACAATACTATGAAACCCCGTTACATGAACAAATTAATACCGAAAACTCAGCAAGAGACTCAAATATTTCAGCCATGGTCCAGAAACAAATGTATAGTCGACCATATCCAACTACCTCATCCCCTCCGCTAAAACCTTTTACTACTCCCAGACCCATATTTTGTTATAATTGTGTGGAGTTAGGTCATACCTACACTCAGTGTCCATATGAAAAATGGATTCATAGGTTCTGTAAAAAGTGTGGTTTTCCGAATACAGAAGAAACTATTTGCCCAAGATGTAAATTACGGTCGGGAAATGTACAGGGGGGGAGCTCTTTAGCTGGGAAAAGTCCCCTACCGACGCAACCAGCGCAAAAAGCGGGCAAACAGACGGAGGATTCGTCGGCGAATACATGGCCGAACAAAAACAAACCTTAAATTCAATCTCAAATCTCTATTGCAATGATTCCCTTCCTTTTCATCTTTCAACTTCCCCTACGGAAGGGATAGCCAAAATGTCTCCCCATCGTTTGCGATCATTTAAATATTGGAAATTACGGAAAAACATATCCCATCAAATAACTGCCTCAATTATTACCGATTCCAATGATGGCCGTCCTCGTGTCGACGTACAGCTCGGTGAATATAAATATTGCGGCCTATTAGATAGTGGGGCGAATTTGAGCGTGTTAGGGAAAGGCTGTGAAGTTTTCTTATCCAATCCAGCTTACAAAGTTACAAATCTTCCTTCACTGGTGAGAACGGCTAGCGGACAGAAGAAAAGAGTTTTGGGTTACCTAACCATACTTACAACATTCAATAAGCATTCTAGGCCTTTCAAGTTTCATTTATGTCCAGATTTAACTGAAAAATTATACCTTGGCATCGATTTTTGGCGTGAATTTGGCATAGCCCCGACTATTACTGCGCCTCTTAAACCAGTTCCTATTTCTTCGGTTTCGTTGGCTTCGGTGACCGTATCTTCCACTGAATCAGACAGTAATGTGCATAATCTCACCGCAGCAGAAAAATCACTTCTCGATGAAATTGTTAATAATTTTCCTTCTTCCGAAGATTTGGGTCTTGGGAAAACAACACTCACCAAACATGAAATCCAACTGGTTGAAAACGCCGTACCAGTAAAGCAGCGCTATTATCCCGTTTCTCCTGCCAAGCAAGCAGATCTCGATTCCGAAATTGACAGGATGCTAGGGCTTGGGGTAATTGAGGAGTGTCGTGGGAGTGAATGGAGTTCACCAGTCACATTGGTCCGAAAGGCCAACGGGAAAATTCGGTTGTGTTTAGACGCCCGAAAGGTTAACGAGGCCACGGTGAAAGACGCTTATCCCTTACCTATCATTGAGGGGCTGCTTGGACGCCTTGATCAAACTCGATACATCTCCAGTATCGATTTGAAGGATGCGTTCTGGCAGATTCCTCTCGATGAGGGGTCTAGGGATAAGACGGCTTTTACCGTGCCCGGTCGGCCATTATACCAATTTGCGGTTATGCCTTTCGGGCTCTGTAATGCCCCTCAACGAATGTGCCGACTGATGGACCGGGTGATTCCACATCATCTTCATGACAGAATCTTCGTCTACCTTGACGACTTATTAATTACGTCTGCTACCTTCGAGAAGCACTTGGTACTCTTGCGGGAAGTTAGTCGTTTACTCAAGGAGGCTGGTTTGACCATTAATGTGACCAAGAGTAAATTTGTTCTCAAATCCACAAGATATTTGGGATACGTTATCGGTAATGGTACCATTCGAGTTGACTCGGAGAAGGTTAGATGTATTAAAGAATATCCGGTACCCAAAAACATTAGGCAGATCCGAAGATTTTTGGGTATGACTGGATATTACCGACGATTCATTTCTAATTACTCGTCAATAGCTGTCCCACTTACCAATATGTTAAGTAAAAATAAAGCCTTTCGTTGGACATCAGAAGCCCAATTGGCCCTGGATAAATTGAAACAAGCCTTAATTTCAGCCCCCGTACTTCAAAACGCCGATTTTAAGAGACAATTTTTTATTCAGTGCGACGCTAGTTCGGTGGGTATAGGAAGCGTATTATTCCAGGTTGCGGACGATGGAAGTGAACACCCAATTGCGTATGCGTCCAAAAAGCTTAATTCCGCCCAGCGAAATTATTCCATCACGGAGTTGGAATGTTATGCGGTAGTGCATGGAATTAAAAGCTTTCGTGCTTATGTCGAGGGATACAATTTCGTAGTCATCACGGACCATGCCAGTCTTAAATGGCTTATGGCGCAACGAGACCTCACTGGACGACTGGCAAGGTGGGCATTAAAATTGCAACCATACACCTTTCGTATTGTTCATCGTAGTGGTGCACAAAACATTGTTCCAGATACTTTATCTAGGATGAATATGGAAGAGTTGCTCATTTCTGGCGATATTCCCGACAAACATAATAATACTTCGTGTGATGACCCCTCAGCTTTGCATATTAATCTTTCTTCCCCGGCGTTTTCAAGTCCCGAATACATGGCACAAATACATAAGCTTCAACAACATCCTAATATTATAACTAACATCCGGGTTGAAGATGGAAAAATTTTCATATTATTAAATACTGGAATCTCATATGATGACTCAATTCCCAACCAGTGGAAGCTGTTAGTGCCCTCCTCTGTAACTCCTGAATTACTCGTAAGAGCCCACGAATCACCAACGGCGGCTCATCTCGGTATTGCAAAGACTTTGGAGCGTTTACAAAGGCAGTTCTATTGGATAGGAATGATTAAACAGGTGAAGGAATACGTCAACAATTGTTCCATCTGTAAAACCTGCAAACCAGTTAATTATGTCACACGTCCCCCAATTGGAGATTACCATGAGGAAATATTTAGGCCTTTTCAATTTTTATATTTAGATTACCTTGGTCCTTATCCTAGATCAAAGCTAGGAAATTGCTATATCCTAATAATACTTGATAAACTGTCTCGATTTGTGTGGTTACACCCCCTGAAGCAAGCTACTACTAAAAGTACAATAATAATTCTCGAAAAACTTTTCCTTAGATTCTCAGTGCCTCAAAAGGTATTCACCGATAATGGAACGCAATTCACTGCGGTGGGTTTTAAACATTTTATGAATAAATTCGGAATAAATCACACTTACACTCCAAAATATTCGCCTCAGAGCAATGCCTCTGAACGAGTAAACAGAACGCTATTATCCGCAGTTCGTTGTTTTATTAAACAAGATCAAAGATATTGGGATCAGTATCTGTCTGAATTTGAATCTGCACTTAATAACGCTGTTCACAGCGGAACTAAATATTCCCCGCACTTTGTGCTGTTTGGCCAAAACCAAATATTAAACGGGAAAGAATATGATTTGTATAAACTGCTAGGATATTCTGAGGATGGGTATTTCTCTGTCACCAACAAAGCCAATAAACTTAGTAATATCCGACAAAAAGCCCTTGAACACTTAAAAATTTCGCACGCGAATAGTGCCAAATACTATAACCTGCGTACACGACCTCGTAATTTTCGTCAAGGCGAGTATGTGTATGTCAGAAATTTTGCGCAAAGTGATGCTAGCAAGCACTTTTCGGCAAAATTAGCACCAAAATTCATCAAAGGAGTCATTCACAAAAATGTCGGTAACGTGGCTTACGAAGTTCATGACGAAGAAGGGAAGAACCTAGGGACTTATCATACCAAGGACATTCAACATGTTTAACGAAATTTAAACCCGGCTATGAGACATCTCAGGGGTAGGTTTCCCCACGAATGTAACGAACGAGTTCATTAAGACACTGTGGTACTTGACTACCGTGAGAAGGTACTAGCAATTTTAATTATTCAATCCAAAAATTCAAACCAAAATCTCTCACGGATACATCGAAGTTGAAGTTTTTATAATCTCAAATACTACATGATCTCAATGCAATAACCAATTTGGGTATATTGATTATGAGCAGCGTAATCATACATTGTATCTGTGTATAAGTACGATTGATGATGTGCACATTTAAAGAATGATTAAATTTACTATTGGCACACCGTTCCATTTGATCTTTGTTAGTGTAATGTCAATTTCCCCAATCAATCTTATATGAGATGTATTTGCTTAATATTGATGTACCAGTACAAGTATGCAGATCAAATGGTGAAGCCTCTCATTAAATTTAATCTCTTTAGAAATAAAAAAATAATATACCTCTCTTCATTGCGATTGCTACCATACATTTTCCCAAGTATCGATTAAATCAGTTCACCGCCAGCTGTTAACGTGTCATAACATTAATTAAACTAAAATAAGTGTGGTTTCAGCTAAAAATTAGTTTAACCAAACGCCAGCTAGAAACATCACTATACGTGATTTGTTGAACTTACAACGGGCGTTTATTTTCGGATTTGGGTTTCCGTTGTAACACAGCAGGTATAATACTAAACTGTTTCTACTTACTACTAGGAAATATAATTGGCTTCTATTTTTCGTATAGCATATACCGTTTCTTAAAGAAAACAGGGCTATTGCAACGAAAACGCATTATACTCACGCGGGTGCGAAAATTGCGGCTATTCAAGGACATTAGACCCTCCGTTGTGGGTAATTGGAAAAGAAACCAAAATCAACAAAATTTGGTTTTTGCATGGTGACGACCGCTACCCAACCACATGCTAAAAAAGCATACAGTACATTGGATAGAGTACGGATGGTCGGCGACTTCCTCTATAAAATTTGTGCAAGGTGTACAATCATGTGTTATGAGCAACTTATGTTACGCACGCGCGAGTGAATCAATAATTTTAGTTTAGTGCTATTTTGTTATAATTTAATTTAAGTCTCCTGAATTAATTGATTAGTTTTATTTAACTAAGTGCCATCAATTTCAATTCGTAATTAATAACCAATATTAGGTTAATGTTCGATAACTTAGGTTCTTAAGTTAAAGATTAAAATCATTATTATATTTAGTGATGTTGTTATATTAAGTGATATCAATTTGGATAAAACACAAGCCAATATAATTTGTGACAATATAGATTGAGTGACGCGAACTTTCCGATTTTCCACATTGTATAGATATATATAATATTTTAGTGCCAGCTATAGAAAACTCACCTTATATGTCTACGCGGGGAAGCGCTTCATCGTGGCAGCTATAAGTGGTAAGTTTGTTTTGTAAATTAAATTTCTTTTTTATTGATATTATATTGTATTATATAGTGTGGTATCGAATAATTGTCAAGGTATAATTTTCTTTTATTACTTCTGGCGAGGGTGTCAGTTTACCTCCGAACCTCGGTGTACGGTTCTAATTCATATAAGAAAATTCATATCACTTAGTTTAACTCATTTTTAGTATTATGAAAGTTTATCTCAGATTGAAGATTATTTATGAATAAACAAACGGTAATTATGTTCCAGATTTAAGTTTTTTTAATTTGTGGAGGGAGATGGGTTGAGTAAACGAAATTCTCAGTGATTGTCCGCCATTTGTTTGTATTTTTTTTTGCAGCTGTATATATCCGTTATTATCCGAAGTACCCCGCCCATCACCGAAATCAGCTAGCGGGCTAATGGCTGCTCTTCGGAATTTAATAATGGATTTTCTGTTAACGTATACGCTGCATTTCCGGGTGACCTTCTAATAGGTGAGTTAGCAAATTGTAGTGTGTGACCTTTCAAAGTTGTTTAATCGATAGTGTTCACCCATGTATTTGTGTCCAACCCGGTGCGGTGGTCGTGTACGTTACAATGTTCAAATTGGTGTCCATCCACTGCTGTGCAGTGCGCGAGTCGTCGGTAGATTTTCTCATTCACTCGTGCCAACATCTCGGGGGTTATCGTAGCTGACACCTCCACTATCCTTCTCTGGAGTTCTTCGATATTCGCAGGCTTGGTTTTGAATGCAAGGTCTTAAATCTTACGTCAAGTGAACCGTCAGCAGCTGCTCTAAACGGAGGTATACTTCAGGGCTCTAATGGATAGGTCAGGGCTCTAATGGAGTCCCATATAACAACAAATTTTAGCTTGTATATAAAATATTCACTTTGGAAATCTTTACCTATCAGCCATGAATTTGTCGCCAGCTCCTACTGACGCTGTAAATATTCTCGGGCTAAGGCCTCTGGCTGCTAAGGCAGGACCCATCATAACGGGCAATAATTGCTTTGATCCGCAGTTTATATATACTGGTATAAAAACAAAACAAATATGTAGTAATAAAAATTGAAATATTAAATCTTACCAACATAATATTTAAGCTACCCGGGGGTACCCAGTTTTTTTTCATAAAATCCTTTCTTATAGCGTATTCTTTTACGTTTTTGATGTAATTCAAATTTCCGACAGTTAAAAGAATACAAAAAAAATTTGATGTGTTTTTATCGTACGCGAAAGGGATGCGGAAAACAATAACAAAGCATTTTGAAAAAATTTAAAATGACGCGTTTGACGTATTCGACATTTTTTACGATCGACATATTATATGTACATATATAAATATGTGTATGTGGTAGTTAAAACTGAAGAAAAATCTATATTTACATTTTTTGATGTATATCAAATTTGTTTGTTATTTTTTCCGCTAAAAGAACCTCGAAAATTTGATGTACATCAAAATTTTTTGCCGGTTTTTTGTAAAATGAAAACGCTATTAGTTGCTATTTTTTCGATCGTTTCTCCGAAAAAGGGAAGAACGGCGAACGCTGGTGGAGTCGATGGTAAGGCCCCTAGGTTAATATCGTTCCAACAACCCACCATGAAAAAATACTTTATGTAATCGATTTCTTTGCAATCAAAAATAGTTTAACTTTAAGCAATTTCATGAAAGAAGAGGAGTAAATATTTTCCAATAATTCAGATAATCAGCGAAAATACCATTCAGAAAGAAAATTATCTTGTGCTAACCAACAAATATACTGATTGAGAAATTATGAATAGCTGAAACAAATGTATTTATTTGGTTTTTACTTTGCTTGAGCTACATCTTATAGAGGGGCTCAGCGGGTTTATTTTTTAGGGTACTTTAGGTATGATCAGTACTACTGGATACTACTGGATGTGGCACGCTGGCCATACCGGGATCAAGGGTAGAGGGTTATCTCGTGTTCTTGCCTTTTTAAAATTATTTGTATGCTGTTCTCATGGGGTCACCAAAATTTTTACTACTCGAAGCAATGGTGCTTGCGTTAATTGTGAACCCATTTAAACAAATAATTATCCAAAAATTATAAGACATCCCTCGATAAAAGAAAATTCGTTATAAGGCGTGCAACTAAATTTCCGGGTTTCACACTTAGTTGGTGCTAGCCACACATCTAGTCGCCATTTATGTCAGAAGTTGTGTTTTGTTCATATAGTGTGGACAGCACATATCGCAACGCAAAAATATTTTTTCTAAGTACGAAAATGTCTAGTTTTGTGAAAAACAAATAGCATTTAGGAAAAACTTTGCTCTTCTGCTTCAATTTGAAAAAAAAAAAATGCTGAAGCTTGAGGAGGTCATCATTTGCTTGAGACCTACGGCAAACATGCATCATCGAAAACTACTTGAGAAGATTGATTTAAATGCTTCAGAAGTGGCGATTTCGACAGTAAGGACAAGAAGTGCTCCAGAAGACCAAAAATATTTGAAGACGCCAATTTGCAAGCGTTATTGGATGAAGATTACGCTAACTCAAGATCAACTTGCAGAAGCATTGAACACGACTCGCGAAGGTATTTCCAAACATTTAGAAATGAGAAAAATTGTATGAGAAAAATTCTTACGAAGGGAAAATGAGTGCCGTATGAGTTTACTGAGAGACAGATGGAATATCCAAGAGCCAATTGCGGAATTTTGCTTTCACGGCATGAAAGAAAGAGCTTCCTGCACGGAATTGTTACGGGAGATGAGAAGTGGACCATTTTTAAGAATGTCAAACGCAAAAAATTGTGGCTTTCACCTGGCGAAGGATCAACATCGACGGTACGGGCAAATCGCTTCGGAAAGAAGACAATGCTCTGGGTTTGTGGGACCAGGAAGGTATCGTGTACTATGAGCATGAGCTATGCATTGCTCGAAAAACGGTCAGAATGGGACACGGAACACGAACGAGTGATATTGCAGCACGACAACGCTTCCGTGACGTAGCACTGAGATGGGGTCTGCTACCGCACCCACTGTATTCGCCAGACCTGGCCCCATTGGATTATCACTTGTTTTTGGCAGGACTACACTTGGCCAGTTTCGAAGAAGTTCAAAATTGGTTGGATGAATTGTTTCGATTCCAAAGACGTGTCGTTTTATCGTCATAATATTTGCCAGAGATGGCAAAAATGTGTAGATAGCGAAAGACACTATGCACTTTGAATAAACCATTTTTCATATTTCTATTGAAATTTTCCATTTTTCATTTTTCAAAAAAACCAGAAATTTAGTTGCGCGCCTAGTAAATATGTGACACCAATCTAAACAAGATAAAAAAGATTAAACAACCTTACTTAACAACTCAGACGGGACAAGTGGTGCAGTGGTTAAAACTGTGGCACTTGGATCGGGAGGTACTGGTTTCGAATCCGATCAAGGGCTAGTTTCAAATCGAATTTTTATCTACGATTACAATCGGGAATGTTAATAAACACAAATAAGACCCTCTGATGGGGTGCAGAATTCAGCGCCGACCCCACCGTCCATGTCAAGGTACAGGTTGACATGGAGCTTGCAATGTGCAGGTGGTATACTGTAGTTGTGTGAGTAGGTGAATGGGTTAATGATGTGGCGTGAATGCGTGGTATCATAATGGGCCAAAAATGGCCTAAGTGTCTAAAAATAAAAGAAATTCAAAAATTAAAACATGAGACGTTTTAATGATTTCCGATGGTTCATTGCACTACTATGGTATCCCAAGTCGTATTTAAAATTATCTGGTAGATCCGTTATTGGTGACGTATATCATTATCAATGTATGCAATCTTCTGTCATCAATCAAAACAAAAAACGAAGTGTAAGGTGTTAATTTTTCAAGTTTTTCTAAGATGGTGATGATGTATTTAAACTTCTGTATAGCACCAAATAATTGAAGTTGCCTTACAGTAAGTTGATACCTCATAAAAATTTGCTTGACATGTTTACCTAGTTTCGAGCTTTTACGTTTTGCCGCTATATACTTGATAAATTTTATGAATTAGACATCATTTCGTGTTCATCAATGGCAATTCAAAAACCTGTTCTCGGATCAAATCGGATTCAGGACACGAAATCATGATAGAGTTATCAAGTATATAGCGGCAAAACGCAAGCGGCATCTTTAAATTACAATATTAAAACACCACATAAGAAATTTGAAAGATATGTCTTTTACATAATATTATGTATTCTGTGTGGTTAACCGTATACAGGTCAAATAAGTAATAATTAACATAATATGTATGTGATATAATAGGCACACATTATATTCTTAGTCGAGACCACAAAATGGTTTTAAGGTAGAAGACATTAAGTTTAAAAACGTGAGAGCATTTGAAAGAGCACGATGTAGAAAAATTGCTTGTGGCCTATTTTGTTTATTTTCTATCTTCATATATGCTATGCAATGTAATTATATGTAAGAAATTAACTGTTTTAAAATTTATGTTCTGATTAAGGCAGTGATGTGATTAAGGCAGTGTTTCGGTATAAAAGATAAGTTCAGAATTAGCAATGTACAAATATACTTTCAAATTTAAGGTTTTGCGCATGATACATAACATTTTCAATATTATGATGCTGTAATTCAAAACTTGCATTATAATCCTATTTTTTGTCTACATTTACTAAATTGGTGGTTAGTTTATACAAAATCAATCATATGGCACAAATCAAATCATGTCCAATGTTTAATTAAAGTAAGAAATGAAGAAATACTCCAGGTGGTACACCGCAATGAAACATTGGGCAATCCACTCCCTAATGAGACTGGCTCTAAGGATTCTGGGGAGAGTCGATCCTTGCATACAGAAAACAACAAGAATATGGAAATAATAAACAGCCTGTTCCAAAGGCGAGGAAGGGTTACTAGATCTCCTGAGAAAACTTAATTTCTCATTTGAAGATCTTAACATTCCAAAATAATATGGGCGCAACAACGGCACCCCAACAAGTAGGTATAGCAACCTCATATAATTTTAGTGAAACATCTCTTCTTGAAAGTTAGGCGTCAGAAAAAGAGCAAATGATATACAAACAATGGCAAAAAGTAACTGATGAGAAAAATCAGCAAAGCATAATTACTCTCAATCTACAACAAGAAATTACAACCGACGAGGAAAAGTTAGTTAAAGAAACAGGATGGATTCGTGCAAGGTCTAGGAACAATAAAAAGAGTAGGTTATATGATACACCGTCACCCCCACAAAAGCCACAAACATTGGATCAAAATACTCAGCCTCAAAAGGTAGAGACATACGTCAAAAAAGATCAAAAATACCTCCCCCACCACCTATCATAGTAGATGATGTTAAAAATTATCATGCGTTCGGGAGGTTGTAGGTGAGTGATTCAGATGATTCATTCATATATTCAGATGATTCATTCAAAATAAAAGTAGCATCACCGTCAACAGCGGAGATGCATATAGAAACGTAGTGAAAACTTTGCCGAAGGATCATTTATCTTTTACATGCATGAAAATAAACAAGAAAGGCCAACCAGAACCATGGCAAAAAAACTTACATTATAATGTAGCCCAGAACAAATTAAAGATGAATTATCACCAACACAATTAAAAATAATAAGCGTAATGAACAAAATTAGCTGGAGAAATAAAAAGAAGCTAGACATGTTTGTACTAACATTCAGCTGTGACGAAAATATATCTGAAACTTATAAGCTTATTGTGTTGCAAAGTGAAATTTAACCACTTAGAAAGTCGCAACTAATTTCGCAATGCAAAAGATGTCAAGCATATGGACACATGCAAAAATATTGTGGCAAACTTCTAAGGTGTGTTAAATGTGCCGAACACAATCTAACTGAAGTATGTGAGAATCCGCAAGTTCATCAAAAGTGTGTTCACTGGGGACAAGGCCATCCTGCTAATTATCGAGGGTGTATTGTTGCAGACGAAATTCAGAAAATTAAAATCCAAAGGATGAACAAAACTCAAATGTATGGTGTTGGTAACTGAAGGTGTTTATGCCGAAGCAATGAGAAGCGTAGTCAATAAACCACAGCAAAAATCAATAGATGTAGACATCAGTCAAACATTACAAGATATTCTCATGAAGTTAACAAAATTTGATAAGAGGCTACAAAAATTGGAAGATAGCGCATTGAGAGCTAACCCAAATCCACACAAAAATGAGCAGCACATTGAAAATCGTGTCAAGGAATGGTAATGGTGTGCTCCGACATCAACAAGAACTATACACAAGCAGTCCGCGACGTCTAGAATATAGATGTGTGTTTTATTTCGGAAACACAATTTACCAAGCAATCCTACATAAAACATTACATTTAAAGGCTGTTGCGTATATCACACTACTCATCCAGATAATTCAGCCAGAGGAGGAAGTGTGCAGTCATCATAAAACAAATATTCAACATTTTGAAAAAGCAAAGTATGAAAAAGAAGAATTTCAGGCCGCAGTGGTTTATATAAAAACCAACAACTTTCCTATTGTTGCGGCAGGATTGTGCTGTCCACCAAGAAAAACAAACAATACTCAGAGTGCTTTAAGCGTTTGGAAAAAGCGCCATTTCAACAGGAAAACCAACATATTGACCAACAGACCAAAAATATTTCTAATAATTTTATGAAAGTCGAAGAAAGCCAAAATATATGAGTTCAGATCATTCTCCGATAGTCAAATTTAGTCATTCAAATAGGGAATAATCCAGTACTAACCAACAAACAGAC
The DNA here is from genome assembly GCA_947310385.1 of Nephrotoma appendiculata. Taxonomy (NCBI): domain Eukaryota; kingdom Metazoa; phylum Arthropoda; class Insecta; order Diptera; family Tipulidae; genus Nephrotoma; species Nephrotoma appendiculata. The sequence goes on from OX371223.1 coordinate 303,354,997, forward strand.
TCAGAAAGTTTCAAAGTACAAGATGAACAAAGAATACTTTTTAAAGTTCCTCTAAAAACTATAGATAAACTGGACATAGAAGAAGAAAAGTTCATTACCGATATTCAACAATCAGCTTGGGAAAGTGCTCCAGAAACCAAATCAAGGGTACCAGCAAATAGCTATCCAATAGAAATTAGGGATAAACGAAAATCGTGAAAAAGTTGCACCAAACTAGAGCTCTACAAGACAAAAAAGACTAAACAGTCTTACTCAACAATTAACAAGAGAAATTCAGAAACTAAAAATGAAACTGTTAATGTCTACTTAAGTAAATTGACAAATCACAGTAATACGGATTATTAACTTTGGAGAGCAACTAAAACTCTGAAAAGGCCAATAATGCCGATTCATCCTATCAGGAAAATGGATGGAACATGGGCAAGGAAAAACAAAGAAAAAGCTAAAGGACTTGCTAATCATCTTGAAAATATATTTCAACCTCATGAATGTCAATTACGAGAAACATTCAGTCATCATTCAATGAAAACGTCATACAAATTCTCGAAGATGTCACGCACCTTCATCGCCTACTGAAGTAACAAACGAAATTAAAAACAATTTAAACTTAAAGAAAGCACCAGGGTTTGATCTGATTACCAGAGAAATAATAAAACAGCTACCGAGAAAAGGTAGCAGGTTAAAATTTAAAAGGTTAAACCCGCCAGATCGTTGCAGCCAATACTGTCTAAACTCTTTGAAAAGTTACTATTAAAAAGACTCAAAAAAATAACCTAATTCCGAATCACCAATTTGGTTTTCGCAGTGAGCGCTTAGCATAATATTGGAATCGTATATAACGGAAAAATATTTTAGCCCTCAGCAAGAAGATGAATATTCTGAGTTACTTTCGCCGAAGACACAGATATCATGGCAGTAGGTGATAACAACACAGATAAAACAAAGAATGGACAAACCGCCATAGGGCAAGTACACAACTGGATAAATGATGTGCAAACACTGCCAAATATCTTGGTATGACATTAGACGCTAAGCTTCGCTGGAAAGCCCATGTAAAAAGGAAAAGAGACGAGTTGAAACTCTCTCATCTATCAATCCCTAATAAGCTTCTGCTTTGTAAACAATTATTGAAATCTGTCTGGACTTATGGTATACGCACCTGTGGGGATGTACCAAGCAGAGCAACATGGAACGATTCCAAAATAAAGCATCCAACGATTCCAAAATAAAGTACTAAAAAACATTGTCAATGCAGCATGGTTTGTCTGGGCATAGAAAACATCAAAACCGAAATTACGAAATTTGCTAGAAGTCATAAACAACGGCTGCTTCACCATGTCAATAAAGAGGCCATCCAGCTCCTAGATAATATGGATTTAGTTAGAAGGCTCAAAAGAGTAAACCCTTTTGAGTTAGTGTAAAATCAAGTAAAATAAATCTTTATCTAGCGCACAACAAAATCGCGATCAAATAATAAATATCAAAACTAAGGAGTACATCGATGGCTGAACCCTTAAATTGTACATGTAGTAATTTAAGTTAGAATAAAATTGCTTATTAGTCTTCGACTAGATTGTAATTAAAAAAGAAATTACAGTGGAACCTCTTTTATCCGGAACGACTGGGGTAAACAATTCCGGATAAAAGATTTTCCGGATAAAAGAATTTTTTTAATAATTTCATAACAACAGCATATTTTAATATTTTTTAAACTGCAGTGTTATTTGTTAAGATTTTAAATTTATTTTAGTTAGTAGTAAAAAAATTATTTCATTTTTGGAAAATAAGGTAAATAAAAGAGAAAATGAAAGAATACGAAAAAAACTTTTTCCGGATATTAGATTATATTCCGGATAATAGATTTCCGGATAAAAGAGGTTTGTATGTATTATTAAAAATAAGAATTATTTTAAAAAAAATTGTTTATAAACATTACTGGCTGTTGGTTCATATCCAGGCTAAGGAGACACTTCATCTGTGCAATGACACAAATATCGAGAATAGTATATAAGTATATCCTCCAAGCTAATAAGGTCGACGTTGTAAGATGTGCGTTGGTTCTCCGGCACTCAACGGGACATTGAGTACTGGCGTGGATCAGACTTCAGACAAAACACGTCGCAATCTAAGCAAATCTGAAAACAGACAAGTGGCGTGAAGCGTACTGCATAAATTCGAGTATCTGATTCCTAACGAATCCATCGATTCCAACGAATCATCGTCAGTAATGTACCAAAATTTTTTCATTCTTTTACGTTCGATAAAAGTGCAAAGCTCACCCATTTGGATTACCAGCACATGTACTGGAAAAATGACTGTACTATTTTTAAAATAAATGTACTTATAATTATAATTTATGTATTTAAATAAAATTAGAAATATTAGTCTTCATTACGTACATATGTCCCCGAATTCCCTCTATATCCCTCTAACACTTGTATGAAGTTAGCCCCGCCCCGTTTTATATTATATTTTATTCCAAATTCACTTTATATGTGAAGTTATCTCAGAATTTTATTATATGAAAAATAAAAATGTTTATTAAAATTATTTTAATTCGGAAAACACACAAAATAAATATAATAATTTAATAAAATGAAGTAAAATAATTTTTAAATTGGATCATAAATTTGACAGATTATGATAATAAGACGGAAAACACATATCTTACATTTAGGAAAACACGAAAATCGTACCATTGCGACCTAGCGAAATTAGGCTCAAAACAAAATATTTACATGTAATACGTTCTGTACCAAAAATAATATTTTATTTTGACATGCAAAAAGTATTAATTTGTTGGATCAGAGGTATATGGTTTTTAGATCACCAGAGCCTTACGTCACTTTCACAAAATATGAACAAAAACGTAATGTTGCGTAAAAAGTGACGTCAGGGTCTGGTGATCTCAAAACCATATAGCTCTGATCCGACAAATTAATACTTTTTGCTTGTCAAAATAAAATTTTTGGGTCAGGAACGTATAACATGTAAATATTTTGTTTAGAGCCTAATTTCGCTAGGTTGCAACTTTACGATTTTTTCCTGTTTTCCTAAATGTGAGATATACGTTTTCCATCTTATAACCAAATTATCATAATCCACAAATTTATGAACCAATTTAAAAATTATTTTACTTCGTTTTATTAAATTATTATATTTTAATAAACATTTTTATTTTACATATAATAAAATTCGGGGCTAACTTCACATAATATGTGTATTTGGAATAAAACATAATGTAAAACGGAACAGAATCCGGGGATAACTTCACATACGTGTGTTCATTGTCGCTGATGTGTCACTAGTGTGTCGACAGTGAATTTCCTGTTGGGTACGTGTGAATGATTGAACCAATCGAAATGTATGAATTAAAAAAATGTTAAGTAGGCGAGAAATGCGATAATTTTGCCAAAAAATTCGGCCAAATTTTTTCGAAAATTTCAATGTGGTATATGGAAAATTGGAACTTTGTTTTACGGGTAATTTTGGTTCATTGGGAGGATTTATTGAAAATGGTGTAAATAAGCCAGCTTAAATCACGTAATTTCAAAATTGTATGTAAGTCTAATAAAATATTTTGAATTTCGACCGAAGGGAATTCTATGTAGAATAAAGTGAAAACCTCAATATGAAATTTAATCTCCTAATAGGAGTACAAAAACAAACATAAACCACTCCAATCACGTACGGAAGTACGTTGAATCTACACATTCGGGAAGTTGAATAGGTTAGAGAACTTATACGTTATAGGTTTTAATTACCCTACCCAAGAACCCCCACTATGAATTGTTCTGTAAAACCGCCCAACTACACGATATGACTTTACAATCTTTTTAAATATTCCGCTTTATAAGATACAAGAACGTGTCGCTTATACTTCAAAAGGTCTTCAAAAATGGCAGAGATTTCCTCGGATCAACTCAAAACTTTCGTTTAACATATTTTGGAACAAGCAACACTCTTATTATAAGCACTAGATCACAAATCGACTGCTTTGGTATGGTGGACAATCATACGTGTATTATCTATGTTGCGTAACGTACCGAAATAATAATTTTACTCGAAAAAATCCCATGAAACGTTATTTCAAAATCGTGCAAAAAACATCGTGGATGAACAGGATTGGGTGTATATGTAATTCAAGACTTTTTTTTGTATAGACTGATTTAAAGGGATGAGACCTCATATGTGTTGCGGCATGGCAAAGGGAAAATGGTTTTTAATTTTTTATGTCCATTTGTAATGACAATTAAATTTTTGATGTGATATCCTTCGGTCTTTTAATGTTGACTTCTTTTAGATTGCTCAACAATATTTCTCGAAGCAGGTTAGCAATTGCATGGGAATGACATATATGAATATCAATTGATTTGAGTTCCAAATCCTATACAACGACTTGCACCAATTATGTAAAAAAGACTTCCGCGTGGTCCTATCTTCCGTTCGTGCTATCACCTCACGTAAATCGTGATCTTTTTGTTTGATTGAGATGCGCGGAATTGTCGCGTAATCTGATTCTAGACAGAATACTGCGGAAGATGCATAAAATAATTTTTGAACTGAACTGGAATTCTAGCAAATATCAATTCTAGCAATTAGCATTAGTTTTGGTGAGGCTGAGTTTGGATTGGTCATCTCTCAACGGGTTGTCTTGGCGGGTAAGAGGATAATTCATTGGCCGATTATTTTCGGATTTATTTTGTAGAAATATTCAGAACTTCATCCGGGATTTATTTTGGATTCCCGGTTCAGCTCAACATACCAGATCCGAACATGATTAGTTAAGAAATTGCTAAGCACGGCCGAATTCCAGAACTTTTCTAAAATCCATTTTTAAATTCACATCTGATTCTGCTTACTTAATTTGACCATACTTGGCCGGGATATGGCCAAGTTCCATTCAGAATGGTCGAATCTTAGAAATGTATCAAAAAGACACGCTAAAATCCCAATAAAAGTTGACGCTAGTTTATTAGAATCTTAGCCCAGCTCCACAAGCTGAGCTGGAAGAATTTCGGTTAGGAAACGGCCTGGTTACATTCATTATTCATTGTTATAATTTACATTATAACATTGGCAGATTTCCGGGAACCATTGCCTTTGGGATGCCTCACACATTTTTTTTGTGCTATCTCGTGATTGCCCGATTCAAGGGTTTAAATACTAATGGATATTACAGTAATTTTTAATATAATTTAAATAATTATGATTATATTACTTAGGAAGCCGGAAAATATTATTTAATATTAAATTTCAGGAAATTTCCAGATGTACGTGAAAAAATAATTCTTTTTCCTCAGGCTGCTGATTTAGAGGAGCAATTGTTGAAGCCCAATACCATCGTTATCTATTAAACCTATTAAGCCTTTACCCTTCCTCTAGTAGATTAGAAGTAGATTAGAATTGTATTGTACTGTACGATCGCTAGGTGTCTGCAACCGGGTCATTCCAGGACACTTGTTAAGAACTTGGTTTTACAGTCCAATCAATCAAACAATCAATTGAAAAAATCCCGTGGAACATTACGTGTAACTGTACCCAAATATGAAAATTGGTAATAACGTTATAAGTACCGGATTTTTTACCGGCATTTTTACCAGGCCAATAAAACGTAAACAACAAAAAGAGATCCAAACAACCACTATGGTACATTTTTATTATTATTTTATATTTATTTAATTGGCTGAGTCCCAAGCAGTGCGATCACGCTGTTGAGATTTTATGTCGAGAAAACCCAGCACATTTCGAACATTGTCGACCACTGACGGTGCGTTACCGATTGTCGAAGTCACGCGCTCCGATTTAATGAAGCAAGTACATCAAACAGCTCCTTTTAATGTAAATAGTACATTTTACAATAGGTTTGTCTCAATAGATTGCCTTTTCATCTCATTCATTTCATCTTCCTCTCTCGTTTAGCGAAAGCGCGATTGCACTGGTTGGGATTCTTCGACAGTGTTCATTACTTTTTGGGTTAATTGGGGTCGGTACGATAAACCGAATTACAAAATCCCGAATTATCAAAATCAAGCTTTTTAAAATCATAATTTTGCTGAAATATTAAAAAATCCCGCCAATAAGCGAGATTTTATCTTAAGACATATTAAAATATTTTTTTATCCACATTATTATTAAGGACTCGATCATTTGGTCTTGGCCAAATTATAGAATGTGATTTGCGTTTTAACATGAATTTTTTAAGAATTATTGAAATTTGGCCCAACTCAATGGAAATCCGGAATATCCAGAATTCGGTAATGCTGAATGTAACTAGGCAATTTCTTAACCAATTATTGTTAAATCTAGTATAAACAATTTTCTAAATGGAACTTGGCCATTTCTTAAACAATAATGGTCATATTTGAAATATCGGTCTAGATTGGGATTCTAATATGAATTTTGAACGCATTTCAAAAATTTAGCATTGCTTAGTTGTACTATGCGTTTTTTTCGTATTGAATAGAACTTCGAACTTGATGCAGCTAGATTAAGATTTTTATGTACATGAAATAGGAGAATTTTCTGAAATTCGTTCATGATGTTTGGAACTACGTGATATCTTAACGTATTAATGTAATACCTACTAACTAAGTAGCTAACTGACAGTGGATTTAGATTTTTTAGAAGATTTAATCTTGAACTGTGGTTTTGCCGATGGAAGAAAATATTTTAAATGTTTTGTAAATAAATGTGAATTCGCAAAGGTCGAGATAGCCTACACTGTATAAAAAAGATAACACTGACAAGTAAAAAATATCAACTAATGCTACTCATCAGAAGAGACAGTGCTATCGCAAAAACAAATTCAGCTGAAATTTAAAACCAACGGAAGTTTTTAATTCAGTTCGTACCTAATTTTCCTTTTAAAAGCGGTACCAACGGAATAAAATCTTCATTCAATTGTAAAACTGTTTTACGATCTTAATTGCCAATTTTGATGGAATTTGTTTTGTACGATTGAATCGAAACTTATTTTTGTAACAAAAATTCTGGAATCTGACCATGCTGGACGGAACTCCGTCATTTCATAAAAAATTATAATGAAAATTTGATTGTAAGACAAGATAGGACGGATACTAATATATCCTGTAATTATGGAACATTACTCTTTAATACCAAATTTTATAATAACTTGTAGAGAAATAGCGTACAGGCAGAGTATTCAGATTCCAGAACTTCATCCAATTCATATTAGAATCCCAATTCAACTTTCCCAACTTTCATTATAAGTTTCGTGCGACAAGATCAGAGATACTAATAAATACTTTCTTTAACATTTATGATAGAATCTCAATCCTATCTTACGAACAATATTCCAGCATCATTTGTTACGAAATGGTGGAGTTTCGAACTTCTTCACCTCGGAGGTACACTAATTTGACAAATTAAGTTAAACTTTTGAAATTTTGTTTAGCTTGAATGTTAATGAAAATGAGGCGCGAAATAAAAAATGTCCACTGGTTATAAAATATCAGACTGAGTCGTTTGGCTCCACCACATAGGGTACGACACCACAATGAAATAGCTTTATTATTAGTTCGAAGCCATTGTGACTGAGCATGACTATGAGCAATCCGTGTGCAGTTTAAAATAAATCTGATAAAAAAAATTTGATTCAACTTTTGGTAAAATTGCGAATTTTTTAACAATTTATAGTTTAACTACACTTACCGAGAAACTATACAGTTTACAACTATTACAAATTTAGAAGAATAGAAAAAAAAAATAAATAAAAAATGTTCACTGAATTGACGCCATTGTCAGTACCTAGACAAAGAGAAGGCGAATAAACTTAATGAAACAAAATCTGTTTAGATAAACGTCACCAACAAAAAGGTCAACTTGGGATACCAGTGGAACTGAAGTTCAACTTGGGATACCAGTGGAACTCCCAAGGTCACAAAAGTATCAGTGTAATTGAAATTGTATAAAAATAAATTGTGCGAACACCCACTTTACTTCATAACCACCCACCGAAACCCACTCGCGGTTATGGTGGTGAATGACCCCATGCCACACCATGGAAATTAGTTTTTGAGGTTCTTCGATTGTTCTGCCTTCTTAAATTAAAATGTTTTATTTTCAGAGAAGCAAAAATGAGCGATGATTATGTTGCCAACGTAGGAAGACAGAAGCTCTCTGCATATATATGATTGAGTGGCAAAAGCTGGGAATATCACTGTCACACAACTTGAATTGGCTTTAAAGAAGTTGACCGAATCAACTAAAACAACATCATATAGGCTGAAGTTTCAAGTCCGAAAGAAGATCCGGAACTCAAAAACATAATTCAGAATAACATGGTATGACGAAACTGTTTTTAACTCCGGAATAAGTTGAATTTAGTCAAAATTGAAATCGCTAATCATTTGGTGGTTTCATACCCGACAAACAAAAATGAACCACAAACGAATTGACAGTTTCATGTCGGTTAAATGTACGTTGTAAAAAACCAAATTATAACGCTAAAAATACTGTATTGCAGTGCTGCTCTGATCCAAAACAAAACACAAAATAAATTTAAAACCAAGAAACCATTTACAGTGCTATATTAGTTTTTCGTCGGTTGTTTGGTTACGTAATACGTTACAAAATAAAAAAATTGTCCGAACATAGTCGAATGTGAGAAACATGAAACGAACTCTAAACGTTGGTGAAAAATGTAAAATCGGGAGCGTCCTAGCACTCTAGGACGTGACACAAAAATCAACTTTTTTTTAGATTTTTCTTAATAATCCTTAATGGTTTTATATAATATAATTATAATTTGCTTGGCTAAACTTTACTATCAGTAATTTTCGACTGCAGTGCCGCTTTATTTTTAGAGTAGAATTTTATATAATTAAAATTTCAACTATTTTTCTAAATTTTTTTTAGAGTTTTTTAATTTTTATTGTGTTTTTGATTAATTCCTCCTTCACCAGAATATAAATCTCAAAAACACGTGGTGGTGGTTATGATTGATCGGTCAATTTTGTAATATACTTGATTTTTGTGAATTAAATATTCCTGGGCTAAACGTCGTTGGCTAAAGGTAAATATTATATTACGATTGTAATATTAAAAATCTTTGCTGTAATATTTCAACATATCACTTTCTTGTTTTTTACAGTCCAATATTTGGAACTATTCAGGAATATATTTAATTATTAAAATAATGACAATGTTGTCACAATAGACAACGTAAAAAGCAGAGTGTCCAAGAATTTTTAAAAAGAGCGAGTTTCCGTTCTAAAATAAATTAAAACAAATAAAATAAACATTATTAAAACATTATATCAGAAAATAATTTTCTTATCATTACATTCAAAGAGCTAAGGAATGAAATTAAAAGAATAGAATAAATGAATTTTAAAAGAATAGAAAATGATTTTTCATTTAATTGGGCTTGAAATTGTACAATGTAAGCATAATTTAAATTTTGGTCGATGTTTGTTAACTGGATGAAGTTCGGCCAGTGGCACTATTCTGGTAATTTCTAGGGACTTGGGGGAACAATTTCATTATATTTTACTGTAAATAAATTTTATTCTGGCATACTAAGAATAAAAGTTAGGAGTAGTTTTGTGTGAAACATAATAAAATTGGGAATACTTTTTCCATGACAAACTTTATGTGGAAAATAAATTCTCAAAGATGAAATCTTATAATGACCGAAAAAATGTATTTACCGTAAAATCTGAAAAAATTGTTTCCCAAATTCTCTAGAAATTATCAGAAAGGAGTCACTGGCCGGTCTTTTCCAGTTAACAACGACTAAAATCTAAATTATGCCTAACATTTGACTATAAATAAACTATGAAATAACCGACTAGTCTTCATTCAGTTAATAAGCACCACATAAAGACGGAATTACGTCTTAACATTTATTGGGGAAAAAACTATTAACCAACCGATGGGTTTTCGTTGAGACAACAAGTAACTTGTTACATCCGACTTCTGCCTAACACTTCACTCACACAAAACCACAAAATAACCGGTCGGCCAATGCTCAGTTAACTAGTACCACACAGAGTCTAACTTTTGCCTTACATTTGACTAACAGAAAACTGCAAAATAACTGATCGGTGTTTTCTCGGTTAACAAGCATGGCCCAAGGTCTGACAAATCGTGGTTATTTTAGTGTACTTGAGGAAATGATTGCCCGACCAAAAACTACTCGGTACCTCAGTCCCTCATCGGTTAAATTACATTACTAAAATTGTAAATTGTTTTCCGGGATACAATCTGCTCCTTTTGAAAATGTTCCTGGCTTGTATAAACGTCGAATTCTGCATAATATTTCTATAAAATCCATCAAGCACGTCTTCAAGTAAATCACCGTTATATAGCTGTCTGACTTATGCTGAGGGCGTACGAGTGTTCAAGAAACAAGCGATAGGGCGATTATATATGCTTCAACAAAGAAATTACTGCTTTATTTATTTCATGGCCCAACATGTGTCAAAAACCTATAAGAATCGTCGATAGCTGCATTTTTGGAACAAACCGAGAAAGGGCGACCAAAGCAAATCAAATATGACGATATTCTGACTCATGACAACACCCGGAATTGCAAAACAAAGTCGACCACCAGTACAAATAAAATTCCACCCTGCAGAACAAGGTGAATTCAACGCCACAAACCTCGACCTACTCTGACTAATAATACATTATGTCAAAACACAAAAAGGCCAAAATTCGCGCAAATTAGAAAATAGCGTTCACACATTCTGGTGTCACCGAGAATAACTGCTACACTTATGGATGGCGGACGAATAGCATACTTTAGACTAAAATTGTTATTTAATGTATATGAATTTTCTCAATGTGACGTCACGTAATAGTCAAGGCGTGAAATAATGGAAGCACAATTCACAGTGGTTTCCCTGGAAAGTCCTTACTCAGTATAAATCGCCGAGCCGTTCTAGCGACAAAAAGTGTAAATTTTCCTACAAATTATTGAATTTTTTATACAATGACTCGAACTTAGGTTGATTCCCCATCAATTTTGCTGCGGAATTTGAACACGGCCAAATTGTGCTGTAATAGTCACAATGCCATAAACTAATAAATCTATCACGATTTTGACATGTTGGATAACGAAATGTACTGTACGGTATCTTTCAAATGCTCCAGACAAAGCATACTGCTGTTCCAAGTGACATAAAAAGTATGGCTGAATAGGAACAGATACTTTTGTGATATGCGCGGTATAATACGTACATTCTCATCAAGCATTGCTTTAACAATATGCATATTGAAGTTTTACCTCCATTTACCAACAATCATCATTATTTTTTGATGTAAGCAACAATGTATATGAAGTCATTATTATAATAGATTTTATACATTGTTGCTCAAACCAAAGATTAATTAGCCAGTTTAATCACATCTACGCATACGGCTTAATGAATACAAAATTACAAAATCATATTTCTTACGATCAAACGGACATCTCAATTTCTTCATGTAAAAAATTTCACTTTAATCTTTCAATATTTTTAATTTGCGTTTAGAAATTTATTATCTTGTCACATAAATTTTCAAATCAAAAACGTTAACAATAAAAATTTTAATGGTAATTATTTTTATTTTCAATATGAGTAAAAGTTGCTAATTAATTCAAGCAATATAATGATTTTTGTAAAGCTTTTAGTGATCAGCGTAGGTATAACCGACTACTTTAAGTGTATCTTAGAGTTACATACTCGTTATTTCTATAAACGGTAATCTCTAATCAAACTTCATAAAATTTAGGTACTTGTGATAGATAGCCGCACTCTGTTAATTGAATGAAATGACATTTCAAAGTGCAGCAGTGGTACATAGAAGTATACATAGAAAAAACTTTCGATTTCCAAAAACGAAATCTTTGGAAAGCTTTTCCATGCACTTTCAGGCTATACACATTAATCATAATGCTACATGTAATTTGATCGATGTTGTTGTTTGCTTTCAATGTTTAAACGGTTAAAATAAATGTTAATAGAAAAATAGATTTATCTCGAGTCATTTCCATTAATTTATTGTTGTAGTTTTTAGTGATTTGTCATTAAATTTTTGTTTGAACTTTGAATATCATACACACAAAATATTAAATGTGATTTATGTAGGTTAAGCGACTTTGTTCTATCGGTTAGGTTTGTTAAATATGACACAAGCAGCATAGCTTAATATTTAACATTATAAGGTTGTACATTTCGTAGTCGGACATCCTACTCGACCAAATGGTATAACCAAAGGATGTTGGTGGAAAATGAAAATACCAAAGCCTAGGGTACTATATAAATGACAGTATAGTCCCTGATATAAATAATGTTAATCTAGAACTGAAGCTTATAGCCTGGATAGTCTGCGGATTAGTTAAACTGGTTTAGCAAAATTCGAGCAAAAACCCTATGGAATAACTTGAATTTGCTAGTAGAATTTTGAATTATTCGTAGTCTGTAGAACTGAATTGAATTTTATTTATTTTTATTTTATTATTCTGTCCAGGTGCCCTATTCCTGAATACGATACGAAAACGAAAGTACAAAATTCATATTTGGATTGAATCAGATTCGTACAATTCTTATTTAAAATTGAATAGGAATCTTGTACTTTCGTTTTCGTATCATATTCGAGAACAGGCTCCCGCTATAAAAGTGAATTTACATTACCAACAATTTTTCGGCGAGGCCGCAGGAAATCCGGCGAACGCTGTATTATCGTTGATTTACATATTTGACGATTTTTAAACTATGTATAAACAATATTTTGACACATGATTTTCAAAAAAAAACAGATGATGTTAAAAAAAAATAGCAGTCGTTGGTTGGGAAAAGCAAACAGCGAAAATAATAAAATAAAAAATAAAAAAAATCGGTCAAGTCATTCCAATCTCCGACTTTTTTTTTTTTTTTTTTTTTTTTTTTTTTTTTTATTGGTACCTATGCGATCTGTTTTGGGGCTCAAGGCTCACTCTGCTCTTCCGCGGTTATGCTTTTTACGTCCTTACTTTACGCCTACCGGCCAACTCGAGGACGTACGGCTATAGGACCGATTTAAGACCATCTGCACATTGCAAGCTCCATGCCAGCCTATACCGGCATGGAAGATGGGTCGGCCCATGGGTTTTGCACACCGACAGGGGGTCATAGATGTGTTACATTTCACCACAGATCGAAATCTGTTAATGAAATTTCACTTTGCATCCTGCCCCTATCGGGATTCGAACCCGGTACCTCCCGATCCAAACGCCAAAGCTTTAACCACTGTGCCATTTGGTCGGTAATCTCCGATCAATCTCCGACTTATTTGTGACATAATAACAAAAAGCAAGCATCAGACCCAACCCAACCCTCAAATAAGTATCCGAGCGAGGTGTCTTATTTCAATAAATTAGTTTCTACAAATAAATGGTTTGGAACACAGTCTTAGTTCAAAATAAAATCACATTTCACGATGTTTCCTGAATCGAAAAAATGGCGGATCGCATCGAAATAGACGTTTAAGTTTAATTTAAAACAAATTATTCGCCAATTTTCCAACCAAAAATGTCAATAAAAGATTTTTATAAAACAGCCACATTTACTGAAGAGAGATTTGTATCTCAAGATTTCACCAGATGAATGCTGATCTGATTGGGACTATCTGATGAACCATAACCCTAAGCAGAATTATATTTATATGTTAGGAGTTGGTTTGATGAGGTGATATGGGGTGAAATTTAAGATTTTGCCAAATAACCGGTGATTGTCTGACTATAAAAACTCTATAGAATCTGACTATAGGTGGATTTTAATTATAAGTTTGAGGTGGGAGGTTAAGGATAAAATTTTGAATTCCCGCATGGTTTGTCAATAAAATCGTTCGTCATTCGAGGATTTTCCAAACGGAGTCCAGTCTAGTCTGAATTTGCCTAGAAACTTTTAGTTATAGGTTTTGGGTTGGTTTGGTGAGGTTAAAGAGGTAATTGTAGTATTTGAATTTTTTTTATTTCATACTTTGTTAGTGCAGTTGTTCATCGTTCGGGATTTTGCGTCTAGCAAAGATAGACCATCGAATGATGAACGATCTTATCGACAGGAGAAGGGAAAAATTAAACTTTCACCCCTATAACCTCGTCAGACCCAATCCAAACCTATAATCAAATCTACCTATGATCTTGGGCTATCGAATCGAAATAGTCTGATTGATGTGTATCTTAAAAAATCTCGAATCATGAACGATTGTATCGACAGAAATGGGGAAAAAATATATTTCGTCCTTATAAGTTTATTATAGACCCACCCCAAACCTATAATCAAAATCTAAGATTGGTCATGGGCCATCGAATTGGCATAACCAGATTGGTGTCTGCCTGACATAATCTCGAATTGAAATGGACAATATTATCGACAGAAGGGGAGAAAAAAGACGCAAGACGGAAACAACACGAAAGATAACAAACTTATTCCTATAAAAACTGAATTTCATTTGGTAATTCGTCACACTCAGCAGCACAAAAAAGACGCCGCACAACAAATCGCCGCCGTTACCACGATGCCGCAAGTAACACACCGCCATTGTATATGCGGCGGATGGATTTATGTTTACAACTCAATAATAATAATACTAATAAAAGTTATAACCTTTATATTGGTGACCAGCGACGTCGGGTTTTACCGGACAATAAAATAATATTAAACATAAATGTTGAGATAAGCTCAACAGGGTGAACCCGACACCGCTGCAGTAAAGATAAATTTGCTACATTTTATGTATTTTATCTATTTCATATAAACTGTTTAAACACCAGAAATTTTATGTGTAAATGAAACCTTTTAGAAAAAATTAAAGCTCGACTTAAAATAATATACAACCGGATAGTTCTTACTCTGAATATTTAAACCCTACCAGTATGATAATTTAATAATCATTATTCAACAAAATCAGAGCAGCGGCTTGATTTGTCATTGGCCCTTCGAGAATTTTTAAAGTTCCCACATCACAGAACGAACAATTCGTTAAAACAGCAACAGCCATGTTGACAACAAAGACAATTCAAGGATAATTACAATTATTCATTGAGAATGATATTTACAGCTGGAATGGCATAGTAAATCACTGAACGCAAGTGGAAGATATCGACCTGAAGCACATGGAGGTAATTCGAGCAGGAAATGAAAATAACGATGTGAATCAAATCTATGATGCGGTATCATAATATACTTAGATAGCAATAGAGTACTAAGAGTAAATGGTGGACTACAAAACTCAAATCTTATGTGCGAATTATCGAACATGCCCACCCACTATCTTGCATGGTGGCATTGAATTGATCTTAGCATATTTAAGGAACACATACTAGATTGTTGATCGTAAGCGGGCTGTACGAAACATTATTCTAAAATGCTTTCACCGTAAACGGTACATGACGGAACAAAGAATGAAAACATTACCAGCTGAAATCGATTATGTCGGCCCTATACTGAGGGAGATACTCCTGATGATGACCTAACAAGTCGAAATCGATCGAGTGATTTTTTAAACTTTTTGGAAATATTCAAAAAATATATAATCTTGCGAAATAAAAAACAAATGGTTAATAAAAAATGTGTTTATTAAGTACTAGAGAAGATGTAAGTCGATGTCAAATATTCTAGTATGTTCACGTTGTGGGGTAAAAATAGAAGAACACAAACAATAAAAGCCACCCTCAACGAAGATATGTGATACCCAATGAAACCACCAGTCGATGTCATATCTTGTTTCAAGATTCAATCTTACACCATTTTAGTCTCAAAGAGTCTGATGTTCAGATAATTGTTGCCCAACACAATATCAACAAATCTTCTCGCCATTTGGGGGGAAGGATGCCAATACAGCTAATATCGTTGGCCCTTCCTTTAACTTTTGAATCTACAGTAAATATATTTTAATTTGCACCGATAATCAAATCAAATTTTGTACTAAATTAAAATGTCATGCAATAACTCCTTAAATTATACTTACAGTATAATAAAACGTCAAGGCCATACACCTATAAACCACTCTGAATAAATCCAATAATTTATCGATCATTATTTTCTAATGGTCATCATAAAATAACTTAAGTATATTATAAACCACCTCTAAATGAAGTGAAAGTATAAAAACCATTATTATACAAATTGATTACTTTTCCAACAAATTTGCATAAATTAAAATAAGAAAAATGCACGATGCATGACATAAAACCTGCTAAACAAAACATATAAGATAAAAAAAAATTGCATTCAACTTGAGTTTAAAATGATAATCTTGACATTAAATTTCGTCATTCATTACTTAATTAATAATTCATAATATACGAATATGCATGCATATCTAAGAAAGTTAAAGAATAGGTTGCAGTTTGTCATGTATAATTAAATTAACAACTTCTGTCATCTCGTTTAACATAAATTGATCTAAACCAAGACTTGCATGCCACAAAGTTGTTTACCTTCCATTATATAACACTTCATAAAACTAACGAGCTGAAATTAAAATCGAGTTTGACAACAGCAGTAACAACAACATCCATTGATCATGTTGATAAATAATTTTGAAACTTATCCAAATGACAAAAACATTTAATAATTATTTTAAAATTATTTTGTATGTGTATTTCAAATTCATTAATTGACCGTAATATCCGGTCCATTCGAAGTTTGATTTGGGTAAAGTTATGGAGGCGTTAAAAAGTTAGCAAAAATTTACCAATAAAATCAAGTCTTTATTTTAAATGTCATTGAAATTATATCACTGAAGTGTTTAAGGACAGGATGCTAAGTCTAATATATATATATATATATATATATATATATATATATATATATATATATATATATATATATATATATATATATATATATATATATATATATATATATATATATATATATATATATATATATAACCGCCTACTCAAACTTAACAATTGTTTAGTTATCTTATTTTCGCCTAAAGGTTCCACTAGTCAGTCCATAAGAGTTTACGATGGCCTCTATTTAGTCCATTTCCGATATGACTTTTTTACCAACAAACGAATCTTCTTGTCAACACTCAATAAGCAAATTCCAAAGTCTCACTGGTCTCTAATTGTTACGCAAATGGTTAAAATTTCAAAACAATAGTAGTGGCATTGTCCAAATACCCAAATTATAAAAATGCCTAAACACGAATTCTAGGCCGGTCAGATATCCCGCTCGAGTTATGGTGGGCCTATAAATAAACATCAAATTTTTGATAAACAACGTCTCTCGCTTCGCTGGTATGGAGAATTATATTTATTTCTATAAAAATGTTTGTGGTTACTTTGTAAACGTGGAGTGAAAGTATCCCTGAAACATCTGTGGCGGTTCAACCAACAAATTTATTCTACTAGTGAATTTATGTAACGATTTGTATTTATCAAAGTAGCAATTCCTAAAACTAAGTGTGCGTCCAGAATTATTGGATTTAATGCGTAAAACAAAGTGACATGAAATCCTTTGAAAAAAAAACAAAACGTAGGAATGAAAAAATTAATAATTAGATTTTAGCTGCCTCTCCAACTCACAAGACGTGCGTTAAAATACTATTTAATCAAACGAAGTAAATTAAAATATAAAACAAATTATATAAATATAATAAGTTTATAAAAATATTCGTTGAATAATTAATTTATTATGGGGTACTAATAATTACCCACAGATTGGTGACCCCGTCGTGATTGCAAAACACGATCTTTAAACACGTCCAACACGAAATGATAATCTACGAAGCAGCGCATTTACGGTGCAACAGCAGCAGCTAATTAAACAAATAAATAAAGGGGTGAAAAAGGTACATCGATAGTCCACACAGCCCAATCAAATATAATACAACTAGTCTGCTCATCTCATCCCAGCATAATATTGCCAGCCAGCCAGCACCTACAGCCCAATGCATTATAGTGGACAACGCCCGATTGTACACGGTAAACCGAATTAACTTAAAATCAATCAAGAAGGAACAGCCAAAAGGATTAAAATCGTTTTCAATTTACCAAGGTTTTTTTCAATCGGGGTCAAGCCCTCGCCAGCGGCAGCGCCCGATACTACGGTAAACATAATCAACAAAATCAATCCTGAAGAAAGTTACCATTACTGCGTTTAAAACTGTAAATTGTACAGGTAAGCGAAATCTCGTTATTATCAATTTTTCATTTACCTTATCCGTTATCTCAAAATTACCTTATTCTGGCATTTATTCATCCAGTCAGCGTAATATTTTTGGACACGCGTTTTTAACATCGAAGATGTTTTTTGCGGTCGCAATATATAGAAAATCAATTTGTGGGCTCAAACTTTTTTATTTTTTATTTTTAGGTCTATATAAATACAAGTATGTACTCTAGCCCAAAACAAATCAGTAGGCTTAAGCATTTTTATTTAGGCATTAAGCAAAATTTCAAGCTCCATCTTCGATGTTTAAATTTTTAGCCTTAGGCTCAAACTTGCGATTTTTTTATTATCGTGATATAAAATTAAACTTTATTAATTTCATTTGACAAATTAGTGGCATCGGTTGAAGCACCACAATGTCTGACTCAGGTATAGTGTCCACGAAGTCGATCACAATGTTGGTGTTACAACAAATGTATACAAGGTATCTATTAAATATGCACCGTTCAATCTAGAAGACCCAGAAATATGGTTCACACAACTTGAAGCACAATTTATAATGGGGGGTATCACTTCTGACCCCACTAAATACGGTCATTTGATCGCAGCACTTGACCCTCAAACGGTCAAGTGCATTCGTGATCAAATACTTAGACCACCAAATAATAACAAATATGATACATTAAAAGCTTCAATTAGCGAAAGATTAAGTGAATCGGCAAAAATAAAGCTCGATCGCCTTCAATCAAGATTGAAGCTGGGTGACAAAAAACTATCTCAGTTATTACGGGAGATGGAGTGTTTGTCTACCGATTATGTTACTGAATCGGGTTTAAGAAATTTGTGGATGCCCATCCCATACTAATGCCCAACTCATACATACTCAAAAGATATTATCTAGTATTAATGAATCAAATTTGGTTCAATTAGCAAAGACGGCCGATAAAATTGAGTAAATACAAAATTAACTTACGCAGTATAAATACTCTCAAAAACATTGATAAAATTAGCAACAATGCGATGTACACTATCACATCCAAATACTAACTCAAAAAGTTGAAGAATTATTCAAACAAGTTCCACGGGATCCACGATCAATAAACCACAGGTCACCATCCCCACAGTCAATGAGAACAAACGACATCGCAGTTTATCGCGAACCAAGGAAAGGGTCGGCAAATTTCCAAATTGCTGGTATCATTTTAGATACGGGATTCATGCAAAGAAGTGCCTACAACTGTGTAATTTGATCGGTAAAATACGGCAGTTTCGAATTCAGAAAACTATTAGACTCAACGCTTTTTACGACGGGTGTCGGGAGTCTAAATTCTAAAAGTCACTTCATAATTACCGATCATCAAAATAAATTCCAATTCTCAGTCGATACGGGTGCCGAAGTTTCAGTGATTCCTCCAGCAAGTTCACAAGTAATTAAACCAGTAGAATTTAAATTATTCGCAGCAAATTCATCAATCATCGATACGTTTGGTCAAAGAGATTTAACTCTTAATTTGCGCTTTCGAAGATCCTTCAACTGGAAATTTGTAATAGCTTAAGTCGACAGATGCATTTTAGGTGCTGACTGTTTAGCTCATTTCAGTTTAGTGGTTGATGTTAAACTCAAAAAGTTAATTGATACCTGTACTAACTTTACCACAACGGGAAAAACACTACAAATCAATTCGTACGGTATTACAACTATCAAAACCGAGAAATACCATCCGGGTATTTTAAAACTTTTACAAAAATTCAAATCAATGACTGACAGTCTAACCATTGTAAAACATAATATCACACATTGCATTCGAACTACTGGTCAGCCGTGTCATACAAAAGTTCAAAGACTACGTGTCGACAAAATGCTCATAGCCAAAACGGAAATCAAGACATGGTTAGCACAAGGCACCTGCCGTCCATCTAAAAGCAATTGGGCCAGTCATTTGCATTTGACACCCAAAAAGTATGGTAGTTGGCAATTATGCAGCGATTACAGAGCATTAAAGACATTGAGAAAAGCAGGTCGGTATCCAGTAACATTTGCAACGGACTTTACAAAATCTCATCAGCTCGAATCATAATCATGTACTAAATTTTATAAAATCGATATAGTTAGAGCTTATCTTGAAGTCCCGGTGGAACCACTAGATACCGAGAAAACAGCCATAAGTACACTCTTTGGATATGTTTCCGCGTATGACATTTGGTTTACAAATCGCTGCACAAACTTTCCAAAGATTGATACATTCACTGTTCAGAGATTTAAGGTTCAGATTCCCATATATCGATGATCTACTGATAGCATTAAAAAATATGGAAGAACACTTAAAACACACAACCGAAAACCATCGACGGTTTACTTAGATTTGTGGGGATGATTAATTATTGCACAATTTTTCTACCTAACGCAGTTCCATTGTATGAATTTTTAAAAGGTTGAAAGAAAGAATAAATCAGAAATTCCCTGAACTAAAGTAACATCTAAAGCATTCGAATTGTGCAAATCTAAATTAGCAAAATGTACTCAATTAGCATATCCGATTCAAAATGCGAAATTCGCAATATTCGTTGATGCGTTTGATTTAGCTGTTAGGAGCAGTATTACAGCAGCTTACAGAAAAAGGTTGGGAACCTTTATTTTTCTTCTCACGTAAGTTACAAGCGGCTAAAATACGCTACAGCACATACAACAGAGAATTACTGACAGCATATGCAGGAATCAAACACTTTAAAAATTTTATTGAGGGAAGAGAGTTCCTTTTATTTTCGGATCAAAAACCTTTAACATTTGCATTGCAATAAAAGTTGGACAAAGCCTTACCTATAGACAACAACGACATTTAGATTTAATTGCACAATTTACTTCCGATATTCGACACATCTCGCGAAGTTCTATAGTTGTGGCCGACAAACTGTCACGGATTCGTTTGTGTTGGCAGAAGCACAACAATCAGATAAAGAACTTACCGCATTGATCGAATCAAATCCAAATTTAGATTTTCAAAAATTACCAATAAGTATTTGGATCGGACAAATACATTTTATGTGACATCTCGAATGGCAATCACTCGATATTATCGAACACTCTCGAAAATTTGATAATACCTATTTTCGATGTTATCGAAACGTTCGATATTCTCGAAAATAAACGCTATCGAAATACCATAATAGGCCCCAAGGACAAATTATTAATAAATCAATTCGTCAATAAAGTGTATCGTTTTTATTCAATCACTGGGGAAATGATAGTGTGGCGGAACCAACAAATGTATTCTACTAGTGAATTTATGTAACGATTTCTATTTATCAATGTAGCAATTCCCAAAAACTAAGTTGGTTGGGTAAAACAAAGTACCATGAAATCCTTTGGAAAAAGAACAAAACCGTAGGAATTGAAAAAAGGAAAAATTAGATTTTAGCTGCCTCTCCAACTCACAAGACGTAAAATATTCGTTGAATAATTAACTTATTAATTTTATAAATGGTACTAATAAATTACCCATACATCCATTTACACACATACACAGAGGATACTCACACTTCGGCGATGCATCAAATCGTACATCTTTCGATGTCGAAAGTTTTCATGAACACTTCCTCATTTACTTTGTAAACAAAGGGTTGTGAGGTAGTATATAACATCCACCTAAGAGATGATGTGCACAATACGATTTTGAACTTAAACAATTTATACATGAACCGTCAGTGCATTGTTAAAATGTTCTAGAATTCGAGGAACTAGACAATTCTGATTGCATATCCCTTTTAGGTATGTACATTATCATTCGAAAAATATAGTGCCTGAATTTCTTCTAATCCAGAATTGTTCCAATTTTATTAGATTAGAATTTTGGATTAGAATCATATCCTCCATTTTGAGCATGCAAGTTCATTCATAATAGTTTGCAATTTTTTTTTTTTTAATTTCCAATGGCAATGCTTTTCTGCCGCATGACTCACTCGGTATTCAGGCAAGCGTAAAATGAATTCAAATATAACAGCAGCAATCGAGTAACCAAAATATCTGCTCAATCGCTCGATCCGTTTCTTATTTAAATTGCGATCTGCAAGATTTAAATCGGCCCCATTTTGAGAAGAGGCTTTTTCGCAATTAGACGTGTAGAGAGCTAATTTTATTATTTTAATATTCAACGTTCCCCTTGAAACTACAGGTACTATGTTGCAGTGTAAACCAAATGTAAATGTTCAACGCGAAAAATTACAAGACAGAAAAGTTAGACTACTTTTCATTGAACTACAAAGACCGTTGAACGAACGATGTGCTGATTCTTTCTACTAATGAACTGATTGCATATTCCTGACTGATTCCTTCTAATCCAGAAATGGCTTAATTCCACCGAACAACAAAGACCATTGAAAGAACGATTTTTTCACATAAAGTATTGTAGAATTTGGCACCAGTCAGTGTCATGAATTGATTAATTATCGATTGATGATTCGCGACAACGCTGAAAATCAACCGGGGTGACGAACTTAACAAAATTTGTTATTTTAAAATTTACGCGAGTGTGCATTCAATAATTTGACAAAAAGTTCGGAAATCGCATTAAAATAGTTAAAAATAAACACATTCAACTCATTTCAATATTTTGACAGTTCCGCACGTGTGTCCAAACAAAAATTGAAATTTGTAATGGATTTCATTTGCAAGCATCATGTTTTTGGAAAGACACGCTATTGGATGTATTCAAGTGAATGGTGAAAAAGAGGATTGCCACAAGCACACATTTTAATTTGGTTGATCGAAAAAGTCACACCAGATCAAAGTGACCAAGTCACCTCAGTAGAAATGCGGGATGTTGAAATTGATTCGGACTTATATGAAGTCGTCACAAAAACATGATAAATGGGCCATATAACTTACTCAACAACAACTCCATATATGTGTGATGGAAAATGCACGAAACGATACTAAAGAGACCTTCTCCCAAACATATTTTGATATCGAAGAATTGGGGACATTTATTCAAAGGAATCATCCTCCGAAATTGGTTTCAAAACAACACTTAGTGTATGACAACATTGTGCATGCTATTTTAAACCAGCCAAGGCACAGGTAAAACGTTTCTCATTCACTTATTTTGGCAACTATAAACGACAACCGAAAAAATATTGCAGTCTCGATGGTGGTCGAACAGCACTTTCAGAAGAAGGCGCCTTTATGGTTGGTGTTCATTCGTTCGTTCGGTCATTTCTTCGACCAATTATTTCTTGTTGAAAAATCCAGAAGAAAAAAATTATCCTTTATGAGCAATATGATTGGTCAAAAAAATTGCCAGAATGAACAAACGAACACCAACCTTAAAGGCGCCTTGAGATACCAACATTCAATATCGACAAAAACTCTGGAATGCGCATAAAGTACTGCAATCATGTCAACTCATTACATATGGGACGAATCCACTATGGTACACCAAAAATCATTGGAAGCTCTTCATCGAAGACTGAAAGATTTGAGAGGAAATGAATCATTTTATTTTCTAGTGATTTTCGACAAATGCTACCAGTTATACCACGTCCAATAGCCATTGACGAATTTAATTCATATCTCAAATCATCAGTTTTATGGCGCTTCGTACAGAACTTATCTTTGAAACGCAAAACAATTGCTGGATATTAGGAATGGAAAAATTGCAATCGATTAATCCAAACAATGTATCACATTGCCAACAAACTTCTGTAAAATCACAGCAACCACAGACGAATTGATTCACAAAGTTTCCCAAATATCACACTTAATTACAAAAATCATCAGTGGCTCAGTGCACGTGCTATATTAGCAGCCAAAAGCACCGTCGTGCCTATCATTCTTCTCCGAAACATCAATCCGGTTTTTAGTGAAAAAAATGGGCAACAATATCATCCAAGCCACAATTTTAAGTGGAGGATTTTAGGAGAAGGCGTATTGTTGCCCCGCATCCTAATGATTGCCACAGATATGCCATTCGAATTCAAACGTTTGCAGTTTCCAGTGCGACTTGCATTTGCAATTACCATCAACAAACCACAGGAACAATCGCTACAAGTGTGTAAACTAAATTTGGAAACTCCATGCATCTCACATGGGCTCACATGTCAAGTTTGTGGTATAGCAAATTATAGTAGTCTAGAACAGGACCGTTGAAAATTTCCTTCTGTATAAATCCAAGTGAGCTAGAGTTTTCCATCGGTTCATAAATACGAGTGCAACGAACACAATGGTGAGTCATTCAGGAGTTACGGTACGAAAGTAAACAGTGCGAAAAATTACTAGTGGCATTTTAAGTGAAATAAAATTGTGTGATTTGTTATAAATCGTGGAAAATGAATTAAAAATAAATTCTAGTGAAAATTATTTATTATTGTGTTTTTAAGTGTTACGATCCGGATCTGACAGGGCAAATTAGTAACATCAAATTTTAAACTAAGAAATAGAGTATACATTGTTATATAAGGTCACAAGTGTCAAGTTCGATGGTTTACAATGAAAACTTTGTTGTCCAATGGAAATGAGCCCAATTTTGATTAGAATAAATCAATGTTTACAAAGTTGATTGATTTCTAGTCAGAAAATTAATTAGTATAAAATAAAGTTAAATTTTTACCTTTAAAAATTCCCCCTGTTAACTTTGAGATAGTGCAAATCATTTTACTTTCTTCTCTAAACTGTAAAACATTTTATCATTAATATTTCGTTGCAAATTTGGCTAGGAATTTATACAAAACTATTTTAAATTATAAAAAGCTTAAATTATATGCATCAACCATTAAAAATCGCTTTGCTGCTTACAACACGAAACACACCGATAAATTATCTCAAACCATAATACAAAATTATTGCAAAGTAGAAAACTACAAAATAAAATATCTTCGATTGGTAATACCATCAATAAACAGTTTTTATCTAAGAAAGCGAAGTAAATTTGATTTGAACGTGTATTATTTTAAAAAATGTATGAAAGACAAATTAATCGAGAAGAAAATTATGGTTACCCATATCTGACATGCTTATGTCTCTTCTTATAACATATAACCTGACTAAATACATTGATGAGATGCTCATAACGCTTATGGTTGACATTTGAAAACAAGTTTTAGTGTTACAAAAATCAGTGCGTTAGTTTTGGTCAGCTAGACCCCGAAAACTTCAAAAACAAACATTTCATCCTTTTTTCTACCAAGCTATTAGCTTTCTTCTTAACATAGCATGACTGACCTATTAATAGTTTTTTAAGTTAAATTTATAGAACTTGGACTTTTAAGATAAACGAAAATTTAGATTAATTCAACAAATTAATATGATTTTTTCATTGATGAATATGCATGAATATGCGTACTTATAATAAGCAATGAGAGATCCGGACGTTCACAGTGACCATTAAACAATCTAACGAGCAGAATTTACACTGTACTCATGCTCTTCGTGCATTTTTAACGCGCATTCAACACAAATAATCAAGAGTTAATGCGGAAAACACTCCCGGACTACGGCATGAAACTCGTACAAAAATGTTCCGAGGAGCAAATAATCGAATTTACTACAAAAGAATTATAAATTCTATAATACTACAACAACAAAGGATCGAGACAAATAATGCAAGAAATTTCACGTAAGGACGAGCTAAGAAAGATATTGCCTGAGAATTGATACTGCCTTATGGATGTGAATGTATCCGGATATCTGGCACTCTCCGGATCAAACTGCCTTATCTGCGTATTGCGGATCTCTGCACAGCCCCCTCAGTCGCACTCGATACCAAACTAAGTAGAGCTGTGTAATTCGGGAGTCCCGGATTCGATTCCTGATGGTAACAAAAAGTTACAACTGGTTGTTTTTAATGTCATTTGTGGGAGCGCCCCGAAATCTTGTAAGTACAATATCTATCTGCGATACAATCTTGCATGTTCATAAAAATTAACGATTTCCCAATTAAAAACTAAATTAATTAATTTCTTAATTAATGGGTATGTAGTATTAAAAATAAAGAAAAAAAAATAAAATAAATTGTATGGCAACTTTAAAAGAAGAAGAAGATGTTTTGCGCGATTATCTTTAAAAAATCAGTCTTACTATATTTTATCACTTTCTGGATTTGGCTTTTTCCATTTCAGCTTTTGCCACAATTATTTCATCTTGGATTAGCCCCTAAATCTTGCATTACAAAATCTTGCACTAAAAATCTTGCGTCTCAGGATTTCTCGTACATTTACGGGAACTTCTGATATGCAAGATTATTAGTGCAAGGTTTTGTAATGCAAGATGAAGTGGCTAACCCTTACAATGTACATTGCCCATAATAGTCGGCTTTTCTAAATAAAATATTTATTTAAGATATTTATTTATATGGACCTTCCTTTCCAAGCTACTCAGCTGCTAGCTAGCACGAACAAGGCTGTTCCTTGAATGCAATCTCAGAGTCATAAGTAGGATGGTCCTCTCGTAACAACTTACAAAACCAGGAAAAGAGCCTGGTTGAAAGACTCTGACAGATTCCACGAAGGCGGATATTATCGTCCAGCAATAAGAGGCAGGTAGAGAAGGCCTTAGCCACCACTTTTCTAAAAATTATAAGACAAAACATTGAACCCGCTCTAAGTTGCCGCATAGGTAAAGGCTGGCCTGGTGCTAAGCTAGAAGTAGTCGCTAGAGAGGATAACCATTGCAGACCTAGAGCGAGAGCTTGAATCCCAGCGGAACCCAGTGACCCACGCAGTCACACTCAAGATTTATAAGATGAGCGCGACATTTCGATGAGATTACTTTGTGGATCTATGGAGGAATAACATTCAGAGGGTAACTCTGATGCAACTGTGGTGGAGGTTGAACCTAATGTTGAGGTTCCTAAAATTCATCACTTGAAGGCAGCTCTAGCTACTCTCATGCTCAAACTAAGAGCAGAAGATATAGAAATTGTCCTACTCCAAGAACCTTGGCTCAATGGTTACCAAATTACATTATTATTATTACTGTTACCAAATTACAGTAATTCCGACGTGGCCACAAAAGCATTGAGATGGATGATGAAAATCTTTGACTAATAAAAACATGCCTTCCACATGATGGGAAAGAAATCCTATCCTACCTGTCGTTTTAGGGAGCTCATTAATGGAGGCTCAAAAAACAAAAAACTAGAGTCATCCTGCGAAGTTATGCAAATTCACATCACACAATTTTGGGAGGCACTGATTAGAATGAACGAGGTGAGTCACTGATTGATTTTATTCTTAGTACTAACCTATGTATAAGCAATATTGGCTGTAAACCAACGTTTATAACTAGAAATATACAAGAGGAACTAGAACAACTTACACTTGTCTCCGATGCCATTATTTAGTGATTTGGAAGATGTCGAAGCATCATTTCCTTTCTAATCATTGCTTCTCCAATATGAATTGGAGCGAAAACTATCTAAATCCCACCAAGCATATTGCAAGGGGAAATCTGTGAAAACTGCTTTCCACTCCCTCATTGCTTCTATTGAGAAATCCCTTACATAAGCAATACTCGATGATAACTTTTCTGGATAGAGAGGAGGCCTTTAACCCGAATTGTTCCAGAATTTTTTTAACTGTTTTTTTTATTTAAACCCCAAATACAATGTCTCTGGGGTATAAAACATTGGAAAATATCTTTGGGGCACCCACCCCATTTGTAGTTTTCGGAAAAACCCCCGTTTCCATATGGCAACACGGGGACATACATAGAGACTTTTTTCAACAAAATGATTTCCATATATGTATAACTAAATATACATTTGAAATAAAATATAGTTTTTATGTAAATTTCTTGTAATTCTTTTTACGCTATTTGCCGTAGGCACTTGGCGAAACACACTTATACTTAATAAACACATTTTTATTAATCACTTGTTTTTTGTTTCGCAGAATTCTGCGAAACAAAAAACAAGTGATTAATAAAAATGTGTTTATTAAGTATTTCTTGTAATTATTTATTAAATTCAGTATTTCTTATTGTTTTGTGTGGTATGGCTGAAAACATTTCACACAAAGTCCAACGTTACATTTGACGCAACCAGTACGTCCAATAGATTTGCAAAGGTCACCAACGCAGCGTCTTTTATTCATTATGGGAATAACTAGGTGGTTAATTCCATCGAAACGGATCGTTGTTTCTACAGAGTTTTCGTTAACTTTACGCTTCGGACTGATGGACCTGATCGCTTTGGCTTCTCACCGTAATGATGACAATAGTGCTTGGCAATATGTCTTCTGAACTCAAGCTGCGACATTTTCGTCACAAAAATAGATACTCCACCACTTTTTGCCTATGTAGGCAATGCGATAAAGAGCCACATTTTGATCTAACCGGTCGACCCCACACATATATTTGTTGTATTCCGTCACAACACAAGGACGAACAACAACGACTTTGCTCTTTTGTTTTTTCGAGTAGCGAAACGCGTTAGAATACGGATGTATCCCAAAAATGGTTGAAGCCATACAAATTACGCTATTATCGATCCATATTGTTAGACGAACTCCACTTTCATTTATTGATGCTGATTTGCAGTGACCGCGTTTCTCCTTTTTTATCTGTTTTTTCAATAGAAGTGGACATGCTTTAGGTATACGGTTTTCACGAATTGTTCCACTGCCACTATATCCGCGTGACTTCAAATGTCTAAAAGAGGCAAGCCAGTAAATAGGTTGTCGAAGTAAAATGCAAACGGCAAGTTTGTGGTAGCCTCCGGTAATTCGTCGATTATGCTAACGAGTGGTGCAGCACATTTACCATATTTGTCTTCGTAGTGTACATTCGAACGAGGATTTCTTCCTTGATACACTTCGAAATTCACCATATATCCATACGGAGTGCATAATGACCAGACTTTGTAACCAAACCGCAATGGATTTCCTTTAATAAATTGCTTACATCCGTGTCTACCAAAGTAGCCTATCAAACTTTCATCATATGATAAATTTGGTTCTGGATGCTAATGTAACAATATTTTGGATTTGAAGTGGTCCGTAATTGGACGAAGCTTTCACATTCTATCTGGATTCTGGTTTTCACTTGAGCCGGCATCATTACTTCAAAGTGGAGAAATTTTTTTTTTTTTTTTTTTATTTTTTTTTTTTTTTTTTATTTAAATTATTACAACTGAATACAATTCATCTAGTAATTTTTCTTTCTTAATTTAGTCACTTGTGAATGAGAAGAGGCCCATTGGCCAGCTCCATTTATAGGTCATTTACTGAAGTAGTCTTTGCTCTGGTGTCCTTAATCCATTAGATCAATTGGTTTCGTTCTCTCCAATCGTCTTACTGCATGTGAACTGTCCAACATACCACGAAGCTCTTCATTTACGTATTGATAGATACGTTGTCCATGAATTACTGCAAATTTTTTTATTTCTTCAATTTTTTTATTTCTTCTTTGACCGTTGGGATATTTAGGTCCCTATGAAGGTCATCATTCCTAATGTACCACTGAGCGTTAACTATACCACGTAGCACTTTGTTTTGAAAAGTTTGTATTATTTTGGTGTTGGTTTTCTTTGTACAGCCCCAGAGCTGTATTCCGTAAGTCCATACAGGCTTTAGCACCTGTTGATACAATAGCAATTTATTTTCGGTTGACAATTCCGAATTTTTCCCGAGAAGCCAATACATTTTGCGATATTTAATATTAAGCTCATCTTTCTTCTTTTTAACGTGCTCTTTCCATCTGAGCCTGGTATCTAAAGTCATCCCTAGATATTTAGCATTATTTGCATACGGAATCTGCAGACCATTAATGATTACAGGTTTGTAACTGACTTTTAGATTGGTGAAATTCATATGCGTGGATTTCGATTCATTGAGCCCATTCATGGATACGCCACATTTTTGTCCATTTTATGATTTTGTCACATGCTTCTTGGAGTTTCATTGTCGATTTCTCGATAGTGTCTCCTACTGAGAGAACTGCAGTGTCATCAGCAAATGTTGCAATGGTAGCATCATTTAATTGAGGTAAATCTCTGGTGTATAGCAGGTAAAGAATAGGTTCCCAAAACACTACCCTGCGGGACTCCTGCCGAAATCTTTTTTAGCTCGGAATATTCATCTTCATATTTCACCCTAAAGTGGCGATTCTCTACGTATGATTTTAAAATCATATAATATTGTTTTGGTAAATCTCTATGTAGTTTGAAGAGTAAACCTCTGTGCCACACGTTATCAAAGGCCTGCGCCACATTTAACAAGATACTAGAACAAACCTTTTTCCTTTCTAATGTATTCTCAATGACATCTGTAAGCCTATGAACCTGCTCAATAGTTGAGTGTTTCTCTCTGAAACCAAACTGATATTCTGGGATAAGGTTTCTTTGTTCTATGGTTCTTTTCAATCTTTTGAGCAACAATCTCTCAAACAATTTCGCTAGTGTTGTTAGAAGTGAAATTGGCCGGTAGGATTTTCTATCATTTGGTGGCTTGCCCGGTTTCGAAATCATTATTACTTCTGCTACTTTCCACTGCATTGGCACATACTTTTTCCTGAGAAAGTGGAGAAATTGTAAAATTTCGTTGAATCGGTTTTTTCGCATTCTGTTGAACATAAGGTAGTTCCGCAAATTATCATAGTTGCTCCACATACTCCGAAGACTGGTGTGATAATTATAACCACTGATCAGAAGAATTCCCATAAATAAATGTTCGTAGTTCAGCAACATTAATTTTAAGATTGCCTTTCTCACGAAACACCGCATATTTGGCTGATTCGTCTGCTATAAGTTGCATCAACTCGTCGTCAAAAAATTTGTCGAACTGCCCATGAGGCTTAAAATTTCGGCAATCTTCATAATTCCCTTCAGGAAATATTGGAGTCATGGGGATGGAATTGTCGTCGACGTTCCAGGTGAAAATTGCATCAATTCTGATAGTTGATTTACGTTTTGAAGGTTTTTTTTGTTTTATGATTTCATTTTCCGTTTTCTACGTGGCTGTTCGATTGAATCTATCGATGGTTCGTTTGATGTTGGAGAACTAGCCTCGTGTACATCTGCAAATAATGGGATACACGATGCATTTTCCACGTCCAATTCAATGTCGGGATCATTTTCATCGTACAAAGTTGTAATTCGGCGACCACTTCTCATTAATATTTCGCAATTTGCTTTTAGCTGGCCAGGGCAGACATCATCGGGAACCCCGCACAACTCAACTTCGCCATCGTCCTCCACGCTTATGAATCCATCATTTCCCAGAGGCTCAATAAAAACAGTACGAACCTCGTCCGTATCGTTATCCTCTAAACCTTCGAGGTCTTCGAGGTAATCAAGACGTAAGTTTTCTTGAAAAACACATAATAATTGTAATAATTGTAAAACGGATAATAAAATTTAATAAAAAATTACCAAACAACAATGAAACAATAAAACAAAAAACTAACGTCATGTAGCACATTCTGGTTTGATTAGCATAAAGAACCCTTAATTATTTTCTAAAAATATTTTGCTTGGCATTCTTTGCAAGAATTAACGATGGTCGCCTAACGAGATGACAGATCAGTTCAACATCCACCTGACGAGTGTGCCAGGATATTTCAATATTACGAGGAAAGAAAAAGCGTATGAACTCACTCGACCAGGCACAACCTGTATCATTTTTCCAAGCACGGCGGCAGTTGATTTACCGTTCTCTCTCTCTCTCTCTCTCTCTCTCTCTCTCTCTCTCTCTCTCTCTCTCTCTCTCTCTCTCTCTCTCTCTCTCTCTCTCTCTCTCTCTCTCTCTCTCTCTCTCTCTCTCTCTCTCTCTCTCTCTCTGGCACTATATCCCATCAAGGGATTTGGTCGCCTCAAATGAGGTTTCATAATCATATTTTCGTTTCGGATAATGAGTGATTATTTCATTGATCCTAAACTAGCCGTGATTTCCTTGTCACCACCGGGAATCAAACCCGGGACCTCCGGTCGCTAGAGCAAGCATGCTGACCACTTTTTCACCGGGGTGGATTTACCGTTCGCTACGTGCAAATTATTGTTTCAAGAAGAAGTTAGAAGAACAAGGAACGACAGATGTTCAATGGTCCAACAATACTGCATGCGTAATAACTAAGTATATAGGCAGATCTGTCCAATACTAGACCTGTCCAGATCCAGACAGCTGGTATCGCTACGGTGCCTGCATGTTTGTATTTTAGTGGGGCCTATTACGGGACACTATCATAGTTGCGAAGATGAAGAGCAGGAAGAGTTTGTTCGCTATTTGCTTTACTCCTGTCCCCGTCTAGCGCTTAGCAGACTGAAATTGTGAAAGCTCTTCTCCTAAATGACTTGACGAACCTACGCAAAATGGACTTTAAGGACATGATTTGGCTGATTGTGTCTATGCCAGTCCTCTAGAACAACCACCCTAACCTAATTAACCTATGGATGCGAGACCTGGAATCATATCAGCAGCCAACGTATGTTTGTAGTAGTGCAATACGCTAGTGCGAAGAAACATACCACAAGAGATGGGAACGAAATAACGGAATACCACCATAAACGGGACTTAAGACATTGACACGAAAAAAATAATGTAGACTGTGAAAAAAAATTTAACCGGTAAGCTACCGAAGCACAATATCAGGAAAGCAACGAAAACGAAATGGCTGCATGTATATGAACGAATAGCCATTATATATTTTACAGAACTAAAATATCGCTTTCACAGACTAGCAATAACGTCTTTGTTGAATTTTGTTTCTCTTACAAAAATTTTGAAAACTGTAAACAGTAATGTTTGGCTAGTATTCGCCTCAGTCATAGTTTCGCACCTATTGTCGTTGTTATCGTTTGATGTGATAGCGAGAGATCACAATTACCCCAGACCTGGGCTGTTTTCATTTCTCTGTACTTGTGCATTCAAGTGGACGAAATATTGTTTGGAATTTAATTACATGATTCACTGTAGGTACTTAAATCGGTTACGGATCGCGGTTGAAGATGGTGTATAATAGTTTTAGAAACAGCTAATAAGAGGAAATTGTAAAATTTTCTCCACAATTTAGATATCGCATATCTGTTGCCCCTCATTTCTGATTGTTTGAGATAACATAGATCCACTAGAGATTTTACTTATTTATTAATCTCCCTCAGTACCATGCGACATGCCTACTCGTATTGAGCACCCTCAATAATAAACAGTTCCTTGTGGGAAACTTTCTAGATATTACAGGAGTAAAAATGAGTAAAATAAATGCTCAAAATATTTGATGTTGATGGCACTCCTTTTTGACAAATTTGTATAGAGATGTACACAGAGTGATGTTTATAACAGTGTATGGCCTTTTAGTAATTGGTAACCAGGGTGAAGCTGACAATATTTTTTAATAATTTCAGGTAGTTTATGCTTCATTATTAAGGGATAAGTTCCTTTGGAAGAGAGAGAGATAATGCGGCAACCACTACTCCATTAACGATAAGCAACCATTACTTCTCGACTGTACAAATTTGGGTGACCCCGCATTATACCTTAATGGGCTGCGCCAGCAAAATAAATAAAAGAGAAATATTCATGACTGTTCTGTTTTCTCTTTATTTGGGAGCCTTGTCAAGACTATGTTTGTTATCTTATCTATCCAACCGATTTTGTATCATTCATTTGCAAATTTCTGTTCCTCTGATGTTCTCCTACTCAATACAATTGTTACGATGATAAAGTCCTCAACAAGTTCATTCGTTAGCACATTGAAATGAAATGCATTGGAATATATAGACTGACTGCGACTTCATTGATTCTTTCTCAATTTTTTATTGAACGAGAATGTTTTTGGGATCCACTGGTTTGCGCAACAAACTGTTTGAATCAATTAATGAGTGCCTAATAACCCATTGTAGCATTGAGGAAATGGTTTATTTTGTCACTATTCAATTGGTTTTCTTGAACTGATTTTACTTCAACAAGCTTTATAACCTCATTGACATTCATTATGAGTTTTGTTTACAGAAGATGTGGTGTAGTTTGATCAATAATAACCTAGAGAGATACGGATGCAAGTAGTATTTGGCGCACGTCCATGATCTTCAATTTTTAGAAACTGTACATTTATCGACCAGAAATGCATGCATACAAAATATTTCATTACTCAATCAAATGCACGCTGTGAAACGCCCAATTCATAAATAAAGATCAAAGAAATTTTAAATCATAAACGAATTTATGCCAAAGTGAATGTCCCGATTCTTTCTTATTCTCTACATCTTCCGCATCCATATAGACATAATTAAATATTCTTGTAATACGTATATGTATGTATATGCATCTTAAATTCATTTAAATTTTCCATGATCATTATCATATAATAACGATGATGAAAATGATTGTGTTTTTCACTATGCCGATAAAGGAATACAAAATCGTGATTAACCATTTGCGCATGATTGAATGAATTTATGATACATGTGCTTTATACATCGCACTCTCGATAGGGTTTATATACGATACACTGAAGTATGTAAATTTTAGTTCCATTTTAAGCCAAGAGTTATGACAAATTATTTATTCATGTAATCACACTACATAAATATTATGCGTGTACGTGAAGTCGGCATGCATACACATATCACACACGAAGAGATTAATAACCTTTTTTATAAGATTCCAGCTTCTTTACGTCTTTTTTTTTCAATTTTATTTATTTATTTTGGACCGTGGATAATTAAAGTTTTTACGTTTAATTTGTTCCAATACGAAGTTTGACCTGTATTTAACTAAGCGCCAATCTCGTCTATCGCCCGCTTGCCCTACTTTTTCCGTATACGTACAAAAAAAAACATTTCCACTAACCTGATTACCGCGCCACCGTGGGCAAATTGCTTTTATTCTATTTGTAAACGAAATTTTGTAATGGTCGGGTAATAATTTTAAATGTTTGTCGCAAAATACATTTTTTATGTATTTACGTAATTAAAAACTTATCTAAGATTTAAATCAAATTGGAAAAAAAAATTTAATTTTCACAGTTCCAGATTTAGAAAATAATAAAATACAAATTTATAACAACTTTCATGTATGGTTGGTTTGATAATATGCAAATATTGTATTTTATCATGTCGGCCAATTTTGAGTAACATGATATTGTGCGTATACGTAAACTAATCCAGTATGACGGGGTCATTAAAATGCCGGTTTGGTCATGAGGTGCTTGGAGCTATTTCAATTTGTCGTTTACGTGCAGCAACACATTTTAACGCACCGTTAAAAGTTGAACAATTTAAAATTTGTAAATATACTAGTACAGGGTTATCCAATTCGAGGTTGATAAAGTAGAAATCTGTATACCGACATCTGTCAAAGATAAACGTCAAGTACGCTGTCATTTATTTAGTTGACATTCTGCCATTTAAGAATATGGAGCATTTAACAATCGACCAACGCGTTAAAATTAAACGCGGAAAAACAGGCCGTCGATGCTGATTTTTCGAACAAAATTTTCTTCAGTGATGAAGCTCATTTTTCGCTTGGTGGATACGTTAATAAGCAAAACTGTAGAATTTGGGGCTCAGAAAATCCACAATTGATTGTAGAGAAGCCATTACACCCGGAAAAAGTCACTGTTTGGTGCGCATTGTGGTCTGGTGGTGTGATTGGGCCGTATTTTTTTGAGAACAACCATGGACGAACCGTTACCGTCAATTCTGAGCACTATGGCCGCATGTTAACCGATTATTTTTTTACGAAAATCGAAGATTATGATCTTGACGATATGTGGTTCCAGAAGGATGGAGCAACCAGTCACGTAACACGAGCAAATCGAGATCTTTTGCAAGAGAAATTTCCTGGACGTTTGATTTCGCGATTGGATGATGTCAATTGGCCTCCAAGATCCTGTGATTTAACGCCTTTGGATTTCTTTTTGTGGGGCTACGCGAAAGATCGTGTTTACGCAAACAATCCTCAAACTCTTGACGAATTGAAAACTAATACTCGTAAGGTAATGGCCGAGATACCGCCCGAAATGTACCGAAAAGTCATTGAAAATTACCTCAAAAGAATCAAGGCCTGTAAGAAGTCCCGTGGAGGACATTTGAATGATATCTTGTTTAACTAAAAATGGCAAGAATCAATCTGTAAAATGAAATAAAAATTACAATACATTCCGAATATTTTGTATGTTTTTTTTAAGTTTACTTTATCAACCTCGAATTGGATAACCCTGTATATGAAGCGACACTGATAAAAATTTGACAAAAACCGATAAGTTGACTTGGACAGAAGTTTGATTTGGACAAAAAGTCAACATCGAGAAATTCCGACCGATTCAAGCAAAAGATGACAATGGCAACAGGCGCTATGTCGAAAGCAACAAGAAGCCGACGCAGGCATTTTGATAGAGAAAAACGCCAACTTGGACATAAAATCGAATTGGGCAGGAGACCATCGCAGGCAAATATGGCCAAAACCAAAAAACCAACATGGGCATAAGTTTGACATGGGAAAAAACTGACATGAGCGATAGGCCAACATAAGAAAATGCCAATATAGGTGAAAGTGACAGACTCATATGGAAGAGTTCTTGAACCGATTCACGTAGCCTTTAACGGTTCGATGGTCTGATTTATATACACAACTAGAATGATGACGATGGTCAAGATTTCCATTCAATTCAATTTTACTTAATAAACACATTTTTTATTAATCACTTGTTTTTTGTTTCGCAGTTGTTTTGAATAATTTTCAAAAAGTTTAAAAAATCACTCGATCGATTTCGACTTGTTAGGTCATCATCAGGAGTATCTACTGATTTGTATTAGTAAAAATTTTTGTTATATAGCAGAAAAAAGCAAAATATAAATAAAAGAAGGAGGGACAGAAAATAAGCAATAAAAATTAATCTACGGATCGCGCAGGTAGGCGATGAGTCATAGGTTGAGTAACAAAATTCAAGGTATATTATTGCGTACGTGAGAATAGAAAAGGGCGGGATCTGTAATTGGTGAGAACCGGATTTCTCTCTGTTCGTTAACGATATTTTGGTTAAGATATATTGATTTCCTAATTTCGTAAGATTCTAAGGTATCTAAACGTCTGCCTTTGGGTTGTATATGTAATATGTCTAAATTGTTCAAGCTAGCTGTATGATTTTCTGAAGTTAAATGGTTATGGAAAGTTGATTGATTGCAACCAGATAAATGTTCTTTAGCTCTAACTCCAAAATTGCGCCCAGTCTGACCAATATAGGAGAAACTACAATCATTGCAATTGATCCTATAGACACCAGATTTGGAAAGGCGATCAACTCTAGGTTTATTGTTAAAAATCATTTTCTTTATTGTGTTATTATTATAAAAAGCAAAACTAATATTGGTATAATTGGACACGATGTTGCTAATCCGCTGGCTCGTTTTTCCTATATACTCTAAGCGACGCCAATTTTCCCGCGTTGGACTATCCGGTGGATAAATACCCGTTAGAGTTTTACGCTTTAGCTTTTTATTCAATAACTTTAATATAGTCCTAGTTGCATATCCGTTATTCGTTGCTATTTGAAGAATTATGTTAAGCTCAGTGTTGTAATTTGAATTTGTCAAAGGGATGTTTATTAGTCTGTCTATGAGTGAGTGGAAAGCTGACATTTTAATATTATGAGGATGGTTTGAAGAACTAGGGATAACAGCGTCTGTATACGTGGGTTTCCGATAAATTTTGAAGTCTAAAGATGAATTAATCCTGGTTATTGTTATATCCAGAAAATTAATACATTTATTTTCTTCTTTTTCTAACGTAAAATCAATGGTGGGATATTGAGAATTTAACCAAGTAAGGAAAGAGTCTAACAGTCTATCAGTTCCATTCCATAGACATAATATGTCATCAACATATCTATACCAAAAGATTATATGACGAAAATAAGGATTGTTATTTGATATGATCATTTGTTCGAAGAAATTCATGAAAATTTCAGCCAACAAAGGTGACAGAGGGGAGCCCATGGGTAGACCATCAGCGAATTTGAAATATGTATTATCAAAACAGAAATAATTTTGTTTAATACAAGTCTCAAAAACTAACTTCAGTTCACGGCGTAAGCTCTCATCTACAACATCCCTATCTAAGTAATTACAAACTATTTGGGACAAAGTATTAATCGGAATAGAAGTGAAAAGACTGGCAACGTCAAATGAAACTAGTTTTGAATGTAACGGAATGTCGACGTCTTGAATTTTGTTAATCAATTCTACCGAGTTCTTAAACGAGTAAGCTGAAAAGAAATTAGTATGACAATTGAAAAAATTTATGAAACCCTTACATAGCTTGTAGGCAGGAGCATTGCAATACGCTACTATTGGTCTAATCGAAATGCCTTCCTTATGGATTTTTGGTAAACCATAAAGAATCGGGGCAGATGGATTCATGACAGAGTACTTCCAACCAGTTCCATCAAATAACTTCTGGCATTGGGTGATACACTTACTAACCGAAGTCTTGAAAGACTTAGTTGGATCTCTGCCAAGCTCTATTGCTTTGCTTTCTGTAATAAAATCAGAAATTTTATTGCAGTAATCAACTTTTGTGAGCACGGTAATCAATCAACTTTCCATAACCATTTAACTTCAGAAAATCATACAGCTAGCTTGAACAATTTAGACATATTACATATACAACCCAAAGGCAGACGTTTAGATACCTTAGAATCTTACGAAATTAGAAAATCAATATTTCTTAACCAAAATATCCTTAACGAACAGAGAGATAGCCGGTTCTCACCAATTACAGATCCCGCCCTTTTTTATTCTCACGTACGCAATAATATACCTTGAATTTTGTTACTCAACCTATGACTCATCGCCTACCTGCGCGATCCGTAGATTAATTTTTATTGCTTATTTTCTGTCCCTCCTTCTTTTATTTATATTTTGCTTTTTTCTGCTATATAACAAAAATTTTTACTAATACAAATCAGTAGATACTCCTGATGATGACCTAACAAGTCGAAATCGATCGAGTGATTTTTTAAACTTTTTGAAAATTATTCAAAATAACTGCGAAACAAAAAACAA
Source organism: Nephrotoma appendiculata (assembly GCA_947310385.1). NCBI lineage: Eukaryota > Metazoa > Arthropoda > Insecta > Diptera > Tipulidae > Nephrotoma > Nephrotoma appendiculata. The sequence continues at coordinate 303,394,100 of OX371223.1, forward strand.
GTGATTAATAAAAAATGTGTTTATTAAGTATAAGTGTGTTTCGCCAAGTGCCTACGGCAAATAGTGTAAAAAGCAATTCAATTTTGTCTTTTCATTTGTCAAAAAAAATTGGTTGTCTTTTTGAGCTTTAACAAACCCTCAGATAGAACACTCTTTATAACTTTACACTCCCTTTTGCTAGCGTATTTGAAAAACAGTTTCCTCTCTTTTTTATCTTTCTCTTGAAATTCTCTCATTTTTATGGAAAGACACGTGGAAGTTCCGATTCATAAGAATAGTTGTGTATAAGATATTGTGACTACAGAATCTTTAATTTCTTTTGTACAGAGTTCATAACTTTTGAGATTATCGAAAGCTAAAACATCTAATTAATTTAATCCGAGCCAACCGTCAGAACAATGTTCTTTTTAATTTCCATACTACAAAGGGGACTGCTCTACGCCGCTTAACATCCAACGATTTTATTACCACATACGACAATGGCTCTCAATTCGGTGTCACTTTTGTTCAATATTTCCATTGCAGATGGTACCATTACAGATAGCTACAATCCAGCTTATAGAAGTCAAACGCATTCTGATTGTGTATATCGAGTTTTGCAAGAAGTGGCTATAATATTTTCAATATGCAAATGTAATGACAAACTCCGGTAGTTTGAAAAAATAAGAATTCCAATTCTCTTTTATAAACAACTAGCTGAAGTACCCGGTTTTGCCCGGGTTAAAATTAAGCTGCTGAACTTCAACAGGTGTTTTTTTTATAACTAATTAGAAATAATTAAGTGAATTGAATAAAATCAATACAAAATAATTTGTTGGGTTTACCGCAATGCTTGCTTGTAAACCACATTTTTTGATTTTCCACCCGGAGCAAAAACAAACATGTTTTTTGAAGTCTCTTCTCTTGAGCATGCCACATACAACTGGCCATGAGAGAAGCCAGAACTTTCCAAATTCACGCTTGCAAGCTTAAGGAATTGTCCGTGAGCTTTGTTGATGGTTATGGCAAATGAAAGTCTAACTGGACACTGGACTCGTTTGAAGCTGAATGGCAGGTCCGTTGGTATCAACGGTATGCGAGGAATGAATACGTCCTCTCTTTTTGCAATCCCCGTTAATACAGTGGGTTTGATGACATTTGGCAAAAGACTTTTGACACAGAGCCGTGTTACATTGCATAGTTTTGGCGGGTTCAGATTCCGCGGAAGCATTATTGATGAGAAGGCATTCCAGCGAGTAATAACTACGCGACAACAAATATTGATACGTATAAAATATTTGTTAACACTCCCACGGTTTTTCTCAGCTGCCAAAATGTATACGTGCTAAAATTGTAAGCACTGGCTATAGTGAATCAAAAGTTTGTATATATAAATTGTAAATTCCTACTTACAGGTGAGGGGAAGGGGTAACAATTCTTGCTCACTAACCCCTATGCTTTTTCTCTGCTACTAAAACGTATTCGTTCAAAATTGGTAGCAATCGCTCGAGTTCATCAAAAGTGGAACGAATATAGTTACATACATACTTTTCTTCTTTATACATGAAGGAACTTCCATATGGGAGTGCTAAAGGTCGCTTGTGGTTCTGCTTTAAATCTAGAAACAATTCATAAACCATCGTCCTGTTCCCCATTCATCATCGACCACGCGATGTAAAACAAACATATGATCCTGTGTTGACCGATTACATATAGTATGAAGGCAGCTTAATAGGATCCTACCTCCAAACCGAGAGCAGCTCCTTTCTTAAAAGATGACAGTATGTTATCTATTTCTTCTTGTGTGGGAGGTAAATCTAACAACCAATGATGTTTTTCGGATATTAAAGAGACCGGGTTTCCTCAGGTATTTATCAACAACTGCTAATACGTTGACAAAGGAGTATAGGTACTAGCTAGGTTGCTGGGATTTAGTCTATCTGACCTGTACGTTTGGCGAATTCGATTAAAAGCATTTAAATTCCTAGTTTTTCCTTCATTCGTCTACTTTGGACTTTCTAAATTTTTCGCGAACATTGAAACGATAATTTCTACTCTATTGGAATTTAGGTAGTCTTCTTTTCAAGGCAACTAAAGCGTTTTCTCTGTTTTGGTTAGAGACTACGGCTTAGATAAAACTAAATAAGATGAGGTTTTAATTCAATGTACTAAACCTCTCAAAATTTCATCAAATGATACTAACTGTTAATGGTAAACACAGAAAAGGGTACCATCGGATATTAAGCCATTTCTGACCAAATTATATTAGTCTAAATTTTTTTAGACACATCGGGATTTTTCAAAGTTCTAAGTTACCTATATCAACAAACAGTTGTCTTGGCGTAAAGCTGTCTGGATGGATCAAGTTGGTGCTTGTGTCAGCTGGCATCTTGCACCATCCGCAAGTGTTCCTGTTCCCTCCTAGACAGAAACTAGTGGCAGGGCACAGTGCAAGTATCACATTGATGAGAAAAATTTGGCGAAAGAGACAGAGTGGTTTCGTGCTAAAGGAAAGAAAAATAAGAAGAGAAAATTCAATAATACTCCTTCTTCAGCGAAACAACAAATAATTGACACCACAACAGATTATTAAAAATATAATGCTTCCAACATCTATTTTTTCCGACGGTATCAAAATCTTTCATGTTTTCTATGATATTCAAGCCGAGTATTTCGGAAGAATCATTTATTTCATAATTGTGCCTATGGTGAAAACTTTGAATGGAGGCTCATTTGTCTTTCACGCATATGAGAAAAAACCAAGAAAGACCTATTAGTCATGGCACAAAATTTTCACTGTAATATAGTCCCTGATATAGAAAACATATTGTAGATATGTGTTTTATCTCAGAAACTCACGATACTAAGCATTTCGACATCAAATTTATTTATTAATTTTTTTAAATCCATTTAAAGCTTGAACTACAATTATAAATCTTTCAAATTCAAAGTTACGAAAAATTATTTTAAAATGTATTTGTTGAAAACTTACTAAACTAAATAGCCCTCCAAACGTAATCGTCACTTACCTGAAATGAAAAAATAAGAATAAGTTAAATGTATTACGGTCAAATTAAAACCTAAACAAAATAATAATAAAGAGGCTGAGTCATAAGCAAGCATAGATTATTAAATGGGAACACGTTTTTGCCCGAAAATCGAGGAACCTCAAAACTATGAGCCATTATCTGAGTGGAGCAGGTCATCGTGATTCCCGACAATTAATTTGTTCCTTAGGGCAACTCCATAATCCAATCTTTCAGCTCAAATAATTTTTCATTCGAAATAATTTCATCACGGTTTTGACAAATTTCACATCTTCAAAGTCAGCGGAATTAAATTTATGTGTTGCGAAAACCTTAGAAAAACTTTCATTTAATTCATAATAGAACAATGCACCTTGCAATGTATTCGGGACAACATATCGGCCACTACGTTATCTTTTCCTTTTTGGTGTATAATTTTAAAGCGATATCTTTGGAGCTTAAGGCTCCACCTTGCCAATCTACCCATCAAATCTTTTTGTCTCATTAGCGACTTCAAACTCGCATGATCGTTATCAGAGTAAAATCATCTCATTCTACATACACTCAGTATTTCTTTAGCGTTAAGATGGCTGTGAGACACTCCAAGTCACTGACTAAAAAGTTCTTTTGAGCTTTTGAAAGTTTTTAAGTCATAAAGATCGGCCTCTGATTATGCTGCTGCTTCGAAATACTGCTAGAATGGACTCGCCAGAATCGGAGCAAGAGGTAAGCTGCACATTTAATTGCTCGAATGTTCATTGTGCATCTTTGTTCCAACAGAATTTCCCATTCTTCAAACACTCTGTAAACACCCATTACACATGCGAAGTTTCGAATAAAGCGACAGTACCATCTAGCCATCCTGAATGCTGTATAAGATAGCAGAAAATTTCCAGCAAAAAAAATGCGTTTTGCTATTCACCGCTAGAGGCATCACTATCACAAAAATGAAATTTTTTCTGCTGAAATTTTTTTACACCAGCAGAAAATTTTTGATATTTTTATGCAAATTAAAAATTCTCAGCAGAAAATTTTATGAAAAATCAGAGAATTTATGAAAAAGAAGAGAAAATGTATGTTTAAACATTTTGAAGCGATGAAAGATAATTTTTTTTTAAAAAACGATTTGCGTATGTATAGTGTAAGCATACTCAAAACATACTAAAATTATCATAATCATCATTATGCAAACACAGAGCAACATCAAAATATGGCCATCATTGAAAGCACTCCATACATTTCTGAAGTCATTTTAATGTGACATATTTTCAGTTTTTTAACAAATGTGTTAACAAAACTCCCCTGTAACTACCCTGGGTGTATGTTTTTATGGTAGCTGAGATCATAATCTATATACATGAGCAACATAAGATTCACAACTGGCGTCAGTAGCCTTCCATGTTGTTGGAAGGCTACTGACGCTAGGTGTGAATCTTACGTTGCTCATGTATATAGATTATGATCTCAGCTACCATAAAAACATACACCCAGGGTAGTTACAAGGGGGTTTTTCTAACATTTTTGTTAAAAAACTGAAAACATTTCACATTAAAATGACTTCAAAAATGTATGGAAGGCTACTGACGCTAGGTGTGAATCTTACGTTGCTCATGTAGATAGATTATGATCTCAGCTACCATAAAAACATACACCCAGGGTAGTTACAGGGGGGTTTTTCTAACACTTTTGTTAAAAAACTGAAAACGTGTCACATTAAAATGAATTCAAAAATGTATGGAAGGCTACTGACGCTAGGTGTGAATCTTACGTTGCTCATGTATATAGATTATGATCTCAGCTACCCTAAAAACATACACCCAGGGTAGTTACAGGGGGGTTTTTCTAACACTTTTGTTAAAAAACTAAAAACATGTCACATTAAAATGAATTCAAAAATGTATGGAAGGCTACTGACGCTAGGTGTGAATCTTACGTTGCTCATGTATATAGACTATGATCTCAGCTACCATAAAAACATACACCCAGGGTAGTTACAGGGGGGTTTTTCTAACACTTTTGTTAAAAAACTGAAAACGTGTCACATTAAAATGAAATCAAAAATGTATGGAAGGCTACTGACGCTAGGTGTGAATCTTACGTTGCTCATGTATATAGATTATGATCTCAGCTACCATAAAAACATACACCCAGGGTAGTTACAGGGGGGTTTTTCTAACACTTTTGTTAAAAAACTGAAAACGTGTCACATTAAAATGAATTCAAAAATGTATGGAAGGCTACTGACGCCAGGTGTGAATCTTACGTTGCTCATGTATATAGATTATGATCTCAGCTACCATAAAAACATACACCCAGGGTAGTTACAGGGGGGTTTTTCTAACACTTTTGTTAAAAAACTGAAAACATGTCACATTAAAATGAATTCAAAAATGTATGGAAGGCTACTGACGCTAGGTGTGAATCTTACGTTGCTCGTGTATATAGATTATGATCTCAGCTACCATAAAAACATACACCCAGGGTAGTTACAGGGGGGTTTTTCTAACATTTTTGTTAAAAAACTGAAAACGTGTCACATTAAAATGAATTCAAAAATGTATGGAAGGCTACTGACGCTAGGTGTGAATCTTACGTTGCTCATGTATATAGATTATGATCTCAGCTACCATAAAAACATACACCCAGGGTAGTTACAGGGGGGTTTTTCTAACATTTTTGTTAAAAAACTGAAAACGTGTCACATTAAAATGAATTCAAAAATGTATGGAAGGCTACTGACGCTAGGTGTGAATCTTACGTTGCTCATGTATATAGATTATGATCTCAGCTACCATAAAAACATACACCCAGGGTAGTTACAGGGGGGTTTTTCTAACATTTTTGTTAAAAAACTGAAAACATGTCACATTAAAATGAATTCAAAAATGTATGGAAGGCTACTGACGCCAGGTGTGAATCTCACGTTGCTCATGTATATAGATTATGATCTCAGCTACCATAAAAACATACACCCAGGGTAGTTACAGGGGGGTTTTTCTAACATTTTTGTTAAAAAACTGAAAACGTGTCACATTAAAATGAATTCAAAAATGTATGGAAGGCTACTGACGCTAGGTGTGAATCTTACGTTGCTCATGTATATAGATTATGATCTCAGCTACCATAAAAACATACACCCAGGGTAGTTACAGGGGGGTTTTTCTAACATTTTTGTTAAAAAACTGAAAACATGTCACATTAAAATGAATTCAAAAATGTATGGAAGGCTACTGACGCCAGGTGTGAATCTCACGTTGCTCATGTATATAGATTATGATCTCAGCTACCATAAAAACATACACCCAGGGTAGTTACAGGGGGGTTTTTCTAACACTTTTGTTAAAAAACTGAAAACATGTCACATTAAAATGAATTCAAAAATGTATGGAAGGCTACTAACGCTAGGTGTGAATCTTACGTTGCTCATGTATATAGATTATGATCTCAGCTACCATAAAAACATACACCCAGGGTAGTTACAGGGGGGTTTTTCTAACACTTTTGTTAAAAAAATGAAAACATTTCACATTAAAATGAATTCAAAAATGTATGGAAGGCTACTGACGCTAGGTGTGAATCTTACGTTGCTCGTGTATATAGATTATGATCTCAGCTACCATAAAAACATACACCCAGGGTAGTTACAAGGGGGTTTTTCTAACATTTTTGTTAAAAAACTGAAAACGTGTCACATTAAAATGAATTCAAAAATGTATGGAAGGCTACTGACGCTAGGTGTGAATCTTACGTTGCTCATGTATATAGATTATGATCTCGGCTACCATAAAAACATACACCCAGGGTAGTTACAGGGGGGTTTTCCTAACACTTTTGTTAAAAAACTGAAAACATGTCATATTAAAATGAATTTAAAAATGTATGGAAGGCTACTAACGCTAGGTGTGAATCTTACGTTGCTCATGTATATAGATTATGATCTCAGCTACCATAAAAACATACACCCAGGGTAGTTACAGGGGGGTTTTCCTAACACTTTTGTTAAAAAACTGAAAACATGTCACATTAAAATGAATTTAAAAATGTATGGAAGGCTACTGACGCTAGATGTGAATCTTACGTTGCTCGTGTATATAGATTATGATCTCAGCTACCATAAAAACATACACCCAGGGTAGTTACAGGGGGGTTTTTCTAACATTTTTGTTAAAAAACTGAAAACGTGTCACATTAAAATGAATTCAAAAATGTATGGAAGGCTACTGACGCTAGGTGTGAATCTTACGTTGCTCATGTATATAGATTATGATCTCAGCTACCATAAAAACATACACCCAGGGTAGTTACAGGGGGGTTTTTCTAACATTTTTGTTAAAAAACTGAAAACATGTCACATTAAAATGAATTCAAAAATGTATGGAAGGCTACTGACGCCAGGTGTGAATCTCACGTTGCTCATGTATATAGATTATGATCTCAGCTACCATAAAAACATACACCCAGGGTAGTTACAGGGGGGTTTTTCTAACACTTTTGTTAAAAAACTGAAAACATGTCACATTAAAATGAATTCAAAAATGTATGTAAGGCTACTGACGCTAGGTGTGAATCTTACGTTGCTCATGTATATAGATTATGATCTCAGCTACCATAAAAACATACACCCAGGGTAGTTACAGGGGGGTTTTTCTAACACTTTTGTTAAAAAAATGAAAACATTTCACATTAAAATGAATTCAAAAATGTATGGAAGGCTACTGACGCTAGGTGTGAATCTTACGTTGCTCATGTATATAGATTATGATCTCAGCTACCATAAAAACATACACCCAGGGTAGTTACAGGGGGGTTTTCCTAACACTTTTGTTAAAAAACTGAAAACATGTCACATTAAAATGAATTTAAAAATGTATGGAAGGCTACTAACGCTAGGTGTGAATCTTACGTTGCTCATGTATATAGATTATGATCTCAGCTACCATAAAAACATACACCCAGGGTAGTTACAGGGGGGTTTTCCTAACACTTTTGTTAAAAAACTGAAAACATGTCACATTAAAATGAATTTAAAAATGTATGGAAGGCTACTGACGCTAGGTGTGAATCTTACGTTGCTCGTGTATATAGATTATGATCTCAGCTACCATAAAAACATACACCCAGGGTAGTTACAGGGGGGTTTTTCTAACACTTTTGTTAAAAAACTAAAAACATGTCACATTAAAATGAATTCAAAAATGTATGGAAGGCTACTGACGCTAGGTGTGAATCTTACGTTGCTCATGTATATAGATTATGATCTCAGCTACCATAAAAACATACACCCAGGGTAGTTACAGGGGGGTTTTTCTAACACTTTTGTTAAAAAAATGAAAACATTTCACATTAAAATGAATTCAAAAATGTATGGAAGGCTACTGACGCTAGGTGTGAATCTTACGTTGCTCATGTATATAGATTATGATCTCAGCTACCATAAAAACATACACCCAGGGTAGTTACAGGGGGGTTTTTCTAACATTTTTGTTAAAAAACTGAAAACATGTCACATTAAAATGAATTCAAAAATGTATGGAAGGCTACTGACGCCAGGTGTGAATCTTACGTTGCTCATGTATATAGATTATGATCTCAGCTACCATAATAACATACACCCAGGGTAGTTACAGGGGAGTTTTGTTAACACATTTGTTAAAAAACTGAAAATATGTCACATTAAAATGACTTCAGAAATGTATGGAGTGCTTTCAATGATGGCCATATTTTGATGTTGCCCTGTGTTTGCATAATGATGATTATGATAATTTTAGTATGTTTTGAGTATGCTTACACTATACATACGCAAATCGTTTTTTTAAAAAAAATTATCTTTCATCGCTTCAAAATGTTTAAACATACATTTTCTCTTCTTTTTCATAAATTCTCTGATTTTTCATAAAATTTTCTGCTGAGAATTTTTAATTTGCATAAAAATATAAAAAATTTTCTGCTGGTGTAAAAAAATGTCAGCAGAAAAAATTTCATTTTTGTGATAGTGATGCCTCTAGCGGTGAATAGCAAAACGCATTTTTTCTGCTGGAAATTTTCTGCTTTCTTATACAGCATCCATCCTGAGGGGCCGGCGATTGATCGTCGTAGAGGAAAGACGTGTTTTTGTCTCTCCTGTAAATAAATAAATAATTTAATTAAAAGAGAGACAAAAACACGTAGACAAATACATGTAGACAAATCCATGTAGATAAATCCGTGTAGACAAATTCGCGTAGACAAATCCGTGTAGACAAAACCACGTAGGCAAATTCACGTAGACATGTAGACTTTTCCAAGTAGAGAAATACATGTAGAATAAGGCAAGTAGATGGGTCCATGTAGACAAAACCACGTAGACAAATCCGTGTAGACAAAGCCACGTAGCCATGTAGACTAAGCCACAAAGACTAATACATGTAGACAAACCCGTGTAGACAATACCACACAAACAAATACATGTAGATTAAGCTACGAAGACAAAGACATGTAGACAATGGCGCGTAGACAAATCCCCGTAGGCATGTAGACTAAGCCACGTAGACTAAGACATGTACACAAGCCCGTGTAGACAAAATCACGTAGACAAATACATGTACACTAAGCCACGAAGACAAATTTGCCTAGACAATGACGACGTAGAGCAGACACGTAGAGAAATCCGTCTAGACAAAACCAAGTAGACTACATGTAGGCACCGTAGACTACATGTAGACAAAACCACTTAGACAAATCCACGTGAACAAATACATGTAGACAAATCCACGTAAACAAAAACATGTAGACAAATGAACGTAGACAAATCCGCGTAGTCAAATCCATGTTGACAAATCCGTGTAGATAAAACCACGTAGACAAAAACGCGTAAACAAATCCGCTTAGATAAAACCACGTAGATAAATCCATGTAGACATGTAGACTAAGCCACGAAGACACAGACATGTGAACAAAAACGCGTTGACAAAGACATGTAGACAAAGACGAGCATACACGTAGACAAATTCGTGTAGACAAAACTAAGTAGACTACATGTAGACACCAGACTACATGTAGACAAAACCACGTATACAAATCTGCGTAGGCAAATACAGGTAGACAAATCCACGTAAATGATTCCGCGTAGACAAATCCGTGTAGACAAAAGACTAAGCCACATAGACTAATCCATGTAGACAAATACATGTAGACAAATCCGTGGAGGCAAAACCGTGTAAACAAATCCGTGTAGACAAATCCATGTAAACAATGTAGACAAATGAACGTAGATAAATCGGCGTAGACAAATACATTTAGACAAATACATGTAGACAAATCCACGTACACAAAACCGTGTAGACAAACCAGTGTAGATAAAATCATGTAGACAAATCCACGTAGACATGTAGACTAAGCCACGTAGACTAAGACATGTACACCAGCCCATGTAGACAAAACCACGTAGACAAATACATATAGGCTAAGCCACGAAGACAAATTCGCATAAACAATGACACGTTGACAAAGATATGTAGATAAAGACGCGCAGACACGTTCGTGTAGACAAAACCAAGTAGACTACAAGTTGACACCATAGACTACATAGACAAATTTGTGTAGACAAAACCAAGTAAACAAATGCACGTAAACAAATCCAGGTAGACAAACACATGTAGACTAAGCCATGTAGACAAATACATATAGACAAATACACGTAAACAAATCCGCGTAGACAAAACCGTGTAAACAAAGCCATGTAGATAAAACCACGTAAACAAATCCGCATAGACTAAGCGTAATATGTAGACTAAACCACTTAGATAAATACATGTAGAGACATGTCGACAAAGCTGCGTAGACAAAGCCTATGTTTAAGTTCTCTTGCCAAATGTAACCGGCAACTAAACTTATCCCACCATCTTGTGTGCGTTTTCCTACTTTACTGCCCGTGACAGTTTTCTAGCTATAGTTTTGGTAAAAGTGAAATTATTTATTCCGTGGAGCGGCTTATACAAATTAGGTGTTTCTCCGCTATTTATGAGGGGCTTGAACTGTTGGTTCTCTTCGATTGCAACTGCCGGTTTTTCTCTCCTAGGCGCGATCAAAAATAGTTGCTTCAATTCGGTCTGCACACGTTTGCGGCACCGCGAGCAAAATAAAATATTTCCAAACACGGTTTAATATAATCTTCATACATGTGCCCTAGGTCCTTGCTATGTGGCCACAAATTTAATTCGAGATTCGATCAATTCAATCAGTTTATGCTAAACCTTGCAAGACAATTTATCGATTTCATCCGGTAAACACAGCTCTAAATATTCTAATTTTATTGAAATCTCAATACAAAAACTTTAAATTTTAGCCATGGTTCGTGTTGTAGAAAATATTTAGAATCGAATCTAAAAGACTTTATGTAAGTGAACTATGGCGGATGGTAATGATTACCTGGAAAACAACCAGGTTGTAACGGCTGAGAAAGATGATCGTTCACATGGTAGTATATCATTACACTCACTCGGGAAAACTTCTGGCTTTTTGAACAGGTTCCCAATAACACTTATGACTGAAATAATTTTAATAAAAGTTGTTCAGCCCAACCAAATAGTTTTTAGCTGAAGTTCCTCCTTGAAGTTATTTTTGGATTGAAGTTATCAGACGGTTATAGGTTATAGCCGATATAGGTTTCCGGATCATCTGTCCTTCTAGGGAATCCTGGAGGAACGGATCAATACTGGAAAACGAGGCACTGAAATTTTTCACGGACGGCTCTTAGCTAGACGGCAAAGTAGGAGCCGGAGTCTTTTGTGAGAAGCTCAATGTTAATATTTCTGTTCGTCTCCCTGACCACTGCAGCGTGTACCAGGCTGAAGTGGGGGGCGATAGGGGAAGTCGTGACATGGTTGAAGCATAACGTGGTATCTGTTAGGGATATCGCGATTTATGTGGACAGTCAAGCGGCACTCAGGTCACTTCTCTGAAGTCACGAGTGGCACTGGATTGCCGATCATCTCTTAATGAGATGAGCGAGTATTTCAGTATCCAGATAATCTGGGTCCCTGATTACTCGGACATCACGGGAAACTGCAGGGCAGACGAACTACGACTCTGGGGAGGCCTATAGCAGCGCTTAAATCGGCGCTCAGTAAAAAGGCAATCACCTTGACAGATGAGAGGTGGACCAACACTCTCACGCTCCAAGGCACGGCACTAGTATCCCTGGGAAAACGAGATTTAGGATTGGTCGTAGGGATACTGACAGGACACTGCCTTTTTGGGGAACATGCGAGAAGGCTGGGTCTAGAGACGAATGACTTTTGTAGAAGTTGTATGAACGAAGAGGAGGAAGAGACGTTTGTTCACTTTCTATGCTCGTATCCGGCACTCTCATACAAAAGACGTAAGTACTTGTTTGTGTACAACATGGATAGCCTTTCTGAACTCGCGGACTGTGAGGTATATGAGGTGTATCACAATGTGAGGTGTATCACAATGGGCCATTATTGGCCTAAGTGTGCGATAGCAGCCACTCTAACCTAACCTAACCTAACCTAACACACGGTTTATAACTGAGTTCTTTTCGTTTTGTGACTTGAATGTTTTGGCTGGTATTGCAGAGCCGGAATATAATCAGAAAAAATCAGTGGGTGGGGATATATCAGGTAATTCCATATAAACGCGAAAAAGGTACAAACTATCGATCGGCTACCTTGAATAATATAACGGTAAAACCAGAAATGTGTATCGAAAATTTAATTTCCTAATTAAGATGAAAAGAGTTTTGATATTTATATTTATAAAGAAAATATCAAACGATGACGGCGCCACCATAAATTAGATTTACACACATTGACTGCCAAAAATTTATTTATCTATCGCTAAGTTTAAATATATTTTATATACATCATTGTTCTATTCAATATGTAGTTGATTAGATAGACCAACTAGACTAAACATGTGTTCATATGATTTACGACATTTAGCCTAATTTTAATAATCACAGAAATTTATCTTATTTAAATATATACGACGAACATACAAATTAACTAAATTACTAGTTTCTGGACAAAAGGTTTTGAATATAAACCAGAAGTAGAATTTCTACAAATAAAAATGTATTACCATTTATCCGACGAGAAACAGTTATATCAGAATATATAAGATTACGATTTGGTCTGGACCCAAATTAGGTCTCGCATCTAATTAGTAATCCAATTAAGAGTCATTTACGTTTTAGATGACATTAACGATTAATCGATACCGCAACTCTTATTGTATTCGGATCTGTATGAAGTTAAGCATATAACCTTTACCGTTTCTTACTGGCTTGGTGAAAGAACTTACCGGTATATTTAACCTTTTAAATACATTGAATTAATCGAGTTTTTGTAAGATTTCGATCGGATTTTATATATGTGCGCACTCATGCTAATAAATATTCAACTTACTCGTATGTGCAGAAGGGAAATATGAATACGTAATTATACAAAACAATTATATTGTTCTAGTTTCTAAATAATTATTATCTAGTGTGATATAACTTCCTCCACATATCCATATACATACGTATGTGGTATTGCGAACATATCGAATTTACGTAATTTACCAAGTGAGTTGAATATACGAGACGATTAATTACATTTCAATGTGATTATGGCGATTTATCAATATGTGAAGTGTTTTATCTCGCGATTTAATAATGTTTTGCCAATTGCCATATAAATCAAAATAGGTCGACCACACTCGATATATCTCGTGAGTTTGATATGTATACTTAATCGTAAGCGGAAATTAATTATATTTGTGTATACGAGACCAAGCCATGCCTTGTACATTTTTGTTATGTGTACGAGAAAGTTTTTTACTGTAAGGAATTACTTGTTACATGCATAATTTTATCTTATGCATGACTTTATGTTTCTTGTGTGTTATGTATATTTGCTTGTAATTTGCGACAAATTAAACAACAATTTAAAGTATACCACATCATAGTACATATTTCTTAATACTTTTTATTTACTTTTCGCAATCAGCGCCTTAAGAAAATTACATCAACCGTTTAATTATAACTTCTAATGTATTGTAATAGAAACTATACCAATACTACCGCAGGTATGTGCGGTGGAAAATCAAGAAACGTGAGATTTTCATTGTCTGACAGTTTTTAGAAAAAAGTTGTTACATATTTGAGATCGTATTGAATCAAATTATTGGCAGAAGTATCGCTCGAACTTTGACACACTCAAGTTTTGATATTGGGTTAGCAAATTAATCTTGCATTACAATATCTTGCAATACAAAATCTTACATTTCAAAATCTTGCATTTCAAAACCTCGCATTACAAAATCTTGCACTAAAAATTTTGCAAATTCTATAAATGTACGGAAAATTCTGATATGCAAAATTTTTGAGCCCGTGAAGTTTCTAACAAAAAATAACACGTATACGTATAATGTTAAAATTGGAAAATATGGTGGAAACAGAATTCTTATGAGATTGAAATAGAAAAATAGAAAAATTGTTTTAGTATTGGTGATTTACACTGTTAATATTTTATAAATGCAAACTAGTGAAAATTTTATTAAATATTATTATTATTAAGATAATAAATACAAAAGATATTAGAGAAATATATAAATAACTTAAAGAAAAACTTATAAAATAAATAAAATTAAAGATTTAACGAAAAACATATCAAATATGTTTATTGCAATTTTTCACTCAAAATATTGAGTATTTTATCAATCTGGGCCAACAACAAGCAACTTCCAGAGATTGGTGCACGCAATAGCAAAACTGCTATTAACAAGGTTACATTTTCTCCACTAGAAAAATCCTTCTGCCGGAAAATGAACTCTATAGATAGGACAATCCCACCTATATAGTGGTATCTTGCCCTAACCTCTGGAAGTGGCTTGTTATAGGCCCAGATTGATATAATACTCAAAATTTACGGTTGAAAATTGCTATAACCAAGGCTACATTTTCTCCGCTAGGAAAACCGTTCTACCGGAAAATCTACTCTATAGATAGGCCAATCCGACCTATATAGTGATATCTTGCCCTAATCTCTGGAAATAGCTTGTTTTTGGCCCAGATTGATAAAATACTGATAATTCACGGTGGAAAATTGCTATTAACTAGGTTACATATTCTCCGCTAGGAAAAACCTTATATCGGAAAATGTTCTCTATAGATAAGCAAATCCGACCTATATAGTGGTGGCTTGTTTTTGGCCCAGATTGATAAAATACTCAAAATTTACGGTGGAAAACTGCTATTAACAAGGTTACATTTTCTCCGCTAGGAAAAACCTTCTACCGGAAAATGTTCTCTATGGATATGCCAGTCCGACCTATATAATGGTGTTTTGCCCTAATCTCTGGAAGTGGCTTGTTATTGTCCAAGATTGATAAAATACTCAATATTTTGAGTGAAAAATTTCAATAAACATATTTGATATTATTTTTTTGTTAAAGCTTTAATTTTATATATTTGTTAAGTTTTTCTTTAAGTTATTTATATATTTCTCTAATACCTTTTGTATTTATTATCTTAATAATAATATTATAATATTTAATAAAATGTTCATGCATTTATAAAATATTAACAGTGTAAATCACTAAGCCTAAAACAATTCAACATGGCGGCTATCGGAATTGAATGGAGTCGTATGCGTGTACGTGTTATTTTTTGTTAAAACTTCACGGGCTCTCGCAGATAAATGCTAAAATGCAAATATTTTGTACTTGAAGATTTATTTGAAGATTTTGTACTTTGAAGATTTTGCACTTGCAACATTTTGTAACTGCAAGCTTTTGATTTACGAGATTTTAAAAAAATGCAAGAGTTTGTATTTGCACATGGTTGGTTTAGATAAAAACAAACGAAAAAAATAATACAATGAATAGCGCTACACGCGGCCAAAAATAAAAATTAAATTAAGGATCTCTGAGTTTCAAAAACCAACACTTCCACTATAGAACCTTAACTTCCAGAATTGGTGTGACGACCGGTTTGGTAAGAGTATCTGCCAACATTTCGTTCGTATTGAGGTAAACAAATTGAAAAATACAAATGCGTGCGGACAGAATAGCATTAGTAATGTTCTTGTAAAACATATAGCTAGATTCATCTACGACCCGCTGTACTTCATTTGCAATTTAAGTTTGTGTAGTGGGGTTATTCCAACAGATTTAAAGAAAGCACAAAGGAGGAGTAGTTTCAAATATGTCTAATTACAGACCTATTTTACTCCTTCCAGCTTCCTCAAAAATTAGAGGAATAATTTAAAATTTGTTGAAATCCTATCTTACTGGTAGGTCACAATCGGTAAAATTAAATAAGACGTATTGTGGTCCACTGCCTGTCACTGTTGGCGTACCGCAGGGTTCGGTACTTGGACCAATTTTATTTTTAATTTACATAAATTCCATTTTTAATATCAATCTTCGTGGGTACCATGTGACGTTCGCTGATGACACAGCCTGTGCTTATTGTAAAAATGACTTGCCTGATATTGCATATGCCATACAGAGTGATCTAGCTCGGTTCAGAAGATGGTCTAATTTGCATTATATGATATTGAGGCCAAAAACACGGTTCATGATATTTCATTTAAAAAATGTAGATGATTTTCTAAATATAATAACTAGCCATGCTTTGAGTTATTCACTTTCTGACTCCCATAGCCATGCTTTGAGTTATTC
Organism: Nephrotoma appendiculata; assembly: GCA_947310385.1. Lineage (NCBI taxonomy): Eukaryota > Metazoa > Arthropoda > Insecta > Diptera > Tipulidae > Nephrotoma > Nephrotoma appendiculata. The sequence goes on from OX371223.1 coordinate 303,410,773, forward strand.
CCTTTCTCTCTTTTAAATACTTAGGTATTATTTTGGACAGCAAATTGAAATTCACTGAGCATGTTCGTAACATTTGTAAGAAAGTCTGGGTTTCACTTCGATAATTTTACCTTCTACGGTCAATATATCCTCAGTGCATTCTTAAATCCAATTACTTTGGATTATTCAATTCGAAAATCGAGTATGCATTAGCTGCTTGGGGTGATATTTACACTACATCAAAAAAAACATACACCTTATTTTATTTTCAATAAATTCATATATTTTCTTTACACAAAATCTTTAGTATTTGATTTTTTTTCTATTTACTAACTAATAATATCACATTTAAAAAAAAAATATAAAAATTAATTCATTTACTTAAGAATAATATTTTCAAATTTTACAGAATCATTTAAAAGCAGTGCGACAAAAATTGAAATATCTGGACATATTAGCTTGGTTCAAGACAACGATCCCAAACATGCATCCCACTTGGTAAAAACTTGTTGATCTACAATGTCAAATAGATTTTACCAAACCCTCCACAATCACCAGATCTCAACCCCATCGAACATTTTTGAGATAACTTGGAAAAACGGGTGCGACTACATGATATTAGAACAAAAGACGATTTAAAATCTAAATTAATCGAAGTGGCACCAAATTACGTCGGAAGAACAGGAAAACTGGTGCATTCAATGCAAAATCGCCTAAAATAGGGCTTAACCCAGAATGGGTGGCACACAAATTATTAATTATATTTATTAGTAATAATACTAGGAACTGTATGTTTTTTTTTTAAATGAGATATTATTAGCACAGGTAATCTAATGAGATTTTTCATTTGAACTAAAAAATGAAAACAAAACAAACTTCTGGTAATTCCAATGTCATAGTTATATCTGTGATTTTTCGTTAAACTGCTATACGTATACGCAAAAAACCAAAATATTTTTGATTGCATGCGGCTATTTACAGAAAATGAAATGGCAGTTTAAATTTTTACGTTTACATAGGATGAAATATCTTTTTTAGGTTGTCTCTGTTATTAGTTAGTAAATAGAAAAGAAATCAAATACTACAGATGTTGTTGTGTAAAGAAAATATATAAATTTATTGAAAAAATAACGTGTATATTTTTTTTTATGCAGTGTATCTTCATAATTTGAATCCTGTCATAACTTTACAGAAATGTGCCATTCGAATCATGTTTGTTAAAAATTCAACGGTTATAACATTTCCATTATTCAAGTCAGCTCAAATTCTACCGTTAAGTGTGATTACGTAATAGTAAGATCTATGTTATTGATCAGTATGATTTGAGAGAGAGTTAATAATCTATGTGTTATTAATTAAAGAATTAAGCGATTTAATCTATTTTGTAGCTTTGAGTAGTTTTAATTTAGATAAATTCCGGATATCGTAGAGTTTGTCGGAAAATTTCATTATCCAAATGTTAGCTTTAGGTTGACACAATCAAATAAATCTAGAGCCATTTCCATATCTAGGGGATCGGTGTCATTTTTTGCTTTTGCAAATCTAATCGATTTTACAGCTTTGAGTACGTCAAACCCGGTTTTAACGTACCCTGGTTACAACGTATACCCGGTATATAAGGTACGTTCTATTCGGTCCCTAGAGTATCAAACTGTTTGTTATGTATTTTTGATTGGATATAACGTTCCTCGCTTGTAAGAATATAACGTACGTCGTTTTAGTCCCGTCAAACAAATTTCGTTTAAACTGACTTGGTTTATAACGTATTCAGCTATTTTTAAAACATTCGTCGTCGGCATTTTTTGTTTTATTTTATTACTATTTTCGTCGCAAGTGTTTTTATTGCCGTTTTTACAAGTTTAGTTTTTTAGTATGACTTTGAATTTCAATGCGAGCAGTATCATAGTGGTGATTTGATTTAAATCGGTAAACCCCCGATGTTAGATTTCAGTGGTGATTTGCACACATACGTTTGTATAGAGTTGTTTATTAAAAACTAAACTGTTTATATAACTAAGTTGTTTATTAGCAGAAGTGACAAAAAATACAAAAAGTTATTCAGAAATTGGTGAGTTATTTGGCTTATCTAAAACAACAGTGGCAACCATTGTACAAAATAGAGAAAAAATTGAGCATCTTGCTCCTCAAAACGAAAAAAAATAAAACTGGAAAATTTCAAAACGTAGAAGGCTCAGTATTGAAATGGCTTAAATTTATGAGATCATAAAATATTTCATTTAGTGGTCCTCGTTAAAAGAAAGAGCGAAAGAATTTGCAAATTTGTTGAAGGTTCTAGAATTTAATGCTACAAATGGTTGAATAGATCGGTTTAAAAGTCAGCACGGTGTGGTATTTAAAACTATTGTTGGTGAAAAGGCAGATGCTCCAGTAGACATATGTGAGGATTAGATCAAGAATCGGCTACCAGTTATTTTAGAGGGCAAGTTGCTTCCAAATAAAACTCTCGCTTTTAAAAAAGATTCGTGTGCAGATGGCAAGCATAGTAAAGAAAGAGTGACAATACTAGTTTGAGCAAATGCTCATGGGTCTGAAAAGTTGCCACTGTTGTTGATTGGAAAATCTCATTCACCAAGATGTTTTAAAAGCATAAAAACATTGCCTTTAAAATATAAAGCTAATTCTAAATCCTCGATGACGTCTGCAATATGGGAGGAGTATATTTCAGCTATGGATAGCAAGTTCTTTAATGAGAAGAGAAAGATGATTTTTATCATTGACAACTGTCCATCACATTCAAATGTAGATAATTTAGGAGCAATAAAATTAGTTTTAAATTCAATCTTCTGGACGCTGTAAATTTTGTGGCTAAAGCCTAGGAAAAGTTAAGGAGAGTACAATATGCAACTGCTTCAAAAAGGCTGAAGTTATATCCACTGCCCCCACAACTCAAAATAATGAATCGACGGTTGAAATATTACTCGACAGTTTGTGGTGCAAACCATATGTACAAGATTCTTTGTCAACTACAAATGTAGATATTGAGGATTTTTTAAACATCGATCATCATCTTGATATGGACGCTCTGTAACGAAAGCCAAAGGCCATTTGGTTAAGAAAAAAAAAACAATCAACCGTTTGATATGACAGCCTTGGACCCACGTTATCAGAAAAATGTTTATCCACACAGTGACCCTTGACCTGGTCTGATGCTGCGGCTTAAACTCAGGAGCGTGGGAGTGGGTTATCAAGGGTATGTGTGAATCTGTGGTAGACCAGATAAAATTATTGAAAACTAAAGCTAAAGACAATGCATGCCCAACAAACAACAATCATCCCATTAATATTTGTAACCAACCACTCAACCTCACCTTCACATTATGGGTGTTCCGTTTAATTCATTTGATTAATTAAAAATATATATATAAAATAAAATCCACATATTTGAATTCATACCTGGTCACAATATGACCTCGACCATAAATATTTATTAAATTATCATTTTCAAATTGTTATGTTTTAATTTATATGTGCAAAATAAGCAATATGTAGAAGAAATAATATTTAAAAGTAATAAAAAAAATATAATTTAAATCTTAAAAAAATTTAAAAAATTTAAATCTTAAAAAAAAAATTGGTAAGCGCTTACGAATTGACTATAGCTATGTATGATCCTTCCGTTGTTTGCGGTGTATGTATGAAGCAGCTATCCAGCAATATACCTCATATGAGTGACGATGAAAAATCGAAATTATTTGTCACATATTATTTCATGTGATGATGATCCAAATTGTTAAAGCTCGTGATCAGGCACACCAGAACTTGTGTTACAATAATATATACTTGTGTGTACTTGTGTTATAATAATATATATTATAATTTCGGGAACTGTTTATATTATAGTTTTTAGTAACGTTTTATTTGTACTATTTTTTTATTTTTTTTATTATTCGAATTGAATTACACAGTATGTATTATATAAAAATAAACTTAACATAAATTATTTTGTTACACTTATAATTCAAAACCTATTATCTAGGAAACAACTTCGTATTATGTGTGTTTTATTTGTCTTTAGTACATAAATATACTATGTATAAGATATATATATTTTTTTTTATTTTTCACAAAATAATAAGTACAACTCGATGAACTCTAATATATTTTTTTTTTCTTCTTGGTCCAACTTGACCGATCACTTTAAAATCCAATTGTCTTCTAACTAAAAAAAAACCGGCAATCAAAAATATTGATTATTATCGGTTCATCCACCATCACATAATTTTTCCCCAATTTCATTTCTCTTTTACAACACATCTGTTATCATCGAAAATAATCGATTAGTATCGATTTTGATTTGTTATGGTTTGACTGTCATCTAGCGTGAAATAGCTTCTCAATTTTAGTACCTTGTATAATAGTGAAGAACTGCAATTGTAACAGCTCCTATATCCGAATCGACTATTGTGAATGAAATTTTAGATGTAGTATCAATTATTGAGGAAGAAGAATCAGACGGGGAACAACAGGAGATCGAGAAATCCATTCCTACAAATACCGTATCGAAACATTTTCATATTGTTCTGAGGGAATGGACGAAGAATTAAAAAAAACTTCTTCAAATTGAAGTCAACGTTGAAAAACATCACCAATCTTCTCAGAAGCTACAAAAGATAACCAAATATTTTAGTACAAACTGAAGGCCAGGGCTATAAAAATTATAGATACATAACATGGTGCATGAATATATAGTTGCTATGACTTTTTATACTTATTTTGTTTATTAAAAATGAATTAAATTTATACATGTTTTATTTACTGTCCGAGAGTTTTAAAATTTTTTGACTTAAAACTTTTAGGGTGTTAATTTTGTACGAGATGGGAAGCTATGACATAAAATTTAAATAGCGACCAGACCAAGTATTTTTGTGAAACCAATCACAAGAAATTTTGCCAATTAGGTTCTTGTATCAAAAGAATATCTAAATCTGAAATTTTTGTTCTCTGATTCTTTTTCTAAAGTGAATTTAATTCTATTACTTTTATCGATTGAATTGAAAGCATCTACAAATGTGTATATATTGTCTTCTGGAATGGTAACAAATTGGTAAAAAATATTGTAAGCAATAATTGGAGAAATATAAAGAAAAATTCGAAATCAAAATTAACAAAATTACAATTTTTGTTTTATATAATATTGTTTTATATAATTCAGAATTTTCATTTGATAACAAAGTTTTTAGGCAAATTTTTGGTTCACCTACGGGTTCTCCAATAAGCCCCAAAATTGCAAATTTTGTCATGGAATATTTGGAAAATTCGGTGCTAAATTCTTAAAATTTCCAACCATTATTTTACTTTAGATATGTAGACGATATTATAACGGTCATTCCAGAAGACAAGATAAACACATTTTTTAGATGCTTTCAATTTAATCGATAAAAGTAATAGAATTAAATTCACTTTAGAAAAAGAATCAGAGAACGAAATTTCATTTTTAGATATTCTTTTGATACAAGAACCTAATGGCAAAATTTCTTGTGATTGGTTTCACAAAAATACTTGATCTGGTCGCTATCTAAATTGTATGTCATGGCTTCCCATCTCGTACAAAATTAACACCGTAAAAATTTTAGGCCAATAATTTTTAAAACTCTCGGACAGTAAATTTCATCATAAAAATTTTAAAGTATTAAATGATACATTACTTCAAAATCATTATCACAAAAAATTAATAGATGATACTGTATATAAACAAATTTATTTTAGTATAAATTCTAACCCAGTGTTCCCCTAATTTTTCCGGAAAACTCATGTTTTCTAGTTGGATTGGGTGTAGTACAAAGTGAAAACATCAACCCCAAAAGTTGTAACCTCTTAGAAGTATCTTAGGTCAGAGGGTTTTTATTTCGATTTTTACCTATACAACTTTGAATACTTAACCCAGTCTTTCCCTATTTTTTCCGAAAAACTCATGTTTTCTAGTTGGATTGGGTCTAGTACAAAGTAAAAACATCTACCCCAAAAGTTGTAACCTTTTAAAAGTATCTTAGGACAGGGTTTTTACTCCGATTTTTACCTATACAACTTTGAATACTTAACCCAGCGTTCCCTTAGTTTTTCCGGAAAACTCATGTTTTCTAGTTGGATTGGGTTTAGTACAAAGAGAAAACATCTACCACAAAAGTTGCAACCTCTTAGAAGTATCTTAGGACAGAGGGTTTTTACTCCGATTTTTACCTATACAACTTTGAATACTTAACCCAGTGTTCCCCTAATTTTTCCGGAAAGCTCATGTTTTCTAGTTGAATTCGGTCCAGTACAAAGTGAAAATATCTCAGAAGTATCTTAAAACGTCTTAGAAGTATTTTAGGACAGATGTTTTTATTATTCCCGAATTAATATTTTTGACACTGTAAAATTTTATTATTAATTGGAAACGTCATTGTTGGGTTTAGGACAAGTTAGGACAAACTTCAAGTACGAAATTGTTGTTGTTTTTCTTATTTACATATTAATTTTAAGTTTATTTGTACGAGTACAACATTTTTTCACAGAATTCGCCTACTTCTTTAAATTGGTTTTTAAAATTGTTTTTGAAAGTGTCTGAGATAGCCGTTTATCTAAGTAAGCCTAAGCTTTTTAAAATGACACCGAAAGGGTGTCGAAAGCTAAAGCAAAAATAAATTATTTTTGTAAAATGAGTTAAATACCATTAATAATTTAAAATATTAAAAAATAACTCAAGAATAGTAATAATTAAGCTTTACTAGCTACTCTGACTGTTCCTATTATTTTTTATTTTGGCTTTAACTTAAAATGTTGTATGCTTAAGCGTAAATTAAGTGGCTACTTTGTAAACTAATTTAAATATCTGTAATTTTTCAAATAAAAATTAAAATAAAAAAATAACTAAATTTTTGGGGCACCCTTTATAAACATAGTTTTTTTTTGTAATATGACAATTCCTAATAATTTATATTTGCGGAAGTTTTAAATGATCAATTACTTATCATTTTAATATATTATCAATTAGTTTCTAGGTTTGGCTTGAATTATGCCCTTGTTGGTTTACCGCATTGAACAATGTCCGCTGTTCCATGCGATTAGCTGCCACCTAGTGTACTATTAATTAAAATTTAGATTACTGATTTGTCTCAATCGCTTAAAGTTAGGCAGTACATTATCAGGTTGCTAAATTTTTCCGTAAAAAAGTGTAAATTGCGATTTTAACACATCCCAATTCTTTGGTTACTATAAACTTACAGTCAAATGGTAACTGTTATGGGAAAACTTTCGAAAGTTTATTTTCAATTTAGATGAGCTCTTAAATATGAATAAAAGTAAAAATAGTTGGTCAAACATAATTATGTAATTTGCATCTTAAGAAATTATTAATGGTAAACAAATCTTATCGAAATTAATGAACCTACCTCGAGCCCATTCTATTGTGTCTGCGCGAACTTTTCATAATTTTAAACACGCGTAAAGTTGACAAATCTGCCTATGTCATTGTCATTTGAACTCTCCGGACACGCAAATTTATTATATAGCAATAAGAAGTTGACTTTTATGTAAGATTAATAATTTTTGTGTTGCGGTGTACGAAATAAAACAAGTCAAGGTTCTCGTCAAGTGTATGATCGGATACCTACAACAATCAAGTGTTTGCTTATGTCTAATACAATATTAGAATTGATATACGGACTCGTACCTACAATACATACAAGTTATTGTTACAATTAGTTTCGCTTCTGGCAATTACAATCTCTTTAAACGTTATAACATTAGCATAATAAACTTGTACAAGGTCAACCAATGATATTGCGTTCCATTAAGCGCGGTCGTACGCGATAATTATTTTTGCAAATATATATAGTTTTAAATATTATAATAGTGACGTATAAATAATCGCATTCGACAGTTTTTAGCGATTTCGCCAAAGTTCCGGTTGATTCAGGTTTTTCTCGAAATGATTTTGGTTCTCATTAAGATAAAACCGAAGACGGTTACAAAAAAAAAACACAAATCTTACATTTTTATTAAACCAGTGCGTACATAACAGGTTAATATAGTAGTACGCGATCTTTCATAAATTAGTTCTACTCGAAATACATAAACTATAAATAAAATCTAGATCAAACTATAACAATTCTTGAAACCTATTTACGTGTTTATGTATTCGAACACTTCGCAGCAAAATAAAAGTCCGGCTTAATTCTCACACTAAAGGCTTTCTTTATATATATATTTCACTTACTTTACCAAATATACCAATTAAAATACCGTACACCGTGTACTCCAAATTTTCTTCATACATATAATTGTAAGATGATAGATGAATAATAGCTCGCGCGCCGGTGTTCATTACGTCTTGTCTTGTTAATAAGTAATTTCAAGATCAAAAATGTGTTTATTATACAACCCAAAATTATAAATTTATAATCTTAGCAGGTATACACGAGTAACTTAAAGACCTACTTCTAAGATTTTTATTTTTATTTTCATTCACTTAAACGTTTTGTATACACAAACAAGACAAGTTAATAATTTTTTTATAACATTAGATTTTAAAAGCAAAATAAAAAATTGTTTTGAAGAAAGACAACCTCTAACCAGTCCGCGCACAAGTCTTAATATTATTCGTTTATTACATTTCTAATCAAAACGCGATTTTTTGCGCGTATCAAAGTGGATTTTTTTCCCCATTTTTGCTATAGATTGAGATTGTTGTAATTGGATTTTTTATGTTTGATTTGTGGCATTTTTACGTTCCTGTTTCTAGTTGTAAATTTATAGTTCATGTGCGTGATAGTTGTTATCTTGCCCAGGTTGAATCTTAATTTGTATCTTGGAAGTAAAACTACTATCGATGACGCTCAAAATAATGTGCCAGGTTGCAATTCAAATTTATAGCTGATTAGTTCCGTTCGCCCAGTTATATGGGGAACAACAGATTGTTCTGGCACCGTCAGACTTTTTTGTATTTATTAAAAATATGAGATAGTGGGATCTTTGAGCTATTGTTAGGTTCTGATTTACGGGTACGAAAGGAAAGTTTACGGGGCTTTTCGAGTTGTACGAGAAAATGAATATGCTGTATCGTCAATGTAGTATTTTGATCACGAATGGTGAATACGTTGAAATTGAGAATAGATGGCCTTGGGTAGGATTCAGGCTGAATTAGAGGTGCTGCGTAGTAATGAGCTTGAGTTCCGGTTGCCGAATGTGGGGAAGTTTAATGGAAACCCGAACGACTGACCGGCATTTCGGAATTTGTTTATAGCTGAGGTTCATAGTAAGGACTAGGATCCAGTTACGAAATTGCTTTATTTGCAGCAGGCCTGAGCGGGAAAGGCTGCTGTGATGCTGTGTCCATGGCAACAGACTAGTGATAGTTATAAGGAAGCATGGGACATTGTGGTTAGTGCATACGATGATAATTCCCATGTTAATCATGGGATATAAGGGAGAATGTATATGGTGAAGGGTTACGTCAACTAAAAACTATTGCGACTCCTCGCGGTTAGCTGTGGGATCAAATTTGGATTCATTATGCAAAACAACGTTTGCCTAAGTACACATTGGATTGTTGGTAACAGCATCGTCATCGTGATTCTGCAAGTGGTTTACCTACGCTTCACCACCTTAAGCAGTTTTTGGATTGCAATTTAAAATACAGACGTGAATTTGAGGAAGATGACTTGATCGGTCATAAGGAGCAACCTAGTAGTTATGGGGCCAGAGATGAGAGGGGTAACCATCGGGGCATACATATAATAAATAGCCAGGCACCTCAAGTGGTACAGGGACCACGATGGATTGAGCCAGGACATTGTATGATGCAAGGTTGTACGTCTAAATACGGAATTAGTGGATGCGATCTATTCAAGACAATAAATTTGAAAGATCGATGAGCAGTGATTTCTGAAAAGAAATTGTGCAAGTGTTGTTTGAGACAGGGTCATGCAGCAACAAGATGTGTGCAGGATGTACTAATTGCTCAGATGCTCCTATAAGACACCATTTTAGATTGTGCTATAAAGCCACACATAACCATAAGACGGACAATCTTATAGGAGAAGCACACGAATAAATAAAGCAATAGAAACTAACACGACGGCAACGATTGACGGCCTCGAAACAATAGGTTCAATTAGTACATAGCATAGTGGATCTATCACCACAGCGATATTAACAACCGCTTATTTTCGACTGGGGATTGGTGGCTAGTTTTCACGAATAATAAGAATGATTTGTGATTCTGAGTCACAGACAAACATGATTGTTAATCCCATTGTGAATTGTTTAAATTGGAAGTCACAACCGGCATCAAGAGTATTGATGGAAAATTAGTGAGAACTAAAGGGGAGGTACAATTGGAATTGTGGCACATCCAGTTAGATAAATTAGTTGTAAAATTTTGTAGTGCTATCGGATTTGATTCCCGATCACCCTCAACGATCGTGTCGACCTGAGAAATTTGAAGACAGTACGAGCAGAGATTTGGCTGATCCACTGTATGGCGAGATATGTAAAAGAAGGCATATCACGAAACTCAGTTGGGTTATTAGCGCAGAATACATCATTTGGATGGATAATTTCGGGTGAAGAGTTGTTACCTGAACCAGAAGATAAGTCGTATACAGTGGGTTTAGTACAAAAAGGCGAACTACGAGCGTTGATCCAGAGATTGTGGGAAACGGATGAGATGTACGAGAAAGTATTGTCAGTTGAGGATCAGTACTTTGAGGGCAATTTTGAAGCACAGTTGTGAAAACTGACGGTCGGGAGGAAGATGTGCAAATAGGGGAGTCGAGAGCCATAGCTCAACGCCGATTTCTCTGCCAAGAAAACAAATTCAAACGGGGCCCAGTGTATAAAAAGAAGTATATTGAATTTATGACGGAGTACGAAGAATTAGGTCGTATGAGAAGAGCCACGGCCTTACATCCGATGATGCTGCATTGTGTGTTTTTGATGGTTCGGCCAAGACCACAAATGGTAGGTCGTTAAATGATGTTCAGCATATAGGACCACGTCTCCAGAAGGATTTTCTGGATATAATTATCCAATTTCGAACCAGAAGAATTGCTATCTCTGTGGACATTTGCAAAATATTTCGCCAAAAGTAGAGATACAACAGGGTCAATTCGTGACTATTGGTTGACCCGCAGTAACATATGGTTTAGAATCACCTCTATATTTGGCAGCCAAAGCATTGACTCAGTGTGTGCTCTGGATGATGCCCGCGAAATGGTCATCGGACTCCCAGGCAATCAGCTTGAAAGCCGAGGTTACTGAGCTGCTACGACGAGGTGGTTTTGAATTGGCCAAGTAGAGATACAAATTTTTGAAGATTATGGAAGGTGAAATGACAGCGAAAGTTGGACAAATGCAAAGCAGCACCAGTATACTGGGCGTATTTTGGGACTTTGTAGAAGATGAATTCTAGTTTTGGGTATACGATCGTGACCAACCCGAAGTAGTTATGAATAAACGATTTATTACCAGTGAAGCAGCAAAAATATTTGATCTTCAAGGATGAGTATCTCCGATTACGATCAGAGCAAAGTTTATTCAGGAATTGTAGCGTCGGGGTAGTGGTTGGGATGAACCATTGTTGTTGTCCAAAAGATTCAAGTTCACATTTTTGCTGGTGGTGGAGTGCACGGTTGATATGTGCCAGATGTAGAGTGGCCCCTATAAAGTTGTTTACCATACCTAGATTGGAACTATGTGAGTTGAGGTCAATTGTAAATTGATTCTTAAGATTACGGAAATACGTATACATATTGGGGTCAGCAGCAATTAGTATTTGGACAGATTTAAAAATAGTATTGCGTAGTTTGAAAGCCCAATCAATGAATTGAGACGATTTGTAGCTAACCGGGTTAGTAGAATCCTGAGTAACAACATTGGAGCAGTTTCGATATATTAAATCTGGTGATAATCCAGCAGATTTGATATCTCGTGGAGTAAGGACCAAAGATCTGCTGAGCAATAAGATGTGGTGGGAAGGTCCAGAGTTGTTACGGAAGTGTGTTAAGGATTGGCCTGTATGGAATCCTAAGTTGTTCAATAAAGGAATTGTTTTCCAAATTAAAGCGGAGTGTAAAGAACCACCAGTGCGATTTGATTACATTTTGTTGACCGTAGTAGCAAAAAATAAACCAGAGTATCGATTTTGTCTCGTGAGTTACTCATTTAAAATGAGTGAAGCAAAAAAAATCGAATACGTACACAGTGTATAATACACAATTTGTCCTTGTATTTGTATTTTTCTTTTGTTTGTATTTATGTCATTTGTATGGTGAACAGTACCAAAATAACGCGTTCCGGGCGAATCGGTTTAATTTTTATGGTGCTTACTTCCTTTTCTCAGAAAATTACGTCTGCTCTCAAGCTGTGGAGTGTCATTATTTAACATGCCAATATATTTTATATTATCTATTATCATAAATTAATTGTACATCTATTAATAAAATTTTATAAGTAAATTTATTTTAAATTCCATAAATTTTAAAAATAAAACAAAATGGCAAAAATCCGGGATTACCCGGTTACAATGGTTAACCATTTGAGTACCAAAAAGCGCAATCGTGTTCTTCAATACACTAGCCGAAATCATGTTTGCACTGAAAGAGTTAATATGAAGAAACAAAAAAAGAATGCCACGTGACTTCCATATGCAGAAAAACAATCATATGCACGAAACTACTACAAATACATATGCTACTACTATATCATTCCGGTTACACTCATTTCGTTTCACACATTTCGGGACAAAATTGGTATACAGATTATGGCTTACGATGTCGTATTAAGGCATATGCGATTCGATTTTGTAAATTATGTTTTGAGTCAGTTAGGAGATGGACAACCATGGACTTTCAGAAACAAGAAAGAGCTACGTGGTAATTGTTGAGATAGGAAGTATGAGGTATTAGTTCGAAGAGTGTCAGTCAGTGAAATTGATAATGCATTGAATTATTGGTTGATTGTTTCACCAAAGCAATCATTTCCGGCAATATAAGGCGGAGCTTCGAGGTAAAAGGTTGTCACGATCCAGTCGACTTTGGATGTTGACACCGTGGATGGACGAAGAGAAATTATTAAGAATAGGAGGAAAGTTAGCCTAGGTAGAATTGCCATTGAATCAGCACAGACCAATAATTTTGAATCACACAAGCAACTTGACCTGGAAGATAGCAGAGAAAGCTCGCGTGGGTTTGTGTCAGGGGGTGTGCAACTCTGTAGGCAGTATTTGAAAAAAAAGTATTGGATTCAGCAGAGTCGTATTTTATTGCGCAGCATGGTATATCGTTGTGTGAGTTGTTGTCGGTATCGACAGGAAGCCACTCAACGGCTAATGACAGATTTACCAAAGTATCGAATAAGCCCTGCACCAGCATTTTTCCATTGTGGTGTTGATTACGCAGGTCCAATACAGTTAAAGCAAAGTCGTAACGTAACAGTAAAGGGTTACATCGCGGTGTTCGTTTGCATGGTTTACAAAGCTGTTCATTTGGAGTTAGTTGGCGAATCATAATTTGTATAGTGACGATGGAAGTAATTTCTTCTTCGTGAAGCGGTCGAGTTATGGAAATACTCGACGGTAATGAGTTGACTTCACGCCCATTCTATCCATAATGCACCAAATGCACCGCACCAAGGTGGTCTATGGGAGGCAGCCGTCAAAAATGGTTAAGCATCATTTAAGAAAGGTAGGAGGACCGCAGTTGTATACATTTGAGGAGTTAGCTACGTTGTTGGCGAAGATTACGGCATGTTAGAATTCGAGACCATTGACACCAATAAGTAATAATCCAATGGCTTTTTCGACATTAACATCGGGTCAATTTCTGACTGGCCAACCGGTGACCCTATGAAACAGTACTAGCGGAAATACAACTGAACCGGTTGTCTGTTTGGCAAAAAATATAAAAATCACAACAAGAATTTTGGGCGAGATGGTCGCAAGACTTTATCACCGAACAGCAATATCGTAATAATAGGCGAATGAAGAGAGATCGTTAAAAATTGGAGATATGAGAGATGGAATTATTGAGGTATGTATTTCCCTGACAAGATGAAAAGTAAGAACGTGCGGAACGTGAGGACAAAGACGAGTGAATTAAGAGTGAATTAGTACGTCCAATATAGTACGTCCCAATTATGTTTTTTGCCTATGGACAATGAGGATGTAGCAACATCCGATGCTGGTTTTCCTTAGGGATTGTTAAAATAAGTTTACCTGACGTTTTCCCAGTATCCTTAGAGCAAATGCTAGACATTCCTGTAAAAATTTGTATTTGTAGAGGAACGGAGTTACTTGTATGGCGCTAAGTTGTAGAAGCGGTCAAGGCGGTTCACAAACTGGCCAGGATGTTACGGCCACTGTAATCAATATCAAAGGAACACGCCTAATTTTATATTATTTGTTACTTGTTGTAAATTATTTAATTATTAATAATTTACAATAAGCATTCGAGCGAAAAAAAGAAAAAAAGAAGAATGGAGATTTGTTTTAGATAAAAGAAAATCACCGAATGAATCGGAAGAAAAAATATAAAATATTACCTCTAAAGACGTTTTATTTCGGTACAGAGAACAAACAATTGAACATAACTTCAATGAACTAAAACTCATTTTACCATAATATGACCTAGTTCCGCCACAGTTGGCCATATTACAGAACTTTATCTAAAAATAATTTTAGATCCCATTTTCATGATAAAAATCGACTTTGATCACGAAGCGGTTAGGGAACCCATAAACGAGCTTTTTTCAAGAAAATATAACTTATGAAACTTGGACGGCCGGTTCTAAAATTTTTATCAAAACTGGGTATTAACCAAGCGTAAATTGTATCGATTATAATAATCAATTAAGGTATAAACAGAACAAGAGCGACAACTACAAGCGATATCGCCTGTCAAATTAGAATAAACGGAAATCATATGCTGCTCACAGAACCAAAATCGTCAGCGACGACGACATTATCGACGAATTTTTTTAAAATCTATTTCTATTTTCGTCGCCAGTGATACAATGCTGCCAACTGTTTTTTGCGTCGTTATATTGGTACCCGAAAATTTTTAGTTGTCATTTTGTTCCTAACCTTAAATGTAAATTTATTAGTTTTCGATCGAAAAAAAAGTTTGTTAAAGAGATACCGGTGATTTTACTGATTATTATAATTTAGTATAATGTCATTCAAAGAGAGGTTAATAGAACTGGTTAGGGTAAAGCCAATTCTATATGATTTAAAAAATTTAAATTATAGGAGATCCGACATTAAGGAAAAAATTTGGAGAGAGATTGCTCCTAATCTCAAATCTTCATGTAAATATTATGAATTTTGAAAAAATTCCTTTGTGCAAATCTAAAATTTTTTATATGTGATTAAATAATCTCAGAAGAAGTGTGTAAATCCAAATGGAAGAGTTTGCGCGATACATATCGAAGAATACGCCGTCAAACACCATCTTCTGGGAGTGCTCCAAATGAACCCATCGACGAGAAACACACAAATAAATGGAAATATGTACTTTCAACAAATGAACTTTTTGGATAGTATAGATGATCAAAGAAAAAAAGGTTAACATCATTTAGGTTTAAATTTATAATTTAATTAACAAAATTATTAATATTTTTATAACACTATTGGAAATTTTGAAAAGGACAAAGAAAGTTATAGTGAGAGCTACGATAAATATAACGACAATTCGGTTGATTATACAAATTTTGATAGCAATGCTTCTAACGTATAGGGCTCGATGAAATCGTTTGTTCCACTCCGGCAGAAAACGTAAAATAACTGCCTCATCTTCGAAAAGCGACGTACACACAAGACGGTTAGTCAACTAGATGAGCCAACAAAACCTGTCAGTTCAACTTCATTCTTATTTTCATCATTGGCAGTGAAAATAGAACAAGCTCACTTACCTCCAGTGGTGTTAGACGAATGATTTGATTTTCCTTTTTATAGACACGTAATGTTGAATATATGCGCTTGTGATTTTACCATGTCATTATAGTCAGAATACGAAAATATGATACAACAAAAAAAAATTATATTTTGAATTTCAGTAAATGTTTTATTTAATCACATGTCACTCTGCTTATTAATGAAGTAAAATAAGGAAGAGCATGTTTAAATATCAGTTGAATGAGGGGAACAGTCTCTCAATTCGAATGCTTCACTGGTTGAGCGATTTCCTCTAAAAACACGGTATTGCTGTAGCTCTTCACTATTATCGCGCCAGGAATTTGGTAGCATTTTAGTTTTGGGAATTTTAAGAGACCCGTCTGCTAATTGCTTGCCAATACTGCTATTTTGAAATATGCCGGAATCGCTCTCACTAACGTAGACTCCGACGTCGATAACAGTAAATGAGTAGTTTGCATCACATACACCTAATAGTACCATGCTATGGTGTCCCTTTTATTTATAATATAATGAACCGCTTTTCGGCGGACATTTGAAATTGACATGTTTGCTGTCGATGGCACCTATGCAATTTGGCATTCCGGTCTTGGTTTCAAATCCTTCTGCGATTTTTGTCCATTCGAAAAAATTCGGCTTGGCAACATAAAATTCACTGATTTTCCATAAAGCATCGCAAGTTTCTAATATTATTTCTCGGACGGTGGAAACTCCCATTTTAAAGCTCCATGCTAAAACTTGCATAGAACATCCATGCGCAAGATACCTTGGGAAAGATACATTTTGTATGTTTTTAAACTATAGATAATATTTATGTTTCGTACATTAGTATGACAGCTAATCTGGATTCGACACATATTAGTTTTCTATGGGAGTACTTCTGTAATTCTGATTTTACTAGCTTAATCAACAGCTTGAAGTGCTCAATACTCACACGCGTCGCTTTTTGAAAATGTTCTGGGTCATTTGCTTGCATTTGAAGAAAACATCGGCGAAAAAAACCGTGATTATCTCTACTCAGATTAAAACTTCTCATCCACCAACGTACGAGGCACTATTAAATTATAATATTCGTAGGTCAAATACACAATATAAACTATGTTCACCAATTTTATAATTTTAATCAACTCCATAATTTTATACATATTTTTAAACACGAGATATTTCAGGTTATGTTGTTTTGTTTTGGAATTAGTTATATCGTCGGTCGCTGACGCCCTTTTGTGTTTACTAAGGCGCCATCGCCGGCAGACAAATTTATTTTATTGTCGTCGCTTGCAGTTGTCGCTCTGGTTCTGTTTATACCTTTAAATATCCATAAAATTCTAAATAAGATTGTAGCAGGCCTTTGATTTTACTGGGGGACCAAAAAACAAAACTATATAAATGTGGCGATTCAATGTGAACCTTCTATTTTTCTTTTTTTCTATGCTGCTATTTTTGCTAGGAAAACTCGATGCATTTAAGCAAGCAAGCTATAAATTTAAATAAAAATTTTGAAATAAATATCAAGTGGCTTTGAAATAACAGAAGAATAGAAGAAAAGATAAATAGAAGATGTACAAGGAATCGACACCAATATTTCTTGATGGATATGATTCACTGGAAAACTAAAAGCAGTCTAGCAGCCTTTGCTTTCTCCAGTTTATCCTAAAAATTTATTTTTTATGTTGATATTTTTATATCGATGAATTGTGTGCTTGGTTCCTATCCTGTTCAATAGAAATGTAATACAAAATACAAAACCCTCAGTATAACTACTGACTTGGCATAATTACGGATAATTGTTATTTTCTGTCAACAATTTCGGTGAATTGTCGTTTTCGGTGAATTGTTGTTTTCGATTAATTGTCGTTTTCGGTGAATTTTTTCCGCAGAATAGGTGTTTTTGGTGAACTGTCATTCTGTTCTGGTCGGAAAATTTCATTTACACTATTTCGGTAATTTACTTCCCAATAGATTATAGTTTTCAGTAAATTGGCTGTCGACGAATTGTCGTGCTACCCCAAACACACGAACTCGTACAGTATACATCTGTATTTTATGGTGAGATTTAAACCTCGCAAATATCAAAAACAAGTTTCGAAGCTTTGGTGCGACGCTTATTTGGTGATTGAAAATACTAATTACCAGACTTGATGAAGAACAACGAAGAGAAATTTACAGCATTGCCAATTTGAGAGACGAATTATGAATGAGAATTAATGATATCATAACAGACTGGGGTGACGAAAGAAACTGAAAGCTTCTAAGGTAAAACAATGGACATCTAGGTACCGGTGTGAAATATTTAACGTTAATAAAAAGTATAGCTACACATTTGAATGAAAAGTGTAGACTCAAAATGTGTAGATACACAAATTATCAATAAACCACGTGTTTCGAATTCCAAACTTTTTTCTTTTGCCACTACATTTTTTGATGATTTGTGTATCTACACATTTTGAGTCTACACTTTTCGTTAAAATGTGTATCTACACTTTTTATTAGCGTTAAATACTTCACGTCAGTCATCTAAGTGCAATATTTAAGCGGAATCACTAATCGTTAAGATGCTGCATGACAGGACATGGCATATCTATGACAGAACATGGTCCTTCGAACTAACACGTGGAAATAAAAGAAAATCTCTAACGAAACGTAGCAAATATGCAAAGTAGCGAGTGAACGATTTATCTTGCAATAATTTCTAGATAGAAAATATATAGGATGTAAAAGAAGATCTCATAAGTCTACGGAAATATTAATGGCTCTAGCTAGAGAATATAGTTTACATATTGTGATAAAACAGCGATTTAGACTAGAAAATGAAAATTCACAAAAATATTTTGAAACTATGCTAGAACCAATGTATGGTTAATGAGTGTGAAGACTGGCATTTTCACTGCTTTTGGGAGACCTCAGTGTGCTAGATATTTCTGAAGTTTATCGCATCTGCCACGCATTACTTAGCGTCTGGATATTATGTCCTATACCAGCGATCAATGCATAATTCAGTAGCCGGTATTCCACTAAACATTGAAAAAATTCCCAAAGCGATCAACTCTCACTTCAGCAGCGCATTTATTTATAATGTTTAAACACTTTTACAAAAATGTCCACCATCACAATTAAACAGATTTATTACTGCACAGTAAAATGCTGTGCAACAATTAAATTCGTAATCTGGTTTTACGGTAGACAGACAATTTATGTTAATTAATAAAGGTATGCAAAATCAGTGTCATGTCACAAGTTTATGATGTTTATTTGTAATGAAGAAGTTATGTATCATTTTACATATGCGCGCGAGATTGGTTGATCATGACACGCATTTTAATATTTACTTTAATCATCTTCCTTATCTGATGCAACTAATTACGTGCATGTGTGTGTGTAATTTAGTAATTTTCTCTTTTTCCGCGAAGTCAACCGAAATATGATCATGAAATTGGGCTTCATCTTCTTCTTCACTGTAATACTTTTGTAATATGGAAATTGAAAGAGTAAAAAATTTTGTAAATGAATTTCATGATTTTATCATTATCCGAATGCTTATAATTCATTGTCATAAATTACATAAAGTATTTAAAAACTTATATGATTGAAGACATTTTTTTTGTTTATTTATTTTGTGGTTTCGTTTCGTTTCACGATCACAGTGGGAGAAGTTCATTAGCATATCACAATAGACAAATTTAGTAAACATTCTCGTATATGGTAATTCTGCGTCTTAGAAATTATTTTTTTTTTATATTTTGATGACAGATTTGAATAAAGGTATATATATTATGTCCAAATATCAAATTATTCATTTTAGTTTCTAAATTAAGATCAATAAATCTTATATTTCGAATGCGAAATTCCGATTTTAGCGTGATAAATCAACTTTCTCGCCATAACACCGAAATATTGCATTTTCACAAACGGTTAAAGTGGCACAACTAAAGGATAATTTGTCTTAGCGCCTAGTTCCTCTCAATGACATATAAGTTCCTGTTCCATTATTCGACAAAAAATTGCCTAGCAGATACAATATGTCTTCGCAAAAAATGACCAGGCATATTTTTAAGTTCATCATCACATTATATATTTTTACAATTTGAACTTTTTAGTTACGAGCCAAGCATCAACTTAAATTTGCGCGCAATTTACTACGATTTTTCAAGATCAACAACCTTGTGATTAGTTTTTTTCTAACATGTACTCGTATATATTCAAGTAGTGTAATGAGAGCTCATTATTTCGCTAAAAGTATGGTGGATGAATTGATGTAAATATCAGTAGATACTGCATAAAGCGTAAAATTACCATGTCAATGAAACGAATTTAATATTTTGGTTTCTGTAAAATTGTAATTTCAAATTGATTTTAATTCGTTTAATGTGAAAGTAGTATCGAGTGTACGTGTCGTATACAGGCTAAACAATGTATTCGCATATAAATCGATTTGATTGGTAATTTTGTGTTATTTAGGTTGAATGGTTGTACTATTGCTAGACGCGAGTAAAGTATTGATACCAAAAGTAAAATGTTTTGTTGGCAAGAATTATGAAAATCTGATGCAACGGTCTTAATTCGGTTTGAATAATGTACGTATATCTCTATCATGAGTTATAAAATGTACGTCATTGGATAAGACGATAGAATAATTGATAATCATGCAGGAAAATATTTTATATACACTAAACGAAATAATGATAGGACCAAATTAAAAACTGATATTTTAATTAAATAATGTAGTAAAAAATGTTTTTATTGTACAAAATGATTAAATGAAAAGAGTTAGCTTCAGGGGGGGGGGGGGGGGGGGGGGGGGGGGTAGGGTCTTGAAATTTTTTTTTTTCATTTTTTTTTTTATTCTCTTATTTGATTGTACAACTCTTTAAGAATATCCAGTTAAAATTTCAGATCGATCGGAGGAATATTGTTGGAGATACTTTATGGCCCTGGGATCGATGATTCTGTGTGAGTATACACGAAAAATCGTTACTAAAACTTTAAACGCGTTTTTCTCGAAACTAATATTTTTAAAAGCGGTGGCCACTGGAACTCAAAATCTACTCGTCAGATCCTTTTCATGTTTTGCACCCTCTTTAAGTGCACAAAATATGAGTTCGTGACGTCGAGATACTTCCTTTTTTTACCTCACAAAAAGTTTTACAACCACGAAATTGATGACTTTCGACGTTTTTTTCTTCGAAAAATCCGATTTTTCAAAGTGATGCCAAAAAAAAACGAAAAAAAAACTATATCTCGACGTCACTACCTCGAAAAACTCATAACCTATCCAAAACTTTTTGATTTTTTGCTTTTAGATGATCCAGTGATGACTTCTGATGGCCACCGCAAATCACCTTTTTTTTCGAAGAGCTTCCGAGAATTTGCTGTCACGAGTTCAATTTTAATTATTTTAAGCTAAAAATTTAAGGGAATATTCTTGAAACAACTTCTAATCATGTGTATAATCTATGAATAAATTGAATTAACTATACTATGAAAAAAAAAATTATCAAAAAAAGGCTTAAAATAGAGCGTCAAGACCTTACCCCCCCCCCCCTCCCCCCCCCCCCCCCCCTTAAACTAGTTGAAACTTAGTAAGTAACTTTGAACTTGTCACCCTTACGAAATAATGATAAGACCACAACTAATTTCTGGGAGAAAAGAAATGTATTATGTTTACGTTTATTTCTGGGCTTTATTTAAATCACTCGTTTTAGTTTAAATATACGCCATTTTATCAATAACTCGTTACCACTTAGAAAGAAATTTTATTATCGCGCTTTTCAAAAAGCCTTTTCCCTATTAGCAAAAATCTGAGATCTTAGAACACTTGAGGCCATTTATACACCACCATGAGCGTTTGTTATGGACAAAAGGAGATGATAATCGCTTGGTACTACATCCGCACTATAAGGTGGATGCATAATAACCTCACAACCGAGCTCCAGGAGTTGTTCTGGTGGGACACGGCGCCTCTCCTATTGGCTAATTTTGGCCGCAGCAGTAGCTCATAGTAGATGATTCTACACTAGTCCCACCAAACTCACAAAGTAAAACCTTCCTGGCCATCAATCCTGGTTTGACCACCGTTTGGGTCGCCTCGCCAGGATTTGACCTTGATCGCTTCCACTTGGCATTGTCGTATGTGAGCCATTTCTCGCCAGTCACGATCCGATTAAGAAATGGCTTGATTTCGTTCCGATTGGCCAAGGATTCGCCGATGGAAGCACATTCCATCAAGTGTTTTTGCGTCCACTCGTGCGGCACCCAAACATCGAGGTTCTTTTTGAAGCTAGCCTTATGCAAATGGTATAAAACTGTTTTGTAATCTGATCTAATTCGATAATTTGCAGGATTATATCGACATTTTCGACGATAGGCCTTCCAGTACGTGGTTCATCTTTGATATCGAAATTACCGGAACGGAATCGATGAAACTAAAATTGCGCGCGATTGACTGTGATGGTATCGGGACCTTTGACACAATTCATAATTTCAGCCGCCTGACTTGCGTTTTCGCCTTTATCGAAACAAAATTGTAAAATAAAGTGAATTTTTTCTTTTTTGTCTCCATCTTTGACACGCTATAATTCACATCTGAAACAATCATTCAAAACAATGAGTAAATGGCCTACTGCGTCAAATACATCAGGAGATATATGTCTCTAAAGCCATCTAGCGAAAAATTTATGGATTTCTTTATCCCCAACGTGTTCTGATCAATTTTGGCCCATTCGGTCTTCACAGCTCCTTTTAGTTGTCGAACAAAGGTGAACTGGCGACCATTTTTGAAAACTTGTTCCATAATATTACCCAAAGGTGATCACATGATCGGGTTTAAATCTAGACTATAGGCGCCAATCAGATAATGGGGTATTATTAAACTTAAAAATCTACTGAGTTCAGATGAATAGAGATGTTATCCTGTTGGAAAATATAATTTGTTCCACCAATTTCGTCTTCATAGGTTATTAGTAAATCGCCTAACGTTTCAACATACTTGGTTGCATTTATTTTCATTTAGATAATGCATATAGGGATTTCCCATAATATCTAATGGCCTCCCAAATCCTCAACGATCTACCGCCAAGATTACGAGACATTCTCGTTGCCGTTTTATACGGGTGTCGTGCAAATTTTTGTGTCAGAACCATCAGAACCACCAAGATTACCTTCCTCATCTTAAAATATAAGCTATACTCGTTTTCCTAAAAATGGTATTTTTGCGCTTAATATTATCTCACTCGATGGCGAACTGTTAACTGTGATTTTGCAACTGGTTTCGAGTACTCCTAGTTACAGTCAGCTTCCAAAATCTGCGGAACCCATCTTACATCCACGGTGAGTTTGAAAGAACTCCGAATTTCGGATGTCAATTGTTTACGTCCCGCAAATTTCTAGCAGAGATAACATATTTTCTTTCAGAGGGTTTCTGTTCACCATGCTCTCTTATTCATCATTCCAAATCACGGTAGGCAAAAATTTGCCCTTGTTCTTTGTCCCTCAACTCTTTACCTACCTCTAAATTATTATTTAAGTACTTAAAAGTTTCTTACACAGATAATCCATTTACAAACTATACTGATGAAACGACAAGAATTAAAATAAAATGGTCAGCGTGGTTTGATCATATGTTTATTACGCACTGCGATTTTCAACCACCATTTAACGGTACATACAAACTTAAAATTATAACCGTTTTATGAGTGACATAAAAACCTATGTTAGTAAGTTATTGGGTTTGTTTTTTGTGGAGAATGTGATTACGTTGTTTGGCCCTATTAATATTTCTTACAGTGTATAAATCATTCACTCAACCAAATATAGTTTAATTAATTAAGGGAAAAATTTTGTTTGTATTTTTTTGTTTTTGTTTTCGTGAAACGTCATTCGTACAACCCAAACCACATGAAAAAACAGGTGCAATTAATTTATATAAGTGTCAACATATTCATATTAAACAGGGTGTCTCACAACTGACCGATACGAATGCCACGGTTGGATTCCTTGATGAAAGCGAAGGTGACTTTACTTGCATCACTTCGCACATGGGTGGGTGTTTGTCAAGTTATAAGCGTTTAAAAATGCCTTCCACCGAAGTGCCCTGTATTGAAAAACCTGCTTTATTTAGCAAGAGTTTAAGAATTTCACATTTGCAGAACAAAACTTTTTCGTTACGCCATGTTAAAATTTTCTTACGGAATAAGATGTTTTTAAATATAAATATGTATATGCTTATAAAAAAACACGCGGCTTTGCGTGGTGGCAGGTATTCGGGAGATGCAATTTTCGATGACTTTATCGCCAAAATCTGGCTGAATTTTCTGAGTGGCATTCGTTATGGTGCCTTTGAGGCCATCAATTGTATGCAGTTTATTCGCAAAGACCTGAGATTTAATATAGTCTCAAAGGAAAAAGTCTAATCGCAGGATCTCGGTAGCCAGTTCAAGTCACCGCTGCGCGAGTTAACCATGCCCTCAAATCTATACCAACGCACTATGTGGCACGTAGTGCCGTCCTGTAGGAATCACATGTCGTCGGTATCCATATCATCCAATTTAGGCGGCTAACTGTTATGGTAACACCAGTTTCTTTTTGCAACAAGTATATGGGCGAATGATTCTGACAGACCAAAATCGGTTTTTATCGCCCTAAATCCGACAATTTTGCTTGTTCACATATCCAATTATCCAAACATAGGCCTCGTCGCTAAAGATGATTTCTTTTGGCGACATTTAGGTCTAATTTCAACTACTGCAGGGCTCAATCACCTTAAATTTCTGGGTCAGTCGCATTTTATACGATTCATTTCAAAATGCACTACGTTGAAATCGTAGATAGGCCAAGTTCTTGTGAACGACGAGTAATTTTCTACCCCGGGTTTTTCCATACGTTCTCACTCACAACAGTGATGTTATCGAAAACCTTGCGTTTCAGTGAGATGCGGGTGTTTGCTGATTATTTATCGAACCGGTTGACTCGAATTTGAATAATACACATTCAAAACCGCTTTGCAAATAATACAATAATTATAAAATATTAAACTGGTAACCGCGATCGGGAGAGAATCTTTGAACAAAGCGGTCACAGAGGACAACATTCGCAGCGAGTTTATACTGATTTATTGACCATTCCACCGACAAGCGTGGGATCGGAACGAGCATTTTCCGCTTACGGAAATATTATTTCTAAATTAAGAACCAGGCTGGACTATAAATCGGTTAATGCTTTGTTTTTTAAAATGATATTTTTTAAATAATTCGAAAATGTAAGAAAAATTTTTATTATGGAATATTTTTTAATTTCTTTCAATGTATTTTTATTTTTAAGTAATTTTAGCCAATAAAAATGAATGAAATGAATTACATACATGTTTTTTATTTAACGCTTTTGTTTTTTCCTTAATTATTTATGGTTGTTCATACAAATTCCAAATCCCGGGACTAGAAATTTATGAATCCCGTAGTCCCGGGATTCATAATACGGTCCGGAATTGCAATTCCTAGTTTGGGAACGGTTTCACTTAATTTGCAAATAGTTCCGTTTAATTTGCAAGTTTCAATTAATCTGAAAAACCCTATATATCAGTTTATTCAACACAGGTTTCTTAGATAAAAGACCTTTTTACGCAGACCCGACATATTAGTTCTCATAACATCTACGAGAACGAATTCTACTTCAAGTGCAACAAAAGTATCTCATAACATCTACGAGAACGAATTCTACTTCAAGTGCAACCAGTTCGAACAAGCATTCGACTTGCAGTCAAACTATTGTGCTTAAAATAGCCCTACCTACTAAATTCATTTTCTGAAATAATTTGTATTGATGCCACAATCAAACGAATTCAGAAACCATGAATTTCTTTGATGGTTTGTCAGACAAATGTGATGACATTCGCAACCTACACAGCGTATTAAGTTTATTTGGTAATTTTAATTACCAAGGTACGAATTGGGCTGGGCGCTAAGCGGAGTGGTTTACCGCTTCGCATGACCTCACACAGACTGTTAGTGATTCCACATTTGAATGTCAAAATTCTACAAGAGTTCATATTCTGGATCTTTGTCTCACAACAATCCCACATTCCATGGAATCATGTGTCGAAGATGAAATTGAAAATTCTATGGTCAGAACATGATATTCACCATTTTTGCTTATAGTAATACATAATAATATTTGTTAATTTTATTTTTGAAAATCGATTTTGAAACATAATTTCATCATCACAAAATATAACGAGTCCATATAGTTAGGTCTTATTAATGCACCCTAGGCATCTTAACTCAACCTCAAGTGAAAGCTTGTTTGGTTATGAACGTATTAGGTCAGGATTTCACTTAAGGTTGAGTTAAGATGCCTAGAGTGCATTAATTAGACCTAACTATGTATATGGACTCGTTATATTTACTTATAAAATAATTAGGCACGAGGAATTATATAGAGTTTAGGTTAGAAAATTGGTTAATGAAGTGTTGGGAAGCCCATAGTAGTTGAAAATAGGGAAAATATAACAATGCCGGAGATTTTATAGAAACCGAACTGTTGTTTGATCCAAGTATTGAGGATTCTGTTTTCTTTGACTCAACACATCTTGCCGAAATATTAGGCATTGTGAGATATACGAAAAATACTAGTTCTAGGGTAGACGATGGTCCACTGGTCATCCACTTTGATCAAGCTACTATAAATAATTGATTTTCTAAGATCGCATCTTACTCGTATATTTTAATATTATATTATGGAATGGAATGTTGACTTTCTAATAAAAAAAATACCCCGAGCGTTTTGATTTATATAAAACAACGCTAATGCAACGCTTACTTAAGTCTATTTTTAAAAAAATTGCTAAAACAGAAAATTTTCAAAATTAATACAAATGCAGTTTTTGCAAGGTCTAACTTGCAAGGTCTAAGCTATCCAAAACAATTTCATCGTTTCTTTCTCTCGATTTGTCGTATATTATAATTTGTCGTGTTGGTGCACCATAATGGTAAAAAAATCGCTAACGTCCATTTAAGATATGACATTTTATCCGATCATAATGGAGCTGTTTAACAACAATTATATAACCAAGTGAAAGATAAAACACGATGTAAAATGTTTAGGTTCTTCAACGATGAAGTTACCAATAAGATTGCTGAAGAGACAAATTACTATGCTCAACACCGCAATTTCGATTTGTTTCGTAGAAATAGAAAATACCTTTGCTTCAGCAATAATTACACCTTGGGTCAAAATGACAAGTTTAGTAACTAATGACAAGTTTAGAAATACAGTATATCAATTATATTCATACAGCTGGGTTCGTTATATTGTATAATCAAATAAATAAGAAGTTCGCGCAATTTGGTATTTGGCCAAGCAATTGAACATCCTTTTTTCACTACTTACCATGTTACGCATGTCTTCTATTAAACAAAACTAACTGCAATCCAAAATGAACGATCTGCACCAATAGAACATACGGTAATAAAAGATAGACAGGCAACCAAATAAAAACTAGATTCACAAAAGGCCAGTTCGATTCTAGGACCGTAGCATGTGCCGTAGTTATTTTCCATTTGCTATTCCATCAAACGAAATCCAAAAAAAATGTTTTAAATTGCTCGATGATGAATGAAATAAAAATTTCTTGCACCTATTGAAATTAACAAATATCAAACCGCTGATTTCAACTAGTTTCCTCCGCTGATGTGATTAATGAAAAATGCCGGAAAAAATATTTGAACAGAAATTACATATAAATTCTTTCCCTAGTTCTTTATTCCCGGGGAATTACCAGAATAGTGCCACAGGGTATCTATTATGAAACTTATTCGATTTTGAAAATTCCATTCGCGGCGAATTTTGGTATTATGATTTTTTTTTCTAACGGATAATTCGAAATCGATAAATTCGTCAGACTATGAAACAAATAAAAATACGAATCGAATTAAACGAAAATGTGACGTCAAAATCCGACTGGTCTTTAAGTGGCGAATGTCGTATTGGTTTGGTTGTTTTAAAATAATGTTTTTTTTTTCATGTAAATAGATTCGGTCGTGTATTTCTATATTTCATAATTAAGACAATTATATTTGTTGTTTTTAAATATCAATAGATATATTTACCAAGATGTAAGTTGTAAAATAATTTACTACAAATAACGTATGTATTTTAATAATATATAAAATTGATTTGACAGGTTCAGAAAAAAATGGACGATTCGCTTTATTTCATAATAGCAATATTCGAAGCGTATCGAATTTTTCAAAAGCGAATAATGCTTCATAATAGAAATCCAGAATAAAAAATACAGTTGCTAAAGTTACATTAATTTTTAAAATTACCGCCATCTATATTTTTTGTACTAGAGTGCCACATATTATGTGACAGATAACAAGTAGAAAAATTCCGGGTATTAAAAATGTCGAGATGGACCATTGTTATTGTTAAAAATTTGTTATACAACTTATGCAGAAGTTGTAAGAAAATTTCGTACAGAATATGGAAGACAAAATTGTCTGTCAAATACTTGTAACCACTCGAAAAAAAATTGAAAAATTTTGAATTTTTGGAAACTGTTTTGGTAAAGGATAAAAAAGTAAATTGTGCCGTCGAAGTAGTCGTTCCAAATATTGCTGCTGTAAGTTCTATAATGATAAAGTTCGCCGAAAATTTTCCGCCGAAAGATGGCAATTCAGATAGGGTCTTTGCTATCCCAGCCTAAACATAAAATGAAATAATGCAAATAGTGTTGGTAATGCAAATAGTGTTTTGTTATCTCAACTTAAAGATAATTAAGATTACATCGATAAAGAAGACTAACTTCAATATTCAAACCGAAAAATACCAGCAATACAGATTTAAAAGAAAATGTCAATAACGGGCATCTATACAATTGCCATGAGGCGCAGTCACGTTTAGCTGATGAATGGTTTGTATATCAAAATTTTGACAGATGAACTATTTAAATGTACTAAATAGATGAACCATGATATAGGGTTGTGGTGGGTCTGATGGGGTTATAAGAGTGAAATTTTAATTTTCCCCATTTTTTAACGATAAAATCGTTTGTCATTCAAGATTTTGGCATATAGACACCAATCTGACTATGCTGATTCAATAGCCCATGATCATATGATAAGATCATATACTTTGATTATAGGTTAGGGGTGAGTCTGATGGGGTTATAGGGGTGAAATTTTGATTTTCTCCATTTTTCAAATATAAAATCATTCGTCATTCGAGAATTTGGCATATAGACACCAATATGACTATGCCAATTCGATAGCACATGACCATGAGTAGATTTTGAGTATAGGGTTGAGGTGGGTCTGATAGGGTTATAAGGGTGAAATTTTGATGTTCCCCATTTATCACCAGCTCCTTGTGTTTTAATTTAATGGAGCTATACCAGGAGGATGGGTAGTGAAGTTCGAGATTCATACCTCCACGTGGTGCTCGCCGGGTAGCTCTACATGAATCAGGCAGTTTAACATGGAAAGAAAACAATTTTTTGACACCCCAAAACTGCAAAATACAGAAATTTATAAAGTGCAAATTGAAATATATAAATACAAAATATAAATTGAAAAATATAAATCTTTAAATTGATAATATAAAAAAATATAAAAATTTAAAACCAAAATTGAAAAGTAATAATTGTAATTTGAAAAATATAATTCTCAACTAGAAAAGTATAATTTCAAAGTAGAAACATATGAAATGGACCGGGAAATGCTATATTTGATATTTGAAAATTTTCTATTGATTTTTATATAAAATTACTTAAAATATCTGGTCTCACCAGGTAGCTCTTTCATTTCTAGAACTTTTACTTTAACACCGCTGTTTGGTAAAAAATGTTTTACTAAAAGAGGGCACAATTTTATATTTCCATGATTAGAACAATCGGAATATATTGTAACGCTGCTCGTTCGTGACAAATCATCTCTTAGACTTAGTAAAGATAGCGGCATATATACATTTTTAGCAATTGCTTAATTTTTAGCCCTTGCAGAAGAATATTTTTCTTCAAAACGTCTTTTTATTAATTTGGATGTACTACAATCATTTGACCGGAAGGAATGGTTGTGTTGAACGCCATGAAATGCCCAGATTGCCTCCTTTTTTGCAAGGATTTCTTCTTCTTTTCCGAATACTTTCATTGGCTTTAAATTAGTAAGTGTTTTGCTCGTACTTGCCGCAAAATCACCTTTTTTATGTTTTAACGTATTAATATGTCGTTCGATTGATGCGTTCCCCATATTTGAAATTGAAAAAATTCCAAGACATTTGTTGCACTTCAAATCGTTGTTGGAATTATATTTTTTAATAAATGGATACTTTTGTTGTAAATCTTTATTAAATGCGTTCGTAATTCGTTTTAAAGTACATGTAAAGAAATAAAGGACATTTTAAATTACTTTAATAAATGAAGTACATTGCTTGAAAATAAAGTAAATCACTTTGAAATAAAGTACGAATGGTCACCGTACCTATGAGCATGGGCTATCGAATCGGCATAGTCAGATTGGTGTCTATATGCCAAAATCTCGAATGACGAAAGATTTTATAAAAATGGGGAAAATCAAAATTTCACCCCTATAACCCCATCAGACCCACCCCAATCCTGTACTCAGAATCTACTTATGGTCATGGGCTATTGAATCGGCATAGTCAGATTGTTGTCCATCTGGCAAAATCTCGAATGATAAACGGTTTTATTGCCTGGAGAAGGGAAAAAAATATTTCACAATTGATATGAAACAATAAATTAATATCGGTTAAATTGAAGATTTTCATTGTTGTTTGTTTTAATATATGCTGTCGGCTGATTTTGTACAAGTCACTTTCGGCTGGGATACTTCAATTTATTATATAATTTGTTCAAATTTCGGTTGAACTAGTCAAGACACAATCTGCATTATCGATTTTTTCACAAGGTGAAAAAACTTTAACAAGGTGTAAGTGCTACCGTTAATGATAGTTCAAAAACTTCCAAATCGTTATTGATCACAGCAATTACAAATTCCAACAACCACTTGAAGGCATACAATAATAATAATAATAATTATCCCAACGACCTATTACCCCTCCCAACTGAACGCGGGGAGTCTCCATCTGTATTATTATTATTTTTTTGAGTATAATTCAAGTGAGTTAATAAAGGACTCAAGGATATTGAGTTGCTTAACCTTAAATTTAAAATTTTTATGTTAAACTGGCAAAATAGGTATAAAAATCGTGATTATAAATGAAAAGCTAAGTGAATAGTTAAGCAAAACGATACCCGTCGCAGACGGAAGGAAAACGGAACTCGAGTCTGCTTTGACTTACAAGCAGATTTGATAGATTTAAATAAATTTAAAATAGATAAAAGAAGATAAAGTCAGGCAAAATAAAATGAAACAAAAAAAAAACAAAAAAGAAATAGGTTAAATAAAATATCAAACTATATATCTAACTAAACAAGAAAATAAAGCCTCTTTGGCTGACGTCGTCAATTCGCTAATTGTTCCCTACAAAAAATACTTAAAAATGCGAATTTTTACTCAATGTCGCTGGGGTAAATAAAATCCTTTGGAGTGGTTTTTAGGCTGGTGAACTAGTCGGCTCGTATTTTTTTAAAAACGAAGCTAATTGGAAGGCATGGTAGTCCAGAATATATGATTTCAGCAGAACTGTGCAACATGTCACACAGCAACAGAAACAATTGATCTTTTGCGCGAACACTTTCGTAATCCAATAATTTCTCGACGAAGATACGTTAATTGGTCCCCTACATTTTGCGAACTAACGGAGAGATATGTATAATTAATAATATTCAAAATATTGAGCCGCATTTGTACCAGAATGTCAACGAAAATTTGGTAAAAGAATGGTAACTTGCCGGGCAGCAGCAAGAGGCCTTTTACCAGACATTATTTTCCATTACTCATTATCATTTGAAATAAAAATTTAGATACCTCTCAAATAATATAAGTGTTTTATTAAAAATTAACACCATTTTTATAAATAAATCGTTTAGTATAAACAAATATTATTTCGAACAATACAAATATAATGTGCTTTTAGCAGGAAAAACTATTTGTTTTAGAATTCTCTAAATGTGCTATTCCTAGAGATTTAAAAACAAGCTAAGCTATATGGATAATTAGTTGAAGATCTTATCACTGGAAAAACTAATCAGGAAATCACCATCTAGATAATGGCAAAACTTAGAGTATTTACTATTATGGCCAAATACGCCAGGAGGGTTGGTGGATCTAGTACTGGGCGCCACTCCAGAGCGGAGGACAAGGGAACGCTCACTAGGGACACAAGAGAAATAAAATACCTGAAAATAAGGAAAGTTTTGAATAGATCTCCACCGATTTATAAGTAGCTTCTCAAAATACCTATGTGGAGTGTAACGAAAGGCCACCTAGAGATGAGGTAGTAGTTTTAGATCAAAAACAAGATCAGGAGAGAGCCAGGCAGATTCTGACAAGTAACAAAAATATGTCGTCACCCAAACGAATTACAATCGGAATAGGAAATCAGAAGTAGAAGAGATATCCACACAAACAGTTGACAGGTGACGTAAGAGAAACTGAGAGGAACCTACACCACGTAGTTCTGTAGTTCGGATTTACTAGGTGATGACCACACAGGAAATTAACACTATTATTGCGGAAGAATGGGTACAGGAAATACTTCGGGCAATCAGTCGCAATAGTATTACGAGTTCTCCAACGAGGAGATTGATACCCAAAATTGATTTTTATTTATACCCAAAAACCGACTGATCAAGAACTACTTAAATTGAGTGACCAAGTCGCAGAATTCCATCGATTGTTGACTACTGAACGACATCGAGGTCATACAAAGTGCAGATACAATTGCACTAGAAAGCGAGACTACGCCGATCGATAATGTGCTTACAGTGCTGGTGGGGTCCTTGCATCAGCGTGAGGATGTCAAAGAGCTAGAACAGCAATTCATCGCCTATGCCAAGAATACGAAGAGGCTTACGCAAAATACTGGGTTGTTGTTTCACAAACAAGACCACATCAGGAAATGGATCAGGAATTCGTTGAAGACAGGTGACGAAAGCGGAAAAGGAAAATAGAAACGAAACGGTCACAGATACGGCAGAAGGGCGCACTTACGCCGAAATATAAGAGTCTGGAAAGAAACATGATATCAAGCTTTAGGACGAGTTGGGCAGAAGGGTAAGGTCGAAAGTGTAATTTTCCCTAAAATGAGCGAAATCGGGAGAGGAAATACTAAATAACAGAGGACAGCTCTTTTCAGATTAAGCTGCATCTTCTAAACTCGCCAGAAGCAACTCAGCACATATAACTAATCTCCAAAGGGGCCACTATGGCTCCATAGTCCATTCTTAATATAACATTGTCCCCTGAGAGATTCGTGATTCGATGTGGGAGCTAGAAAGTTTTGGTAAGGAAAACTAAGCAATCACCGCCAACTCATGTTCGAACGTTAATACAGGAGATAAGCTGGGCACCATACGAAGCTAGCTGAAGAGTAGGAGAACAGGACAGGAAAAGCTTCGTTGGGAGCTAAAACGTCAAAAAAAACCCATAAACCAACAACAGCAGAGCCATCAGTTGTAGCTGCAAGAGACGCATGTACTAAAAAAGGGTGGACTTCAGAAATTGCTGAGCTGCGCAGGAGCTGTAACCAAGCCAGGAGAAGATTACAAAGAGAGAAAAAAAGCATACTCGAGGCCAAGTGGATCTATCTTCTTTCGACTGGAGCTCAAGCGCATTAGAAGGCACTGAAGACGGCGATACTGAGATCGAAGAAGAAATGCAAAGAAAATTTTTGTAGTTCTAGTAAATATGACAGCCCCCAAAATGAAGATGCGGCCGACCAGATGAAACCACACCAGATACTGTCAGAAACATATCCAAATAGGGTGCTATACTTGATGAATCTCTCAAAATCATATAGTCTACTTTACGCGTTGGACATTTTCATAAAAGTTTTTGAATATCCACTACTGGGCAGTTTGGTGGCCGTTTTTAACCCAAAAACCATTATTTTAAAGAAATGAAATAATTTATTAATCATACATCTAGTTCCAAAAAAATTTAAATTTTCGGGTCGGTCGGAAATGTCAAATGACAATCGATAGTAGAACGGAGTCGATAGGACGACCGAGTTCGGAAAATCTCGTAAACATTAACAAACTTAGAAGAACCATATACGGAAGCAAGAGAGAAAAGGGAGCATATTTTCATATTTCGATCAGTTGTGTATTTCGATCAGTTGTCAAACTGTATAAAACAATGAAATGTCAAATAAAATATAGTTCGGTGAGTGTACTGGCTAACAAACAAGAACACGCGTTTTTTTTTTGAGTGGAGTTTTCGTCTGTTTTTTTTATCTGAATTCATCCGAGCAAATTCAACAGGTTATGGGCCCAGACCATAGCTAAATTGTTAAACAAAAATTGCTAAACACAATAGTGGTATTATTTTGTAAAAAAAAATTAAAAAAAATAAAACATTTTTTTTTTTTTTTGAAAAATTACATGCATTGTGGTGATAGAAAAGATATCACATGGACATATTGAAAGTGAAAAATAAGTAATAAAGACATAAATATATTGAAATATAATTCATTATCGGTGATCAGAATCGATTGATGAAGTGAATACAAAAAGTGCGAATTGGATCAGACAATTTATGGGAAGAATATCTTTGCATGAAAAAGATAGAATCTTGCGCATGCACACAAATTAGTGGAAAGATAAATAATTTCGAATTTTATTGGTGCATTTTGGAATAGGAAATTCGTATAAAAAAAAAAAAAAAAAAATCGGTGTGCGTCGAATTCACTTTTGTGCGTTATATTCTGGAAAAACATTGAACACAATGGAAACAGATACAATTAAAATTGAAAAATTGCAGGAGGTGAAGCAATTTTTGACATGGAAATTTCAAGTGAAACTTGGTTTAATTGCTTCGGAAATTTATGATGTTTTGGATGGGACAAGTGAAAGGCCAAGTGATGCAGGCGATTCATTGAGTGCATGGTTGAAAAAGGAAGCACGTGCACAGCGAATGATCGGAACAACCGTGGCTAGTAACATTGTTACACACATCAGAAATTGTACAAGTGCGAAGGCAATGTGGGACAAATTAAATTCAGTGTTCGAGCAAAAGAATGAAACAAGTAAGTTAATGCTTAATCAGAAATTCTTCTCAATTACATGCAACAGAAAACATGGTGACATTCATAGCAATCTTGGAAGACATGGTGCAACAATTGAACGATTTGGGTTAAAACATTTCTGATGAAATGATAATTGCGCGTATTATCATGGCATTACCGGATGAATACAATTCTATTAGCAGCGCTTGGGAATCGACAAGCAAAGCGGATCGAATATTAGACACATTGCGTGCACGCTTAGTCATGGAAGAAAATCGCATGATAGCAAAAGGTGTGACAGAATCGACTGAGGATTTGTTTGCAAAACAAAAAGTAAAGCACGGAACTAAAAAGCACAAACAGGGCAAAAGTCAAGAAAAGAATAAGCAGGTAAATGACAAAGCGAAAACATTGAAATGTTTTAAGTGTCACAATATTGGACGTTTTCGTCGAGATTGACCTGAGAAAGGAAATAAAAGTTTTTCTCTTCAACAAATACTTCAGACAAAGAAGGTGAAGTTTTTGTGTGTACGTCAGAGGGCATACGATCAGATAGCTGGCTTTTGGATATAGGTGCGAGTGATCACATGTGTCACAACAGGGCTTGGTTCAGAACTTTTCGGGAACTTAAGCCAGGACGAATAATCAAAATTGCAGACGGTGGAACACTCGAAGCACCGGGCTGTGGCATGATTGAAATCTTGTCATTCGACGGAAAACGATGGAACCAGAAACAGTTATCACGTGTTGTGTACGTTCCAAAATTGCATTGCAATTTGTTTTCTGGTACGCACGCAATGAATAAACGATTCACTTTGGAATCGAACAAAGATAGATGTAAATTAAAACGAAATGGAGATGTCGTGGCAGTGGGAGTTCGTGATGGAAATCTATTTAGAATGCAGTGCAAGGCATTGGCAACAGAGGACACGGCAAATGTGGCGATAAAGCAGATTGGATTAAGAAGCTGGCAAGAAAGATTGGGACTTCAGAACGTGAACTATCTGCGAAAGTTTCTAAAGAAAAACGACATTGAATACATCGACGAACAATTTCTCTGTGAAGGATGTCTGATGGGGAAGCAGCATCGTGAGAGCTTCAAAAGCAGTCAGACGGATTCGAACAAATGTGGCGAAATTGTTCACGCGGACGTGTGTGGATCTTTACAAACAGAATCGCTCGGTGGCTCCAGGTATTTTCTTTTAATTAAGGACGATTACTCACATTTCCGATTTATTTATTGTATGAAAAATCACAAGTTTTTGAGAAAATAAAAAACTGTGTGAAGTCTGCGGAGAAGCAACATGGTCACAGTGTGAAGATCATCAGAACTGACAACGGCGCCGAATTTGTAAATTCTGATGTAAAGAATTTTTTTGAAGCAAATTGTATCAAGCATCAGCGGACGGTACCATACACGCCTGAATGGTGGTTGACGCTGCACGGTCAATGATACATGCGAAGCAGATGGATAAAAAATTCTGGACGGAGGCGGTTAACACGGAGGTTTTTGTATTAAACAGAACGGGCACGAGCAGTATTACTGGAAAAACACCATTTGAATTATGGTACAGCAAGCCAACCGTTTTTAATCATTTGAAGGTCTTTGGATCGGAAGTGTATGCACACATTCCGAAGCAACAAAGACAAAAACTTGATCCAAAGGCAACAAAATGCATTTTTGTTGGATATGATTAAAACATTAAGGGCTATCGCATTTGGAACCCTGAGTCAAAGACAATTGAATTGGCTAGAGATGTGAAATTTGTAGAGGCAGACAATGTTGAATTTCCGATCAAACACGAGAGAAAGTAGATAGTGGAAAAGGACACGAAATCAACAAAGACAAATGCGATGAAGATGACGTCGAAGAAGTCAGCAATTTTGAAGATGCAGTGGATAAAGACAACGCATCATTGTAAAAGATCATGGTGTTCGCTAAATCAGGGAAACGTCGTCGATGAACGCTTACGTGATCGGGAAAAAAAGAAGAAATGAAATTGTGACTGCTGCGTGGAGAAAAATTGTAACAGAGCGGAAATGTCATCGGCAATGCTGTCAATGGCAAGTGAACCATTAACTTACATTGAAGCAGTTAGATCGAAAGAAAAATACATCTGGAGTGCGGCGATGGACGAAGAGCACGACTCGTTAATCAAAAATGAAACATGGATATTGGCGCGGCCACCGATAAATCAAAAGGTCATCGACAACAAGTGGGTATACAAGATCAAGTACGACACTGATGGCAGCATTAAGCGTTACAAGGCCAGGCTGGTTGTTAGAGGGTTCGCTCAGGAATATGGAATTGACTACCAAGAGATGTTCAGTGCAGTGGTAAGATACACTTCAATTCGTGCTATATTATCACATGCAGCGGCGGATAAAATGAAACTTTGTCAGTTCGATGTGAAAACGGCATTTTTATATGGTGAGCTGATTGAGAAAGTATACATGAATCAGCCAGTTGGATACGACGATGGAAGTGGAAGGGTGTGCCAGCTTGTGAAAAGTTTGTACGGCTTGAAACAGGAATCGAGATGCTGGAATAAATGTGTCACGGCATTTATTGAAAAATTTGGTTTCAGCGCATCAAAGACTGATCCATGTCTGTTCATACGAAAACAGAACCGCAAGAAAATCTTGGCAATCTATGTAGACGACGGATTGATTGTGGCAAATGATGAAGACGATATCATTCCGGTGATTGCACATCTAAAAACAAGACTCGATATAATGACGCTTGCCGTGAATACATTCC
The DNA here is from genome assembly GCA_947310385.1 of Nephrotoma appendiculata. Taxonomy (NCBI): domain Eukaryota; kingdom Metazoa; phylum Arthropoda; class Insecta; order Diptera; family Tipulidae; genus Nephrotoma; species Nephrotoma appendiculata. The sequence continues at coordinate 303,448,557 of OX371223.1, forward strand.
TTGGAATGGAAATAAGCAAAATGGTAAATGGTGACATTTATCTAAGCCAAGCGGCATATACACGAAAAATCTTAGTTAAATTTGGCATGGAAGAGTGAATGCAAAAGCGTATCGACTCCGGTCGATATAAATCAAATAGCAAGTAAGTTCGAAAACTCTGAACTAAATAAAGATTTTCAATACAGGGAGGCTGTTGGAAGCTTAATGTATCTATGCGTTGCAACAAAACCTGACATACAATATGCAGTGGGAGTTGCAAGCCGTAATCTTGAAAAGCCAACGAATGCACATGTAAATGCAGTGAAAAGAATTTTCAAGTATATAAAGGGAACAGCTGATTATGGAATCTATTTTGAAGGAGGTGGACAGTGTGATTTGGTTGGTTACGGTGACGCAGATTATGCGGAAGACACTGCAACAAGACGATCAACTGCTGGAGTTATCTTTTTGTTGAATGGTGGGCCGATCAAATGGGAATCAACAATACAAAAGTCTGTTGCGTTATCAACAACGGAATCAGAGTACATGGCGGCAGCAACGGCTGTGAAAGAACTGATCTGGCTTTACGGGTTAATTACTGAACTGGTGGGCATAAGAAATAAGCCAGTGCTTAACATGGACAACCAAAGCGCAATACGGATGGTGAAAAATCCAGAGTTTCACAAAAGGACCAAACATATTGACGTGAGATATCATTTAATACGAGAAAGATATCAAAAGGGGTTGTTTGATCTCAATTATGTGCCAACGGAGCAGCAATTGGCAGACATCTTTACCATAGGATTGAACAAAGATCGCTTCGAGAATATTTGCAATATGATTGCAATAAAAAAGGTTAAAAGACTCAAAAAAAAAATAATAAAACAAAAATATTGTAACATAAAATAGGCAACTGTATCAAAAAGTGGGAGTGTTGAGTATATTTCGATCAGTTGTGTATTTCGATCAGTTGTCAAACTGTATAAAACAATGAAATGTCAAATAAAATATAGTTCGGTGAGTGTACTGGCTAACAAACAAGAAAACGCGTTTTTTTTAATGGAGTTTTTGTCTGGTTTTGTGTTTTTTTAACTGAATTCATCCGAGTAAATTCAACATTAACTTAAACCGATTACTCCGAGTTTCAGGTTGAACCTACAATATGCCATCGAAACCGGAAAATAATGGTCAAGAGACCTGAGTTCTGTGTTACGAAATAATACAAATAGATTCACGTTAATGAAACAAGAAATTAAAGTCGAAATACTTTCAAAATTCAAAAGCCTAAATAAATCTCAATCAAATAACTTCAACCAATTAACTGAAACTGGTAACATCAAGAGAATAAAATGGATCTTCTACGCAAGTCATACGGTGTGCTATTTTCACGAACATAAATAGTTTTTATTATGAAATAAAAAGAAAACTTTCTGATTATTTAAAAGTCTAGCCGATTTGAATTTATCTATTTCTAATTAAAAAAAATTGTGATCTTATACAATACATATTTATTTTGTCAGCTGATCATCATAACGTATATTATCCAATTTTTCCACAATTTTTTGGTGTCAATATTTGTTATAAAAATCAAAATACGTATTTTGATGATTACGAAAAGTCATGATCTTCAAATTAAATTGCCAAACAAAACAAAAAACTCAAAAATCCGCATCTCGCGAAAGTGTATTACACAGAGACTCAGACTATTATTTGCAAATATGTAAATCTAACACTCACCCATGAATTATCTTTAAACTGTGCCATTATTTCCATTTGATCTGATTCAGCAGCAGTAGCAGCACTCTCTCACACTTGTATTTTTTTATGCTTATAACTTAATTAAAAACTAATTTTTATATTTAATTAATATTTTTTCGAAAACCAATAAATTACAGCACACGAAACAAACCAAAAAACACTAATTACTTTTAATTTAATTTTATGATCAATTAACATACATACTCAAACGTGAATGTATGAAAAGCTCAATTGACATTTGACACTAATAACAATAAACACAAAACAATATAAAAAAATAATTTACATATAAATTATTATTGATCATTTTAATTAATTTAAATATATATTTTTTAACGATCACTTCACTTTTCACTAAAACAATATGTATATGTATTATAATTTTCTTTTTATTGTCTATAACAGTTGTTGGTAATTTTGATTCCCGGAAATAAAACTCAATTATTACCAAATACAGAATAAATCACTTCAGAAAGTTCGTTGATCTAGTAATACCTTACACCAACAAATAATAACATAAAATACGAAAGAAATTAAGAAAACGCACGATCGGCTATTTTTGATCTTTCACATGTAAATAGTAACCGCTGCCGAAATCAAAACAAAACACAGAACTCACACTATATAGAACACAATATTTCCAATTTCTAAAAATATACACAAAACTAAAAAACGTGATATATTTGCAAGATTATTCACAGATATTTCCAAGATATTCACTGATAATCACAAAAAATACGTAACGTTTTTTTTTTTTTTTTTTTAATTAGTTTGATTCATCAAAACAACGTGTGTGATAGCGATCAAAGTCTATTATCGCTCGTTAAATCACAAGTTAATACAAATTACCGAATTGATCGTGCACTCGATATAGAGTGAAATAATTGACATTGATATCGTTTAACCCAACAAAAAATGTTATTTAACAATGATAACGAAATCACAATAAAAAAACAAAATAAAAAGCGCAACAAACGAAACGATCGACAAGTAAAATAAAACTGCGCGATCGAAAACTATAAAAAATCGAAAAGCAGTCGTCGTGATTTTAGTTTTGTTTTGTTTTTTGAATTTTTCTGTTTGTTTGATTCCCTCCATAAAAAATAAAAGCGAGTTGAGCGATTTGTTTTGTTTTAATCTCCAATCTCTACATATAGTACACAGATAGTTGCATACACATACGTTTCTCAAAACGCCAAAATTATAAACAAAACAGAAATGAACTGTTAACTTTTATTTTACTGACTTCCTCTGGATTTTAAACATGTATTCAATATAAATTATAAATACAATGTTGTAAGCTCTCTTATTTTGTAGACACACGTTTTTACCATTTTTGACTAACTTCCACTATTGTGAATCACAAAGTACATACAAAAGCGCTTGTTTACGTTAATTTTGAGGTGTGTAAGAGTATTTGCGCTTGAATTTTCGAAAATAACAGGTGAATTGAGAGAGCGTACTGCGATAGAGAGATCAAATGTTACTCTGAGTCGACATCTAATAATAAATTCACAAAATAATGTAAATGAGACATCTTTTATTTGTATTCGAAAGTAACAGTTTAAACATTAACCATTTATGTACCTATGAGTTTATGTATGTATGTATGTACTAGCACGTTTTAAACAGAATTATAAACAAAATTAAAATGTTTGGAAGTTAGATAACAAATCACTAATTTCCAAAAACTATAATTTAAATCATCAGATTTTAAAAGTTTCCAATGTCACCCGAAATAATTTGTCGCTATTATAACCCCTTCTTTTGTTGTGTTGGGCGGGTTTTATCGCCTATGCGTAATTATTTTTAACAAGATTGACGTAAACAATTGTTTTTTCTGAGATAATGTTCACTTAGTTTTTCTGCATTTGCAACAATTTGTGGATCAGTCAATGTTTTTATTTGGATGTTTATTAGTCATATGTCATAATCGAATTTATTATACCTATTGTTATGGTCCCATCATAATAATAAACCGGTCTGGCACCACTGCAGATAATAATGTAACTGTCATGAGCCAGTCTAGTTGTACTTGACTTCTAATAAAGCACTCGAATGAATAAGACGCGTGTTTCAATTATAGCAAACAAGGTATAACAATTGGCGACGAGTGAAAAAAATATATTAGAAAATATTCAAAATAAAAAAAAAAATTATTAATACATAATGAATAAAGAACCATTCGAACAATTATTAGAAGTTTTCTATAAAACTCAACACGATTTGCTGCAACAAGTAAATGCAAATGCTATTTTTAAACAAATGCAGCAACAACCACAACCGCAGCAGCTGCCATTGCAAGTGATGCTACCACCATTTGAGAATTTCGATGCTAATAAAGAAAAACTTTAATTATATTAAAGGTTTGAAAATTACCTTACAATGAAGGGTGTTTTCACAAACAAAACACTATGCCATCAAATGCTTGTGAATTCCATTGGAGCTTCACACTTCCAATTGGTTACGTCCCTTAAGCTAGCAGAACCCATACAGCAGAACATTATAAGATAGTATAGATAATTATAGGCTAATTATAGGTTAATTAAATGCTGCATTAATTTGGTCACCACCCCTTCCAAATAAAACGCGGGTTCTGATAGCTTTAGAAAAAGTTAGCAGAACCCATATCAAAAACTGATTTAAAAACAATGGGAAAATTAAAGGTTAATTTTAGGCTAATTAAATGCCCTATTTAATTTTTTTTATTCTGCTATATCTAGAAAATGCAAAAGACTTTATCATTTCAAAGCTAGCAGAACCCAAATCGAAAATCGGGCCAAAACTGAAATCAGAACGCAAATTAAGATCTATTGATAAACAAATAGTTTTAGACTCACTATGGGCTATTCAAATGCCCCATTGAAAAATTTTGGGCTCCACCCTTTCTCGACCAGACTTCAGGTCATTTAATCTAAAGCCAGCAGAACCCAAATCGAAATTTGGACCAAAACCGAAACTAAAACGCAAATCAAGATATATTGATAAACAAATAATTGTAGGCTCACTATGGGCCGCTTCACTTTCTGTGACTCACGAAACAATTCGTACCATTGTACACGATTGTTTGGGCATGGCACGCGTTGCCGTCCAACTAGTTCCGAAAGACGTGAATTTTCTTCAAAAACTCACCGCGCAAAGGTCACTAAAGACATGCTAGAACGAGTCAATTCCAACCCCACATTCACAAAACGCATTACAACAGGTGATGAGACATCGGCTTACGAGTTTGACATGCAAACCAGTCAACAGCTTCGAAATGGTGCCGTTCGACTGAGCCGAAAACGAAAAAAGCACGTGCAAGTCAAACAAAAGTCAAGTTAAATTGTTGAATGTTTTCTTTGATTATCGCGGTATTGTACACTCTTGGAATTCTTGACAGATATGCGGCGTTTAAGAAAGAAAATTGATCTTGTTTTGCGTTCTAATTTCGGTTTTGGTCCGATCTTCGATTTGGGTTCTGTAGGCTTTAGATTAAATGACCTGAAGTCTGGTCAAAAACGGGTGGAGCCCAAAAATTTTTAATGGGGCATTTCATTAGCCTATAGTAGCCTAAAATTATTTGTTTATCAATAGATCTTGATTTGCGTTCTAATTTCGGTTTTGGTCCGATTTTCGATTTGGGTTCTGCTGGCTTTAGCTTAAATGAGCTGAAGTCTGGTCAAAAATGGGTGGAGCCCAAAAATTTTTAATGGGGCATTTCATTAGCCTATAGTGAGCCTAAAATTATTTGTTTATCAATAGATCTTGATTTGCGTTCTGATTTCGGTTTTGGTCCGATTTTCGATTTGGGTTCTGCTGGCTTTAGATTAAATGACCTGAAGTCTGGTCAAAAACGGGTGGAGCCCAAAAATTTTTAATGGGGCATTTGATTAGCTCATAGTGAGCCTAAAATTATTTGTTTTTAGTAATATATCTCTTTTTGCGTTCTAATTTCAGGTTTGGTCTGATTTTCGATTTGGGTTCTGATGGCTTTAAATTAAATGACCTGAAATCTTGTCAAAAACGGGTGGAGCCCAACATTTTTTAATGGGGCATTTGAATAGCTAATAGGGAGCCTAAAATTATTTGATTATCAATATATCTTGTCTTGCGTTCTAATTTCAGTTTTGGTCTGATTTTCGATTTGGGTTCTGCTACTGGCTTTAGATTAAATGACCTGAATTCTGGTAAAAATGGTTGGAGCCCAATATTTTTCAATGGGGTATTTGAATAGCTCATAGTGTTATGTAATGAATAGACAGAATGTCTATTGGGTTTTTGGTTAACCATGGATTGCTGGGTAGAGAAAGAAGGTTGACAGAAAAAGGGCACGTTCGAGCAGATAAGAATGATTGGCAATAAAAAATGTGATGACTGTCTTTATTTGGTGCATCATATAATATAACATGGCGCAGTTGATTTAAAATTAACTAGAAAGATAAAATAAATCAGAAATTAAAAGAATTTACGCGAATTAAATAAGTGTTTGATTGAAAAAATAAAAATAAAAAAAAAATAAAAATAAAAAAAAATAAGAAATAATTATAATAATAAAAATATATAAAAAAATGGATTTTAAAATTAACAGATCATCGCCACTAATAATTGGGAGCAATGCTTCGGAAAATTAGAAAGTTTTTCGTCAGCGGCTTGAAATTCACATGAAGGCGACAAAAATGAATTTAGAACCAGATGACATCAAAATAGCCATTTTGTTGGACATTGGGGGAGATGAAGCTATATCCGCGTTTAATAGTATCAAATTCGAGATGGTTAAAGTTAAAAATGAGAGGAATGAGGAAGTGGATATGGAAGAAAAAGAACAGTTTAGCATAGTTTTACAGAAGTTTGATGAATTTTACAACCCACGGAAGAATATTGTGTTTGAACGGTTTAAATTTCTGAAGCGTGTTCAACAAGAGGGTGAAACTTATGATGCCTTTTTAGCGGATATTCTCTGGTTGATAAAAACATGTGAATATAAAGAAGAAGATGATCAACTCCGGGATAAGATTGTTTTGGGAATTTTTGATGTCAAACTACAAGCAGACTTATTGGAACGAGATAACCTTACTTTTCAAAAGGCGGTGGAAAAATACAGAACATCAGAGTTGAGTAAGAAACAAACTCAAGAAGTACAAGGTATACATAAAGAAGTGATTGATTTAATTAAGAAGACAGGTAATGCATGTAATGATAGAAATTTAATTAAGGATAGTAATAATGGTATTAATAAAAATGAGGGAAAATTCTCGAGAGGAGCATTTGGCAATAGAAATGTCAATGCAAGTAATAATTTGTTCAGTTGTAAAAAATGTAATAAAAAACATGCGGCAATGAAATGTCCTGCGTACAATGCAACGTGTAATAACTGTAATCGGTTAGGACATTTTGCAAAATGCTGTTTCTCGAGAACGCGTATTTATAATGTAAACACTGATGATAGGAGGTATGAAAAAGATAGCGATGACGCGTTGTATTTGTATTTGGTTGAGTCGGAAGTTTCGAGAGAGTGGACTGAAGTGGTGCGTGTTGAGGATAAATTAGTGAAGTTCAAGGTTGATACGGGTTCAGACATTAACATTCTTCCGTTAAGGCTATTCAAGAAATTAAAAACGGGATTAGAACTGCATAAAACCAAAACTATTTTGGAATGTTTTGGTGGATTCAGAATACGACCAGTAGGGAAAATTGAATTAATAATTGAATACAAAGATAAAAAGATTTGTGAACCGTTTATTGTGGTGGAAGATATTGGTACTAGACCTTTACTAGGTTTTTCTACAACAACAAAATTAAATTTAATCAAAGTAGTTAGTATTAATGAAGTTGGGGATGATGAAAAACAAAGGTTTCTAAGGGATAATAGTGAAATATTTTTAAACATGGGTTGCATACCGGGAAAGTGTAAAATTAAAATTCGAGATGAGGCTATTCCAGTAAAACGTCCGCCACGGAAGATTCCTATCATGCTGTGTGACCGATTTAAGCAAGCTTTAGATGAGTTAGAAAAAGATGGTGTAATTGAAAAAGTAAATTATCCAGTTGATTGGTTGAATAATATTGTTATAATTGAGAAAAAAGGCACTAAATTACGTATTTGTTTAGATCCCCATGAGCTTAATAAAGTTATAGTTACAGAATATTTTCCTATTCCATCTCTTGAAGAATTAACAACTAATCTAGCATGGAAAAAGTTTTTTACTACTTTGGATATGAAGCAAGGATTTTATCAGATAAAATTGGACAAGGAATCGAGTGACTTATGTTGTTTCGGCACAAAATTTGGAGTGTATAAGTTCAATCGATTGCCATTCGGGTTATCAATGTCTCCACAGTACTTCCAGAAGGTAAATTTTAGGAATTTTGATGATATACAAGGAGTATTCATATATATAGATGATATTCTTATTGCTGCGGAAAGTGAAAAAGAACATGATCGAATTCTTAAACAAATAGTGGAACGTGCAAAGCAATATAATATCCGATTCAACAAAAACAAAGTACAGTACAAAGTAAAGGTTGTAAAGTATTTAGGTCATTTGTTTTCAGAAGATGGTATCCGTCCAGAACCAGAGCGCGTGAAAACAATTGATAAAATAGGTGATCCAAAAAACGTGAAAGAACTTCAGTCAATTTTAGGCATGATAAATTATTTGAGAACATTTGTTCCGAATATGTCGGAACTAACAACAAATCTAAGGGCTCTATTGAAAAAAGATACGGAGTTTGTATGGAGTAATTCGTTAAAACAGGATTTGGAAAATATTAAGAGTTTAATTAAATCCGCACCTGCGTTAGCTGTATACGATAAAAATAAAGACCTTATAATTCAGAAAGATGCATCGAAAAACGGTCTGGGTTCAGTATTATTGCAGGAAGGCAAACCAATTTATTATGCATCACGCCATTTATCAAGTGCGGAGCAAAATTATGCTCAAATTGAAAAAGAGTTGCTAGCAATTGTGTTCGCTTGCAAACGGTTTCACAATTTTGTATATGGTAGAGAATTTTCAGTACATACGGATCATCAACCATTGGTTAATTTATTAAATAAAGATATAACCTCGTCGCATGGATCACGAATCCAACGAATGCGATTGAAATTAATCATATATAATTTTAATCTGTCTTATATACCGGGGAAAAAAATGATCATCGCAGATTTACTATCACGTAACACAACAATATGGGAAAATGAGTTAAATGAAGAAGAAAATTTAATCGAAGTAGTGCATACGATTAATATGAGTAAAGAGAAAGAAAACCTATTTGTAGAAGAAACTTTGAAAGATAATATTAAGTAAACTCAAGGAGTATATAATCAATGGTTTTCCGAAGAAAATTGAAAAGCTAGACGCAGATGTTAAAAGATATTATAAATACAAAGATGAATTAATCATTGAGAATGGATTAGTATTCTATAATGATCGAGTGGTGGTTCCGAATTCGTTGAGAAAAAGTATGTTGAGTCTTTTGCATGAAGGACATATGGGGATTACAAAAACCCGAAATAGAGCGAAATCTTTGTTGTTTTGGCCCGGTATTAATGAAGAAATATCAGATTTAATATTGACATGCTCAGTTTGTGAAAAGTTTCGGGTTTCAAATATAAAGGAGCCATTGTTACCACATAAAATTCTGAATAGACCGTTTGAAAAAATTGGTTTTTGATATGAGTTCTGCTAACTTTTTCTAAAGCTAGCAGAAGCCGCGTTTTAGTTGGAAGGGGTGGTGCCCAAAATTTTTTAATGCAGCATTTATCCCTCATACGACTTTCAAAAAAAAAAATTACACATGCATTGCTCGTGTGAAATTTCACCCGAATATATATTATAAAAAAATCTATATACATATCCATCCATATATCACATATTTTAAAATTCTATTTGTAATACAAACGAATAAAACATACGAATTCAAAAGTTTTAACCATCCTGAGTTTCATAATAAAAAGGTAAAATAACTAGTATTAGTGAAGTTTCACCCGAAGAGCATTTATGTGTTAATTAGCCTATAACTATCCATACTATCTTGTAATGTTCTGCTGTATGGGTTCTGCTAGCTTAAGGGACGTAATTGGTTGTATCATTGATTGCCCCCAGGAGTATTTCAGAGTTCTCATACGATGAGTTAGTGGAAAAACTGGAAACACATTTGTGTCCCAAGAAAAACATGTTGGTAATCCAACATCGTTTTCTTTCAATATTTCAAAGCGAAGAGCAAACAGTGGCTAGTTATGTTGCATTACTCCGGTGGGATATAACAGAATGTTCATTTGTGTCAACATGTGAATGCAAGGCTAACATTTTAAATATTTTTCTTCGAACACAATTCATTCGAGGCATTAAAGATGATACGATACGTGAATAACTCCTTCAATCTTAGGAGTTAGATTTTGAAAAGATTGTGAGAAAAGCATTATCTTTGGAAGCTTCTAAAATTGACAACCGTGAACTCAATTCAAAACAATCTAGCAGCATAAATGATGTCAACAAAATTCACTCCAGGCCTTCAAGTTCAAATCATCGTAGGAGTCGATCAAGAAATCGTTCATCGTCAAAACCATCAATGCGTGCAAAATCCAAAGTGAATTACAACCAATTGCGTATCCAAAATGTATGATGTTGAAGAGACAATCATAAGACAACAGAATGCCGCACTAACAGACATAACCTCAAATGCAATTCATGTGGTAAGAAAGGCCATGTGCAACAAGTTTGCATAAAAACTTTAATGAAGTCATCAAACAACAATTCAATTAATAAAAATGATGGTCATGACGATGTGATCCACCAGGTTTATGGAATAAATCAGATTTTCGATATTCACAATAATCAGCATTACACTGATAAAGGTGATGTTGGTAAATATTTCATAACAGTGCAAATAAATGGACGGCCTCAAAAGTTCGGCGTGCATTTTACTTTAATTCCACGAAATCAATTCGAACAGCTCAATATTATTATAACGACGCTACAACCATCTTCAATAGCATTTCGATCTTATACAAAAAACATTGTGATTCCTGATGGTAAAGTAAATGTTGACGTAAAATACAAAGATCGTCGGTCGGTAGAGGAAATGTACGTAGTACAATTAACAACTAATCTAGATCCAAATCCGACACTTAAACGTTAAGCTCCAGCAAGTGGACAATCTAGGTGTTAACAAAATAAATGCTCAAATTAATAATTTAAAGTCAATCACAGATATTATCGATAATTTTCAACAAATTTTTATTAAAAAGTGGGTTGTGTGCCAAATTTCCAAGTTACACTTCAACTTCGAAAAGATGCTGAGCCAGTTTTTTACAAGGAACGTGAAGTTCCATATGCACTTCGGGATCGTACCGACAAAGAGCTTAAAGATTTGGAAGCGTCCGGAATTATTTCCAAAGTTTAAAGGAGTAACTGGGGATCTCTACTAGTAATTATTCCCCACGCTGACGATGGCGTTCGACTCTGTGTGGATTACAAAGTTGGGGTTAATCCACAACTCGTAACTGCAAACTACCCAATCCGTCGTATTGATGAAATTTTGAACAACCTCAAAGGATCAAGATTTTTCTGTCGTCTTGATTTATATAAAGCGTATTTGCATCTTCGAGTATGTCAAGGATCGTGTAATATTCAAACGATCTCAACCCATAGAGAGAAATACAAAGTAAATCGACTTTCATTTGGAATAAAAACGGTTTGAAGAATACCATGTCATACTTTGACGTTATCATCGTACATGGTGCAACAGAAGAAGAATGCAGAAATCATTTAATTCAATTTCTCCAACGACTAAAAGAACATGATCTACACCTCAACAAAAGTAAATGTTCATTTTTTCAAACTCAGATAGAATATCTGTGTCACGTTGTTCAATTTAACAAAATTTCAAAATCGCAGATGATGTTAGAAGATTTTTAGGTATGGTTACCTACTACTCCAGATTCATCCCGGCATTACAGGGGTACTCTCGCATAAGGTTAATGATATTGAACATCCTGTCGCATTCGCATCTAGATCGTTAACATCAGCTGAAAGGAATGACAGTCAATTAGATCGAGAAGCGCTCGCAATTATATTTACGATTAATCATTTTTTTATGTACCTTTACGGTAGAAAATTTCAACTGGTCACAGACAATCGTCCATTAACTCGGATTTTTCATCAGCACAACAAGAGACCTGCAATAACATCATCGAGATTACTGCGTTATGCCGAATTCCTGTCGAGTTTTAATTACGAAATAGTCTACGAAAAGGGTTCGGAACACACTAACTTCGATTGTTTATCTCGTACTACATACCTAGTAAAAAAACCGTCTACCGAAAAAAATCATAAACGAAGAGGTAAATGAATTATGTTATCTATCAATTTTCGAAATTTCAAACGAATACGTAAATGCGGAAGCATTAGCATCAAAAACGACTTAAGATTCAGATCTTTCTAAAATTTTGTCAAATTTTCTCAACTCCGATGAAAGTGAAGAAGTCCATCTATACACTCAATAATGGCATTATTTTCAAGCGTCAACGAGTGTTGATTCCGAAAATTCTTCAACCTCAAATTCTTCAAGAACTTCATCTTACTCATCCTGGAATTACAAGAATGAAACAACTCGCCAGAAGATATTCTTTTTGGAAAGAAATAGATCGGGATATTGAGAGGATGGTGAGGTCGTGTGAAGCATGTGTTCAAGTTCAATCAAAACCGGCAAAGGCTCCACTTCAGCAGTGGGAGGAACCAGCTGAAAACTGGGAAAGGATACACATCGACTATGAAGGGCCTTTTCAAGGTCATTTTTTTCTAATCGTCGTTGATTTAAAATCCAGATGGGCAGAAGTACGAGTTATACGAGATGCTCCTACGACACAAACGTCAATAAACCTTCTCTCTGACATTTTTGCTACTCATGGTTTTCTGGTAATAATGGTATCCGATAATGCAACCATCTTTACTAGTGATCAATTCAAAATGCACTGCAACAAACGCGGTATTTTTCAAAAACTTATTGCTCCAGGTCATCCTAGTACAAATGAGTTAGCAGAACGCAACGTACAAACACTCAAGCGTAAATTGAAAGCTATGTCATCAGAACCAGGTTCTATACACAAGAAAGTCAATGAAATTATGCAACGTTATCGCGCAACACCACTCAATGCAGGGAAAAGTCCAGCAGAATTATATTTCAATAGACGTATTCGAATCTGGCTTGATGCACTGAAACCACCTATAAAATTTAAACCTACAAAAAACATATTCCAGGGGTGCGACAAATAAGCGTGGGAGAAAGAGTTCAAGTTGTGCACACTCGAAACAATAAAACAGTATGGAAGATTGGTACTGTTCTACAAAGATTTGGAGAACTTCATTATCTTGTACAACTTGATGATGGTTATACACTAAAATGACATATCGATCAATTAACATCTACCAAAGTCCAACAACGTAATGATTCAAAATCAACCTGAGTCGATGAGTCAAGAAGCCGAATTGCCGAGTAGTCAAGAAGCCAAATTGGCGAGTAGTCAAGAGCCGCCTAATGAGCCTCAAAGAAATCAACAGCAAGTAATTCGTAGATCTAAACGTATACGCAATAGATCTACCTATTTAAGAGATTACATTTCCAATTAAATAATTATTAAATTTCAATCGATGTCACATAAAAAAATAGTATTACATTTCCATTAGCTTCAATTAAGCGTGGGAGATTGTTATGTCTCATCATAATAATAAACCGGTCTGGCAACACTGCAGATAATAATGTAACTGTCATGAGCAAGTCTAGTTGTACTTGACGTCTAATAAAACACTCAAATTAAGGAAATAGATAATAGATGTCTCTGTTAAAAAAAATGAAAAAGAGAATAAAATAAAGTTAGAGTATCTGCAAAGCTGTTTGAAGCAGTAGGTGGACAATTTGTTTTGTAATCGAATAAAAAAGGGGTTACAATTTTTCAGAAGTGGGATCGAGCGATAAATGAGCACGATTTTTGGGACAGACTGGAATAATTATTTGGTTGAATAGTTATAGTAAAAAAATAAAATAAAATATTAAAAGCAAAAATATTTGAAGACATTGATTGAGGCAGGTTCAGATGGAAAAAGTAATGAGGCAATAAAAAAAAGAAACAACTAGAAGGAAGACTACTTTAGAGGAAGATAACTTGGATAATCAGAAGAAGGTGGACCATGGAAATGAAGTTAGTTTCCGCGGACGCACGCATCGTATGTATTTTAAAAGTCATCCACAATTAGTGGATGTTTTGCCATCATTTGATGGATACGACCCTAAGAATTTGGGGTAATGTACGAATGGGATGACGTCACTATACGACATTATGGTTTGTTCAAGATGACTGATGTGGCGAGAGAATAGCGGGACAGTGTAAGAAATATAAACAAAACATGGGGGCAATGGAAGTCCCTATTAAACGAAAATTCCCCATCCAGTGGAACCATAACCCAAAAACGACGTGCAGCCGAAAATTGTAAACGAAATAATATGGATATTCAACGATACTATTTCAAGAAGTTGGCGTTTGAGTCCCAAGCAGCGCGTTTGCGCTGTTGAGATTTTATGCCGAGAAAATAAAATCGATGAGAAAGCGATGAGAAAAAGACAAGAATCACGTTACCTAAGAAATACAAGTAGCGATTGTTATCTGCGTTGAAGTTTATTTTTGTTGTATGCGTAACGATGGTGTTACGGTGGTGTAAACGGTTAAACATCGATGGAGTAGAGTCAAAGTACAACGTCACGTTGTACCGGACGAATCGCAGGGGTTCCCATTATTAGTGGGGCATCAGTTCACAGAGCAGTCATATATAAAGATCATTAGTGACAAAAGCGGACTTCACATACACAAGGTTGAAAATGACTTTCATGCGAAGAATGAGGTCCGAAGTGATATTCGTGTCCTGGATGACGTGGTAATACCGAAAAACACCATCATGCATATAAGAGTGTAGGTTGATCAAATCAACGCTGAGTGGTTAATCGAGGGCAGCATTAGAGACAATGGCAAGGCGATACCTCGATGCATCGTGAAAAGCGACGAAAAGAGACAACCGTAAGTAAATTTAACAGAGGCAGACGTAGTTACAAAAAAAAATCAGCGAATGACCATAGCCGAGAAGTGTCAGGAATCGAAACACAAATGTGATAGTAAAAATTACGAAGGCTGAAAAGGTCAACGAAACACGGAAATCCATGATAGAATCATTGACAACTGCTAAGAATTTTTGTGAATTGTCTAAACTATTGTACAAGTATAGAGAACGAATCACAACGGAATTGGGGAATATTGAACTAACGGATAAAGCGGAAATGAATGTTAGGTTAGTAGATGGTGTACCTGTTTATTTTCGACCATATAGATTGTCGTTTAGCGAACGAGAGTGGGTTAACAGTCATGTAGAGGAATTAAAAAAGGCTAATATTGTAGAACATTCCTGATGTCCAATTATGCAAGTCCGGTCTTATTAGTAAAAAAGAAATCAGGGGAATATCGTATGTGCATAGATTATAGAGCTATAAATAAAAAGACTATAGACAACTATAAGTGGATCTGGACGGAAAAAAATAAGCTTGTTCCGGATGTTTTTGTATGTTAATTTTTATTTTCATAAAGTATGTCGTGCTAAAATTTCATAGAAAAAAACCCGCAATGAGCTTATTTTTAATGCGCTAGATGTCACATTCCCAACTTTAACCGTTGTCAATACGACAGCAGTTTCCGTTGCCATTAGTAGACGACCAGTTAGACCGATTAGGAGGTACGTAAGAATAGCGTAATAAGGATGATTATAGAATGTGTGTGGACTATAGATGTCTAGATAAGATTACCGTCAAGAACAATTATCCTCTTCCTGTGATTGAAGATTTGTTGGGCTTCCTGTATGAGAAAAAAATAGTTTTCAAGTTTGGATTGCAAATCAGGATTTCATCAGTGGTAGCAGTTGATTCCGTGAAGAATACGTCATTTATAACACCACACAGACAATTTGAATATTTGAATATAGTATTTCAGAAGTTTGTTAATAAAGTTTTTCGCATGAATTAATTGTTTAAGGCAAACTTGTGATCTATAAATCGATGATATACTGATTGCCACTCGTAATATTGCCGAACACTTATTAATATTGACCGAAGTGTTTAGATTGTTATCAGAAAATGGAGGTGAAATTGGAGCTGCGACTTAGCAAATGTGTTCTTGTGTGAAAAGATTGAGTACCTCGGATATACCGTTGACGGAGATAGAATACGACCTAATCATATCAACATCAAAGCTATTGAAGAATACCTGATTCCGCGTAATATTAGAAATTTGCACCGATTTCTGGGAATGTATTCTTATTTCCGGAAATGTGTACAAGATTTTTCGTTAATTGCGAAACCGCTGCAAGATTTAGTCAAAAAAATTCTTCGTTTAAGTTTAGAGAAGCACAGTTAGAATCATTCGCCGGTTCTAGCGATTTTTTGCCACAAGACGAGACAGAGTTGCATCGCGATGGTAGTGCAGTAGGATTTGGGGCAGGCGATGGCAAATTTCACCCGATTTCATATTTTTCAAAACGGACAACTCCAGCAGAATCTAGATATCACACTTATGAATGAGAATGATTGGTAATTGTTTACGCTCTGAGCCGATTTCGAGTATATTTACATGGTCATCGCATTAAAAAAATCACAGATTGCGCCGCATTGACATTACCCCTTGAAAAGAAAGTAATAAACCCTAGAATTGCTAGATGGGCTTTGGAAATGATGGAATTTGATTACGACACCGAGCATCGTGGAAGCCGTCGTTTGCAGCATGTGGATGCATTAAGTAGTGCTCGGACAGTATTGGTAATATACGCTAATTGATTTGAGCAGACAAAAGCGATTTTACAAACTCAAGATTCAAAATTGGAGGAACTGAGAAAAAGTTTGGAGAAAGAAGAAAGTCAATTTTTCGAATTGAGAAATGGTTTAATTTATCAAAAGATAGATAAGAAAAAATTACGATTTTATGTTCCAGAAGCTATATGCAAATGCAAGTTCACATGTCTAAGTTCACACGATTTGATTGGACATCTCGGGTTGAACAAAAGCCTGGGAATTTATCCTCGTCACTATTGGTTTCCATACATGCGAACGATTGTTAAAAATTATATAAAAAATTGTTTGAAGTGCATAAAATATAATTAGCCGAGTAGGAAAGTCGGAGGGTATATGTACTCAATTCCTAAAGGAAACAAGCCGTTTGATATCATAGTACATTAGGAATTCTACGGACCACTAGAAGCGACGAAACATAAAAAACGAAATCAAAGATGGATTTACCAAATATATCCGATTGTTTATTACAAAAACAACCAGTTCAAAATACACCATTGATTGCTTCAAAATATATTTTTAACAATTTGGTAGACCGAATAAATTAATAACAGATCGTGGAAGTAATTTTACATCGTACGAATTTAAAAATTTTATGGAGGAGATAATATTCAACATATTCTTATCGCTAGTACTGCGCCTCAAGCAAACGGTCAAGTTGACAGATTTAATCGAACATTTCCTCCAAAGCTTTTAAAATTGATTGACACAGAAAGAAGAATCGAATGGGATCGAGTTTTTGAGAATATTGAGTTTGCATATAATCACTCGATATGTATTTCTACGAAATTGACACCTAGCATGTTACTGTTTGGTGTCAACACTAAGGGGCCAGTTAACGATAAGTTGATTGAATATCTCAACGATGATAAACGTTTAAATAATGACGATTTATCAGTTGAAGAGTTGCGAGATCACGCTGCAAAAAATATTACTAAAAATCAACAGTTTATTGAAAACTATGTTAACCGTAAGAGGAAGAACCCCTTTGAATATCATAGAGGTGATCATGTGGTTATAAAGAATGTCAGTTCAACACCTGGGGCCGAATTTTAGTCGAAAAACGGGAATATAATTTATGAGTTTTACCTTTGTTTCACAACAAACAATTGTATGATTTAATGTTTTAGGTCTAGTATGTAAATAAAACAACTGTACATTTCATAACTTTTATTCCCATTTTTTTTGACCAAAATTCGGCCCCTGATAACGTTTTGGGAAATAACAGGTATTTAATTGTACGCGATGTATCGAGAGTTAAGCCATTTTTAACAAATACTTTTTTCAGTAGGGATTTTATGACAGATCACGTGTGAGTCGTGTCAAATAGTTATGGTATTTTTGTTCAGTATTTTTTGACATTTCATCATGGAAAGAGTGTTCTTAGAGCAACCTCTAAATGGTCCACATAATCGGCCTACCGAACGCACAATTCGCTTTACCATCGAAAAATTAGAAACCCAATTTTCATTATTGGATAATATGCGAGCAAATAGAATACATCTAGTACGTAGTGAAGAAAATATTGCGGCGGTAGCTGTACGCGACCGAGTGTACGCGATAACCGTGATGAATCAATTCGGCGTCGTCAACAGCTTGGCTTGTCGTATGCAACAACTTGGCGTATTTTACGTAAGGATCTTGGTTTAAAAGTATACAAAATTCAACTCGTGCAACTCGTTTTCGACCAAAATTTCGACCAAGGCTGAATGGCTACGTTAATAAGCGAAATTGCCGTATTTGGGCTGAAGAGCAACCCAAAGAGGTTTTAGGAGCTACCAGTATATCCAGACAAAACAACGGTTGGATGTGGTTTATGAGCTGGTGGAATCATCGGTTCATACGAGAGAGAGAGAGAGAAAGAGACAGATAACAATTCGGTGAAAAGTTATTTTCTTCGGACCAGTGAATTGGCTACCTAAATCATGTAATATCACTCCTTTAGACTTTTACTTTTGGGGCTACGTAAAGTCCAGTCTACATGAATAAGCCGGTTACGATTGAGGAATTAGAAGCCAACATTACTCGCGTCATTGACCAGATACCACTCGAAATGCTCGAACACGCGTCATCGAAAATTGGAACTTCAGAATGGACCATGTTAGCCGCAGTTACGGGCAACATTTGAAAGAAATAATCTTTAAAAAATAAATGTAAAGAATGGTTCTGTTTTATGATAATAAAGATTTTTCGATAATATTGATTTTTTTGATTTTTGAAGAAGTACCTCAAAATAAAGCTGAGAATGGAAAACGCGTGACCTACACGAAATAAAATTGTAAATCTCTTACCTCGAGCTTAGTAATTATTAACAAAATGGCTCCCCATCTGCACGACGTGCGTCGTATTATAATCTATTAAGGATTTTCGAATTTTAAAACCTTGCGAATATTTCGTTGCGCATTTTACTAATAGCTTACCTGCAATGCAATGGGGTACGGCAATGCAGACAGTTTATTTAAGCGCTCTCTTAAAATAACACAGATACAGTTAGTGATGCAGGAACTTTAACAACTCAACACTTCAAAACTAAAGTTTTCAAACTTCAAAATATAAACTGGTTAAAAATGAAATAGCCTCGATAAGTTTACAAACATCTACTTAGTTCAATTTTATTTCGCTAGAGCGCATCCATAGTTTCAATAAATCCACCTATGATTTACTAGTGAGAGCCGAATTTTAGTGTAGCGCCATCTTATTTAAATTGACGTCCCTATTGCCGTAAAAGTTCAAAACAAACCACTTTTTCCAGCAACTGCTCGAAAAAATATAGCACCAATACCAACATCACGAAACAAAACAAAAAATTACTAAACACCAATTTTTCTGTCTGCTACTACTGGTTGTCAGTGTCAGAACAAAAATATTGAGAAATCGTAGTTTTTATTATTTTTTTTTGAAAAAAATTTCTAATATTAAATTAATTTATTTATTGATAGTGTTCTAAATGTTTTCTTATATTATAAATAGTTTGTTTTTGTATAATATAAGTTTTTAATCATAATATGTAGTGGTAAAAGTGTAGTGTATAATTTTTTTTGCTTTTAAATTGGGACGCCATTTTGAAACTTCGTCTTTAAAAAAAATTTTTTTTTTATTTGATATAATCGTTCGTGATAATTAAGCAATTTGTTTATTACAAAATTGCAAATACATAGCAATAAGTTTTATTTGTTGTTAGTTTACGTGTTAAATGAATTTTTAGAAAACTCGGCTAAACAAAAAAAAAAACTAAAAATAAAATTCTAGTGTTACATTTTCCATTGCAATGCAGCTGACCTCAAAAACACAAAAAATTTTTGTTAATTGGCGCGAACAAAGTCTACACCAAAAAAATCGATAGATTTTTATGTAAATTCAGCATTTTACGTAAAAACCTAAGGGCATTTAAACAAAAATACTGAATTTTCCTCGAATTGCTCGCCTCGGTGTGGTGGTACACTTCTAGGGAGAAATCGTGATGTGTGGATGCGGACACACCACAGTCTGCCATCCATGAACGTATGTACCAAAAAAAGGGTGAATGAACCAAAATCTACACCTTTTCGTGTATGTGTGTGAACACACCATCCAATCTCACCGTTTTTGTTTATTAAAATTTTGGTGTGCGGTACCAATATTTTCGAGATAAATATGTTTCTCTAATCGAGAAAATTAATTAATTTAAATAATTTCTAGTGTAAAAATGACAACAAAAATAGAAAATTTATTTTTACGTTACATATTTTTGTTGTTGTTGCTGCTCGCTTGTCGAAGTCGTGTCAAATCTCTATTACCATCTCGTTCTTTCTCGATGTGACATTTTTCTGTCAATTTTATCGGAATTTTCTCCATTTAAAAACTTAAAAAAAATTTAATTTATTTTTCTACCTGTTTAGTAAACAAATTTAAATAATAATCGGTAATCATAATTCATAATGTGTTATGAAACATAAAATTATTATAATTAATAATATTAGTTAATTCGTTTATAAAACGAAAAATTAACAATAAAAAACAAAATGCCCCAACAAAATACTGCATTGTCAACAGTAATATCTGCGAATAGTATATTACAACAACAACAACAGCAGTATGGAAATTCAGCAAATAATTCTCAGCAATTACATCAAATGAATGCAAATAATTGGGTTGGTACGAGCGGTAGTGGTGGGGCTGGCTATATACACGGCCAAGCGCCGAGACCAACCCATTCGGCTAATACATCATCAATTGGACAAATTAACTCTGCTGCAACGACATCATTTCCTAGCACAGGTAAGTTTTTATGATAATGAACCGTTTTTAGTGTATAGTGTGCAGCTGCTGGTGAACTGCAGTTTTCGTAATGCACAAATTCGCTTAGAATTTTATTATTTGTTTTTCATTTATAGACTACAAAATAAATTCTTGTGAATATACTGAGAGGGGCTCGAGGTCGTGGCAAATTGGAATAATGTTTAGTATATATCACCGTTTTACGATCGTAAAGGTTAATAGTGTAAAAAATTACAAAGGTCTGCGAAGTCACACCTTCCCAGATTGATTTACAATCATTAAACGTTAGAACTACTACCACCACTACATTTTCGCTAATCCCAACCACTACTCAGACCATATATTGATGACCACTCGCAGTTCTTGAAGTTCTCGTCAATGGTGTAGTTATTGTCGAATTATCTCCACGCGCCCCTGCGGCCCATTGCCTACATACATACCCCACTGTTTTGAGCATATTTTTGCATATGCCATGCATCACTAAATATGTAAATATTTATTTTTGATATTGCGTTAGTTCATCGTAAAATGGGGCGAGAGGTGGTTTATTTCGACGATACGGCTTTTGTTACAAAGGTGTTGTTGGTTGCTCCCTGAATTATGTTGAACTGCTATGACAAGTCTTTTAATTTGACATGAAAATTGAACCATTTAAAAAGAGAACATACAATTATGAAAACGAAAACATTAAGTTTCTTCAGTTTGGGGCATAATACTGCTTTAACTTTTACGACATCATAATTGATTATAGGTTTAGTTCAGGTAACTCCCATTTTTTTAGGTTCCTCAACAATTTGATCAAGTAATATATTATCAATAATCAAACCTTTATTTTAACAACTCTCGGCTATTTTGCGGCTAGTCAGATGTCGCCAGTGCCGTCATGTCTTAATTTTTGCAGTCAGCCAGGTAAAATGGTAACTGCTACAAATAAATGTGGTACCCGGCCAGTCAAATGTTGTTTGTAATCCCTTCCATATGTCCAAGGTATATATTGGACAGTTTTTTTTTTTGAACATTTTCAATGCACTGAATATGCTAAAAGGATTATTATACGTTGACGGCATATTCCAGTTGCGATCTAACACAAAGCATGGAATACATTTTAACAATGCACAACCCATTTTCTTTGTTAAACCCGTATTTTTAACGATACTTTCGTAAATCACTAATCGACTGTCTTCTTCTGGATATAATGGGTATATCCAGCCCATGTAAATCTTCATTTGAGATGTTGAATTGTATATTTCCTTCAGTTGTAGAATTCGCATGGGCTGGATGCAATATCTTCGTGTTATTTTGTGTTTATGTCTAACATAATTGATTTTAATTAAGTAGAGGAGAGTCTCCGGTTGGGGGCACAGTTTTGTTTTTGACCCATAATTTTCGTTTGAGTCCATATTACGCGGAGATATGGATATCAATGAAAAGCTAGAGGCTACCGGACAAGTGGTGCAGTGGTTAAAGATTCGGCACTTGGACCGGGAGGTACTGGGTTCGAATCCCATCAGAGGCTAGATGCAAATCGAATTTTCATCATCGATTACGATCGGTGATGTTAATAAACACAACTAAGACCCTCTGATGGAGTGCAGAATTCAGCGCCGACCCACCGTCCATGTCAATGTACAGGTTGACATGGAGCTTGCAATGTGCAGGTGGTAATACTGTAAATGTGTGAGTAGGTGAATAGGTGAATGGGTTAATGATGTAGCGTGAATCCGTGGTATCACAATGGGCCAAAAATGGCCTAAGTGTCAACCACTGAAACCTAAACCTAGAGGCTTTAGTTAACTATTTGCTAAAGTAACTACATCGATTCCGTGAACTAGAAAAGTTTTACGACTGATTTCGTGGTCATCTTTTTTGACAATAAAAAAATCGTAACAGGTTGTGGGGCACCCTTCGAGAATTCGTTGAAAATGAAAATAACTGAAGGAAAGCGCACCTAATTATAAAGAATTCCGAGGTTTATTAATTTTAAAGGCCTTCAGTGGCAAAAATAACAAAAAAGACCGGGGATGTCGGGATCATTGAAAAGCCGCTTTCATCCATGTTGAAGTGATAATCATCCATCAAATGTCCATAGTTTTGAAAAAAAAACTCGTCATTTCATTTACAAAAGCCTTTCACGCGCTGCATGGATGTTTGTTCCGGGGTGCGTAGATGAGCTCAGGGTGGCGGCGCCCGCTTTTTCGTCATTATTCTAAATCGGCGGATGTTCAACTTCAAGTTTCTTTGCGAATTGATATGCTAATTCACGCAGTTCGTTGATACTGAGACCGTAATAATGGTTGACGCACTTTAAAATATATTGGACAAGGTCCCTTTAATGGATCGGTTTGAAAACCTTTAAAAAACATTCCAATTGAGCAAAAAATGATTTTCAAAGAAGGCAAGGAGGAGTAAACATAAACTCACTATATTTGATGGAGTCCGTTGGTTGCATTCACGAACGAAATCCAACAATACAGCACCTTCCACAGATGTCAAGTTGCCAAACATCTCTTCCGTTTTATGGAGGTAGCGTTGTAAACTGCTCCGCGCAATTCCATAGTATCGTGCAGTCGATTTAATGTGCTTTTTTTAACTAAGCAATCCTTAATGGCACGCACCAGCGGATCAAAATCAATTGAAAGCTGATTCAGTTGACTTCTTCGGGGTTGTCATGCCTTAAAATACGTTAAAATGTTATATCAGCATCAACGATGATATCTGACAGTTTTACAGTCAAACACGCTTTAAATGAAAAAAGGTGTCATCAACTGGTTACATTTAAGTGCTCACAGCCGGAAAGTCACAACCATTTTCGAGATAATCAAAAAAAATGTGATGCGTTGTGATTTTGAAATAAATCGATGTGGCATCCCAAATCACAACAAAAATACTGTAGAAATATCGATATCACTCACCTGATTATTCACTTTGATTTATCGCACTTTTAATACATTGGTAAATTACAATTGCGTTGATTTATACGGACTTTTATCAATGTAATCGCACCAAATGAACAAGCTCGTTATCCACTTCGATATTAGCTAGAAAACTGCGTACTGTCAAAGTACAAGTATGACAGCAGTCAGATCTGCCATATTTGGATTCTGTCAAACATTATGCACGGGTGCCTACAACCGAAGACTCCCCTAAATATGAAATGAAAATTCCTTAATTTGTTAAACTACACACACACCTTGAGATAAAAATAAATGAAAATAGAACAAACTAAATGGCTCAAACGAACAAATATCTATTCACAAGTAGACTCAAAATGTTTGACTCATGAAACTGATATTTTATAACCATTTGAAAGCCTCATACCGAACGGCTTCAATTTCCGCTTTCTCTCATCCTCGCTTAAAAAGTTTTTTGATTCTGACATTAAATTCTTTGATTGGCCCAAACTGTATTGTGTACACGTCAGACGCCTGCTTCAAGACAGACGCTCGCTTCAGCCGCTCCTAACCTGGAGAACAGACGCTGGTTTGGTATTGGTTTTAGGGCGCCAATAACCCGCCCTGACATGTAGTGTCCATGACTATAAACAGGATTTCGCCTGCTCGTCTCCACTACACCGCCTGATTCATTTAGCGTTAACGGGAGCACCGACAAGGAGGTATGAATCTCGGACTTCGCCCCCTTAGAGAAAAGCTATCAGCCAATTAAATAAAATAAGTAAAAAGCAATGTTTTTTGTACATTTTGCTTAATTTGGAATAATATGATTATTTATTGTCGATTGTTTCTTATCCTTGTTTACTTTCGGAGGATATCTGAATTTTCCAAACGTTAAAAAAAATAATTAAGAGAAGCTACAACTTCTCGTTGGAAATGCAAATTCGAAACCTTTGGCTCAATCTCGTATGAAATAGAAGGCTATCATGTGGCATCTTTTGCAGAGGTGAAGGATTGACAGTGATTTCCAGTAAATCGTTAAAAGCAGAGTCCACTGTGCGATAAGATTAATCACTGAGAAATTTTCACGTTAGAACGAGGGATTTCATTTCGTCTTAAATTTACTTAGATAAGGACCTTTTTTAAAATATTAAAAAATAAGATTCTATTGAAACTTGGCATTAACATTTTTTCATTTAATCCTTAACATTTATTCAATTTAAACTATTAGAAAAAAAAAAAAATGTCGCCACTATTCAAAAAAATACAAAGGGCAGAAACAAGCTCTCCATTGTTGTCGGTCTTGCGCAGTCCGTGTTTTGCAGCCACACTCCTTTTCAATATGACGTTGTTAATCTTCATCACTATACTTTCGATCTTCTAGGGCCTCCACGTCTGCGCATATTTGCGCATTCCATTTAATTCTATGGCTTTTCGGTTTTCGCTATGTTTAAGCAATCCATTGCCATTTTTTCGCCGTATTTTTATATTTGCCGCCTTGTCGGGATTAGAGATGTCAGGTTCAATAAATCAACGTTATAAATTCGAGTTGGGACAGCTAAATTAAGTGCTTTTCAGTGACTCCAGATTAAATTTCATATTGGTAAGACTTGGGGCATTCTTATTCTGGAATGGGCACCATTGTATTCCATTCGGCGCTTTGAGTAAGCCACTCTCTTACCGAACTCCTCTTAGGTGGGAGAATGACGCAATTTTGAAGCCTTTCAAATGACTAGCCTACAAGGCTAGGGTCATGCTGAAAACTATTTCAAAATCAACAAAATAGTAAAACACGGTGTTCTCTAATCGAATACACCTCAATGATGCTTCTGAGGTTATTTATATAATCAACAAATAATCGATTAGGCCCTAATCCTGAACGTTCCCGAAATAAACATTTGTTTGTTGGCGAAATACGATTTAAAATTATGAACGCCACCGCATATTGCATTGTGTTGACGAATATGATCCCTCACCAATTTTTGCAAAAGCTATCTACACCTTCAGCGGTAAGAAATATTATTTCAAGCAAAAAATTTGCAGCAAGCAACATGCTTGCATCTTTTGCAACAGCAAAAATAAATAAATCTATCATTTATTTTATATTTACGTGCTCTATTAGATTTAGCGCTCGAGCACGTATCAAGGAAAAGTTGTATTGATACTTTGCGTTCGATATTCAATAAGATGGGTCTTCATGGCTCGAGACCAAATGATATTAAAGACAGTTTAATACCGCTTGGTCTGAAAATCAGCAACAGCAAAACAAAATTGTTATCAACACCACGGAGCATCCGCCGGGTCAATTATATCACCAATGAACGATACCCAAGCAGATATAAACGCCAGCATACCAGCCGGCTTTGTTTGTGTTGCGATCAAAATATCTTTCGCAGCCGTGTAAACTCGCATTATTTACAAAGTACTAATGAGACCTGTACCACCAATGATTGTAGATAATTATCTAATTTTGAAAGAAAAATCATTTGATCTATTTATGGTTCCGTTAAGGTTGCGAACAACTAGAACCGAGTTCGAATGAATCACGAAATGAAGCGTCTCATCTAGGTAAATAAGTCATCATCTCTCAAGGTAGGTCATCATCTCGATTGATGCTATCATGATGCCTGTCTATGTAGAGTTGGTGTTTGGTAAGATTGGTACTCCCAATATTTCTCCAAGATCATCCTCACGTACGTGAAACACTAATCAGTGGTTGATCGGTTGGGGGCGAAATCCACATTGATAGTTACCGATGATGTTTTCGGTGAGGGGAACGATTCTTGCAAGTAAAACATTAGCAAGTATTTTGTAGGCGATGTTTAACAGAGCTATGCCACGGTAATTTTCACATGACACGGCCACCTTTCTTATGTAACAGTTTTGTTACTTGAATGGATGTCTGCATATTCATTGTAAGATATTTGAGGCTGTATTTATGGCATTTGGGTTTATGTATTGGCTGATTGAATATAAATTCGTCCTTTTTATTAAAGACATTTGTTTGTTTAGAAAATGAAAAAAAAAAATTATTTATTGAAAGTATGCTCCATCTAAAGCTAAAACTTTTCCCGATCTTTCAGGCAATTTTCGGATTCCTTCTCTGAAGGCGATCGAATCAATAAGAGAATTTTCCATCTCTGCGCGAGAACTGAACTGCTGCTCAGAAAGAGACGATTGCATCGACCGGAATAAGTAGTATTTTGAAGGGGCTATATCTGGTGAATACGGCGGATGGGGTAGACTTCTCAGTCCTGTACTTTTAAAAAAAAATTCACAACGTTTGCAACAAGGGGTTTTGCATTGTCGTGCTGAGAGGATGCCTCATCGTGACGTTGTCGTTGTGTCTACTCATTCTGAATGTTCTTCCTTTATAACTCGCTTCATACGTATTAGTTGTCGTTGGTAGACATCGCGATTGATTTCTTGCGTTTGGAATTCTCATAATAAACCCGTTCGTCTTTGAAGCAGTATTTCACAAACGATTTTTCGACGTTCGAGGTCGCTTTCATTTAATTCATGTGGGACCCAGTTGCTAGCTTTTTGAACCATTCCAATTGTTTGTAAGCGTTTTAGAATAGTTGATCGATCAACATTTAAGGCTACAGCCAATTTTGATTGTGTTTGAGAAGAATCTTCAGACAATAACGTTTCCAGTTCAGCATCAGCCAAAATCATAATTTTTAAATCGTCGAAACTATTCTTTGTACGTTGTATTCCATGGAGCATGCTCGCACCGTAAATTTCCACAAGCAAACGATATGTTTCCGCTGCATTTTTATTTGCAATAAACTAATGTAATAAAACCTCTCGCAAATGATGTTTATTTGGAATAAAATTCGACATTTTCAAGGAGTTAAAAATACTAGTTGATAACACTTCAACCAAATGCTGACAGCTGACATCAAGTACTATATAGAATACCAGGATTGCCCATTTGTACACGACAGCAGTACTAGTAACGACACCAATTGGAAAAGGGCGAAGTCATATTCACACACCTAATAATTCGAAGAAAGTCTTGTTTCAATACCCTTATTCCGCTAGTCGAGTCGTTTGTCGTTTCAAGTGATTCATTTAATATGAAACCAAAGGCCCTTGCCAAAATATCTAGTATGTATATTATCGTAGTCACTTCAAACGACAAACGACGAATTTTATGCCTTTTCTAGTCATTTCACAGTCTCAAAATGACAGTTTTTAATTGTTTCTCTCGCCTCAAGTCACTTATTGGCATGGCAACTGGCTATTTTTTCATTCAAATAGCAGATTTTTATAGTCACTTGAAACGACAAACGATTCCACTAGCGGAATAAGGGTGTTTAATTATGTTAAACTTTTCCGGAATTCTATTGAGCATCTTACGGACTAGAAAAATAAGCTGCTGATTTATTTTAAATTAAATCGAAAATCTCCAGGCTTCACGCCAAGCTAGTTTGACTTTTAAGTAGCGTGACAAACGCCAGCAAAAAAAAGCTTATTTACATAAAATTCCCAGGTGGTCCCAGCTACGATAAACTTTTTCATTTCATGGAAACGGTTACGATCATTTCGAATCGCTTTAAAGTATTAGACACTGCACGACACTATGTTCCGCTGGCGGATTACTTACCTCAAAGACCAAACAATTCAATCTTATTTGGAAGAACCAATCCAACTAACATAAAAATACTATAAGTACATGTTTCAAGGCGACTGTAATCGTCGATGTTGCCCAGGTCCTATTAGTTTATGTTTGCGGAATAGTTGCCGATGGTAGTCGCGGAGTAGGCCGTACAGTCACTTTTCAAAAGTGTTAACATACCATATAACCTGATTCTTCCAAGTATCGAGCTTCTCTCTACGTCCTTCGTCTTCCAAAGCCAAACTAAATAGAAATTTTTAATGCCGTACAGCATAATTAGAGGGTATTTAGTAGCCTTTATGAGTTTTAGGTGGATAATATCGTCGAATTCATGTTGGATACACATAAAAATATGGATTATGCTTATCTATCAATTCACAATTTAACACTACCTACTTTCACTTTTAAATGTTAACATATACCAAAATTGGGCGTATTGTGTTTGTTGTTGAATATAGCTTACCGCATTATTCTGAATTCAAAATATATTATCTCGGTAAAGATAGAAATCGATGCAGACTAAACACTAATATAGATTATTTATATTGTATACAAATTAATTGATAAATTTATAAATATTTTGTTTTATTTATTTTCAGTTGATATGAACGCGTTTAAAGCGACTGGTCCATCTGTCCCAGCAATGAAATCAGCAAATCTCTCATCGTCTTCATCCGATTCCGATGTAAATACTGAAATATTAGTTTTATTGGGATTTTCGTGTTCTAACATAATATTTTAAAATAATTTTTAGGATTCTGATCAAACATCGGATTCGGACGACTCATCGGACTCGTCTGCTGACGAAAAATCTGGAGGTGGTAAATCTGGACATAAATTGGCAACTCAGTTTAGCGTGACCAGGTAATAAATTTATTGTATATTTTATATTTGGTTCAATTCTTAGTATTCGTTATATTTTTTAGCTCGGACGCTGGCAGCTTGAGAATGAAAATAGCTGCGATACCGTCAAATCGCATTATGCCACCTAAATCGACATCATCCCCGTCTACAAATGTTACAAGTAATAATCAAAACGTAAATACAAAATCATCTAAATCAAATAATAGCAGCAGTAATAATAACCAAGATAATGCCACAAACAAGAAAAAATCAACAAATTCATCAAAAAAAGTGGAAAATTTATCGTCGTCCAGCTCGTATTGTTCTGATTACAGTGACGATAGTGATGAAGATAGCGATTCAAGTTCAGACGATGATTCGGATGACGATAGTGATTCAGATGAAGAAAATGACAAAAAACCAAAAGATAGTAAAAAGGAGAAATTAAATACTACTACTACCACTGGTAGTGCCAACAATGTTAGTAATAATAATAGTACTCAGCAGCAACCACCATCAGACATAAATTCGGCGATTGTATCAAATCAACAACCACCGGCTCAACCGCAAATTCAGCCGGCACAACAGCCGCCATCAATTTTAGCACAGAATAAAAAGCGTACGAAAATTAAACAAAAACAGGTAAGCAAAAGCTTAAATTAGAGGTGTCGCACCATGAATGCAAAACTAACGCCCCAGTCGATCTCACGATAAGGTAGAAAGCAATGTATTTTGCCTAGAAATTAAGACTAATCCGTAATATTGCTTACATCACTTATGTACCTTCAATATCCGCAAATTTTATTTCAAATATGTTTCGAAACGATCCAAAACTGTCTGTCTTGAATAAATACCTTAATTATTCCTAACACATAAAACCAAAAATTTGCTAGCTACAGTTGCCAAGATATTGATCTTAAATAGGCCGCCTTGTACAATATTAAGAAATACCTTATAACAAGGATTCAATATTAAATAATAATATTATATCTTGCATAATTTGCAAAAAAAAGAGCGACGTAGCATAACGGATCAGTAGAAGATGAATTTCAAGAAAGACATATTTAACAAATCTTTATGTAGGCATGCTTAGATAAATATGTTTCTTACATCATAAGGTTACCTCTTCTAAATGGCTTAGTGGGTATTGCTCTTCTCCCGAACTTAATTTGTAGCTCGTTAGGAAGGTAATGCCTAAGATAACCTAAGGGCGTCAACGGCATCTTGTCACATTAAATGTGAGATTGATAAAATTATTAACACGAATTTGCAAAGCTCTTTGGAAAATAACTTTTCAATATTCGTAAGTTCTGGAATTTAATTATGTACTAGATTTCATTAAAGTGACCAAATCGCGGATTTCGCATGATTGTCGTCAGACCAAAAATTTTCAATTTTCCAAAAAATGGGAATTTAACTATTCAATTGCCTTTGAATATTAGTCTTGGGGCCTGGCTGGTTGGTAGTAAAGTTTGCCTGACAGGATACTTTGCCTTTAAAAAAGAAGGTATGCCACATTCACTAATACTCGCCTCAAATAATTATGACGATCTAGAGATCTAAAACACGTTGTAATAAATTTGGGAATCTAACAGAGAGCAAATGTCAAGAGATGTGGTCTTAACTGTCATTGTTGATTGATGATATTTAGGCCAAGTGTGCTTTGAATTTTTCGCCAGAATAAAAGCGCAATGACCGTTGTGTCCTTTCGATAATTTTGCGACTGTCAAATAATTAATTGTTTAGCACTTTGTTAGTGAACACCTTTTTAAAACCACTTAAATTAATAAAACAAAAAATTTACATTAAATTAATTTATTTACAAAAAATGAACGTTTTCGACCACTTAGTGGTCATCTTCAGATTTACATTTGCAATTGCAAATGTAAATCTGAAGATGACCACTAAGTGGTCGAAAACGTTCATTTTTTGTAAATAAATTAATTTAATGTAAATTTTTTGTTTTATTAATTTAAGTGGTTTTAAAAAGGTGTTCACTAACAAAGTGCTTAACGATTACAAATGGAAACCACGGCGGCTTCGCAATACAATAATATGAATTAATTGTTTCTTTTAAAAATATAAATAAAAATTATCATTTCACAAAAAGGACTCAAAATTTGTAAATAAAACGCAGTTTTTTTTTAAAATTTGGTTTAGAGCCTCCGAACTGATCACTGCCTGAAGTTACTCAAATACCCGAAGTTTAACCCAGTCTTCCTGATTGGCTTTTATAGGACTGTCAGTAGCCCTACATTCTACGAGAGAAAACATGATAGATGTTGTGTTTCTTTGTAAGTGACATTGCCTACGAAAATTTGTATCCTATAATTTTTGACATAAAATAAAATGAATTGTCGATTACCTTTTACTCTAATTTCGCCATTCCACACTTTGATTCTTTCGTCGTGATTCTTTCGTCGTTTTCCTTCCCCTTCATCACCAAATTTTTTTAGTTTGTTGGTGAAGGAGAAGGAAACGAGAAAAGAATCAAACTGTGGCATGGCGGATTGTAAAACATTCCACCAAATGTCACTTTGTGTTAAATTCGAATACTTCATAACGTGTAAACCTAACTTACAATCAGGGTATTGAAATAAAAAACGTAGCGCCTGTTTAAAGAATTAAGGTTTCCATAAACGATCATATTAATTTTTTTAAATAATTTGTTAGTAATGGAATGTGCAAGTGTGGAGTGTATTAGTAAGAGTAGAAATGAAACACTTGAAGTAGATTGTGGAGGTTTCTGTAATAGGAGGTACTACAGGAAATGTGTGCAGTTAACGGAATATGATGGTACACAAATTTTAAAAAATAAATATGTTAAATATGATTGTGCTGGATGTGCGAATAATTATGGTGTAATAAAAAGTGATTATGAAAACATTTTGAAAGGTCTTCAAACTCAAGAGATTGCTATTGATAATTTGGATGATAAGTTAAATAGTGAGTTGGATGGTATGAATAAATTGTTTGAGAAAGTATGAACGAGGTGGTTCAAAAGGCGATAGAAGGGTTAAAATGTGAGATGGAAATAGTAAAAGGAAAGTGGTGAACAAGAGCGATAGTAAAAGTAAAGAAAGTTAAGCGGATGTGTTGCAGGTGCGTAAGGATATTCCAGCACTCATTATTAAGCCGATTGAAGGTGAGAAAGAAACCTTTGAAGAATACTAAAAAGAAGCTGAAGGATGAAGTGGACATTGTGAACTTGGGAATTGAAATAGAAAAGGTGCAGAGTATAAGTAAAGTTGGGGTAGTTGTGAAATGTATAGGGCAGAGGAAGACGGTGGAGGAATCCATAAAAAGTAAGTTTGTGTTGGAGATACCGAGAGCTAGAAATCCCATGATGTGAATCAGGCAGTTCTTGTTGAGGCAATTGTAAAGCAAAATAGGCTAGAGGATGGAGAATAAGAGATTTCGGTATATAGACTTGGTTCTGGAAGTAAATCCGGAGACGTACAAATGGATGTTGAGTAAGGGCGAGGTATACTGCAAGCAGAGCTGTGCTAAGCTAACGGACTATGTGTTTGTGAGTAGGTGCTATTATTGTTAGAGTCTAAAGCATATAGCTAGAGAGCGAAGGAAAGGCATTATGTTGGAAGCGGGGAGAAGAAGTTAAATTAGACTGCAAAGCATTCAGCATGGATTGATAAGTGTCCAGCGTATGTAGCGAGAATAAGTTGAGTCGTGAAGCGGACAGCGATTGACGTGGGAGTGTAGGGGCAAGTGAAATCAAAAATATTTTGAACCTTGATTTAGATACAAAATGTCTCGCGACTAAAGCCTTTCTCCTCGTCAATTAAAATTGTAAATGAAGCTCGCTAATGTTACGACCATACTGTACTGGTTTTTCCGATTTATAAGTAGGATCATCATGCTCCTGAAAATAATCCCCTATAGCATTAAGGGCATGATGATTATTGGGAAACCCAATAATGGGCCTTTGAACTATTTTTTATATTTGGAAATAGGTTTTAGTCACTTGGAATTTTACCTGGTGAACAAGCGGAATTAGAAAGCAATTCATGTTGAACTCATGAAGTGAGAAAACAATCTATTTCCTGAAAACAATCTATTTCCTGCGTTAAGTTGGGTCGTTTTTGTTTATGTTTATTTATCCACTGCTATAGATTTACATAGTACTCTCCATGATTACTGTTACACTTTCCTAAACTAACCTGAAAATTCTTCATTCGGCTCAATTTTTATTTTGCTGTTAGTCAACGCGGCACACATTGCAAACATTTTTCTCTATTTCGAGTATCATCATTCGTCGGTCTACTAGTTCAATTTTATAAACTTTTTAGACGATTTCTGGATGGTTGCTGTTTTTGAGCGACCGATGTTGATCTCTGCGTTGTTTGATGTTTGCTGATGATGGAATCAAAGTGTGGAATCCATATTTAAACTTTTATAACCCTAAAGATTATCCCTATGTAGAAAAATAATTCACCGATTTAGATTTTTTTCATTTACTTAAAAATTGTGTTTTTATTCAATTTGGAGGTTCTGAAATATAGGGTGAAGCACATCGACCAATTTAACAGTTTAGAACATAACCATTTAAAGGTTTATTATTTTATTTTACAAACAACGGCACTTTCAATAATAGGCATTCGACTTTGTTTATTTCTTTAAGCGTTACTTTGCTTAAAATCTCTACCAAAGTCCTTGCCCCAATTTTTATCAATTTTAAAAACGGTGATTCATTTAATTTGCGCTCTATATCTATTATCGATTTGATTTTGTGTTTAATTGCGAATTGACTAATTACATTCTTACCTCTTATACTAGGAGTATATGTTTGTCTTTTAACATGAACTTTATAAGACCACCTCTTAAATCTCGCCGTAATAAGCAGCTAATCAATTGGGAATTATTCTCTTTTGAGCTTGAACCTCTTTTAGTTTCACGGGATAAATTTGCTAGAAGATATCGAGTTGCGCCATTTAAGAAAAGAATCACCTTCCTTCTCCTCTTATTACTAAACAAAAGACGCGAAACGAGCCATTTTGGTGTTCTGATCTTGAAAACCAAAGAAAAATGATACTAACTAACTGAACCAAAAGATCGAACTTTTCGAATGATAACTTTCTAGGAGTATAAAAAATAAATATAAGTTTAAGATCCACTGGCAGGTGACTGAATTAAATTTTATATTGAAATTATCAGCCTGTTTGGCATCGGCAGTGTCATTAATGATAAATCACTCATTTATCGCGCCCGGTGACGCGCAAGTGACGTGAGACTCAAAATTGGGATAATAGATATTGTTTTAAAATTTCCAACGATAATTTTTTCTCAGTGGTTTACCCATCGAGATTTGTAGAGGTCTCAAGATGTGTCAAAAACCTTGTAACTAAGTCATTATTCTTAGATCTATTCGCTCATAGCTCTTTTGGTTTAAATTGTACGGTGCCCCAATATGCCCACTTTCCAACATGTGAAGGTCTAAACATTTTATAAGTACTCGGTTCCAACAATAGCATCATAATTATGGGGGTGCGATTTATTGCTAAATTGTGGAAAATGTAGAAGCTGATACTTAAGCCAAAGAGAGCCCACGTTGAAATTCAACGGGCCCCCGAATCAGCAGCTTCTTTGATCTTTAATAATGGTAGCTATTAATAACTAGCTATTAAGAACTACATTTATTACTAAGCCCAAATTACTTACTTGTATATTAAGAGCCTTCGCTTTGTCTCTGAAGCAAAACAGCTGAGACCATTGATATTTAATTCCACTTATTATGGCCGTTTTAAAATACATTGACATTGGGATTCCGTAATTATAATTTTTGGCAGAAATTTTTTGAAATTTGTGAGGCAGTTTTCAGATTATCGAATTTCGAGTGGATTTTTTTGGATTTCAAATTGGTATCGGGACCGACTTCATATGCAAGACATAAAACTTCTGTTTTTCTGTATCTGCATATTTGTGTGTTATAAGTTAAATATCGTTTGCGTAATCCATATCACTAAACTGCTTTAATGGAGTACCGTATCGAACTACTTCTGGCGAATTATGATATTTGCCACGTTGCTTTCGTTTGCGTTAGACTCTGTGTTCAGCAGTCTTTGCGGTTCAAAGTTCTCGAAGAATAAAAACAGTTTTGAAATTCATTCATTTAACTGGTAAGGATCCTTTCTCGATGAAGCTGTTCATTTCTTAGGTTTGGTGAATTGATGAGGATATTCGTTGAAGAACAATCATTACAAGTATTTTTATTGAGTTATCAAGAAGGAAGAAAGAAGTTAGATATGCTCCTTCTTCTCTTTTGGATTGCTTTGGTTGAACACTTTTTACATTTTCTTATAATTCGTCCAGTAGGCGCTTCGCTGATTAATATTTCAGCTTGTGCATTGGCAGTACCAACAAAGTGCAATAAACTAATTCACAAAAACATAGTATACTATGTGTACCAAACAAGTTTCACAAAACATTGGGATAGAGGTTTCGCGGGCCTGTAATTTTTTACTCTTGGAATTTTAAGGCCTGAATCAGCTTTACCAAGTAAATTTTGATTTGCAATTATTTGTTGTATCCCTTATGATTTACACATAAAATTGTATGTTTACATGCTTGTGTTTACATATGGGCTTCGCTGGCGCTACTGCCCATGATGAGATTTGACCGATCAATAATGCTCTTCGAGATAACTCGATCCAC
Organism: Nephrotoma appendiculata; assembly: GCA_947310385.1. NCBI lineage: Eukaryota > Metazoa > Arthropoda > Insecta > Diptera > Tipulidae > Nephrotoma > Nephrotoma appendiculata. Next base: position 303,484,440 of record OX371223.1, read on the forward strand.
GACAAGAAAGCATCAGACACTAAGAGTTTGAAGGTCTTGTTCAACGTCGCCATCTACCGAAAAGGGGGTGTCACGTGAATTCCTGTCTTCATTGGTTCCGACTGCAGGGGCTGTTTTATGGTACGTTTTTATGAACGTAGAACGTGTCCGAGCTATCTAATGTTGATTTCGATTGAAGGAAAAATGTTACACCGATGGTAAAAATGGTACTCCAACTGCTGTCAAAATGTTCGATTGAAAAAAAAAAATACATCAAGGGTAATATTTTGCTACACACAGGGTAATTTTGTCTACTCCGGGTTTTTTGCTCGAGTAACCCTTTGCCGACCAAGGAAAAAAAAATTGGCTCAATTGTAGTACAACCCACACAGATGTATGTAATGACGTTTTAGATAAAAAATTTCACTTGATTAGAAGTACAACTAACACAATTGTGTGTATAGTTAGTGTTTTTTTTTCGGACGAAAATAAGTTAAAAAGGAATACACAAATGTGTAAGTTGGTTCAAAACACATACAACCATAAATTTTTCACATGATTCGCTTGCCCTACCCACACAATTGTGTGGGCAGGCCGGTAAAGGGGTAAACCATTTTTTGTTGTTGTCATACGCCATTTTTGTCTATACTTGTCAATTTCAAGCAATGTTAATTCGTTATTCATCGTAAATATGAAACAAATATATTGTTTTGGAATTAAAAAGCGGCGTAGTTTATTTCTGTTCCATTGGTACAAAATGAGGGTATACAATGAGGGTACTATTTTCAGAGTAGGAAAATATCAATCGAAATCAACATGAGCGTTGATCATTTGACTATTCCGATTATGTCGATGTTGTTCAGATCATTTCTGAAATGAGGTTCAGGCGCATTCGATACATTTCCCTCTCCTTAATAGGACCTACCATCATACGAACTTTTTTGCGCATGAAAACGGCAAGCTTTTGGCTGTCCCGTATTGTTAGCTTCCAAGATTCGCTACTAAAAGTTAATACTGGTCTTATCAGCACTTTTCAGATGTTAAATTTGGTTTGCGCGATATATTGCGGGACCTTAAATTGTTAATGTTAGCGTAGAATGCTCGGTAACCTGCTCCGATCCGCGATGATATGTCTGCAGGGGGTGAGTTTTGGGTATCACCTATTTACAATTCTCCTCGTATTTGCCTTCTCGCGATAGCCATAAATTTGGTTTTCACTTCGTTGATATAGAGGCCGATTTATGGGCTGTTATTTCCAACAGGAGCAGAATTTCTTTGAGAGACACGATCTTACGACGCAGTACGCATATGCCGTCCGCGTAAGCTAATACCTTGCTTAATTTATAATATAGATAGCTGCGCTGGGCTATGTTGAGCTGGCGAATAACATATTCTAATGAAAGGTTGAATAGAATTTAGGCTATTGAATCTCAGCTTGCCGCACCCCTGATGTTATTTTAATTACCCGCGAGAGTTTGCCTTTGACTATTACCTCGCTTTTCGAGCCATCCATTAAATACCTTTGACATTGTTATCAATTTTGAATAAATGCCCAAATGTGACGAGGCACTCTTAATGTATTCCTCTAAATGCTATCAATACGCCTGTTGAAAATCTATGAATAGAAAATGTACAGGGATGTCCTTTTCATAGCACATTTGTAACATAATCCTCAGAGAAAAAATTTGATCGGTTGTCGCGCATTCGCCGTTCTTGAGCATTTCGGTACAGATGCCATCGTCACCATGTGCCTTATTATTTTTAATTTTTGATATTATTATTTGCACTTCACCGTAAGATGGAGCGGGTGGAGGTGTCATTTCTACATTGATGTTAGATTCATACAATGATATTGGTTCCTCGCTAGAGGATGCTGTTTGTTTGCTTAAAAGTGACGAGAAATAAGTTCGCCACACTGTTAGGACGGTGTTTGTGTCCATTTGTAACTCTAGATTCGTTGCGACTAGCACTATTACGCGGATGGAAGTTGGTAGCGATTTCTTTTATAGAACAGCATCTGCATCTTAAACTGGCAATTTCGATTCTTAACTCTAGTTTCTGTCATTCACATTTCGTCGTTCTACGCGGACGGTTGGAATGTTTTATCGCCATCATGAAGTTGATTTTCATGCACGATCGTTTGCTTGAATTGAAGTTTAATAATTCTCATCCAGCCATTTATTTCTAAGTCTTGCTGTATTTTTACCTAGATTTGTTTGGCGCAAGGTATACAGAGACTGAATGTTTGTTTCAAAACTAAAAAAAACTTTTGATTTTTAAAGGCGTCGGTTGCTGGTTGAAAATTGTATTGTTTATAGGAAAGTTGTAAAATCAAAACGACATCAGGGGTGACATGTTGTAACATCACATTTTCGATACTTTGTCGAAATGTATGTCTCTTTTCCCTAAACTGAAATAGGCGACTGTTTCGTTTATAAATTATTTCTTTTCTATTGCTATCACAACCTACTAGAATAAATGTGAATAAATGTGACAATATCTCTTTCTCTGATTTCGTTTAGGTATCGGAGTCAAATTATTTGGTGATAGAAGTGAAGTAGATATATCACAATTTTTTAATCTAGCAGGCTTGAAAATGCTATAAAATATGAAATAGTATCCCAATTTATTCTAGAGAAGCGGGATATAAACTATGATAAATTATCGAAAATGTGATGTTACAACATACCACCCCTGCTGTCAAAATTTGTGAAAGAATGCAGTGAATGTTTTTTTCTTGAAATTATCTCAACAAACAAACTTTTTAGTTTTTGACGGTTGTAAGTTGTAACAATGATTGGGAAACAATTATGGAGAAGTTTTACATTTTTCTTTACAGGCTTACTGATTAACGGAAAATTTGTTTAGAAAGGATGAGGATTTTTCGAGTACAAGAAAGCGATCTACCGTGTAGGGGGTTTTTGTTTTAAATTTTTTTGTTGCGTAGTTTTTAGTTCCTTTCTTGTTTTAAGACTTTCATGATTCATATAAAATTTCAAAATTAATTGTATATGTCCCCAAGCCACAGTCCTGGAAAACAGCAAATAAGAAAGCATTCGTTGACTGATTTGATTAACTATTTGAATAACGAAGATAAACAATTTCCTAACCGGTTGGACTAAATCTTGGTTATCATGATGAAAAATAGATGCCATTTCAAACTTTAGATGTGGTACTTCCTCAAATGATTAGGGATAAAACTCGGTTTGTATGATGGAAAAGATCAATAGGAATGGAACGCTCTTTGATGATTCACAACTGCATATTAATTTACTATCACAACAAAAGGTTTTATCACATCATAAATTTGCGCTTTACGTTAATGCGATGCGTGATAATTTAATATCGAGATTCAATAAAGTAATAGACATAATACGAAGAATCAATCAAGATAACCGCAAGAAAAATAATGAAATCATTTGTTGATTCTATTTGATCGCCGCCCTCGATTCTGTTTGGCATCGCCGCCCTGACCCTATTATATAAATAAATTGATATTATTCACTTTATGTTTCTATTAAATAATAAGTTTCCCTTTTCGCAATCATCCCAACACAATGCAAAACCACCATAGGTTTACGATAAAATTCTTCGTATATTTTCTTCTTTAGTTTACTTAATCATAACAAAATATGTATAATAATTTTAATAAAAGAAGTAATTTAACATTGGATGGAAAAGCGGAATGATCAGAATGTTTACAACAACATCGTGTACGATGCCAAAATATAAAATTAATATGAACTTGCCACACTGAAATAATTATTTACTTGGTGCGGTTCTTTTTTATTCCTGCATTCAAAAACTATAAAAATTTTAAGCATGCAAATAATGCCTATATAAGATGTATGTTACATAAGTGCTTTAAATTTTTCCCTTTGCTGTATTTCTTTTATAGTTCGGCTATTAAAGTAATAATAGTAATAATTTAAATGATTACCGGTCAGTCGCGTGATTTGATCAAAAAATGCATGCATCGATTAATAAAAAGAAAAAAATACATAAAAATTAATGTTAAGTGCTTAAAATATGTAAAAATTTTGTGCTAACATAATTTTTTATAAAATGTGCGAACAATTTTAGTTTTTTTGTTACATTTGGAATAAATCTCTGGTCCTACTATGGACCTAAAAGTATACAAATATAAAATTTGGCAAACAAGGTTCAAGTTTAATTTGCAATCAAAAATCTCAGATCTAATGATTGATAAAATTAAATGGAATCTGCAATATCAAATTACAAAAGAATAATAATAATAAAATATTTAATTGATTTGCAAAAAATATAGACATATCAAAAGAAATTATTCAAGGTAATTCTTTTATGAATTAATACGAATCTGCGTTCTTTGTACATGTCATACATACACACACAAGGCTATTTATTTTAATGATGAAAATTTAATTGTCACTCAGGCAATAAAAACAAACCATTAATTAGTTATTCAATAAGTTAATTATAGATTCACTTTAGAATTACAAAAAAATCCATTCAATCAAAAGTAATTCAAATAAACAAGCAATCAAAATGGTAATTAATTCAATGATCTCATGTTACAATGAAATATATTGCAATGCATAATCGAAAGAATATTTAGAAGATAATCGAAATGACAATTTAATTTATTTAAAAAAAAAAGGATAACACGTTTAACAATAGATGAACAAAAATTTTTCCTGTATTTCGTTTTTGCATCTAACCAATTATGATCAAAACAAGCTTTATATTGTATTGTAGGTTCCACTGCACTTTGTGTTTATATACAATTCGCTATGATCACTATAATACTGAAAGTTGGTGACTCTTAAATCTTTTTTTAAAAAAGCAAAAATAACAAATCCTTTGCAATTGTTTTATGAGACTTTTTTCAAAATTTCATAACGATCGGTTAAAATGGAGATAAGAAAACGCAAAATAGCTGGATGGATCAGACAAAATTCCACCACAAGCGCAAAAAGAAATTCGGTATGTGATTCTCTTAGCTTTTCGGCGTAAACTAAAGCCACTACAAGTATTCAATGGATGCCAAATTGCATATGGAACGATTGGACCGTCTCTACAGACTATTTCCAAGTGGTTCTGAAGATTCCAGACGAAACATTTTTCTGTAGAGGACGAGCCCGAGAAGATCGACCAAAATCTCACACTTGAAGATCCACGATTGACACAAGAAATTATTCCTGATGAATTCTTGAAGTCTTGAATGCCATGGCTGTATCGTGAATATTAAGTAATCATCTGGAATACTTGAGGAAACCTGCTCGATGGGTTCCACGAATTTTAAATGATGTCTAAAAGAGGCTCGAGTGTATTTTGCTAAATTTTTCCTACATAAATTCGAAAAGGGTCAGTCTAGCATCTTTAGTAAAGTCGTTACTGGTGACGAATCTTGGTTCAATAAGTACGATCCGGAAACCAAACCATAGTCCATGGTATGGAGGCCAACATGAGCAAACCCACCCGTAAAAGCTAAGCAACAAAAATCAGCAAAGAATTGTAGCTGCTATTCCTCTGGAAAAGGGTCAGACGGTAACTGCAAAATGGTATACTGAAGACTGCTTAGCAAAAATTTTCAAAAGTTGCTAGCAAAACCGGAAGAAAGGGGATTTGCGGCGCTACTTTTTACATCTTGACAATGCGCCGGCTCACACTGCTTGAAATAACGAGTAACTTTATTGCGATCTCTGGCAGCGAAGAAATACGACCAGCACCATATTCCCCGGATCTAGCACCTTGTGAATTCTGGTTATTTCCAAAATTTAAAAAATAATGTGAGAAAAAAGATCTTCAACAGTAACGCGGAGATAATTTATGTGGTTAATGCTGAACTTGATAAGCTTAAAAAGCATGATTTTGAAGACTGTTTTGAGAAGTGGATCTATAGGCTTAAAAAATGTATTGAAATCAATGGCGCATATGTAGAGGATAAAAAAAGACGAAGATTAAGTATAAATATGAAAAAAAAAATCTGGTCAACTAAGCGAACTTTTGTTAGTCCTCTCGTAGTTACTTCATTAGTTGTCAAGCAATTTGCGGGCTTAAAACCTCCCCAAATTTTAGCAAGGCTTTCGACTGCTTACGTGCTAACCGTTGGTGATTAATCTTACCTGCAAGGTTATGTATACAAAGAAGCAAACTACGTTAAAGCGGATTTCTTCAGTTATTTGCAAAGTGATGTAAATTTTTCCGGACAATTTTCATGCATTTATCATAAATTCGGCTTCAAGGAGTGCTATGTTTAATCCAAGAACCACAACTTTTTGATGGTACATATTTTTTCTGGACTGAAATTTAATAGGTTAGGTTAGGTTAGAGTGGCTGCTATCGCACACTTAGGCCCAACCCATTTGTGCTACTGGGGCTAGCTAGTTCGTCTGCCCTGCAGTTTCCCGTGACGTCCGAGTGATCAGGGACCCAGATTATCTGGATGCTGAAATACTCGCTCATCTCATTAAAATATGATTGGCAATCCAGCGCCACCCGTGTCTTATAACAAACCGCCTCTAGTGACCTGACCGCCGCCTGATTGTTCACATAGATTGCGATATCCTTCACGGATACCACGTTATGCTTCAACCATATCACGACTTCGCCACCACTTCAGCCTGGTACTGCGGGGGAGACGAACAGAAATATTAATCTTCTCACAGAAGACTCTGGCTCCTACCTTACTGTCTAGCTTAGAACCGTCCGTGAAAAGTTGCAGTGCCTCATTTTCTAGTATTTATCCGTTCCTCCAGGATTTTCTCGAACGACAGATGATCCAGGAACCTTTAACGAAGCACAACATTGGTTTAATATAATCTAGATTCGCCAGTTCTTCCCTTAACGATCTAATTATCGTCGAGTGTCCCGCCTGAAGAGACTTCCACTGAGAGACAGACGAGGGTTTCGTAGCCGCATCGACCGCCATCTGCTAACCAAAAAATTCGATTGGAATAAGATGGAACATAACCTCTAAAGCGCGTGTAGTAGTTGTCCTAAGCGGCCTCGTCACTCTCCACCTCTTGATCATATGAAAGGTCCTCGTCCAATATTGCAAATTAAAAGGTTAGTATTTATTTTTATTATAATAAGTAATCATAAAATAACTCACCCCTTTCGTTGATTAATGTCTGTGCTTCCCCAGATTGAGTGATGCGCGTTTGCTTCACATCCAAGTATAACATCTACTATTGTTTGACCTACTTCCCTGATTGTTCCCCAGATTATCCGGTGGAACCTCCTTCTCGTGATCCATATAGGCTGAGGCTAGCCATATTTTTTCACAGCCAACCTCAACGCTCACCGCTATAACATCCCCGCTACTAAATTGAGGAAAAAGAAAAATATTCAAATTATTTTTCGCTAAAATACACGATCTGATATTCTCGGAGTTGCTTGAGTATAATAATTTAAAAGATTTCATGATCCTGTTATTGTTAATACAAGGTTATTAGATTAAGACCAAGTCCTCATCTGACTTAGTCAGTCTGAGAGCGAGAGCTGCCGAGGCATCCTTCGTGTGATGCAGGTTTATTTGTCAATACTAATCATTGTAGTCTACCTTACTCATCTCTTCCTGCCCTCCCTGCATCGTGATAGTGCCATCTGGTTCGTTGCTTCAGCCGCCACCCATCTCCCGTCGAGATTCCGACAGGATATCCTCATCAGACTCAAGAGAGAGGAGGTTAACTCTCCTCACTATACTCCGCACGCCCGAAGCATCACTCCACTGGTCGTCCCCAGGATCAGTGAAAACCCTTGGGTTTTGCACCACGATAATGCACCTTCTCATACTGCATTGGTTTTACGTGATTTTTTCGCCAAAAATTCCACCCATATCGTTTCGCAACCACCGTATTCGCCTGATTTAGCTCCGTATGATTTCTGGCTGTTCAGCAAACTTAAACGACCGCTCCGGGGAAACCTTTTTGAGTCAATTGAAGACATTAAACGTGAATCGCTACGCACATTAGAGGCTATTCCGGAAATTGACTTTAACAACTGTTTCGAGGATTGGAAAAAACGTTGGCACAAGTGTATTGAGACCGGGGGGATTACTTTGAGGGGGACAAAATAGATTTGGGGAAATAAATAAAGAATTTTAAAATTATGAACAAAGTCTTACGTTTTTTACACGACAGTAGTATTTTAAGAGTGATCGACCCGAAGTTGATCACTCCCTTTGATTTTGCAAGGGAAGCCCGGGATTCTTTATTGATCAACATAATTGTCAATCTAAAGCCCCCTTAGTCTCCTCCTGCTTTACAATCCTCCAATCTTCCGTTGCAAGACCAGGATTATGGATAATACGGCTCGGTTGGTAATTGGACGCGTACCATCGACCTGCTCGGGATTTCCCCTCTGCAGAATGCCTCAAGCCTCGCACCCTGTCACACCTCGTCTACTTCGGCCACTGCTTTTTCATAAAGGTCGACCGATCTATGGTCCGAGCGCGCAGTTAACTTAACGTGCCCCTGGTACCATCCCGCATCTCTACAGGACGAGGCGGATCCGGATTTTTCTCAGGACCCTTATCCCTTGTCCGGCGGCACAATTTTACAACGCTAAAATGCGGCAGACGTACAATTGTAATTTCATATATTTTATATGAAAATCGTCACTGTAGACATAGTTTTTGTAAATAGATTATATTTGGAATTTCCACATTATTAAAATGTAGAGATCTCACAAAGCTTTAACTCTCTCCGGCTTCTAAGACTTATTAGTATATAAAAACAGAAAAGGTACAATTGTACCTATGCCGCCTGGCGAAGGTTAAGAATATTAAGTTTAGTGCATAGTACACAACCCTCAACTTATCCGCCGTGATTCTCCCATCTCCCTGACGTCTGTCAATGAAGGCTACTTAGCATCAACGCGTGCTCCTTTAGAATCTCACTGAATAGCTTCAGTTTTTGATCCCCTTCCCGAGCTACCGTAGCCAAAAAATTTTTAGCCCATGCCACAGATTATTTTTGCTCTACTGTAAGGTGCTCCTCAGGGGCCCCAGCTAGTTTCTCTAAATTGTTGTGTTTTAGGAAAACACAATTGTTTTGTGTGGTGGATTCTTGTTCCAAGGTGTTTTTTCGATTCAGTAATTTAAACTCTTATGCTAAAACTCATTTGATTTGTATCGCAGATAACACTAAACTGAGCACCTTCCACAAACAACTCAACCCTTAGTAAATTGATTGCTTGCTAGTCGATCAAGTCGCTGCTGTTCATCTTTTTATCTATCCAGAAATACAGTAGAATAAATGTTCGAACTTAAATACATATGTTCCTCAGAAGCTGTAGTAAATGTAACTTTTGTTGTTGGATTCCAACCTCATAAAAGAATTACACCCAAGACGTCCCACAAACAACTTCCACAACTTAAACAAATCTTAAAATTCGTTAACAATGTTATTTGACGTACACCTTTCATCAAAGGAACACAATCAAGAAATACAAAATTTTGCAATGAACTTAACTCAATTATATATTAAGATAAAGATTGGTTCTTTGTCTCGATTATGACTTATTTAACGTTTATCTATTTTATAAGTTATTCTAATTTTAATCTAACATAAATTTTAGACTTAATTAAACAAAAGCACCAAGAAACCTGTTGATAAAATAATAAACAGGTTGCAGTAAATCGGTCGTAAGTTGTTTTAATTTATTGGATTTGATGGCTCGATCAGATAACTCAATAATCTTATAATATTTGAAAAATCGACCCATAATTCATTTATGTATGGTTTTTAGAGGCAATATTTTATAGCCCCCCCCCCCCCTCCCCCCCTCATTAAACAATCTTCGGTTGCTAGGCAAGAAAAAACGCGGGTGGTAAATTGTGAATTTTAAATCAAACCTATGAATGAAATCATCAGAAGCGTCAAGCCGATAGAGATACGTTTTGTTTCGCAATTTTTTTACGACAATGTAGTTTGCCGTGCCCTGTTAAATTGATTCATGGTATGATGTGTGTTCATTACCATTTGGAAGGACGCGCGAAAAGGTGAAATGGTGAAATTAAAAAAAGCAACAAACGTTTTCAAATCAAAATATGTTATATCCGCCTAAAGTATGCCAAGTGCTAGAATTCTATCGAATTGAAACGTTTCTAGTTATTAAATAGCTTTTCCTTTAGGAGCTCAATTATGAGTTGTATTTATCATCTAAAGTGTCGCTAGAGTTAATGCTCATTTGTCCCTTCCATCAGACTTAGCAGGACAGTAGCCCTTTTTATGTAAGCATATATGTATATAGTTTTGAGTTTTCCAACACAATGATTGTATGTTTTCATTATTTATGTTTGAATCCTACACATCAATCAAGGGTTCATAATTAATGTTAATAATTCTAACATGGTACAAAACACAAAACAAAGAAGTCCTACATACTTATCATCTCCCACTTGATAGCTATAAAATCTTATAGTTTCCCATAAAGACAAACATTTTTTTTTCTGTATGTTTTTGTCTTTTATTAATAAAAAGTATAAACTATGCTAGAACATAACAACATATTTGCAATATTCTAAGATTGTTTTTCTTGTATATAAACCAAAATAATGATCTGAAAGAGGAGAAGAGAAACCAATAATTTTGTAGAAAATATTTTTGACTTTTATAGAAATGAATATAAAAAAAGTGCATTTACATTAAATTATACTGAATAAATTAGAAAAAAAGCTGTATACATTTAATAATAGGCATAGAGACATACCGTCTTATACATATGTGATATTTTTCTAAAGACAATTTATGTATTTTTCGCGTCGCGATCTCTTTGGATAATGTTGTTGGAATTTAAATGACCATAAAAGGTGTCATGTAATTAATAAAAATATTTTTCTTTACGTCTTTAAGACTTTATGTATTGTTGTTATTGATCGGTATTGATTGTTTTGTGAAAAACAGCCGTTTTATATTATGTTGACATGTCGTTTTGCTATTTTCTCGTCTGTTAAGTCAATCCATATATTATTATTATGTTTTAAAATCATTAAATTATTTATTAATAAAAATAAAATCTGCTTGTATATATTTTGTTGTGAATATGTGGAAAGATCCTCAAGTCCTTGATATTCACAATGTCTATTAAATTGTCAGATAACCATTCAAATTTGTTTAACATGCTATCTTTGATGTATCATAATATGTATATGTCTCAGGATTCTGGCAAATTAAAAATAATTTTTATTTATTTCTATTCCCAGGTAAGCAAGCACCATTTGGTATCAATTTATTTGAAAATTTCAATTCTGTATTTGGTAAGTAATGTTAAATTATTGTTACGGTTCACCTATAATCCTTTGATTAAGTGAATAATTACTTTCACATTTTCTAATTTTTACTAATTTGATTAATAGGATTGCCAATTTGATTAATAGGATTGCCCTTACTTTATGACTGTCATTTATGGCACGCCAACATAATAACCAAAGCAGCGCGGGTTTTGTTAGCCTAAAAAGTATGCAGTGAAGATTGATTTAATATTCTCACATTCTTACAATTCATCCATAAAAAATTAAGCCGATTGTCTTTGGCAAATTAGGATATGTTACCGTCTTATAATGAACGGTAGAACTCGTTGAGCGTTCATATTCACTTTTTTATTCACTCGATTTGCTTCATAAGGAGTAAGTGAGAGAGTTTGCTAACTCTATCGCTTCCAAATTACTTTTTGGCCAACTTCTAAGAACCAAAATTTATCAATATCATCAAATCAAAATTTAAGAGGCTATTGAATTTTAGTATATTTGATTTAAGAACGATAACGATTTGTTTTCAAAATAAGTTTGGCTTTTTATGGTTCGTTCGTAATTAAAATTTTTCCAGGAATTATAATAGTCGACTTAATCGCTGATGAATATTCAGTTACTTAATTCAGATGTTCAAGCTATTTATCTACTCCTTAATTTTAAGTGATTTATATAAGTTTGGAGAAAAATATGATTCATAAATATTTAATTCGTCGATATTCTATCGTGAAACTAAATATTTGGTCAATAAGGTGTTCCGGTTCATGTCGTCTATTGCGTTATGTTTCGACAAAAACCACGTTTTGGAAAACATATCATTTCATTTACCATTTTATTTACATTTCGAAACCATGAGTTTTTAGCACTAGAACACCATTCTACAAACTATGGAGAAAATTACCCCATTAATAGGGCTGCCTTAAAAAATTTTAGAAAATGGTAATATATACTAGTGTTTTCCGATGCAAATCTCTATTTCAGTCAAAAAGTATAACATTTTTGGAGGTTATGTTTTTCAGAAGTCATCTGTCAGTTTGCATCGCAACATTGTTTTTTATTTACTTGAAAAAATGAATTCAGTGAAAAAATGGAATTATCGCTTGAAAATTTTCGTGATGATTTTTTACGATTTTCGAAATGGACTAAACAACAGTGCTTCGAATCACTTCATTCGACTTTTGGTGACGAAACGCCATCCTTGGCTAGTGCTTATAATTGGTACAATGAATTTCAACGTTCGACGAACCTCGTGAAGGTCGTCCATAAACAGCTGTGTTGTGCCAGAAAACATCAATGCTGTCAGAAAACTGATTGAAAAGGATCGTCATGTGACTTACCGTAAAATCGAGGCATGCTTAGGCATTAGTAGCACCAGCGTACATACGATCTTACATGAACATTTTTTATTCCTTTTTCTAAACACTTATACGGCAGCCCTCGTATGTAGTCTAAATCATTCAACATCGTCGACGACCTATTTGACTTTAATTTATCAAAGGGAAACTTCAAAAATATCTTAAAGAATTATTTTTAAATGTTAAATCAAAATTGGAGTTCACTTTTTGTTTTACAGTTTTTTTGTTTGAATTTTTTTTAATATAATTTTTATTTTAAACAAAATTATCTGAAATCACACATGTAATATAAATGGCAAAATAGATTTTTTTAAATAAATAAATAGATTTTATATGCTTACGACTTACATCAGTTGTTGGTGATAGTCATCTGTTCTGATCGGTTTCTTCTAAAGTGCCCTGGTAAACCTAAAATTCGATTAGAAATTCTTTTTCCAAGAAGTTGATTGCTTCCAAGATTCATTCGAATACGATATTGAATTTTCGTGCTTCATTTATTAAATATTTGATATAAGTTGTTCTGGAAAGTATGACGAATTTTTCAAACTACGAATTATCATATAAGTTTATTACTAGTTGCAGTTAATTAGTGCTTTATAAAATATGGGCGTACATTAGCCTTACGAAAAAAGCGTCAAAAAGTGGTATATTTATCTGTCATATTTATCGTAAACTAGCTGACCCGGCGAACTTTGTCTCGCCCCAAATTACTTCGTCCGAGCAAACACTTTTGACCTTCACGAAAATTGAATTTAATGAGAGAAAAATCAAACAACTCAACACAATTCTCAATAGACGTTTGAGTTAGATGATTGAGTGGCCATTCCATTCACTTTTTCATCGAATTCAACACTAAAGGTAGATTTATGGTTGCGTTCGTTCGTTCGGTCATTTGTTTGACCAATCATCTTTTGTACAAAAATCCAGAATCGTCAATTTTGAGCAATATGATTGGTGGAAAAAATTGTCAGAATGAGCGAACGAACGCAACCATAAAGGCAGCATAATGTCATATATTATAAAGTATATATATACGCTACTAAGTGGACCAAAAAAATATTTGACTCTACCCTTATTGAATGTAAAAAAGTTCAGTGCACAATTTTTTTCACTACTACATTCTACCCTTTTCCATATAAATCAAGGTTATAAAAAACGATCGAAATTTTTCCATAGAAAAATCGGGTTATGTCCCTTCTGTTTGTATTATATATTCTGTGATAATGTATTGAAAAGTGATTAAAAGGTCGATTCAAACTTAGGCAACTATCGAAAATTTAGTTGTTTTTTGCAAATTGACTTTGTAATTTGTTAATCGTCATAGCGAACGCCAAAAGAACGGGGAACTGAATGCACTTGTTTTTACACCATTTTTATAGATATAGATAAGATTGTCAAAATTCTACACAACTTATATTTATAGTAGTCCGCAACCAACGCCATCTATTGAAAATAATCTGAAGTGGCTATTTAAATGAATGCTCATTGTCAAAATACAATTTTCATCGGTGGTGTTAAGTGTATTTCCATACAAAATTCCTCTAAAAATACGCAATTTTCGATTTTCCGATTTTTTTTTTTTGATTTTTCGGTTTTCCATTTGGTTTCGATTTTTTTCGTGTTTACGGATTTTGAATTTTGGATAAAAAACAAAAGTAGCAGTTTGGATGTAGCCTTCGGTGGGAATCGAATTCAGTACCTCCCAATCCAAGCGCCGATGCTTTAACCACTACACCACCTAACTCATAAAAAATGTGCACACAAAATTCATATGAAAATGGCTTTTTATTCGATTTTTCGGGTTTTTAGACTTTTCCGGTGAATTTTTTCAAAATTTTGTTTCGTAAGAACCATCTCCTGGCAAATGCAAACACAATAAAAAAAGATTGAGCCAAATCGGTTCAGCCGTTCTCAACTGATGCGCGCACATACATTTTTATAGATATAGATGTAATAATTGTCTTGTCTAAATGTCATCAGGATTAGCACTGGTACGCGGCCTTGTTTATTTGAAATTACCCGGGAAGTAATACGAGAAAATAGCATTTCGGTTTTTATCCTCTTAAGAGAATAACTTAAGTCATAGCTAATTGTTCATTTGAAACTCCCAACAGAGTTTTTGATTCACGGTCGCACGTAATAAATAAAAATTTATTTCAAAGTAGTTCGTTGACGGATTCAGCAAGAAATTGTTGAAGAAAATTGGATTAGAAAATAGCTTGAAATTAGATTAGAAATATATTACGTATTATATTGTATTGTCGGAGGCGGTGAGGAGGTTTTCATCTGCCTAAGTCAATATTTTGGTCAATATTAGCCGTGTTTTATTATTCAAGCACTATCCGGAGCCAAATGGCAATTTTCTACTGAAACTGCAGCTATTATTCACTGGTGTCGCTGTACTATAAAAATTAAAACTAAATTCATCAATAAAACAAAACATTTATCATCTGAAATATACTGACTGACATTTATTTTTACATCGCGTTATAAACAAGAATTCATCTTGCAGCGTTTTAAATTTTTTAAGTTTCTAATGGTTTCAGGGGTTTACAAAATAAAAGCCTTTTCAAATTTCCCATTGAAATGGGTAGCGCTCCCGATAGCGGCTCCCGATGAATAGGTAGAGCAAAATATTTTTATGTCGATTTTTAACTAAATAGTTGAATGAAAAATCTTAGTTTAGAGTTAAATAAATTAATTACATGCAAAAATAGCGCGCTAAATATAAGTTTTGACATAGAAAATTGGCTGCTCCGGATAAATCTATCGGGAAGATCTGACCCAATTTTGGTTGAAGTTTAATTTACAATCTTTTTGTTTTTAATCGTTTTTTCGTAAATGATGCACTGGGCCCAATTAGTCGAAAAAGCGTTAGTATGAGGTGTCATTCCGATCAATCAATACGTCTGGTTTGGACTGTACCGCCGACTTTTTGTTGAAAAACCGTTTTTCGTCAAAAATGTCATTTCCGCTCAAATTTTGGAACATTGATCTGAACCGGTATT
The DNA here is from genome assembly GCA_947310385.1 of Nephrotoma appendiculata. Taxonomy (NCBI): domain Eukaryota; kingdom Metazoa; phylum Arthropoda; class Insecta; order Diptera; family Tipulidae; genus Nephrotoma; species Nephrotoma appendiculata. Next base: position 303,500,018 of record OX371223.1, read on the forward strand.
TTGCAAATTTAATTTAGAATCGTTTAGTTCTTAGTCGTTTTTCTCGTAAGTGATAGCCTCCGGATAAATCTATCGGCTAATAAAAAAACACGCTGATTATTTTAATATAGTCCTCAGTTCGTAGCAATTTATAAATACTTCTCGGATATCAAATATTTCTTTCTGTTTTAATAATCTCACTACCTTTCTTAGGTTTACATTCGTTTGATTGTTCTCTTAATTTGAATTTGTTCTAACCTAATTTTATTCCTACAATTTAGAACTCAAAATTGTTTGTAATGCATTCTGAATTATTATGCTGTTTCTCTATATTTTCGCATCTATTTGAACTAGATAGGCTAAAGTGAAATTATATAAATTCTATGCTGTTCAAGATAGCGGAAATTTGACATCAGAAAATAAGAGATTACGCTACTCGCCACAAGTAGCAGTACTATGACAAAGTAGAATTTCCTTTGTTTTAATACCAACGGAAGTTTTTTAGTCATTTTGTTTTTCTTTTTTCACAAAACATCCTAACACAAATATTAAAAGTGATCCTTAAAATGACATGATTGATCTCCGAAGTAAAGGAACTAAGTATTTGAAGTTTCGAAACTTAACAATATTCCGTTTTTCTGCTATTTCTTGTTGAATTACGATGAAATTTTGATAGTAGGATTGAATAGGGATTTTAAAGTGAGTTTTGGACAAAGATATAGGATCAGTTCATTCTGGACTAATTTTGACCATTTCATACCCAATTTTTATGAAATTTGGTTTCTAGATTGTGTTTTGATTGAAATATAATTTAGATGAAAATATGGCATCTGCACTTTCTACACGATTAAAATGGATTTTGAGTTGGAGAGAACTCGACTATTTCTTAATTAATATATACTTGTAAAATCTGCATCGCACACATGGATACCTCGGTCAAAATTTATGTATTAGAATTTGAACTATAATTTTTTGATTGCTGCGGCCATATAAGTTCTTCTCAGTTTCTGGCCAATATTTCAGAAACTTCCACAATTAACCAATACTTCCGGTTGTTTTTCTAATAGAAGGTCATACTGAGAAAACATGGAAAATTTAAGGAAAAAATATAAGTTAGAATGTTTACTATAATCAAAGTGTATGTAATATTATAAGGAGTAACGAAACAGAGGAAAAAATTTCATCAAAATATGCGTGGATTATGCAATTTAAATGGGGTATGCAATACATTTACATAAATTACCCATTTTTTATTTGTATCGAATATTGTCTTATTCATGACTATTGATAGAAAATGATAAAAATTACAATAAATAAAGATTCCTAAGTGTATTGTATTCGCGCAACCCACGCATATTTTAATGAAATTTTGCCTTTGCTTCGTTACTCTTTATAAAAATACATACAAAAAAATTATGCTCGAAAAGTAGCTGAAAGTGTTCGACCTATGTACGTTCTAAATAAGTTCGAGGACCGCTGCTAGATTAATTGCTAATTGCTTTAAAATATAGCTTTATAAGCGCTTCTTGAGTTGATTTAGAGTCTAAATTGTTACTTGGGGAGTTTGCTAAAATTAACCCTAAAGCTCTTAACATAATTTTATAACATATCTTTTTAGCAAGAGCCTCTCAGTCTCTGACATGGAACTGTTTCTATATTTTTAATTTTATTGAAAATAAACGTTTAATTATTTTTAAAAATTAACTCATTTATTTCATTACATAACTTAAACTAAAAAAATAACAGTTTAAAAAAAACGATTAGAGACTCACAGGCTCTTGTTAAGAACTTTAGGGCTAATAGTTCTGTAATGAGCCTAACCACGCTTCTTCCACGATTCTTTCTTTGTTTATGTATGTGTTTAACTCGTTCGTCCCTCAAAGACACACATACATATGTATATTTATTGAATTATCTTCATATATGTATATCCCTTTTGTGTTTTATTAACACCATGTCAAAAGTTTAGTTTTGTATGTTTTTTGAACCAACTTACATTTGTGAATTCCTTTTTAACTTATTTTTGTCCGAAAAAACACTATATTTATACACACAATTGTGTTGGTTTTACTTCAAATCAAGCGAAATTTTTTATCAACAACGCCATTACATTCGATAGTTTTTTACTCACACATTTGTGTGGGTTGGACTAAAATTGAGCCGATTTTTTGTTTTTCTTGGTTGAAAAAGGGATATAGTAGGTGTCATAGAATTATTAATAGAGTTTTTTCCGAAAATCAAAAAACGTTTGAGGGGCGAACGTGTTAAAGGCTGGTGCTACACGAGATTTTAATTTCTGGTTTCAAACTAAGTCGTGATAGATTTTTTATTGTTAATTTAAACCTTTATATTAAATGAAAATACCAAATTTTTTTGTATTGTTTTATTCTGTTCTCTCGAAAATAAAATTTAAACAAAAATCTACATCTCAAAAATGCCCTTAAATTTTTTTATTTTCATTTCTATTTTTCTCATTTCGGATTCACGGACAAAAATTGTGCGACATAAAATTTTTGTCCGTGAATCCGAAATGAGAAAAATAGAAATGAAAATAAAAAAATTTAAGGGCATTTTTGAGATGTAGATTTTTGTTTAAATTTTATTTTCGAGAGAACAGAATAAAACAATACAAAAAAATTTGGTGTTTTCATTTAATATAAAGGTTTAAATTAACAATAAAAAATCTATTACGACTTAGTTTGAAACCAGAAATTAAAATCTCGTGTAGCACCAGCCAAAAAGTTTTGTTTTTTTCAAATACATGAATAGTAAAAAAAAATTATTTTTTGGTGCGTAAATTGCTATCTTGGTTTAAAAAAACAAATTTTTCCAGAATACTGAGAACTCGCAGAAAAAATTAACCTAAAATTCAAAAAAGCAAAATAAACAAAACGGCCTTAAAATATTTTATCTTTGTAGTAGGCGAGAATCCAAAAAAAAATTCTTGGAAAAAATATTACAAATTTTCCCGCTGCAAAATTAGTGAGTGAAGAGGAAGGAAACGAAAAAAGAATCAAAGTAAAAAAGACGATTAGGCAATAGATAACCACAATCAAATGTGAATGTGATTATTAATTACCTAATGTGGAAATGAAGTAAGTTTGTACAGTATATCCCTCCCCCCCTTGCCTTATTGGAACCTGCATACAATTTGGCAGATAATTTTTAGACAACTAATAAAATTATTTAATTATTAAGATTAACGAAAATATGGTTAATCTGCCCCGGTGGCAAAGTGGTCAGTATGTTTGCTCTAGCGACGGGAGCTCCCGGGTTCGATTCATGGTGATGACAAGGAAAAATTTCACGGCTGGTTTAGGATCAATGAATTAATCACTCATTATCTGAAATGCAAATATGATTATGAAACCTCATTTGAGGCGGCCAAATCCCGTGATGGGATATAGTGCTATAGAGAGAGATGGTTAACCTTGATTTTATATTCCTTTATAACTTGATGCAAATATTGTTCGCGGTTTTGACGAAAAATATTAAGAAAATTGATTGGAATAATAATGCTTCAAAAGTAGCTAAAATGACTAGATGTACGTTCTGAATAAATTCGAGGAGCGCTGCTAGAACAATATTTATTGTTAATTGCTTTAAAATAAAGCTTTATAAGCGCGCTTCTAGAATTGATTTAGAGCCTAATTGTTAAAATTAATAGTTCTGTAAATGAGCCTCCGTACACTGATTATTTCGAAGTTATTCTGTGGCCAAAAAATCATTTGACGTCCACCTTTGTACGTTCTTTGTTTATGTATGTATTAAACACGTTCGTCCCTCTAAGACACATATATGTATGTGACACAAGTTTCCCAGAAAACACATGTTACATATATGCGTCACAAATTCCTAAAACTACATGGGTAACCATAACTTTGGAATGGTTTTTGTTATGATTATTTTCTTTTCAGCGTAGAGTTTATGTGCATATCCGCACTAGGGTAACTGGAATCCGGTAACTTCTTCATTTCTTTCCCCCCTTTATCTATAAAGTTTGTTTTTTTTATAGGTATAGAGGAAAGAAATGAAGAAGTTCTGGATTCAACTTACCGTAGTATGGATATGCAAAATGAGAAACTTTTATTAATTGAATTATTTGCATATACAGGTAACCCCCGAAGAACACGGTACTTGAAGAACACGAGTTCGAAAACACAGATCACTTCCCCTGAATTACACGATTTTCGAATAATTCTTTTGAAAAAAAAAATAAAATATGTAATATATGTCGCTCCTATTTTATTTTGTTTTTTGTATTCCGTAACAAAAATAAATTAAAACAACGTTTTTATTTTCACACTTGAAACAGAATCCCTTTTTTTGTAGTCTAGAACAGCACGTTTTCGAAGAACATGGACCGAATTAATCGCGTTCTTCGGGGGTTACCTGTATAAAAATTAAAAAACGTTTGAGGGGCGAGCGTATTTTTAGTTTTTTGATGTATTTGTATAGTAAAAAAAAATATTTTTTGGTGCTTAAATTGTTATCTTGGTTTAAAAAAAATCCAGAATATTGAGAACTCGCAGAACAAATTAACCTAAATTTCAAAAACGACAAATAAACAAAATGGTCTCGAAATATTTTATCTTTCTAATAGTGTGAGAATCAGTAGAATCCAAAAAAATTCTTGGAAAAAGAATTATTGGAAATGGGAAGGAAATGAGAAAGGAATCACGATGAAAGAATCAAAGTGTGCAACGGTAGAATGAAATAAATTAACAGATTGAACGTGAGAGCTTCCTTTACTTCATTGTAACTGAAATGTGACCGATGATTAATTGCCTTCTCTGGGGATGATGTAAGCGTGTTGAACAATTTAAATTTTAGACAACTAATTAAATTATTTAATTATTAAGATGAATCAAAATGTGGGTAACCTAGATTTTATGTTCCTTTAAAACGTGATAAGCGCACTTCTAGAAATGATTTAGAGCCTAAATTGTTATTTGGGGAATTTGTTAAAATTAATACTTCTGTAAATGAGCCTCCGCAAACTCGATCAAATAATCGATTGACGTCCTCAGTTGATTTGTTTGTACGTTTTTTTGTTTATGTATGTGTTTAACACGATCGCCTACATATATGTATTTGTCACACAAGTTTCCCAGAAAACACATGTTACATATATGCGTCACAAATTCCTGAAACTACATGGGTAACCATAACTTTGGAATGGTTTTTGTTATGATTATTTTCTTTTCAGCGTAGAGTTTATGTGCATATCTGCACTAGGGTAACTGGAATCCGGTAACTTCTTCATTTCTTTCCCCCTTTATCTATAAAGTTTGTTTATTTTATAGGTAAAGAGGAAAGAAATGAAGAAGTTCCGGATTCAACTTACCGTAGTATGGATATGCAAAATGAGAAACTTTTATTAATTGAATTATTTGCATATACAGGTAACCCCCGAAGAACACGGTACTTGAAGAACACGAGTTCGAAAACACAGATCACTTCCCCTGAATTACACGATTTTCGAATAATTCTTTTGAAAAAAAAAATAAAATATGTAATATATGTCGCTCCTATTTTATTTTGTTTTTTGTATTCCGTAACAAAAATAAATTAAAACAACGTTTTTATTTTCACTCTTGAAACAGAATCCCTTTTTTTGTAGTCTAGAACAGCACGTTTTCGAAGAACATGGACCGAATTAATCGTGTTCTTCGGGGGTTACCTGTATAAAAATCAAAAAACGTTTGAGGGGCGAGCGTATTTTTAGTTTTTTGATGTATTTGTATAGTACAAAAAATTATTTTTTGGTGCTTAAATTGTTATCTTGGTTTAAAAAAAATCCAGAATATTGAGAACTCGCAGAACAAATTAACCTAAATTTCAAAAACGACAATTAAACAAAATGGTCTCGAAATATTTTATCTTTCTAGTAGTGTGAGAATCAGTAGAATCCAAAAAAATTCTTGGAAAAAGAATTATTGGAAATGGGAAGGAAATGAGAAAAGAATCACGATGAAAGAATCAAAGTGTGCAACGGTAGAATGAAATAAATTAACAGATTGAACGTGAGAGGTTCCTTTATTTCATTGTAACTGAAATGTGACCGATGATTAATTGCCTTCTCTGGGGATGATGTAAGCGTGTTGAACAATTTAAATTTTAGACAACTAATTAAATTATTTAATTTTATGTTCCTTTAAAACGTGATAAGTGCACTTCTAGAAATGATTTAGAGCCTAAATTGTTATTTGGGGAATTTGTTAAAATTAATACTTCTGTAAATGAGCCTCCGCAAACTCGATCAAATAATCGATTGACGTCCACAGTTGATTTGTTTGTACGTTTTTTTGTTTATGTATGTGTTTAACACGATCGCCTACATATATGTATGTGTCACACAAGTTTCCCAGAAGACACATGTTACATGTATGCGTCACAAATTCTTGAAATTACATGGGTATAATTTTGGAATGGTTTTTGTTATGATTATTTTCTTTTCGGCGTAGAGTTTATGTGCATATCCGCACTAGGGTAACTGGGTCTGGAATGCGGTAACTTCTTCATTTCTTTCCCCCTTTATAAAATTTGTTTATTTTATAGGTAAAGAGGAAAGAAATGAAGTTCCGCATTCAACTTACCGTAGTATGGATATGCAAAATGAGAAAGTTCTATTTATTGAATTATCTTCATATACAGGTAACCGCGAAGAATGCGAGTTTTGAAAAACACGGATACCTTCCCTGAATTACATGATTTTTGAATAATTCTTTTGAAAACGAATAAAATATGTGTTATATATGTCACTCATCTTTTATTTTGTTTTTTGTATACCGTAACAAAAAAAAAATTAAAGCGTAACGTTTTTATTTTCACACTTGAAACGGAATCCCGTTTTTGTAGTCTCGAACAGTACGGTTTCGAAGAATATGGAACCATTAGTGTTCTTCGGGGACTACCTGCATAAGTGTCATAGAATTGTTACTTTTTTTCGAAAATCAAAAACGTTTGAGGGGCGAGCGTATTTTTTGTTTTTTGACGTATTCGTAAAATGGCTATCTTGGTTTAACAAAACAAAATTCAGAATATTGAGAACTCGAAGATAAAATTAACCTAAAATTCAAAAACGACAAATAAACAAAATAGTCTTGAAATATTTTATTTTTGTAGTATCTCGGCACTACCGCAAAGATAAAATATTAGAATCAATAAAAATTCTAGGAAAAAGAATTACCAATTTCCCCGGTGCAAAAGTAGTTTGTGGGTGAAGAGGAAGGAAACGAGAAAAGAATTACAACGAAACAATTAAAGTGTGGAACGGCGGAGTGATATAAAATAACAGGTTGAGTGTGAGAGGTTCCGTTATTTCGTTGTAACTGAAATGTGATCTTTCAAATATAAAATTTAATTTTTATGTTCCTTTAAAGAAAAATGATTTCCAAGTTTTTAAAAAGTCGATCAACTTTGAAATCTAACCATAGACAAACTAAACATTTTACTTCGATAATTACAGTCATTGGGAGTCATTTGATAATTTTTTGTAGTCCAAAACTGATTTCGAGTACACATCGTGTTTGGCAAGTTGTGTACCATATAACCTTAAGTTTAGTTTAAATTTTATGTCACAAAATTCAATTCAACATTCAAACGCTAATTTTTGATTACTGCAGTACGATATATCAATTTTAAATTGTATGTATGTCGTTTAAAATTCTTGCATCGTCTCTACCTTGAATATTAATTTTATTACATAAATTTTCAGTTATCTTCACACCGATGATAAATCCATCAAACAATGCAGATTAGAGGGATCTAACAAAACAAGACTTGAAATATAATAGAATCGAACCCCTTTATTTTATTACCCGAAGTATTTAATACTCGGCGTCATATAAATTTTATTCAAATTAACTTTTATACCTTACCTACTTTTCTTTTCTTTTCGTTTTTTTTTAATGCACTAAAATAAAATGTTGAGCGCAAAAAACTATAGCATGTAGTTTATATATGTACATCATACTAAAAACAACATACACAACTTACAACATATATAACAAAAATACGTAAATAAAAAATTCGTCGTCGTCATTCAGTAATTTGATGATAGTCGCATTGTTAAGAACGCACGTAGATTTATTATTTTAGTATGAACACGATTTCGCGTTGAATGGTTTTTTTTAATGTGTGTGTTGTGTGTATATTACGCGTATTTACGTATTTGAGGCTATTAAAATTTGTTAGTGTAAAAAAATTGTGTATCTTAATTTTATTTCTTTGAAAATGTTCTTGGAGGAAAATAAAAGAAAATTATTTTAAATTAAATAAATAATAAAAATTTCCGCCTACAATAAAATTTTTATCTTTTCAATATTTTTTTTTATGTTTGCAAAATCTTTTGCGTATGGACATGTGTTTTAATTTATAAGAAACACCTTGTGTAATATTTAGTATTCGGCTTTTAAGTGCAATTTTTTTTTTAAATTAAGGCATGAAGACTCCGACCACCAAATTTCTAAGTGTGACATAACTTTTAATGTGCATGCATATATTTGATATAAATTCAAGTCATGTTTTCGTTGTGATTGATTTTGAGTACCCTCTTTATATTTTTAAGACTGTTTACCTTTTTTTGCCTTCTCGTTAAGGAGATATGCGGCAACAAAATTACCATTTTAATTACGGATAATATGCACTAAAGGGTTTTTTCTACGTTCAATTGAAAAAGAATTAAAATGTTTTCCCTCCAAATTTACGAAAATAATATTTAAAAGAACGAGAAATTTTATATAAGATAAAACTTGTTATTCTTCTTCTTGTGTGTGTTGTGTGTGAATGTGCATTCTCAAGATGTGATGATCTTCTTCTCACATCTTATTTTGGATAAATTGCACGTGTTTTTCGCAAATAAATTTCCTTCAATTTAATAAAAATAACATTTTTGTATTTGTTGTTTTTCCGCGATTTTTATTTTATCTGGCATGATAACTTTAAGACTGTTTTCTTTTATTCACTTACCAAACAGAAGATTGGTGTACGTAAGATACTGAAAAATAAAAATAAAAAATAAAAAAACAAAATAAAAATGAGAGTGTAGAATAAGAACGCGAAAAAATCGCGATTTTCGATTTGTTTTATTGTATTTATATAGATATTTTAAATAAACAATTACTCGAGTGATATAACCGGTTGAATTACTTTTTGTTTATAAAAAAATATATAAGAAATATATATTTTTAGTCTTGATTACGAAGATGTTGATGATGATCATCGCCATCATCAACCTCAATATCTCTTTTATCGCGATCAAAATTTTTTTTGCGAATGTGATAAATTTGCTATTATAGTTACTAAAATTTAATAAGTGCTCAAATTGTGCAAAAAAATTATTGTGTGTGAACTCAAAAAAATTTAGTTATTTTGGTCTAATAACCAAAACAACATCTTAACTACAACATAATATAATATGAATAACATGGAAATGTTGCATCAAAATAAACAAACAACGAAAATGTGGAATAATAATAATAATAATTTAACAGCTGTTGAAGGTGTTTGGGAATACGTTAGCTATTTGGTTAAAAATCTTCATAAGGTAATTAGATATTAATTTATTTTTAAGACGTAACATGTAGATGTCCCAAAAAACGTGTGCTCATTAATTGCCACATGCTCAAAAAAAAAATATGTATTTGACATTGTCAAAAACATATTTTTCGTCAATTCTGGGCTGGGCAAGGTATTAAAAAATTAATTACCAAATTTGATTGGTATTATTTGGTGGGGGTGTTTGATCGTGATTTTTTCAGAGTATTTGTGCATTCTCTTTTACGTTTATTTATTTTATTCTTCATTTTTTGTGGAAAATAAATTTTTAAATCTCTTTTGATGGTAGCTGTCACATTTTTTTGCGCAGCAATAAATGTGACAGATTTTTTTTTGTTCGTGTGATCGTAAATCAAGCATTTCGTGGTACATACCGTTTTTTTTTGTTTTTTATACCGATAATTAATTTTTAACTTATACGCAGTGCTGAGCTTCGTCTCCGCGCTGTAAATTCGCCTTTCAACACTAATTAACGTCCACACGAGGATGTAAACGACGGGTCTTTTTCTTCGTTTTTCTCCTTTACCTATTAAACAGGTTTTTAGAAAAAATGGGGAAAAAATTAAAAAAGACCCGTGTTTTGTGTCCTCGTTTTGACGTCGCCATTCTTTCGTCGTGATTCATTCCACGTTTCCATCCTCTTCACCTTCAAACTAATTTTGCGGCGAGGAAATTTGTATTTATTTTCCGTGCATCCACACAGGATGTCATGAATCCGGTATCAAACTTCGTTGCTTTCCTTACGCCGAATTCATACTTCAATTTCTTCATTCACAATTTTTTCGACCATTCATATTGCTCCAAAATGATGATTTTTTTCTTCTGCATTTTTTCAAAAAGAATCGTCATTTTGGATATATTATATATTATATTTACACTATGTATAACAAAAATGATCATACACACTGATTTTTGAGGAAAATTTACAAAATATAAGGGTTTCCAATAATTAAATTATTTTACAAATGAAAAAATCCAAAAATACAAAATAGAAATTCAAGAATTGTTTGCAACACTTATACCTCTTTCATAATGGATACAGGCGTATACAAACTGAAATGTAACGATTGCGCGGCGTTCAGCCGGTGTTAGAAAGGAAACTACTAAAGAAGAACGTCAAATAATTACTAATATGAAACGTGCTGAAAAATCAGTACGCGAAACTGGAAAATTAGTTGGTCGAATTCATTCTACAGTGGCCCAAATAATATCCAGATTCAACGTCACACAATCGGTTGAAAACGGGCAGCGAACATTTTCCAATCGGGACGAGTGAAAGATTTTAGATTTATTGTGAAAAAATTCTAGCTTCAGAGGTGGAGAAGATACTTAATAAAGCTACCCACCTCAAAATATTAGAAAGATGTTGTGGAAACATGGATATCATGGCCATGTATGTGCCACGCAAGACGCCATTAATTTCGGATGTTATTTCCAAAAAAAAAAAAATTGAATTTGCAGAAAAATTACAAACAAAAGATTTTAACTTCTGGAAGACGGTTGTTTTTACGGATGAAAGAAAATTCAACATTTTCGGATCCGATGGGAGGATTAAACATTAAGAGGGGTTCAGTTATGGTATAGGATTCAATGTCAGTGTGTGGGGTAGGTAAACTTGTTTTTATAAATGGAAATTTGGATCGCTGGAAATACCTAGGTTTTCTAAAGGACAATTTGAAACCATCCGTGAAACAATTGGGGCTCGGGCCATCATGGATCTTCCAGCAAAACAACGATCCTAAGCACACGGCACACGTTGTGAAAGAATGGATTCTGAATTACATCCCAAACCATGTATGGGATCACCTGGAACGCCAAATTAGGAAATACAGGATTACCAGTAAAAAAACGTTGCAAGAAACAATAATGAGGGTAGGGTTCAGTGGTTGACACTTAGGCCATTTTTGGCCCATTGTGATACCACGCATTCACGCCACATCATTAATCCATTCACCTATCCACCTACTCACACAACTACAGTATACCACCTGCATATTGCAAGCTCCATGTCAACCTGTACATTGACATGGACGGTGGGTCGGCGCTGAATTCTGCACTCCATCAAGGGTCTTAGTTGTGTTTATTGACATCACCGATTGTAATCGATGATGAAAATTCGATTTGCATCTAGCCTCTGATGGGATTCGAACCCAGTACCACCCGGTCCAAGTGCCGAAGCTTTAACCACTGCACCACTTGTCCGGTCAAACAATAATGAAAGAATGGAATAAAATTTCACCGGAAATTACCTAGAAGTTAATAGAATCGAAAACTTTCTCAGATAACGGTACTTTTCAAAATTTTGTTTTCTCTTATTTTTTTTTATGCCCTCCTGTACTTCAATGCATTAGTTGTTGATAGGTTGTTGTTAAGTTTAGTTGTGAAAAATGGGACCTCACACGTCAATTGATATGCGAAAATTAATTATTGCGCAAAATTCAGCGGGAAATCGCGATAATTGTTAGCAAAGCTCGCGCAACAATTAAAAATATTATTGTCAGGTACGTCAGTGGGAAAAAAATTATTAATAAGCCAAAAATAAGCTCCAAAAAACTGTTTTCTGACCGTGATGATCGTTGGTTTGCGAACAAATCGAAGAATAACCTAAGACTGAGGGCACCGAAACTTCAACATATGGTTGCAGCTCTAAAAAATAATTACAATGCTGAAACCATTCGAAGAGTCCTACGCAAAAGTGGTTTACATGGTAGAATTGCCAGGAAGAAGCCATTCGATAGTCAAAAAAAAGATTAAGTTGGAGTTCGCCCATAACTGAAAAAATTTTCATTTACGGAGGAGAGTAAATTTAATCTTTTTAGATCTGATGGCAGGATAAACGTAACTCTGATTAGGTCTGATAGCAGGGAAACCAAACTAAGATATATAATCCACACTGGTTTGGTCCCACAGTTAAACTACTCATTTCTACGAGTTTTAGTCTTCTTTTAGGAGGTTTAACAATAATCACCCCTAATAAAATTTTGAAAAATAATAAGTTAAAAAGCTTCATCTACATTTTGCCAATTAAATGAAATGAAGTAATCATTCATAAGATCCCACTTCTTATTTTTTAAATAACAGATAAGCTTTGGTCGAATAGCCTCAAAAAATTGTGGAATAATTTTGAGTTGGATCGTACATGATATTTTCCAAAGGCCTAAAGGTTTGTCGAGGATGGTACTTACCCCATTCCCGCAAATGACGGCTATAGCCGTCAAATTTTTGTTGATATATATGCAAATGACGGCTATAGCCGTCCTGCATATTTTAATTAACGGACAATTTTTTATTTTCCATTTTTCCGTTATCGATTATGATGGGATTGGGTATGTTGGATGGAAATGGGATTCTAAAATGATTTTGGGAAGAAATTCTGGAACATGGCCATCTGGGACGGAACTCGTTCAATTCTTAACCGAATATGATGGAATTGGGTATGCTGGATGGAAAAGGGATTAAAAATGATTTTTGGAAGAAATTCTGGAATATGGCCATCTGGGACGGAAGTCAGTATTTTCTTAACCGATTATGGTGGGATTGGGTATGTTGGATTGAAATGGGATTCTTAAATGATTTTTGGAAGAAGTTCTGGAATATGGCCATCTGGGACGGAACTCAGTAGTTTCTTAACCGATTATGATGGGATTGGGTATGTTGGATTGAAATGGAATTCTTAAATGATTTTTGGAAGAAGTTCTGGAATATGGCCATCTGGGACGGAACTCAATAGTTTCTTAACCGATTATGATGGGATTGGGTATGTTGGATTGAAATGAAATTCTTAAATGATTTTTGGAAGAAGTTCTGGAATATGGCCACCTTGGACGGAACTCGTACAATTCTTAACCGATTATGATGGGATTGGGTATGGTGGATTGAAATGGGATTCTTAAATGATTTTTAGAAGAGTTTCTGGAATATAGCCATCTGGGACGGAAATCGTTCAATTCGTCCCATGTAGACATTTTCCAGAACTTCTCCCAAAAATCATTTAAGAATCCCATTTCCATCCAACATACCCAATCCCATCATAATCGGTTAAGAATTGAACGAGTTCCGCTCTAGATGGCCATATTCCAGAACTTCTTCCAAAAATCATTTACAAATACCATTTCAATCTAACATACTCAATCCCATTATAATCGGTTAAGAAACTACTGAGTTCCGTCCCAGATGGCCATATTCCAGAACTAATTCCAAAAATCATTTAATAATCCCATTTCCATCCGGCATACCCAATCCCATCATAATCGGATAAAAATTGAACGAGTTCCGCTCCAGATGGCCATATTCCAGAAACTCTTCTAAAAATCATTTAAGAATCCCATTTCAATCCACCATACCCAATCCCATCATAATCGGTTAAGAATTGTACGAGTTCCGTCCAAGGTGGCCATATTCCAGAACTTCTTCCAAAAATCATTTAAGAATTCCATGTCAATCCAACATACCCAATCCCATCATAATCGGTTAAGAAACTACTGAGTTTGCGTCCCAGATGGCCATATTCCAGAACTTCTTCCAAAAATCATTTAAGAATTCCATTTCAATCCAACATACCCAATCCCATCATAATCGGTTAAGAAACTACTGAGTTCCGTCCCAGATGGCCATACTCCAGAACTTCTTCCAAAAATCATTTAAGAATCTCATTTCAATCCAACATACCCAATCCCATCATAATCGGTTAAGAAACTACTGACTTCCGTCCCAGATGGCCATATTCCAGAATTTCTTCCAAAAATCATTTATAATCCCATTTCTTTCCAGCATACTCAATCCCATCATAATCGGTTAAGAATTGAACGAGTTCCGTCCCAGATGGCCATATTCCAGAATTTCTTCCCAAAATCATTTTAGAATCCCATATTCATCCAACATACCCAATCCCATCATAATCGATAACCGAAAAATGGAAAATAAAAAATTGTCCGTTAATTAAAATATGCAGGACGGATATAGCCGTCATTTGCCTACATATCACCAAAAATCTGACGGCTATAGCCGTCATTTGCTCTGCAGATAAAAATGATGTGATGAGCAAATGACGGCTATAACCGTCGAGAGTTTTCATGGAAAAACTGTGAGAAAATGTGATTATTTTCACTTCCAAACATATAAAGAATGCTCAATTTCATATGGCAGTCATAATCAATTGAAAAAAAGTGTGTTTCTGAGCACGGTCATCGATATAAAAGTGTGCGGGAATGGGTTAAAAATAAATTTGAAGAATGAAGAGGCTTTAATGTATTAGGTGACTTGGTTGGTTCATCAACGAGTTGACTGAGTAAATTCAATTCTGCAAATTGTGAAGCAAGTGTTGCCGTGGACTTTTAAATCTTCAATGGTCACAACTTGAGTAACGGAAGAAGACTGATAAATGGTTTATTTCCTATGTTTGGTTTGAGTTTAGCTAGTTTTATGTGAAAAGATCGCAATGCTTTGTTTAGAACGGATGATGATTGAAGGCCAAATTTAATGAGGGACTTAATTGTGCCATAATAAGACTTTAAATTTGTGTGTTAGAGCTTGTTTTACATTCTAGATTGGATATTTGACTCGTTTTTCGATTTGAGCTCTGCTAGCTTTAAAATGGAAAAGCCCAATACCGGGGCGATCCGATTTTCGATTGCGTTCTCCTAGCTTCACTTGGAATACCCAATGGTCTGTCAAGAACAAGTACCGATTGAAGCCCAACATTTTTAATTTGATTTTTAATTAGGCCGTACTGGGCCTTTAATTATTTGTATGTCAATAAATTTTCTCTTGCATATTTCATTAGCCTACGGGAGCCTTTAATCATTCATAATTATATGTAGTAGATAATGGTTTGAGCTCTAAATTTGGTTTTGATCCGATTTTCGATTTCGGTTCTACTAATATAGTACTATGAGATTTCAAAAATTTTTAACTGACATTTGATTAGCATCTAGAGGGTTTTCACATGACACTTGCTTTTTAAATTCGGCTTTATTTCGATTTTTGAATGTCAGTAGATCTTGTTTTGCATTTTAAATCGGATTTTTGACTCGTATTGCTGTTGTTTTTTTTTTGCTATAGCTTATTAACATGGACAGCCCAATATTTTACCAATAGAAGTGGAGTGAAAAAAGTTCGAGTGAGGCATATAAATAGCCTAAAAATCTCTTAACTTTTCCTAAATCTGACAGAACCCATAGTTTTAGTTGGACGGAACCCTAAAATTTGTTAATAGGTCGTTTAATTAACCAATTATTTTTCATAGTATCTCATAAGTTCAGCTGGGTGATTTCTGCGCTATTTGTAGAATCTAAAATAGTTGTTGGGTAAAATTCGGTAAAGTTAGTCTAACTTGATTATGACTATTTTAAGACTTAAAAATAAACTTCAATTAAGATTTTGTTTCAAACTAATTGATTTTCTTTCGGTATGTTTTATGTTACAGTGAATTCGCTCAAAGCTGTTTAGCAACAGACTAGCTCTTCCTGTTTCAAAATTTCATAGAAAAAACGTTTCAAAATCACATTTTTAACTCGCTTATCGAATTGCAACAAAAGCATAAATCCAGGTGAGGTTACCAAGATATTTGGAAATTCCGTTTCGAATTAATGAAACTGAATTTTTTAAATTAAAAAATGCGGCCGTCTGATATATGCGTCATATACAATAAAATCAGAGGTTAATAAGGCGTTAACAAATGTGGAGCGAAACAATGTTTCACTAAGGCATAGTGATAAGACTTTGAATATAAGTATGTAAGTTCAAAATATTTTTAATATTTTTGTGTTTTTAATTTTTTAATTTAAAGAATTCAAAGTTTCACTAGTTCGAAAAAAAACTTCTAAACGTCTTGGTAACCTCATCTCGATGTAAAACCAATATTTGGCTATTATTTCCAATCAGGGGTGGTATCTTGTACCATCACTTCGAATCGAAATTCGAAAAAAGTCGAATCGAAAAAGTGAAAGTTGTATCATTTTCGACTTTTATCGTTTTTTAATATCGCAATACTTTTTCTAGAATGAAATGTCAGCTACATTTATTATTACTTTGATTTTAAATGTTGAAACTTTATCATTTATTGCGATTCGAAAATGATATAATATACCGCCATTCGACTTTTTTCGAATTTCGATTCGAAGTGATTGTACAACATATCGCCCCAGGATTCCCATTGAGTAGTTTTATTTAAACATGGCTGTTAGCAGAAATATCGGCCTTTTGTAGAAAGTCAATTGACCATCTGACGCTTCTTCACTAGGCCTTTGTTTCAGTAGACACTGACATTGTTAGTACACCGTTTTGGATAATTTTCGTCGTACAAACAATAATCGTATTACGTCACATGAGCATTGTTACTCTCACATTCAAGTGTCGAAACACAAAATTAAGCCGTACTTAGATACGATTTTAAAATACTATTTTAATGGTTTCGACAAAAATATTCTTGTCACTTGAAAAAATTGGGTGGCACAACGCCACGTGAAGTGGCTATAGTCGTTAGACACGACTATGAAAATAAGAAAATATAAACGATGTGACTGTAGTCATATGAATGATGTGATATGACTATGGGAATTAGAGTGTAAGTAAAAATTGTTAAAACTTGTTCTTGAGAATAGGGTGCCATGGTATTATTGCCACATCTACAAGTAACAGTATAAAGTAAAGTAGTTTGGTTTGTAAAATTCACAGGTAGATATAACGATATTCCAGGGTGATTATTTAGTTTCTTAGTGATGCTTCTTAGTGATCAACAAGATTTTCAATGATTAAAAAATTGTTAAAATTGGCAATAATTTTCTCGGAATTTGAAAGTTCAAATTTTAACCAAAACCTCTGACTTTCTAGTCCCCGAAATGGGCAAAGCCTAAACCAAAATTAACAATTTGACTCGAAAGAGATGATTTATACAAATATCTTGGGAAGAACATACCTTGGGTGGAAATACGTTACTTTGGCTATTATTTTAATCCATATGTTTAAGCAAAGTGTACGTTACTTGACCAGCAAAGATATTATTGGACTGAGGCATCCTTTATAAATATGGAAACAATTCCTAATATTTTTGTTGTTTCAACTTATTTATTTGTTTTACCCCTTCGAAAGTATTATGATAGAATTTATAAATAGCCTTAATCCGAATGTGCAACTATTCTTATTAATTACCGAACATTTGGGTATTGTACTCGTATAAAGTATTGTTCGATTCGAATCGTCTGTTTCTTTGGTTGCAGCTATCGATGGCTTTTATAATAATTTGGTTAGTAGTTTTTATATACCTTATTTGCTAAGCTGTTTTGTGGATTGGTTGATAGCAAGAGATCTTTTCTGTAAATTCGATTAAAATCGAATTCATTACATGCCTTGTTTTGGCATCGACGCAAATTAGCACCCATAATCCAAAGTAAATTTTCTAAATGCTGTCCATTGTTTAGAAGATATCCAGTTTTTTTTACTGATCTCTTAAGAATTCTAACACGATTCTGGATCGATTACACAAATTTTACCAATTCAGGCATGACTTCAGTTCTGTATAACTTGAAACTTGTTAATCGTGGAATGATAATTAAAGTAAGAATTGGTCATACCTCCTCCAAATTTGAAAACTACATTTCATGCGATCTTCATCTTACCAGATCGATCACCCTATACAATTTTTTAAAAATCATTTTCTCAAAAAAAAAAATTATATATTTTTGATTTTCATGTAAGTTTGTTATATTTTCCGGTTTTAAGTTTGGACATAAAATTATACAATTTTGTAGTGTTGTTGTTGTTGTTTTTGTTGCTGCTGCTGTTGTTATAAGAGAGACCGTCGCAAAAATATAAGCACAAACACCAGTGCACATAAGAAATGGTGATAAAATGATCAATTATAAGATTCTTTTGTAATTACTTATGTATATACAATTCGCATCTTGTTGCAGAGGTATTCGAGCAGCTACCAAATAAGAATAAGTTTATATATAGGTAGTAATGAGATTCAGCAACATGATTTTGTCGTTTTGTTTTGTGCTTTATGCGGAAAATTAGTGAGTGCCGATCGCGAGTAATAATGGAAATAATTTTATGCCTTTTCTTAATAAATTGAATTGTTTCATATTTTTCGTATGAATTCTTTTGTGTCACACACAATACATAGAATCTTTATTTATGTATTTAATAAAGGAAAAAGAATTATTCAAAGAACTTTTTTCTTTTAACATGTTAATGGGCATGTTGCTTTTCAAATATATACTTGAGGCGCACAATAAAAGACTCATTGGTACGCACAAGGCGAATACGTTGGTAAACAATTTTTCTTAATTCTGTAAGAAATGCGTTGTTAAAACGCAATCTTTAATCAAATAAAAATGAAAAGAATTAAAACGAGTACTGTAAGACATTGGGTTTAATACTTGCCTTGAATATATAAAATGCAATGATGATGATGACGATGATTGGTTGGTGTGTTCTTGAATTAAGTTTTTTTATTTTAACTTTATAATAAAATAAAAAAAAAACTGAATTGAATTATGTATTTTTCAATATTCGCCGATTATTTTCATTTTTATTTATTTGTTTGAATAAAATGTGATGGAAAAGATAAATTGCATTTTAACTCTGTTATGTATATAAGCGAATGGAAATAACTCAAGTCAATTAGAGAATGGAACAGAAAATACTAAAAAAAAAGAAAAATTATAACATTTTCCATCAAATATATATTCATGTTTGCATTTTATTATGACTATTCTCACACACATAGATTCGATTCAATTGGAAAAAGAGAAAATCGGAAAAACGATTTGCTTTATTATGGTTAGAAATTGATATAATTTCGTAAATAAGAATTTAGTAAATTTTGATGCCAGCTTTTTTTTTGGAGTTTCATTTAGTTTGGTGAAAATAACATAATGATTGTATTCCACTATTCATCAAAAGAGTTGGTTAAAATTTGATCAAAATGCACATCTGGAAAATGGATTCATATTATGACTGAGAAAATATGGGGGTACGTATACAAACAAGAGTACCTATTGTGAAAAACTTACCTTTCATTAAACGTTACGAAAGTTGAATATGGTTCGGAATGTATGGGATACCATTCTATTTTTAATAATATTATACGTCATTAGATATTCAAAATTAGTATTTTGAGAAGTAATCTGAAAATATTAATAAATTTTGGTGTCTTTAGTTTAAAATCCAAACAATTCTCATACATCGAAGTAATCTAATCACAGTTTATTTTCTAATCATATTTTACATGAAATTAGATTGCAGCGAGTGAGTGCACTAGGTTGGTAATGTTGTGCGCGCTGTCTAAATGTTTGCCATATTTTGATGTTAAGAGGTCACTTACCGAGGACATAGACACCACTGTACAGACAATAATGGAATTTTAATCTGTTGGTATTTTGAAGATACAAAGAAGTTTTGAACGATTTACAACGTAAATCTCTCTGCGTAACTAGTATTAAATCGCATCGGGCCATTTTGTTTTAAAATTGGCGATTTTCACACCAGTGACAAAGAATGCGAAGGCAGATCAGTAAAGTTTGAAGACGCGAGGAGTTGTCAAGGAAACTTTGGAGGCGCTACATTGGGATGTTGTACCCCACCCACCGTATTCCCCAGACATTGCTCCTTTCGACCACCACTTGTTCCGGTCGATGCCTCATGGCCTGGCCGAGCGGCAATTCACTGCTTACGAAAAAGCCATAAATTGAGTCGATTCTTGGATTGCCTCAAAACACGAGGATTTTTGAATCCCATTGAAAGATGGGGAAAAGTCGTAGCATACTTTGCATAAAATAAATTGTACCAATTTCTCTGAATAAACCTTCGAATTTATAAAAAAATCCTTAAAACTTATTTGTACCCTAATATATGGAAGGCCGTTTAGAAATTTGTTTTTAAGAACGGTATAAAATGAGTATGGTGTCTGGCTCCCAAGATTTCCCGGGATCTGGATAATTTATAAATCGTGAATCTCGGGAAATCTATAATTATATTTCCGGGAGAATTTTTTTTCAATGCATTAAACATAATAGGCATTTCCTGTACTTATATGTATTAAATGGCCATATCACAATATATAAGTAGTGTTGCTTTCGCTAATCCGCTTAGCTTAGCTAAGAAATGTGAAAGCAACAACTTTTAGCTTTAATTTTTTAATGCGTTTTAATTTTTCTGCGTTGGTTCATTTTCTTAATATTTAATTTAGTTTTTTTTATTTTATGAAATAAAATAAATTAAATTCAGTATTTTGCTATCAAATAACAAATTCTAAATTATTCTACAAGATAAATTTTTCGAGAAAAATAGAAAAAATAACGCCTTGCGGTAAACACCATAACCATAAAATGATTTTATTTCCCCTAATCCTAAAAATTTTTTTCTTAACATTCTAAGACAATCGGCTTGAATACAATGCAATTGTTGTAATATTTTGAAAGCAACACAGCTATAGAGTTTGAATGTATGGAGGCCTATAAAACGTAAATACTACGAAAAGTCTTATAGGCCTGCATACAAACCGTATTTATCATATTTTTTATCATATTTTTATTTTGAGTAACTAAAATTAGTACTAGATCAATGTTTAGCATTAAACGCATTCAATTCTATATTTCTATTTAGCTATAATATACCTCCATATAATACGTAATGGGAATGGCTAGTGAAAATAAACAAATCGCCGAGGTGTCAAATTTATTTAATAAATAGCTCGAAATGCGACAAATTAATTGGATTTAAAGAGCCGTCAACTAATGGACTAAGTCGACATTTAACTTCGCTACACAACATAAATGTAAATGAGCGAGAATTCGAAGGAGATAATTCGTCAAAAAACTAAACTCCAGGAGCAGCAATCATTAATTAAGTCGCTCCATGAATGCTGTTTGCAATAGTCGGTTTATTCGTGAAGCAATAATAGTGCGTTCTTGACATAGTGAGTTAGTTCGGAAAAAATACCATAGTATCACACAAAATGTATTAAAACAACGACAAAGATAAAACAATTTCAACTCGAGTTCGGAACTAGTAGGCGTGGTATAAAGCAATTCAAATATTTTGATTGGTTTTGAGTTCGTTAGCGAGTATGGAAATATTTATTTCCGATGTCATGTACGCGACATAAGTGCGTGGCAATTTAATTTGCTTAAAAGCAATAAACATGTTATGAAAGTAGTCCACGATTTTTCTGAAATAGCAAAAAAAAATAGTGATTGATGAAATTATTAAAATGAGACATAATAAAGCTAAATTTAAGTCTTACGCTTGATGAGTGGACCAGTTTAAAAAATCGCCGGTATCTAAATGTAAATCTGCATTTACTAGGAGGAGATTTCATTAATTTAGGATTAATTAATATAAATAGTACTTGTTCTGCTGATGTGGTTCTTAATTTAGTTCACGCAAAACTTGTAGATTTTAGTTTCAAGTCCGTGATGGTAAAATTTGGACGTTTACCGTCGTATATCACCAGCAGTGTCAAAACCATGCTATCCACCTGGCTGTGCTTGACGTTATTTATAAAAAAAAACAGTAAACAACAGTTATGAGGACGAAATCGATCTGACTAATAGTGAGGATAATTGTATGTAATTCTAATTCTGATGAATCAAATACAGACAGATTGTCAACTTGTACATCTGGATCTGACGATATTGTTTTGCCCATTCCTATTCTGCGATCAGTGGTACTATTCTGGCTTTCCCTGGGAATTGGGAAAAGTATTTTCATAGCATTTTTGTCCAAATTTTATTTTTCTGGCCTACTATTGGAATTAGTTGGGTGTAAATATTTTTGAAACAAAGTTGATAGGCAAACTTTTGTTCCACAAAATGTTTATAGAGAAAAGTAATTCCCAATATGTCCTTGTTTCAAAAATATTTACACTCAACTAATTCCAATAGTAGGCCAGAAAAAAAAAAATTTGGACAAAAATGCTATGAAAATACTTTTCCCAATTCCCAGGGAAAGCCAGAATAGTACCACAGTACGCAGAATAGGAATGGTAAAACAATATCGTCAGATCCAGATGTACAAGTTGACAATCTATCTGTATTTGAGTCATCAGAATTACAATTATCCTCACTATTACTTAGTTCGATTTTGTCCTCATAACTGTTGTTTCTATTACAATCGGTGATGTTAATAAACACAACTAAGACCCTTTGATGGAATGCAGAATTCAGCACCGACCCATCGTCCACGTCAATGTACAGGTTGACGTGGAGCCTGCAATGTACAGGTGGTATATTGTAGTTATGCGAGTAGGTGAATGGGTTAATGATGTGAACCACTGAAACCTAACCTAGCTCCAATAGTAGGCTAGAAAAATATAATTTAGGCAAAAATGCTATGAAAATATTTTTCCCAATTTTCTATTCCCAGGGAAGCCAGAATAGTGCCACTGATATTAAAGCTGCTCTGCAAAGATAAGATAAGATGTATACAATGCAGGGCAGCTGTTAGGCTGGTTACCTATAACATACTTCATGCTAAGTATGCCCATGTCAAGATGATCACAGCTTTATTCGAGCAACGCGGTAACTGAATTACTTGAGCACATGCAACTACTGCTGCTTCATTCGATTATCACCTAATTATTCGATGAAATCTGTTACATAAAACACGATTCGGTGTCCGAACTGACTAGGAATCCTGAACCTGCGAGGGTCTCTAATGCTACTGGATAAGGATTTGTTAAATGTTCTAACTTATAAAAGAACCTACTTGAGCAAGCTGTCGTTTTTCCACGATACAACTCGGTGTTTTGTTCTCACAAGTGCACCATAACCGTTTTTAAATCCCCTTGTTAGTAAAAAAATTATTACAATATTAAGGTTAGTTTGAACACTTCTACGGACTATCTTCCTTCCACTCACCAAAAGGATGAGGAGGGTACTTCGCCAAGTAACTGTTTATGATTTGTTACCTCCTTCTTCTGGTTTTCGTTTTGATAGGATTAAAGAAATTCACGAACGAAATTCTTATGATCCCGAACAATTACCTCATGATCATTTTGCTCGCCACGCCTTTTTTTTATTTTCCTTGGTTTTTTGAAAAAATAATAATGCAAATGCTATATCTATATTTTTTTTAATGCGTTTTATTAGTTAAACGAGATTGCAAGTAATAATACCTACTTTTTATGCGTCTGTAGCCGACTTCGCTGTACTTACTCAGATTTCTCTAATCCAATGGTTTTGAGTTTGTTAAAAAATCTGCTAACAAAATGAAAACGCAAGTCATTTACAAGACTTATTTATCAGTGGATTAGGACCAAGGAAAACTACAGAAAACCTTGATCAAGAAAGTAATACAATATTAAGTACTACATATAAAATTATAAACTAATGTAAATTAAAAATAAGTAACATAATAATTAATTCTACAATCATGCAATTATTAATAATATTATTATTTTTTTTATATTTATACATTTTGCGTATCTCATCGCTTGGCCCTATATCTTTAGTCCGTTGTTGATGTATCCTTTGGTTCTGATATCTTCTGTTTCAATGACTCGGCCCGTACACTACAACTATTACTACTGCATATTATTTCAATAATGACAAAAACATCTGCTCAGATCTTTCTCTTTATAATCCTAATAATTAGACACTACAAAAATTTACGTTTAAGTTTAAAATTTCATTAATTCATCCATAAATAAATTAAAATAAATTAATATTGTATAAAAACAAAATAAGAATACTAATATAAAATTCATCAATATAATATAAAATAACATTTCAATTTTGGGTCTCGGTTAACATCCAAAAAAACCCTTACCTAGGAAAAAAAGGTAACCAGCATCCCAACATCGCAACATCTCTTTATAAATAACTCACAATACTTCATTCTCACTTGACCAATCCTGACTCGATGAATCCCCTGAAGATACGTCTGTTAAATCGTAAATCGTTTCCGCTTTTTCTTTTAGTTTTCTTTTATCTCTTGCAAGCAATTTCCATTCTTGATCAGATACGTTAAATTTGCTAAAGTCTATTCGTAACGATGTATTCCATGTGAAGCATGGTCGTCCAATTTTCTTTTGATCATGTGTATATCTCATCACTGAATTTAACATATGGCCTCTGGTTCTTCTTAGAACATGACCCCAATAGCAAATGCGATAAACTGTTATTCTCTTTGTTATTATTTTTCCTGATAATGCCTCTCTTACACTTTTTCTTTCTGGGCTGGAAGATGAGAATTTTAGCATTTCTGAAAGGATTCTTCTTTCATAGCGTTTAAGCTTTATTCTATTAGCTTTTGTCAATGTTGCTGCGTTTAACCCGTACGTTAAGAGTGGAGCTATGATGGCTTTATACATTTTTATGGCAGTCTCCGAAGGTATTTTGTTTTTCTTAATAAATAGAGATAAACTTTTGCTCACTCCTAATGCCTTACCACATCTCACTTTCACCGTCTCCTTCCTACTAAGGCCACTAGAAATGTGCGTACCTAAATATTTTAAAGTTTTTTTTACCTTTATCAATTTTCCTCCTATATCTATTTCTCGTACTTCCTGGAAATCTTCTAATGGAGATCTTATAAGAATCTCCGATTTACTGTTGTTTATTGTAAGACCTACCGATTCCAATAACAAAACGACCTCCTCTACAATATTTGACAGCTGTGATATATTTGTGTGCAATATTATTATGTCATCAGCATAGGCCAATAATAACGGCAACGAAATTTCGTCCTGCTGGTTCAATTTGATATATGGTAAAAGTTCTGATAAGGTTTGTAACACATTATCCAGAACGATATTAAACAAATGAGGCGACAGTGGACAACCTTGTTTCATTCCAATATGTTTTTCAATCATTTGCGTTCTTTGCTGGAACCACATTACAGATGTTTTCTCCCAAAGACATGTTTTTACGATCCTGTTGATTAAATGGTGCGGTATATTTCCAAATTTAAGCATACTGGTGACAGATGCCAAATCAACGCTATCAAAAGCCCGACTTATATCCAAAGACAATACGAAAAGCGTTCTTCCATGTCGCCATTCCTCTTCCATCACTCTTCTTACCACAAACATGTGATCATCTGTTGACCTGTTTTTTAGGAAAGCCGTTTGATACGAGCCCAAAGTTTTCGAGCATTTTAAAATTCTATTAAGCAATATCTTGGCATATATCCTGTATCCTACATCGGTGATAGTGATTCTTCTAAAATCCGATACAGTTTTTGGGTTAGGAATTTTCTTGAGTGGTATTTGAACTGTTTCCATCCACTCTACTGGATTAGAGTTAGTGAGCCAGATTAACTGTAAGGACCTTACTAACAGATTCCACCCTTCTTCAGGTAAACAGATTATTAATTGTAAAGGTATCTGGTCCAAACCAGCTGCCGTTCCTGCCTTCATTCCCTTTACAATATCAATAATTTCCTCTGCACTTGGCGGTTCCTCAATCGGCCAATAATCATTTTCGGTTATTAGTGGTACTTGAGAACCTTGAGAGTTTTGTAACTCACGTTCCCACTGCGCCATAGAAATCAAACCGGCCGAATTCTGGCTGTTGTCTCGTTTGAATTGTTTCAGAAAATGAAATGTTCTTTTCATTCTTTCCTGAGGTTTGTATTGACCGATCTCTGTAAAAAACTGTTGGCATTGTTCTAATCTTGCTCTATTATATTGCTGATTAAGTATTTGTCTTTCTTTAGCCACCACACTTCTATCTATTTTATTTCTTCTCATCAAGTAAGTGGAATGTCGAAGGTTTGCCAAACATTTTCTTCTTCTCGGAGTAAGTGTAAGTTGTTTTTTTAGGTGACAATTTGCAGCAGTGCGCATAGCGTTAACTAATAATCTCCAGAGTGCTTCAGATGATAATCCTGTTGTATCAACTTGAGATATCTCAAATTTCACCACTTCTTGGTATTTTTCTAAGTATATTTTGTCTTTAAGTTGTTCTAAGGTCCATTGTTTTGCCGACGTATTTGCTGCTAGTCCATGCGTATTGCCCAATCTATCCGGTATCACCTCGTGCCTTAAAGTCTTCCCTTTTCTCATATCTTTCCAAACTTAGCATATGATTAGTTTATGATCTGATAGTGGCGACCATTTTCCACTTACTTTTCCAATTTTTAAGGAAGATCTGGTTTTCATTAGAATGTGGTCTAATTGTGATGTGGTGCGCTTGTTGTGCCATGTAACAAGACAAGATCTTCTGCCCCAAGAAGTGCAAACCGTCAAGAAATGCTGATTTATAAAATCAAACATTAATTGTCCAATTTGGTTAGACTCAACATGATATTTGGCCCGAGTAATTTGTGTTCATTTAAGCTCAATTGATCCTTCCCAATGTGTGCATTGAAGTCCCCCACAATCAACAACTCCTTGTTTCTCGAAATTTTATTAAGTAAAATTGAAAGCTTTGTGTAAAATGAATGAGCTCTTTTTGCATTTAGTCCTGGTGGAACATGAACGCATATTAAAATGAATTGTTTGCTCTCGTTTAGGCATATCGTTCCATATCACATGTGCTCCGATATTCCAAAAAATCTGATAATTCTTATGTTGCTGTTCCGTTTAACTAATAATGCAACCCCATTTCTTTTTGATATCCTTCTTCTCATAGTGGTTATTTCTTTCCTATTTCCACTCAGAAACCATCTATAATTGGTGCTTAAAAATTCAGAAGCTGCTATATTTGTTTCTTGTATGGCCACAATATCTAATTTATTCATATTAAAGCTGCTCTGCAAAGTGTTCAAAAATTGTTAAAATTATTTAAATTGTTGCCAGTCAAGAATGCAATTCTTCAAAATTTTGTCAAAGTTCAACATGGTCAAGAATTAAATTTAATTCTTGATCTCAATGTAAGATGGAACAGTATAGTGACGATGGTAGAACGATTTCTTAAAATATATGTTAGTATTCCAAAGCTTTAAAATAATTAACCCTAAAGCTCTTAACAAGAGCCTGTGAGTCTCTAATTTTTTTTTAACTGTTATTTTTTAGTTTAAGTTATGTTTTTAATAAATGAATTAATTTTTTAAAATAATTAAACGTTTATTTTCAATAAAATTAAAAATATACAAACAGTTCCATGTAAGAGACTGAGAGACTCTTGCTAAGAAGATATGTTATAAAATTATATTAAGAGCTTTAGGGTTAAACTTTTCCAATTATTTTAATAATGAGTATATGCCCATAATAATTGATTTGATGAATACGTTAAAGCCTGTGAAATTAGCTGTAGAAGCTCTTGGAAGAAGAGATGCTAATTTAGTTGTTAGTGAAGGAATATTAACATTTTTATATAAGTAGTTAAAAGAAAACGCTTCAAACATATCTAAGGAAATATTGCAATCGATAAAAATACGTATAAATGAAAGAAGGGATCCAGATTTGATTTCATTAATTAAATATCTCCAGAATCCGATTTTCCTATTCGAGGCTAAAAACAACGAATTCCCGGTTTCATCTAAGGATACGATAAAAAGATTAGGAGAACAACTTCTGGTTCGATTATGCAACATTACTGAAAAAGAACAAACTGTAAATATTGTAAATGATGGAAATCAAATAAAAGCAGACCGAGTTGTTGATGACATTGTTGCTACCAACGATATCATTCCAACATCAGATATGAAAGTATTGAATAATCACAGCAATAAAGGATGCCCAAAGAATCATTGAACCCTTTACAATTACAGTCAAATATTTAAGAAGGAGCAGCTTATTTTCGAAGGACTGGAAAGTTGAAAGCCAATTTACAAAAATTATTTACTGCTCTAAAAAGTATTTAGCCAACGTCTACCGAAAGCGATCGAATATTTTATGTTTCCTTATGTCTTATTTCAATCATCTAAATAATAATAAT
Organism: Nephrotoma appendiculata; assembly: GCA_947310385.1. Classification (NCBI taxonomy): domain Eukaryota; kingdom Metazoa; phylum Arthropoda; class Insecta; order Diptera; family Tipulidae; genus Nephrotoma; species Nephrotoma appendiculata. The sequence continues at coordinate 303,528,385 of OX371223.1, forward strand.
GAAAAATAATTGTTTGATCGATAAATAACTTTTTTTAATAAAACATACAGCAATATCTACAGGCTCTAAGTTTGAAGATCTATGCAAGAATTTTACGAATTTATGATTTTGTTTTTATTGAATTAAAAATAAACATTTAAATAAGTTTATACATTTAAAAAGTTTTTATTTTCCCTTAGAACCAATAAGAGACTAATGCAAATATTAATATGAAATCCCGGGAAATTTAATTTTTGTTATCTCGAATCCCGGGAACGATAAAAGTATCGGAAAAGCCAGACCCTAAGTAAGCCATCCTGTGAGTCCAGTTTAAAAAAAAAATTGCGAATAACTGTCGCAATGTTATGTTTTAAAGCTGGAATTGTCTCTGGATTACACGCATAGCATCTATCCTTAACGAAACCCCATAAAAAATGTCCAATGGCGTCAAGTCGCAGCTCAGCGGAGGCCAATTCATCTTTCCAAAATGGCTGATTGTTCGGTCGGTTTTTATGGCATGTAGCGCAATTTTGTTGAAGCAAAGGTTGTCACGTTCATGGCGTTGATTTAGACCATAAAAAGTTAGTCAGCATGGCTGACGTTTTGGTAGAAAAACGGGTCAATTATACCACCAATCCAAAATCCACACCAGACAGTCACTCTTGGTGCATGGTTCCGCTTCTCGACGATTATGTGAGGCTGTTCGAAATCCCAAATACGGCAGTTCTGCTTGGTTGCACATGGGCCATTTGCTTTCAACTGCTGAGTCATAAGGACCTTGTAGGCAAATAATCCAAGGTCTTTGTGCAGTATTCTCCTCAGGCTGGTGCGACTAATGGCCAGACCACAGCTGCAATCAGGGCGTATGCACTGTTCGAGCCCGACAGAAGTGGTTCTCCTCCAATATCAAGCCTTTTGCTCACGAACTTTCTTTACCAATTTCACTACAGCTGCTGTATTTGACGCTTTCTCACGACCCATATTTCTTTTCAAAATTCGCACGGTTCGACACTGGCTTTGAAAATAAGTTTTTAATATTTCGAAATGCTCCTAAAGCGGAAACATGATTGTTTTATGACGCTGAATATCAGACTGACAAGCTGTCAAAATTTCAAACAAATCGTTCGAAAAAGTGTTGCCATAGCCTATGATTTAAAAACAAACCAATAAATGACCCACCCTATATGCATAAAATTGTCAAATAGGTTTGAAATGTATATAGTCAGTTCAGGATAAGAAAAAATATTGAGCTACAAAAATGAATAAAATTGTGTTCATATAATCACCTGACTGCTATATGTGATCAATTTGTCCTTCAAATTTGCATAATTCGAGCTTTCATATAAAACAAATTCACATGCATACTTTTCTCACCGGTTGATCATTTTAGCTGTAGTCAAAAGTCACAACAAAATAGTATCAAAAACAAAATCAGCCGAGGGACCACATATTAAATTTTTGATTATAGTTATTAACTGTCGGAAGACGCATAAATAAACTTTATAATAAGTTTTAACGATATAAGGAAGAAGAGATTAAGATGCGAATTCCTTGTAATTCCAAGACCAAAACAATAATATAAACTATTTCGAAATCTTTTAACACATCATAATTTATAACTTTTTTCTTTAAACCTTTAATACAATTAATTTTCCTTTGGGGGATCTCTCTTTTCTATACTACTTATGTGCTCGTACATATGTATACAATGTATGTAAGATGTTGTTAATAATAACATTTCATACTTTAATACAATATATTTTGGCCTTTTACTGGGTGTAGTACGTATTGTATTTATGTTTGTTTCCCACGCGAATAAGTAAAAATATTTATATATTTACAAAAAAAAAAAAAAATAAAATTAAAAATTAAATAAATAAGAAAAATAATAAGAAATAAAATATTAAAAAACAATACAAGCAATTTATTATTTATTTCAAGTGATTAAAAATTCTGTCTAGAATTTAAATTTTCATTTTATTATTTGCTCGTATAGTTTGGCTGCATGCATGTTCGGTTTGTGTTTTCAGAGCATGTCTCGATATTGCATTTTTTTATTTTATGATAAATTAATTTAATAGATTTCAATCAACCGAAACCGAAAGACTCGCCAGAAATGTGTAAATTTTTATTATTGTTGGGGAATTTAGAATTTTTACTAATTGTTTTTTTTTTAAATTTTATAAATAATAATATGCAAATTAAAGTTGAGTTTAAGGTCAAGATCAAAATAGGAATTTCTATAATCGGAATAGTTATTTGCTACTTTCGTATTCAGATTGCGTGCTTCGATGGGTTGATAGTTTAATTGCATAAAATGTATTTATTTTAATGTCACAGTATGTCTACATATAATGTAAGAGTTATATGAATTAAGGCAAGAAATGGGTTTAAAAAATTTGAATATAGAAAAAATATTGGTAAATTTATTGATAGCGACCACCACCGAACTATAATTATTATATGGTCAACAAATTGAAATTATAATAGCAATTATGATAACGATTTAAAATTTTCCAAATATTCAACGATACTCATTTATCAGCCTGTTTGAGTAAACCATCGAGGTATTTATGTTTCATTTCTATATGATCACAGAATTTGCTTTCTATACTTTAATAAATTACACTCGCGAACAGAAATAATTGTGAAAAACACATAAACTTCTAAAAAATTATCAAAAAGTTATGTTACATAGAACCCTCAGCTACTCGGATGTTCGAACTTTTGGTAATCTCATCAGATCGAATAAAAAAATTTGACATTTTATGTGGATACATCTACATTTCAATAATATTTAAAATTATGAAAAAATAGATAGAAATTGTTTAACGGTTTATAATTATAATTCGCTAGAACAAAATGTTGAAATATTAATATAAGTGTTCGTTTTCGATTTTAAATATTCTGTATGTTGGCCTCTGCTAAACTTCTGATCTAAATCGTTTTTATTTAACAAACCTTTGAATGTTTAAGGTTCTAAAAGCTTCAACAGCGGTATGTTTGCTTTTTGGAAGTGGGACCACGAGGAGACTTGGTAGGGACTATCGTCGTCTAACTCTATTGTATTGCAATTCTGCTGTAATTCAATTTTTCATTTTCTTTGATAGTTGTTTTATTTAATTGACCCAAAATTCCATAGTTGACTATGGAAGTATGGCCTGTTGCTAAATTTGATGTTTTCAGAAATGTTATAATGTTGAAGATGGTTCTTACGAAAAAAGTTGGTCGAGCATACATTTTATTGCAATATCAGTATTGTTGAAAGCCGTATCTGCAGTAGTTCAGTAGTTTTTTCGGTTTATCAATAGTTTAAAAATTAGAACCATCATCGTTTTAGCCAGCATCTTCACTGGTCTCGTTGATGCCCAATCTTTGACGTTCTATTAAGTTTGAGCTCTGTAAACGATGGTTGATTCGTGATCTAGACAAGCTCAAGATTTTTCATGCAGTCATAAAACGAAGGAACAAATTATAATTTGTGGTAAAAAAAAACAACTTAAAATTTGTACTTTTGACCAAAATGTTTGTTTGTGTTACCGAATCTTGTTGTATTAATTGAGGAAAGCAATCCAAATGTTTGCTAAAATTAACTAGCGATTTACTTTAAGGATATGCTGAGCTTTCAAGTAGTTTTAGAATGGAAACTTAGTTATATTACTTTCGGTAAATAAAACTGAACTTGTCTTGTCTTTAATCGACTCCGTGAACAGAACAAAACTGGTAAAATGGTTGCCGTTTCCCATATAAAATTTCACTTTTAAATTTTCCGTCCGATTTTGATGATTCCGCCACTGGAGTTCCTTAAAGCTAAGGTGATGGCGGTCTTACATGGTTTCGTATCATTATTTTTCAGCTATTTAGCGAAAAGTAACGCAAAGACTACGCTCAAATAATTTTATGAGACGACAAGGCCAATATCGTAATATCACAATATTATTTTACAACAAACAACTACAATATCAGACACCTTTGCAAATGTAGGTGTTAAAGCCTATTGTTAAGGTTAAGGTTTGCTTGTTTCCGTGGAAATTGCGATTTCTTTATTTACAAATTAGCTGGAGCGCGATGTCTCTTTGCTGGGAAATGCTAAACAGGCCCCATGGTGGAAACCGAGGAATATATCCCAATCCGCAAACAAGATCAGTTGCCTTAGCAAATTGAACGAATATTAATTCAGGCCTTAACATCAGCGTGTACTGTAGCCGTTAATCTCAGATTAAGTTCAGCCAAAAATATAGGAAGTAAGTAGAAGAAGTAAGCCATGTATGCCTTGATTGATTATGAATTTTTAATATCCTCCATACGCTTATTAAAGTTCAAGGGGCTCACTGGTTGGGTTCAATGAGCTTCAACTCCGAATCTGATTTGACCAATGAGTCAGCAATGTAATAACCTTCAAGGCCACAATAAGTTTCAACCCACATGACCGTAAGTCTGTTGCTGCTACAATCCTTGCATTAAGCAAGCTTTACTTTCTGTACACAAAATTCTACTTAAATCAGCGAGCAGCATAAAGTTAGCGCTACCTATACTGTATAAATCCAAACTCAGATGATTATCGATTATACGACGGGCAGCAGATCCCGAATTCTGCACTGGAACTCGGAACGGTAGTGAAGCCTTTTTAGAAAGACCTTTCGAGTATCGATGTGAAGGCACTTGCCAGTACGTTGGCCTGCAAATATGGATCCACCACCAAAGCAGCACCGTCTACACATTTCAATGCTAAAATGGATGTTTTAGAAATATTAGCAACCAATGCCACCATCTAGTAAAAGATGAGAACAGAGATTTTTAGCCAAGAAATCTTGGTGGATTTCTCGTTGTTGACTCCTTTCGCTTCCTTAGCACAGATTTTTTTTACATTAATAATAACACCCAGGAATTTAACCATAACAAATCTCGGAATTGGCGACCATAATTTTGAATTTTGATAGCGTTGAAAACCTTAAATACCTCGGGTCAGTTAGAACATCATTGAATGATATGCAGCGTTCGTATAAAACACGAAATAAAGCAACTTCCCGGAGGTTGTGATATTATCGGATTCATCAAATCCAATCGAGTGAGATGGCTAGGCCACGTTGCAAGGTCTCCACAAGAAAGGATGATTAATAAAGTGTTTAATCAACAAACAGAAGAGGAAAATGTGTACTGCGCGGGCGTGACGACATCGTATAAGACCTTTAACCCCTAATTCTTTTCAAGGGATGGTAATTTTTATTTGGCTTAGATTCTTATTATAACGAGTGTATACTTAGTATTTGGTGTGGGTTTTAATAAGACCTGGGAAAATATTATGTTCAAATGCTTACAACGTAAATTTAATGTATTGCGAAGCATACTAACCACCTCTCTACCGGCCAGCTGTTCCAGGCTATCTGATTAAACCGGATGGTGAATGGCTTCTAGTGAAGAAACTCTTGATTTTTTGATGAAAACTCACTTCTCTGGAAGTGAGGATGCGTCTATTGTGGGGCCTTTGGATGACCTCCGGTCTGTGGATGACTGCGGAGCCCAATTTTTATGTACAGAGTATATTCTGAATATACGGAAGATAAAATGGACTATTAAAGGGTTTAAGTCAGCTAATCCGGATGGGATTGTACCAGCAGAAGTTTAGAAGAACTCGGAGATCTTGCTCCTCTGGCTGGAGGTCATCTTCAAAGGATGTCTTAAGCTGGGGTAGATCCCGAAGAAATGGAGGGAGGCTAGGGTAATTTTCATCCCAAAAGCGGGTAGAAGCTCGCACAGCTATTCTAAGGACTTAAAACCAATATCTTTGTGATCATTTCTTCTGAAAATCATGTAAAGGCTGCTGGATGTCCATATTCGGTCGAGAATTGTATCTAGAAATTGGGCACAGTCTCAACATGCGTACAATAACGGTAAGTCCGTAGACACTACATGCCATGGTTCCAGAAATTAAGAAGTCACTGGATTTTCAGGAATTCTCGTTGGTAGTGTTTCTCGATATCGAAGGCGATTTAACAATGTGAACGTGGAGGCAATTGGGGAGGGGTTGTTGCCACTTGAGATTGAATATACCCAATAACCAGTCTAATTAATCACTCGCTAGGAAGCAGAAGGGTTATAGCGAGGATGGGGGAAGTCTCCGTCAGAAGACGGGTTATTCAGAGACCACCACAGGAAGGTATCCTCTCTTCCTTTCTTTGGAATGTAATAATCAATTGACTACTATTAAAACTGAAGGGGGAAGGAATAGGTGTGGTTGCTAATGACGATGACGTAGTGATAGTTGTCTCGAGAAATCACCTGGGTACAATTAGGGATGTGATGCAGAATATGTTATCAATCACTGCGGGTTGGGCCAGCAGATGTAGTTTGGGCATCAGCCCATCTAAAACAGAGCTGGAGGTATAAAATTCCGGAAGTGGTTCCACCAAGTTTGAATAGTACCATGCTGGCCTTTACTGATATACGGCGAGATTCCTAGGGATTCTTCTGGATAATAAGCTCAGTTGGAAACCAAATACGATAGAAAGAGCGAAGAAGGCCACTGTGGCACTCTACTCTTGCAAATATGTCATCGGAAGGAAATGACGTTTGAAACCGGTGCTATTGCACGGGCTTTACACGGCAGTAGTAAGGCCTGTACTGCTGTATGGTGTGAGTGTATGGTGGCCATCTCTTGAGAAATTATCAGGAAGGTCCAGAGAGGAGCCTGTTTGATCATTAGTGGGGCGCTGAAAATGATACGCACTGGTGCCTTAGAGGTCATACATGTACCTTCTCGTTGGATATTATCTATAGTCAATTGTGTGGGCATGGCCTGGTGAATTTGGATTATATTATAACACCTTTTGTGCTTTTGCAAGCGTTTTAAGGTAACTCTCCCCTCTGAAGGATTGGAAGAGTGGTTTCATTATGGAGACCGGAACGGCCTCTCGGTGGTAGAGTGGAAGCTGGTGTGTTTTGTGGAGAATAAAATGTGAGTTTATCTTTTCGCCTCCCTGATTACTGCAGCGTGTATCAGGCTGAAGTTATAGTGATTGAAGAGTTCATGAACTGGTTGAAGCATAGTGTCATATCGTTGACTGATATCACTATTTATGTGGACAGTTGGGCGGCCATTCTTTCACTGGATCCAGTTTTCCTGGCGTCAAGGGTGGCATTGGATTATCACACATCTCTTAATTAGATGAGTGAATATTTTAATATCCAATTGGTGTAGGTTCCGGGCCATTCTGATGTTGAGGGGAATTGCAGGGCAGACAAACTAGCAAGGTACGGTACGACTCTCCAACTGGAACCAGGGAGAGAATTTTGCTTTAGCAGCAAATTCTAGGAGGCTCGCCAGTCCGACCTGTAGGGTAGCGATGCAAGTATGGTCTGAAGAGAAATTGAAGCACTCCATGATCTAAGGAAGCTTGATTTACTTATAATTGTAAGCGACTTACCGGACACTGCCTTTTTGGAGATCATGCGAGTATTCTGGGTCTGGATACAAATGCCTTCTGGAGAAAGTGCAAGAATGAGGAGAAGGAGACTCTTGTTCACTTCCTAAGCTCATGCAGTGCGCTAGCTGGCAGAAGACATACGCTCACTTGGACAAATACACTATGTACAGCCTCTGATATCGAAACTGTAGTGTGCGAGATCTTTTACGCTACGTGAATAGCACTAGATGGGTTTCGTAGGAGTTTAATTATTTCGGATCCTGTGGTATCACAATGGACCAAAATTAACAACCACTAAATCCTAACCTAACCACCCTTAACCCTATAATTTTTCAATAGATTGTGATTTTCGGTTAACTTGGATCCCAATTTATCCTAATTTATGTGAGCCTACACAAATAGGCGACTTCTCAAGAAATGGTGATTTTCAGTTAATTTTTGCTTTTCCTTTGCAACCAGATTTTATCGTGTTGGATGTTGTTGCGATATTATTAGTACTTGATTTGGTTAGTTCCGTTTCATGAATTGTTTCGTTATCAGAAACCGCCAGATATTCTACATGTTCGTACTGCAATTCATCATGAATTGTTTGCAGTAATGTTACTGGTGCAATGGTATGACGACCACCCAAGTGATCATTCAGTTTTGGGTAGAATACCCAATTCTCCGGTTTTTGGCTCCTTCAATTCCTTATACTTTTGTACAAGATTCTTCCATTTTTTTAAACATTCTCCGCCATCTTTTGAAATATTGATCTCTTCGGATATTTTTCTATAATAAAAGATACACGTATACACGAACATATAGATTGAAATCTATTATTGTAAAACACTTTTCTTCTTAAATGACGTTTCTTCTTTTATTCTGCAGTCAATTAGCAAGAATGTTTCCTGTTCTGTCCCTTAAATAAAATGTGTTTTCATCAAATAGACAGGTGTAGATTATAAATATAGAAAACATAATTTAGTTATTTGTACTTACAACGTGAAGTATAAAACTTTCATTTATTTGCCATTTTAATTTATATAAATTTGTGCCAAAAATCTGGCAAAAAAAAATTTGTTTGTTTCTTTAAAATTTCGAACATATTTTTCACAGCTTACTTTATTATATAAAACAAATAAAATTTCATTTTTGTAGAAAGTCCCAAATAAGTTCGAAAACTCTACAATAAGTCTCCTGTCGATGTGACTTATTGTAGATTTTCAAATAAGTCAGTCTACACAAAATAAGTCTTGAATTGGACCGCAGTCTTAGTCAGTGGGGTTTTCCTAGGACATAAAAAAATTTTATTGAGCACCGCTTACGTTGAATTACCATATTCCGAATTGAGGTGATTAGGTGATTTTCGGCTAGTTTTTATCGTTATTATCCTGAAAGTACAGTTATTATTTAGTGAGGTTTTCCTACGACATGGAAAAATTTAATGGCAAATATCTTAAAACAAAAATTTACCGAATTGAGATTTGCGCATAATAAATACTCTTAGTCCCTAAAACTTTTCGCGGGATGGTGATTTTCAATTGGTTTGGATTCTTATTAAAATAAACACTTAGAATTTGGTAGAAGTTTCTAGGTTGTGGGAATTTTTTTTTTTAAAAACGCTTACAACGTAAATTTATTGTATTGCGAATTGTGCATACTAAACATCCTTTGCCCGTATTGTTTGTTTTTGAAGGAATGGTGATATTCAGTTGGTTTGTCTTATTTATCCAAAAGTCTTGGGTTGATAAGAGTTCTATATTTTAAAAATCGTGTAAAGCATTTTGAATTTATTTACATCTTATTATATAAACTATAATTTACTCGTTTATACGAAGTTTTACGCATCCATTTAGGGCGGATTTAAATTTTTAGGAAAGCTTAGAAAATTTTTTCCAATCATAATATTTACTAAATTCCAATATGACCATTATGCTATAAATCTGAAAATAATAAATATTCATGAGTATACTTGCAATTAGTGGAGGTAACATGACAGGATAATGTAAAGCTCTCAAATACAAATGTTAAATTTTTCCAAACACCTAGATTTATTACAAATATATTCGGTGCGTAAGTCAAACAACCGTGTCATAAATATAAATTTTTTGCAATTTTCGTAATTTAATTAATATTATTTCAACTTAAAATTCAAAAATACATAAATCAAATACAAACAAACAACTAGAAAGGTATCTTGTTAATTAAGTGTAACACCAGTTAAGTAAAATTTTATTTTGTTGTATGAAATTATACAGCCTTTTATTAATCAACATAATTAATTTTAAATTATGCATAATGTAGATATGAAAATATGACCCCTGTTCTTGTTATTAAGAAATTATAACTTATTTTTGTGTATTGTGTTATTCCCCAACGTCTTCACTCCACCATATTCCGTATATGAATTAATACAAATTATAACACGTTCAACCAATTTACATATATAGCATATATTATGTGTCTATCATAAACTAAAGATCACAAAATGTTATGCCTTTGTTTTAAATTTATGTTTTGTATATGGATGAATCATGAATGTTTACAGAACATATATACGAAATTCTCATCTTTCAAAGTATACCTTTATAGACGGCGGCTTGCCTTAATTAAAACAAGATTGACATGGTTGTTTGGTTTTCGCCCAAAAAAAAAAAAAATATTACACGCATTTCCCATTTCTCGTCGTCCACCCTCAAAAATAAACAAACACCACACAGCGCATGGTTTATTTCGGTAGATAATATTCGCAGATAAAACTCCATTAGTCGTCAGATGATATGCAGAATAAAATAGCTACATATAGAATCAAAGCGTATAATTATTATTTCTTATTTAAATATAAAACATATTATAAAATAAAAAAATCTTGACTGTCAAGAAAACACACAAAACTATATAGACATAAATAGTTTCAAGGTTTTTCCATATACAAGATATATTAATACATAAATAAATTAAAGTAACAACATAAACAATAACATCATTTGTAATTATACAATAATTAAATATTTTTTTTTTTATTATTTTATCTCACCGTTTAGAGAATTTTAATTATTTGATTATTTATTTCTTGTAAACGAAGCCAATGTACATGGTTACTGCATTTCTTAAATTGCATTATGTTGTATAAATGTACATGTGTGTATATATGTAGTACCGCACAATGATGGCGAATTTATATGCGGCAACTACTGGATTTCTTCGTATCCGACCAGAACGAATGATACAAATAATTGTAAATTAATAAAGACATATCAATAATTATATTTTATTGGAGATGTGGCATATAAAAAATTTCAAAATGTAATTAAAATTAATTTCAAATCATTTATAGCAGACAAGTGCAGTGCATATTGGCAATTTTCCTAAATACTTAATTAATTAATTAGTCAACTGTGTTGTCGTGTGATATATTTGCGACCTAAAATATTTGGGGTAGGTCAAGATGCCGAAACTGCTTTTTAGTCGTATTCTATTATGTCCCTGTTGTCTCTTAAAACAATCAATATGCTGTGCTGTTTTAGAAATTTATTTTTTTTCACAGTTTATGTAAAGGCTCCGAGCACGAAACACAATTGCACATGTAAATATATGGAGTACAACTACCATGAACCTTTGTTAAAAATTAAACGAAACCATGGAATATAGTAAATACCGTTTCAAAATACGTCCAAATCGTTCAAGGTACTTTTCCAAATTAAAATAAATGTTAGAACCTATCGCGCCGATTTAAGTGTAAAATTGGTCATTTAAAACTACCAGTTACATAATTAACCGTTCAATTTGTGATTTGACCTGTCTTGAAACTTTAAAATTATTGACTTCATATTGCTCATTACCGCCTCACCATAAACAGCAGCAGCATAGGGAAATATCGTTTTACAATAAGATAGTAAAAAATTAAAATTTTCAACTATTTTTGTGTTATCAATAGTTTAACTTTAAGAATTCTTCATTCGATTTTAATATATCGCTTTTCCCGCCTGCTTACACAATTGTGTGGGCAAGGCAAAAGAATCATGTCAAAAATTTATTTTTGTATGTATTTTGAACCAACATACACATTTGTGCATTCCACTTAATTCGTTTTCGTCCGAAAAATAACACTATAACTATAGTAAGATAATTAATATGTTATCAAAAACAAATAGTTAATATGTTATATAATTTATATGTTATCAAATTATAATGTTTTTTTTTTTCAAAATCTTTATTTATTGAATCTTTCAAACCTGAAAATAACAATAAGTTTTCAAATCTTAATAACTAGAGTAATTATGTAAATCTGCGGGAGCAGAATCTACTTTTGTTCAATAAGTAAATTAACAATTTTATAATTTATGCTATTACAGCCATCGTTTTCTTCTTTATTCGCGAAGACGTAGGTATATCTTGTAAATTTCGCGCCAGCAAATTCGGATGAGATACTAGTTTCCCTGCATAGCTGACCCGCATCTTTTTCAATTCGTCTTTGACAGTTAGGATGCTAAGGTCCTTATGTATATTTTTGTTTTTTACGAACCAGGGTGCTCCTGTAATCATTCTCAGAATTTTTGACTGTGTGGGTTGGACAATGTCGATATTCGAATTTGAGGTTGATTGCCATAATTGACACCCATACGACCAAATTGGTTTAATCATTGTATTATACAGAAGAAGTTTGTATTCTAGGTCAATAGTTGAATATTTCCCCATCAACCAATGCATTTTATCAATTTTTAATTTGATATGGTCCCGTTTCATTTCAATATGTTTTCGCCAAGTTAACCGTCGATCTAGATGGACGCCTATATATTTTGCTCCATTTGATTGAGGGATTGGTATTCAGTTCATTGTGACAGGCGGACAAGTAAGTTTATTTAAAGTGAATGTTACGTGCGTCGATTTCTCTTCATTGGCCTTTATCTTCCATTTCTTTAGCCATATTTCGATATCATAAATATGTTGTTGCAGAATTTTGGATGCCGTATCATCTGCGAGTAGACGTCAGAATTTGCGAAGACGTTGGTAGATCTGAAGTGAAAATTAAATATAACGTTGGCCCAAGCACACTATATGTACCTTGAGGTACTCCAGCCAAAATGTTTTTCTCGTTCGATTTAGAGGTGTTGTATTTGACATAATATGTGCGATTTGACAAATACGACTTCATAAGTTGGTAAATTTCTGGCAATTTAAGATTTATTTTATGAAGCAGACCCTTGTGCCAAACTTTATCGAATGCTTGGGCAACATCCAAGAATACGGCGGAGCGGTATTTTTATCTTCGTATGCTGACCTTATTTCTGTAGCTACTCGGTGCACTTGCTCAATGGTTCCATGCTCGGCTCTGAAACCAAGTTGATGACTTAGGGATGATATTTCGTAGTTCCGGTTTAATATTTTCGATAGTAGTTTTTTCGAATACTTTCGAGACGATTGGTCTATATGACGAGACTTTGTTAGGATCCTTGCCAGGCTTCGGGATTATTTTTATAGTTGATAATTTCCAGCACTCAGGTATATATCCTGATTCATAAATTGAATTGAATATTTGAGCCAGTCGTCCAAAGGCACACTCAGGCAGTTGTTTAACCATTTCACCTGTAATTCGATCATACCCAGGAGCTTTTTGTAATTGAATTTGATGTGCAATAATAAACTTTACCAGTGGTTCTTTATCTAAAATTTCCTCACAGTTCTGATTGCTGATTTTCTGTTTGAGCCACCGATAATCCAAGGTTTGGAGTGAATACACTTTCAAGGTGATCAGCAAAGGCTTTAGCTTTTTCTTCATCACTTCTAGCCCATTCACCGTTTGAAAAACGAATTGGCGGATTTGGTTGCCGAGGCCGTTTAAGGTATTTAGTGACCTTCCATAATGAATAGTTTGTGTCCGAATGGGGAGATAATTCTTTAAGATAATTTTGCATATAATCCATCTTGTTTTTTTGTAGTAGACTTTGTAGTTTTCTTTTGCCTGATTAAATTTATGTTTAGCATCTGGTGATCGATTAATTTTCCAGATATGTCTTAAGCGACGTTTCTCTGTTAACATTTTTTCTATTTCAACGGATGTTTTGTATGTTTGCTCTTTGGTTTAGGCGAGGCCGAATTACTGCGTTGACTAAGTAGATCATTAAAGTTTTCCATAGCAATGTTTATATCGTTCGTCGTCTGCAGTGTAGACGGCCCAGTAATGTAGTAAGACCGGAGAGTGGTCAGAAGATAATTCTAAAAGTGGTTTAGCTTGGATTATTTCTTGGTTTATTTTACTTGTGACTGCAAAATCTAGGACGTCAGGGATTTTTCGACGATCAGTAGGCCAATATGTTGGATGGCCACACGACGCCACATCATAGTGGTTTTCTTGAATAACATTCATTAATTGACGTCCCCTTGGAGTAGTCAACCTTGAACCCCAGTAGGTATGTTTGGCATTAAAGTAGCCGGCGACCTTAAAACGTTGACCCAGGGTTGCAAAAAATCGTTTGTAGATACCTGCCGAAACCTCCAAATAATAGGAGGGCAATATATTGAAGCGATGATTAAGCTTTCTTTGTCGAGGTCAACACACACAGAGGTTGCTTGAATTTCCTCAGTGCTATATTCATTTAGAACATAATGGCAAATCCGCTTTTTTATAATTATAGCAGTTCCTCCTCGACTTCTGCCCAAGGGATGTTTTGTATCATAAACTTCGTAACCATTAATTCTGAAATTGTGTTTATCGGTTAAGTGGGTTTCAGAAACTAACATAAGATCAATTTCGTGTTTAGCTAGGAAATGTTCTAATTCAAGTTTGTGTTGGCTTATACCGTTTGCGTTCCAATGGCATATCTTCAGATAGTTTATCGGAGACATTCTAGTTTCTGGATCATAATTGGTTGATTTTGTAGCATTGCGTGTAGCATATCCCTTTTTCAATCAGGAAAACAATAAAATTGGCTTAATTTTCGTCCAACCCACACAAATGTGTGAGTAAAAAGCAGTGTGGTTTCCATCGCAATTACTGCATTTCCTTTCAGTTTAAGAGTTCTTTGGTTTTGGACAACTTTTGGTTTGGTGTAGTTCCCCGCATACGACGCATACTAATATCAACTTGCAATATGTCCTTGAGTGACCATATTGTTGACAGTTTAAACACTGTATTGGTCTCCGGACCTTTTCTTTGGTTCTTCAACAGTTATACATCTGTGTATGAGGTACTTTAGTTTATATATTAGATGAACTTCTCCCTTTTTCAAAATGCTTTCGGATGGATCCAGTTCAACTTTGACCATTGGTTGTGGTTGCTTCAAGCGGTTCATGATTCTATATACATTCTGTATCTTAAATCCATCTTCAACAAGCTCAGCCTGGATTTCGGTTGTTTCAACTTGGACATCGATGCCTTTAATAACGACTGAAAGACCCCTTGAAGACTTCAATCGGTATGTATAATAATTTCTGTTGTGAGCATCGTAAAAATTAATGACCTCGCTATAGATTGGAGGTGGCTTGTAGTTTCGATTTGCCTGTTCTTGAGTATTTGCATTTACAATTTGCCTCTCTTCCGCATCCTTTTCGATGAACGTTTCAAATCGGTTGTTTAGCGGTAGTTTGAATTTTTCGACGTTCGATCTTACTTATCAGCAGTTTTTCTGCTTTTGGACTATCCCTTTTCCGTTTTACTGTAATATAGCGATCAATGCCAGTTTGTGTCAATTGAACATTGCGTTTAGTGCTCTCTTTAAGGTTTGTGTCGCTACTGTGTATTTCTGGGAGTTTATTTATCGGGTCGTCTACCACTTCGGGTTCCATATTCAACATTGAAGTTGAAAATGATCGTTTAACAGAACTTGCGGTAGACGGTTTTATAGGTGATCTTGTCTCCATACCTCCTTTTAAGAAAGGATTGTTAAATTCCATAAAGATCCTTTTACTTCCGTCAACCGTACTGGATGAACCACCCGCTAGACTGACAACTTCAGTGGTATTGCTTTTAGATGTATATGGTGTAGTAACCAAGCTTTGAATCACTACATCATTGCGGTCGCTACATCTCGACGACTGGGAGCCCGCTTGCTCACTCCCGAGAGTCACCGGTACTGGGCATCCGATTCCCTGCACCGTATCTTTGTTTTGGTTGGTTAACTCCATTGAATATATAGATTCTGGGTTCCTTCCCTTAGCATTTTATACCTACTGCCAGGTTTTTACAGCCGCTCCTAACATGGAGAACACACACTGGAAAAATCCGCCCCTAACATGGAGAACAGACGCTTCAGTATTTGCCATGGGTATTTCCCTCTCAAGGCAAGTAGCTTGGGTTTTACCGCGCCCGTGCCCGCGAGGTTATACTTTTAGCGTTACCCAGGGTGCAACGCAAGGAGCTTGTATAACCAGCGCACCCCTAAGAATTCCAATTTCCGTTAAAATTCGGAAAACATTACAACCTGTCATTTCTTACTCACACATTTGTGTGGGTTGGACTTATATTGAAGCAAAAAAAAAATCTCTGGTTGGAAAATGAAAAAGGGATATTGTTACCACTTTCGGGCGTTCAATATATATTCGAACTTGATTTTGCAAATAAAACACTCAGCGATTTTCAAGTTACGAACTTTATTTTCCAACATCTTTAATTTCTACAGCAATTCTCTTATTTCATTTGTTTACTGCTCCCTAATTCGTTTTTATTGTATTCACTTTAACTGTTCATTTTTACTGTTCACTACTTTTCGACTTGAACTAAATTGCTCGCGCTTATATACTTTGCCTATCGCTGTTCCAGATTATTCCTTTTATTGTATCTAGCCGATGTCTGCGTATTGCAATTGTAAATCACTTTCATGTAATTGTGCTCGCGAATATTCACGTCATCATCTGTTGATGATTAACGCCCGTCTTTAATTCCAGTATTTTCAATGATGATTATCGCCGCCGAAAACAATTGCTTACGTTATCTTCAAATTTCCCTTCACATAGAACGTTATTCTAAAATCCAAATCTCAACTTAGTCTGACAACATCGATGACGTTAAGAATTATAATCACCTCAATAGAATTATGGATTCTGACAAGATTCAAAATTACGACCTTTGGGTTCGTAACACTTTGTAGTCGTCTATGCCTTAACCACTCGGCCACCAAAAGTTATACGTATGTAGATAAGTATTCATAGCACTACCCCCACCTTAAATATGTTCGTCCGAAACAGACGGGTCCCATTTAAAACGCGATATTTTAAAACGCGAATTATCAAAACGCGATATTTTAAAATGCGATATTTCAAAACACGATAGAGTACAAAACGCGATATTTCAAAACGTCATATTTCAAAACGTGATACGGTACGAAACGCGATATGGTACAAAACGCGATATTTCAAAACGCGATATTTCAAAACACGATATGGTACAAAATGCGATATGGTACAAAACGGGAATTTAGGATCGGGTTATATCAGTCGGGTGAAGGGGAAATTTAATTTCAGTTTATAGGAATTTAAAAATCGATAGGAGCGAGAGTATATAGGATCGGTATAAATCGGGTCGCTACGTTCCGGTCGCTTCGCAATGCACATTCTGTACCATAACGCGTTTTGAAATATCGCGTTTTGTACCATATCGCGTTTTGTACCATATCGCGTTTTGAAATATCGCGTATTGAAATATCGCGTTGTGTACCATATCGCGTTTTGAAATATTGCATTTTGAAATATTGCGTTTTGTACCATATCTCGTTTTGTCATATCTCGTTTCGAAATATCGCGTTTTGAAATATCGCGTTTCGAGCGGATCCGGAAACAGACACATCTATAATGTATCGCTTTAGAGTATCGTTCTGCACGACTCTCAGTCTACCTTCAAAGCGTTCTTGTATCCTATAAACATAGTCACTAATCTTTTTGATAATTTTATCCTTGTCAAAAAGATCACAAGATCGCCCAGATCTTAGACCTTTCTAATCTCGTTGTGTATATCTTGAGGTCTGCTTGTCCGCTTTGCGGAGTTCAGCCATACTAAGTCATCTCGTCGAAAATCGGCAAATCTCCCACTCTGGTCGTAATGCGCTTCTGATATATTTCTGGCGTTCGTGCTGTTGCTCTCTACTACGGATTGATTTTGGCCCGTTTCGTCGTCGTTCATCAGCTACGTTATTTTTGCGATCTGTTACTGCTTGTCAAATTATTTGTAGTCTTTCTAAACGCTTTTCACTATGATCCTTTCTCTGCCTTGTATTCCAGCTTCTCAACTCTAATTCATGCCATCTTTGACTATTGACTCATCAAGCCCCTGATCCTTCCTCTGCCTTGTATTCCAGCTTCTCAACTCTAATTCGTGCCATCTTTGCACGACCCTCCATCGCGGCCTTCTGGATCGCTCTCTTCGGGAATCAACTCCTCATGCCGGACTCATCCTTGTTAAGCTTATTAGAATCTTCTGTTAAGCCTCTCCCAAGGATTGTTGTTTCAGTTGATAAGCCAATCCGCCGCTTCTTTTTCTTGGCCATGAACTTTCTTTAAGCCATTCTCTTTTACGCTATTGTAGCTGGAATCTTGCGTTTCTTTCTGGACTTGGTTGTTTCTTGAACCCTCTGTAGTTTTCTCTATTCCCGGTGGATGTTTCACGCGCCAATTTCATGTTGCGTACCTCGGGAATCGCAGGCTTACCCCATGTGTTCTCACCTGGCTCAACACTTGATTATTGTTATTTTCTCTGACTCCATCCAATAGATTTGTGTCCTCTCTTATTATCTCCTTTATATTAGTGACGTCCTCCGAATTCAGCTTGACCAATTTTACTTTGAGGTCAAACTTGCTCTAGCTGCGACATATTCTAAAGCTAACGCCAATACTTCATGCATAGTTTTACTTCTCGTATTCGTTCTTAAATGAAGTTTCAGGTGGTCGTCCTTAACAGCACTGATAAACGCGTCCATTGTAAGTCCGTTCAACACATTGCAGGTGCCTTGTCATATCTTTACCGCGCTAATTCCGTTACTTCTCTCCAGATCTTCCAAACTTTCCCCACGTAGTTTCCGTTTGCTTTGCTTGAACCTTGCATAATTCAGTCATGATCCGTTCATAGCTCCTTTCTATTACGGATACGGTTTACAAGGCATCTGAAGCTTTCCTACGAAGAGTCCTAATGATTGTGTTGAGCTGCTTTCCAGCGCCCCAACAATTATGCTGCACTGCCGCTTGCAACTGCACTTTAAAATTTTCAAATTGGATCTCACCATCGAATGTCGGAGGTTTGAACTCCTTGAAGTAGCCTTCGACTTTCACCTCCAGAGACTCTAATTCTCCTCTTAGCTCTTGGAGATCTTAGGCGTGTTAAATTTGGTTGAGCTTCTGGTTTAACTCAGTAAACCGCCTACCTTGTTCTTCCAATTGAGTACTTTGTTCTTTACGTTATTTGCCTCCTCCGTGCGAAGTTGATCTAATTTAGCGCTTTGCTCTGCATGCAATTGTGCACTTTGCTGCTCGAATTTAGCAGCTTGCTGTCCTAATTTAGCACTGAATTTAGCGTCCATTCTCTTTAGTTGAAGGAAAAGAGCCTACATCATGTCTCCCATGTCCAAGGCGGTTTTCTGTTGCTCGGGAATAGGCGGCTGTACTGATATGATTGTATATTGTTGCTCCATCGCTCCAGTTTCCGAATTTTCAACTTATTATTCCCAGGCCTGAACTTTCTGCTCGTCATTTTGGGTAACTTGTGGAATCTCTGATGGCGCTCTGCAGTCTCGAAAGCAGCTTGCTCTTATTGCCTTCGGTTGAAAGCCCGAGGCAGTTTTTCCCTCAACTGCTGTGATAGTTGTTTAGGTTTTTTAACCATTACTGGTATTTGCAAAATCCAACTTCTGACACCAAATGTTACGAATTTCGGGCGTTCGATATAGATTCGGCCTCAATTTTGCAAATAAAGCACTCAGCGATTTTCAACTTACAAACTTTATTTTTCAACACCTCTACAGAAATTCGTTCTACACTAATTCGTTTTTACTGTGTTCATTTTTACTTTTCAACTTGCACAGCTCACTGGTTAAAATTACAATTGTCCCTGTTTGAGGTTACTCTTTATTGTAGCTGGCGATGTATGTATTTTTCAATATTGTAAATCACGTTCATGTAGTTGTGTTCGCGAATATTTACATCATCTTTTCACCTGTCTTGATGATTAACGCCCATTGGTAATTCCAGTATTTTCGATGTTGATTATTGCCGCCGTTTACCATTCACATAGAATATCATTCTAAAATCCAAATCTCAATCAGTATTGGAGCAATACTTGATCTGACAACATCGATGAAGCTAAGAATAATAATCGCCTCAATAAAATTATGGACTTTGACAACGAACTCGCGACCTTTGGGTAAGTAACACATGGTGGTTTATGCCTAAACCGCTTGACCACCGAGTGTTAGACGTCTGTAGAGTAGAATTCGTAACAATATTTTTAATTTATCTTTAATTTAAATCTTCAGGTTCAAAGAAATATGAATTTAAATGAAAATAACTAAACTATTTTGTTCCTCAAAATTAAAATTTTAAATATCATAATTTTAAAAGAAAAAAATTAAAGATGAAACAAGTTGATAATTTCAATAAAAACCAAAAAGAAATTCGTGTAATTTTTCAAAATGTTCAGAAATTTGTAGTTTGAGTAGCCTGCCTAGATGATATTCTGGTGTAGGCCAAGCTCTTTTATTCCGCGGTTGAATCGATGAAAATTTGACTAAATTTGAAAACAAGGGAAACTAGTCCTGATGTCATGAAACTCGTTTAACCTTTTCGAGTTCAAAAATACACAATTGTCTATACGCGCGGGAAAAGTGTTAAGTAGATCATATGGTGATCCTGAGTGTTTCGAGTCCTGGAAGTCGGCCAATTTAAATGAAGTTTGCAATTTTTCAATCGAATTGGATAAAGCTTGTTTTATTTCCAATTTGAATAGGACTAAGCTATTAACAAACTGCTTAAGGTGAAACTCGGATTGTCTGATAAACATGGAATTTCAGTATAATCTATACGCATGAAGTTCTGGCAAATTACCTATTTGAATGAAACTAAGTCATTTCTCAACCGTTTGAGATGGAACTCATTTTCATATGATTAGAATTGTAACCCGTGTGATTTTCGGATGTGTTTCTTTAAAATTGCAAATTTGATTAGAACTAAACTATTTCTCGACGGATCAGGGCGGAACACGGTATGTGAATACAATTTAAATCGAGCTAAGCGATTTTACTGAGTAGGTTCAAACTCGGTTTATTTAATCCAAATAGAAACACAAGAGCACAAAATCCAATTTTTATGGTGAAGCTCGAATTGTATAATATGAGTTCCAAATGTGATTGTGGAAAATACCGATTTAAATGGCACCTATAGTTTTCTCTGGGAAAAAGAAATTTGAGAAAAAAGTTACATTTTCTGTTTTAATCTGTATTTCCTATTGCAGGTTGGAATAACAATTGATTTAACGATTGACATGATGTAGGTAGACTACTTAGTCGAGAAAAGATTTGTCGCTTAACAAATCGTAAATTTTTGTGTCTTAGGAGTTTATATAAATCTGTAAAGGCCTATATTTACACACATTTTTGTTTTAAAACTTTAAACGCAAAAAATAATAAACTGAACCACATTTAAATTAAAAGACAGCCTTTTCGTTGTTTCCCTATCACATTACAAGGACAGCACCCAATTTCTATGTGGTAATTCTTTGCTTCGCCTATAGGTTTGCATAATCTCACCTTCCTTTCAACTACGTATGTTGCTAGGAAGTCACGAACACGTTATCAATCAATCACACAAAATAATTTATGGAACGAGGTCCATGCGTTTTTGTTGAACGTCATTAAATATTCATTGCGCACGTAATGAATCTTTTCAAAATCGGTCCGAGTTCGTTACTTTTTAACTTTTACTTTCTAATGTTTTAGAAGTTATTATCTGTATAATTGTTTTCTGGGAGGACTTTCGAGCCCATTGTGGATGATTATTTAAGATCCCGAGTCACATACTTCTATGTTTTTCGTGTCTATCTAAAATTATAATCTAACGAGCAGCCACAATCCATCCCGATAAACCTAATTGCATTACTGTTTAAATTCGCAGTAAAATGAACAAATTTATTGCGCATTGTATTTTTGTGTATTTGAGAGAGATATTCTTATATATACCTGGCCGAATTCTAGGACCTCGCAATCAAAATTCATGTTAGTATCCCAAGTCTATCGCAATGAACTGAATTTCGTTAGGTTGCCTTTTGAAGTGTCTTGAGTTCCACTCAGTATTCCGAGAACATTGCGATTCACACTAGAGTATCAATTTCACATTTTTTTCCAGTTACCATTTATACCTTTCATCTAATCCAAGTCGGGAACGAAATGACCAGGCCCATCTAGCCGATAGTGCGACAACAACTTCGCAAACAATGTCACGCAACCGTTGCTTGAGTTAGAACAAATTTGGGCCGAGATTCCCCCCGCATGCCACTATGCCTCATTTTCCAGCAATATGCCCTTTCAAGCATGCCTAGTACCTGGCTAAGATTCGATGGAGATTCCAAATCCTTCAATGAGATGTAGCGCCAGCAAAATAAAATAAATTCTGATTTTCTCCTTAAATACAAATTTTCTGATAGGGTTAATTTTCCAATTTCGAAAAAATTATTTTCAAGTTCTTGAAAGAATGAAAGAAAACTATTTAGCCGTAAGCCAAATTCAGTGAGTAGGTATCTTAATTACAAATTAAAACTCGCTTCTGGTGTTCTCTAAAACAGGATGATGCGAGAGTTAGGATAGAGTTGAAAAGCTTTCCTAAATTGTATGGCTGAATCACGGAAGATTGATTCCGCAAGCCTGCTTGTCCAGTTCTTTGCAGAATTGTTTAATTTATTGGGTATAAGTTCATGTAATACCCATGTTGCAACCAGACACGGCCAACGTCATTCGAATTTTCACGAGTTCGATTAAACTTTAAAAACTTATAATTATTAGAAAAATTCCCCCTTCTAAACTCTCGAGATTTTATTATTCAAATAAATCACGCAAATTACGATCACATTTTATAAGTCTTACAAATATTTATTTTAGCGGTTACTCTTGACAAACTTTACTCAAAAAAAAAAAATAAACCGCATTTCTTTAAAATAATTTTCTTATGTAATCAACAATTCAACCAACAACAACAATTTAAGTGGGAATATTCCAAGTTGAAGAATTTTCATCGCACACATGCAAGCAAACAGCCCAAAAAAATCATTCATCGAAATTTTTCATTTATGTTGATCATGATGATGATGGTTAACAAAAATAAAATGTAAAAAGTAACAAAACGATAAATTGCATTTACTCGTACAATATATGTATATACGAGGGTCGATCAATAAGTATCCGTGTTAGGAATGAAGACGCAAGTTTTTTATTTTTCAACGTAATCTCCTATTAGGTCGATACACTCGTCGATCACAACAGAAAAAAATCGCAGTGAGCCAGGTCGGGCGAGTACGTGTGGCCGGCCGCTCATCATCAAAAATAAATGTACGACTACGTTTAAATTCGTTGAACCAGTATCTCACGGTTGTCATAGCTGGTGACGGTTCCCAATAGGCAGCATCCAATTTTACTTTTATTCCTTCGCATGTTTTTCCACTTGAGTTAGAAACACGAGTGATGCAACTGACAGATGACATTACACAGTGGTAATGTCAACTTCCCTCAGCAACGCCATCTGTTTTCAAACACGGGTACTTATTGATCGACCCTCGTATAAACGAGGAAAAATACCTCATTGGGTTAAAAGCATAAAAATTTCTCAGAAACTGAAAATGAAATGTAAGATAAAATAAATAAGATGACAAAATGTACAATACATTAATTACATGGAAAAGTTGTTGTGTTCGATCGCAATATTTTTAATTTTTATTATAAACGATCGCACAATTTCACGTTTTTATTATTTCATTGTACATAGTGTATAACACCTTGACCGACAGTCTAGATTTTTCGCGATTGGATGGAAAATTTATTCGTATCGAGGAGAGACTACCTTCTTAATATATCATTATCACGAATTTTATTGATCTTGTTATAAAAAATTTCAATTAATGCGTTAAATACATCAATTTTGGCCAGACAACTTGTTTTAATCTTTAAAAATATTGGTGGTTAACAGCAATGATTCTTTTTATTATTATTTAAAAAAATATTAAGAAAAAAAAAAACAAGTTTTTTACGGAGACATGGATTTTTTTGTTGTAAGACAACGACGCATCATAAACATAAATTTAATGATACATACTTTAAAAAGAATCGCAAGAAATTATGCATTGATTGTTTTTTAGCTGACAGACGACGACTATACGTATACTTACTACACTTTTGATTGAACAAAAAATTATGTCGGTTTTAAATGTTGCCAAGGTTTTGTCAATTATTTGCGCGCAGATTCCTTGAAAAATAAAAGGAAAAACCACATGTCACGAACGAAATCATAATTTATGATTTAAATTATTTTAATTGTACATGGTTGTAAAGTAAATCATTAAACAAATAATATGAAAATGAAATAGAATGGCAAAAACGACGCGGAAAAAGAAAAGAAATTTCGAAACTGATTTGTGGATAAAGTTTTT
The DNA here is from genome assembly GCA_947310385.1 of Nephrotoma appendiculata. NCBI lineage: Eukaryota > Metazoa > Arthropoda > Insecta > Diptera > Tipulidae > Nephrotoma > Nephrotoma appendiculata. The sequence continues at coordinate 303,552,379 of OX371223.1, forward strand.
CAATGAGCAATGTCAAAACCCTTAGCAAACCAAATAAAACTGTCAATTGGAGTTTTTTTCTTTTCATTATCATATAAATGTTTTCTCCAAATATGTTGGTTACATGTAGGAGATATTGAGATGTTGGCCAGTTACTGAAAATAATTTATATCACCACAAAGACTCAAAAAATAATAGAGCAAATTCTAAATAAACATTAACTCTTCCAGGTATTAGTTGTAAAAAAAAGAATTGAAGATAAAAAATTCGAAATCGATATTCCTAAAAACAAATAAATATTGTCACTCTAAGGAAATTTTACAAGTGTTTTTCATTAAAGCAATTTAATTCAATTTTTTTATAAGTGATAAAATTTAACAGTAAGGCTAAAACATGGATTTCAACCATTATAGCACAGGTCTTCCCAAAATTTCAACTGGACCCTAGCTACTCGCACTAAAGAAACAACCTTTTTTGGTTGTATATGTTTCTGAGATATTGGCACGAAACTCGGAATTATTCATATGTCAGCAAAAACTCAAATGTACGGGCCAAATTCTAATCGATAAAGCGCGATTTACATGATGAAAAAATGTTGGCCAGCAAAAAAAGAAGAGTTTGGTATATTACAATTTTCGTGTGTATTACAAGAAAAGAATACCATCGTCCAAAAATTTTGCTGTGCGTTTTTGTCTTTTTTTTAGCAAATGCTGCCATAAAATAAAAATACTGCTATAAAATATAATCGACCCGAGTATATTTTATGGTAACAAAAATTATTTATGGCAGTTTATATTTCTTTATCTATTCAACTAATGCGAAAATTTATATTGTGTGCAGCTCTAAACACACAGCAAATATTTTGCTGGGACAACATTTTTTCATCATGTAAATCGCAAATCGTATCCGAATTTCCAATGTAGAATAAATATGAACTTGGCTACTAAATATTCGAAGTATTGGTTACCCGATATACCGCGACAAAAACGCAAGCGAATTCTGTCTGTGTTATATTCTATTAGAAAGAGAATTAAACATAATCAAACACTATGTGGACAGTTCACTTCATGAAGAAATTGGACATGGCGTCGTATACCTCCGGGGGCACAGAATACATATTAAACATTTACAATACATAAGTACATGAATTTAAATTACATTGGGCGAATCCAGACGCGGATTCCTTTGAGACCTGTTTCTGGTCTCAAAATACCATTCGCGTTCACACACAAATCTCATGAGGCTCCGGGCCTCGATAATCAAATCATTTTTAATGTCCTCGCATAATTCACCCAATATAATTCATCGAAAAAAATTTACATCAAAATATAAAGTTAAACATATTATAAATAAAACCAACTTATTATAAACACATTAAAATTATAGCCGTGTTTTATTATTCGAGCACTATCCGGCGCCAAATGGCAATTTTCTACTGAAACTGCAGCTATTATTCACTAGTGTCGCTGGACTATAAAAATTAAAACTAAATTCATCAATAAAACAAACATTTATCACCTGAAACATACTAATTGGCATTTATTTTGACTTGATGTTATAAACAAGAATTCAAAAAATTTAGCTCGTTTATATTTTTTTGGTACCTTCAAAATACATACAACGAAACACGCGAAAACGCGTGAATGGACCGTAATGATTTAACATACGGTTTAAAATCATTTTCCTCTAACCACAGTGGGTCACAGCCAAAATGATGCAAGTCATTTTTATTTTTCTTAAAGTAAATATCCAAAAGACAATTATAAATATCCATTTTTTATTTACATTTATTATAAGCTTCAGAATTAATTGTTAATTTCATAAAACAAAATAAATATAAAATTTCAATTTACTATATAACAAAATAGTAATAAAAATAAAAATGTCTACGTAAAAACGTGTCACATCTAAAACGATGCAGTTTTAAAAATTCTACAAAAAAATAAGTCATATGTTTGTAACTAATATTACACATTGTAAAATTAATTTATTAATATTGGGTAGAATATCCATTTTGTTTTAGCACCGCTTTGAGTCTTTTTGGCATCGAATCTACGAGTTATTTCATGTACTCTGGAGTTATTTTACTCCACTCTTATAACAATGTCCTTTTTAACCCTTTCGATCCGGAAAATAAATACTCTAGAATGTAGATTTTGAATTTTATTGATCAAGAACTGTTAAATAAAGTACATTTCGGTTTCTTTACCGCTCATTTATGTTAGGCGGTAGCGGTAACGACTGGGACATATAAGTCCCAACCGGTTTCTTTAGCGGGACATTTGAATCTCGAGTTATTGTCACTTCCCATTTAAAAATACCCCAGAGTCATTTGACTCTTCTAAAATGGTTCGAAATTCCTCTTCGGTGTATGCTCGTCGCTTTATGTGGCTGTTACAATATTAGGAAAATAATTTATACGAATAGTTACTGTAATTTGATAAATAAAAAAAATATACCAAAAATACCGAGTGGGACACCTGTATCCCGTCTGCTAAAATTTGAAAATTCAAGTGTAATTAAATAAAATAATAACACTTATACTCTTTCTTGTATCCACACACGACAGTATTCTATGAAGCTTTTGGCAGTAAAAATACCTAGTTTTCACCACTATTTTTGACAAAAACCTACATGCAATGTAATCACTTTCATCATTTGAACCAGACTGAACAGGTACAGAGAAAAATATTGCATCTCTTTTTGCTTTTGATTGATAAATTGATAATAAATCACGAACTGGGACAAATTTCAATAATTTCTGATGTGTATTTTTGATTTTAGAGCTGATAGAATAATCACCGAGACATATGTGTCCCAACAGGATCGAAAGGGTTAAGTCCGCCACATTATTAATCTCTTAAATCAGAAAATAATTTCGCTTTCAAGTTTAGACCATAAGTTTGCAATAACATTGACGTCTGGTAATTGGGCAAGTGTTTTCATGACATGAGGAGTATTCCAAATGAGCCAACTTTGAACAATTCGGGGTTTGTGTTTCGGATCATTGTCCTGGTAGAACCGAAAATGATCCTTAATATTTAATTTTTCAGCATTTTCCCCCATATTTCTTTTAAGTATGTCTAAATATACATTTTTATTCAAATTGCCTTCGATAAACTCTAAATTTCCTACTCCGGAAGACGCTTATAGCCCGTAAAATAACATGGCCTCCACCGTCAGTGCTTTGTAAATTTTTAGCTGCTAGCTCCGTATTAGTCTTGCTCCATACATATTTTCTTCCGTCTGATCCAAAAAGGTTAAATTTACTTTCATCAGCAAATAAAACTGTGTTCCAGAATGTGTCATCTTTGTTTTTATGGTCTTGGGCAAATTTAATTGTAACCGTACGATTAACTTCACTGATCTATGGCTTTTTCCGCATTGTTCTACCATGAAAATTTGGTTGTCTTAATATTCTGCGTATTTTTTCTGGATGACATTTTTTATGTAATTATTTTCAGCCTCCTCGGCCCACTTTGGAGCACTTAATTTGGGGTTTTCTTTCATTTTTCGGACAATCCATCGACAATCTTTTCCGGTCTACATAAAATTTTGTTTTTGTGTAGGAAAAATACCGCTATTTTCCAAACAAAGAGAGTGCATCATTTTAGCTGTGACTTGTTTTTACGTGGAAATTTTGTTTTTTGTTACTTTTTTGTTATAAATTGAAATTTTTTATTTTTTTTGTTTTTTGAAATTAACAATCAATTTTAAAGCTTATAATAAATGTAAATTAAAAATAGATATTTATAATTGTTTTTTGGATATTTACTTTAAAAAAAATAAAAATGTATTGCATCATTTTAGCTATGACCCACTGTACTACTACTATCCATACACGGTCTAGTTCACCTTATACAGGGTCTTTCAATTCACACGTTTTGTTAAAAATATTAACAGTGGTGACCCACACAATGGGGGTCAATTAAGTATTTAAACACCAAACAAATTCTAGATATTTAAGTAACTAATTCTGGATAATTCGACAGATTGTTTTAATAAAATAAAACATAAAATTATTGTTGAGTTTATTCAACAATTAGAGAAAAATGAAGCCCCATAAAGTATTTGAACACTTGGATTTGACTCTCATTTTTATTTTTTTAATTCTCTTTTATATTTGACCATTTATTGTATGCATTCCTTTTCCATGTATTACAGCCCGCAAAGGCTCCGCAGTGACTCCACTAAATTTTTAAACATTTCGATAGAAATGTTTGCCCACTTCATTTTGAGTGCATTTATCAGGCCTGCTTTGTTTTTTTTTGTTGTAATTTCAGTTTCACCACATAAAATTTGTGAAAAAGTTGTTGCGACAAACTTTGTGCACTAACATAAGGATCCGCCCTCACTGCCCTTAATATGTCCCTTTCTTCTCGCACGCTAACCACTTTTAGTTTTCTTATTTCTTAGTCAGCCGTTCCACACGGGATTTCAAATGAAGCAGTTTCATCTTCGTTTCTTTCTCCGTTTACCTATGATACCGGTTTTAATTGCGACTCATTTTTCAACAAAAATGTTTTCTGTGAAGCAGCTTCAACACAAATAGAAATGAAATAAAAAAAATGTAATGCCATTAAATTTTATTTTTTGCCAAATTTTATTTTTGAGAGAGCAGAATAAAACAATACAAACAAATTTTGTGTTTAAATATAAAATAAGGGTTTAAATTAGCAATAAAAATCTATTACGACTTATTTTGAAGCGTGAATCAATGCTTCATTTGACATCCCGTGTGGAATGGCTCAATAACATATCGTACTGTGGTGTGTAACCTTTTTTATCAAATTTCCAACTTGTCTCAAACTTTTTCCTTCTTTATAATAGTAAATTATTATTTCCTCTACACTTTCGTTTAATTCCGCTTTTTTAGGGACATTTCTAAAAACTTCGACTGTACGTCCACACTTTACAAAGGTTTTTACTTAACCGAATGCATATTCATTCAATACAAAAGACGCAAAAAATTGTATTATTTAGAATTCACAGATAAAGAGGAAATGTATACAAATACTTTGTTGGAGCTAATTAGCGTAACGCATACATCTATTGGCACTGTATAATTTCAATGCAGCTATTGGCACTACCGGGATATCCATTCATGGTTCGATACAATAGAACTTTTTTAAAGGATCACGAATTTTATGATATATTAGAAGATCCATCAAGAATTTTTAATGGAGACGAGACGAATTTTGTTATATGTCCTAAAACTAAAAACGTTTTAGCAGCGAAAGGCTCTCGAAATGTATATGAAATCGACAAAGGATTAGCCAAAACAAATTTAACGGTCATGTTTACATTTTCTGCTGCCGGAGTGTTAACACCTCCAATGATAATCTACCCATATAAAAGAATACCAGAAGAAATTCGTAGATCTTTGCCTAAGGGATGGGGAATAGGAATCAGTGATAACGGGTGGATGACAAAACAAGTTTTTTATGAATATATATCAAAGGTTCATCTAACGTTACCTGTTAATGAGCTGTGTGTAAAACTACAAATTATTTTAGTAGCCTTATACCCAAATGCTACCAGAATACTATAACCAACTGATGTGGCAGCATTCAAACCGTTGAAAACGTGTTGGAATCGGAAGTTTTTAGAATGGCGGCACAATAATCCTAGTGATTCTTTAACTAAAGAAAAATTTGATGATATTGTGGAAAGTAGTGTGTGTAAGGAGACTCTTCAGAAGGGCTTCAGATCATGTGGCCTCTTTCCATTCAACAAATTTGCCATTAATTTATCGAAATGCTTAGGAAGGAATTCGTCTAAATCTACATACGACAGTCAACTAAATCTCAAATTACAGGACGATGGATTTCAAACGCTGTGTGGAGCAATCGGTGATAACAAAATTCAACTATTTGAAAGCATTGGGCGAGGTGAACTTCAAAAAGATAGCTTCAATGAAGATTTCGTAGTTATATGGTTTATGTGACAAGTTTAGATCCAAAAGAAAATTAAATTTAAGTATTTCAGGCAAATCAACTCAAACGTACGTTGAATATCAGAATATAGAAACCTCAGAAATTGATATCAGTACTATCGACGATTTTTTTATAATCGAAGATCCGCTCAGTACGGCAAATAACAAAATTATAAATATTTCTATTGTCATTACCATTCAATATTCCGCAGAACTACAAACGGGGACATGTATAACTGTTCCTTCGCAAGCCACCAAGGCAATTGATGATTTTCTATCTTGGCCAGAGACTCCCTTGAGAAAAGATTGCAAAACGAATAAAATAAACAACCCATATGTGGTTATTTCGCCGCTCTGGATCAAACAGGAACAACTTGGAAAAAATGGATTGGAAAAAGAAAACCGCAAAATTTTACGAATTAAAAATAAGGAGTTAAAAAATGCAAAAAAGCTATGTAAAACGAAACGCCCACGCAAGGAAAATGCAAATTCTAAACAGTTTTCAAGTTCGGCAACGTCTACAAACGTGTTGGTTGCAATTGAAAATTCAGGTCACAGTATTAGTAAAGGAAATTGAGATATAAGAATCTGCGAACAGTTAAATATTCATAGCAATAATAAAAGTTTTCTAGTTGAGACTCCGGATTTTAATGAAACCATTGTAGAACCAATTATTAAATTCAATGAAATGGATGAATCTCCTGGAAGAAGAAATTATCAGTGTGCCAATAAACGTAAATTTTTGGAATGCCAATTGTGGTATAATAAAATTCATATTGTAATAAAACTGTTTTCAATACAACCAATAACGATTTCTATATGAGAATTGCTTAACCCTAAGCTTCTTAACAAGAGACTGACAGTCTCTGTTTTTTTAATTGTCGTATACATTTCCAACACTCTTTTCGTTGCACATGAAAGTTCTCTCTAATCTCAATTTACCGGTAATTTTACAAGGACAAGTGTAAAAAAATAGTTTTGTAAAATAACCCCGTTACTTTTTCGCGGTTTTGTTTTACATAAATTAAACAGAGCCTCTAAGTCTCTATGCTATTTAATACAAATATAATATAAATTTCGAAGCTTCTGAAGTTGAGGATGAAATAGACCACTCTGACACTGAAGATGAAATATCAATTCCTGCTCCAAATTTTATAGATAGATTGTTCAATACGGAATAAGATTAAGTTTGTTCAGGCGAGAACAGGTGGTTGATGATACGTGGATGATGTTATATCATACGTGGAACTACAAGGTGCTCCTTCCAACCGGATATAACATTGAAAACGCAGTGGGTTATTTTAAATTGTTTATAACTGATTCAGTTTGCAAAATTATTATAAAGCACACCAACGCAGAAGCAAATAAAATGTTAGGTGTAAATAAAAAATTGTAGAACTTGGATGAGAACGAGTTGTATGCGTTCATGAGTCTGTTGATTAATGCTGGACATTTAAAATGGAACAAAAAAAAAATTACAAATTACAAATAATTACAATTAAATTAAATTAAATGTTTCTTGAATTCGTTGTACGGATCGCAAATTTTCAAAGCCACCATGGCTGTTTCTCGTTTTGAGAATATATTGAGCTTCTTACGCTACGATGACAAATCAACAAGAAGTGAAAAAGAAAAGACGGATATGTTCTGCCCCATTTGTGATGTATGGGAAGCCGTAAATAAAAATCTGGGCAAATTTTACATACCATCAGAAAATTTGACAATTGATGAACAAATGATGCCTTGCAGAGCTCGTTGCTCAATAATTCAATATATGCCCAAGTAAACCGGATAACTACGGCGAACAAATTGGTTGGATTTACGATTCCAAAACTGCATATCCACTAATGGGCATATCATATACATACAGACAAGTAAGGCAATACCAGAGCGGTTGGTTAAGTGCAAAATATTTGTTGATCGTTTGTGCACGCCATTTTTTCGAACAAATCGGAATATTACAATGGATAACTGCTTTACCAGTATTGAATTGGCAGAAAGCTTATTATCGAATGGATTATCTGCCTAGATTTTTTACCAAATAAAACGAGAGAAATAGGATCAACACTATTTGGATTGAAAAAGTCATTTACAATAGCATCATATGTTCCTAAACCTGGGAAGGCTGTTTTATTTTTATCATGTATGCACCACAATGCCGAAATTATAGTTGAAAGCGATGAAAAACTAATATCAGCCATAAATAAATGTTATAGTGAAACAAAGTGAGGTGTCGATACCCATGATCAGATGGTTCATGAATACATGATAAAGATAAAGACGAACCGATGTCCTTTTTCATTTTTAGTGATTCTTCTAGATGTATAAAATATCGCAACAAGCATTATATGATGCAAAAAATTTCCTAATTGGAATTCAAAAAACTCAAATAAAAGAAATTTGTTTCTAAGGTCTCTTGGCAAGGAATTAATTACAACATTGATAAAACACGAACCAATAATCCAAAACTTCAAGCCGGGAGTCGCCAAGCAATATTGAAATTATTGAGACATGTACAAGACATAGGCGACGAAGTTACGGGTCCAAGTTCGTTAATACTGCCAAGCATCGGAGATACCACCTATGTGTCCATATGCCAAAACAAGAGTGCAAAAACAATCTTGTGTAACCTACCAAAAGAGTGTATGCAATCAGCATTCAACATCAACTCTTCAATGTCTTCAATGCAATGATAAATGAATTATCCTAAATGTACTTGGGAAAGTGTTTTTTTTTTTTTTAATTTTCTTATTTTTAAATAAATGAATTGTTTTTTAAAAACTAATATTTACAGGCAGTTACAATATAGAGACTGAGAAGCTCTTGTTAAGAAGATTTGTTATAAAATATGTTAAGAGGATTAGGGTTAAGAGTGCCAATAGTTGCATCCGTTACGCTATCTATTTTTTATTAAATTGCAAGGTGTAATAATGCGAAAAGCTAAATTACTTATTACTGTTTGCTCATTATGTTGAATATGAGAACATTTTTATTCGTCCACCCAGTCTTTTTAACTTAAGAAAAATAAAGGTGTTCAAATACTTAATTAACCCACTGTATTATTCTTTATTGAAATGTAGTGTACTGACTGACTACCTTAGTGACACTTGACCATTTATGGATGTAAAATAATATCTTTATAATGTTCACCACGAGCACGTTTGCAGAAGTTGATCCTTTGGTCGAAATTTTCGTTCACATTTCTTTGCAACACCTTCTCTCACTGTAGCAATATTTTCGCGTGAACGGCCAGAACGAGCACGTGTTGCGGTTGATATATCTACTATTGAAAGTTGAACTCAATTGTTATGCTAAATTTTTAATAACGGGCTCAGATGGGCGATTTTGCCTACCAAAAATAACGCGAATTTTACGAAATGTTGTTTTTACACACCCACCATTTTCATATTGGATTTTTAATATGATTTTGAAGCAAAAATCATTTTACTAAATGGTCAACTTTGCTTACTGATAATTTATAAAAAAAAAACACTTATTAATGGAACTTTTAAAATAGCTACTCTATTAGGTAGAATAGATACTTTAGTTAAAAAAAAGTTATTATTGAAACACCTTGTACATACAAAAACCGATGCACACGCAACAAATTTGTCACCTAACGAAAAAAATTATCTAATCCGTTTAAACATTCTGTTAACGAAAAGTTAACTATACTAAATTCCAGAAACGAGAGAAATATTTTATTTTTGTATCAATACGAAATACTTGGCCTTTATTGAAATTTTAATCAATGAACAGAATCGCTGTAGTTGGGAAATTTACAAGTTTTTATAGCTAGTTTACTAAGAGCCAACAACGGCCTTTAAAACTGCACATTTTTGTTTGAATAATAATAGAAAATAACAAAATCCCCTTCTATAAAATGTTGATTGACATTCATTGTTAAATTTTACATACAGGTGAAATATTGTCCGTCATAAAATCGCGTGATTGTTTTACTACTGTGGCGAACCATTACTAATGGTGAGATAATCACATTTAACCCGGAAAACTTCCCCCCTAAATACTATATATTTCCCAAAAAACGTCCACACAATATTTTTGCGATATGTGTATAGTTGAATCAATCAATAAATATGAACTCCAGACATGCCATGACCAAAAAACTAAAAATGTCATTAAATCTAATAATATTATCAAGAAAACGATAAAATAAATTTGCATTTGCAATTTTTAGGCGGCGGTGCAATGATGGTCGGTTGTTTACTAATTTTACTTCCATATCGTGACTAGAAGAAATTTGCATTTACGGTTTTAGTAATTTATTCTGACTATACAAATCGTAAACACAATATTTGTTTGATTTAACCATTTCTATATAAATAGGGTAGAAAATAATTACATTTTATAAATCAATGATAAATTTTATTTTATAATTTATTTGTCAATCAAATTCAAGTAGAATGTAATTAAGAATGTTAGAAGGAATATATCAAACAAAATGAGAATGGTATATAATTGCTAATGAATGTGTGTGATTGATGAGGTGTATGTGCTGTTATCGGTTAATATTTATTACCTTTCATATAGATAAAATGATTATTAGGAGTAATTAGTTGGTTGCTGATTTGGTTTTAATTGTTAACTAAGCTTCTAGATTAAATATTTTATTCGCAATTGGGGTTGTTGTTTAGTACAAAATAAAATGCTTTTCTAAAATTTACCTGGAGGTAGTTCCCAAGCTCAAGATTGAGTTATAGAATTTCTGTTTCTTTCTGTTTTATTAAAGTTAGGGAGTTTCCACTTCGCATTGCATACGAGCATGCGTATTAGTCATTGGAAAGTTAGATAAGATATAAACCAAGGTGATGAAATTTTTTTTAATAATTACGTGCAATATCTTAGGTTTTATGGAAAAGTTTCAAGTGAGGGTAATCAAGTGCCGCGGAGTGGGTGCACATTTAAGAGAAAGTTGTCCTTTAATAATTTTGAAATCAAGTTTTTTCTATAGTTTGTGGAATTGTGGTGGTCCTGGTTGACACAATAGGAAGTCGTCTATTTTCAAGGGTGCATATTTTGTAATCGTCGTAGCTTTTGGAGTACAGAAGTATCAGGATCACATTTTCATGGATTGGTAAATTTTAAGTCATATTTTGTAAGAAATTTTCCTTTTTTCGAGAAGCACACCCGTGTGCTTAAGGAGTGATTTAGTAGATAGAATGATTTATTTCTATTCATTTCGTGTGAAGAGCATTCGAGTTTGGAACTACAACTTACAAAATAACTTGTAACGAAATGTGAAATAAATTTCCAAATTCCGTTAACAGAAATTGATTATGCAGAGGCCTCGTAGCGGTGATTGTAGCCGGCTAGGCTCATGGTTTGGCGTGGGGTTTTCGAAGCTTACACAATCCTTGAATACACCGCATGAAAGGAATGCAACGAACTTATCTCACGATCGACGGACTTACCTTATACTCATCATCACCAAGGAACGGAACCTCAGTTTAAAACATAGTCGAAGAATTAAATTTTAATAACATTGTATATTTCATGATCAAATTATTTAGAAAAGGAAACAAAATATAGCAGCGATTTAATCACGAACTATGAATTTAAATTAAAATTGACTTTGAGATGGAAAATAAATGAAATATCATCTCCAAAAATAAAAAAAAAATCAGAAGAAAACTATAAACAAAACTTAAACTAGATCCTTAATTACTACCACCACCAGACTGATTAGATCACAAATTAATACTTTTTTTATAGGTTTTGAAAATAATTTAAATTTATGAATAGTACAAACTCGATAAACGCAACCCTTGATAATTGCAATACTCGATACTTGCAACAATGTAAATTTTCCTTAATAAAATTTTAGAATTGCAACCAAATAAAATTTTACCTCGATAATTGCAATTTTAATAAACATTTTATTATATTCAATAAATTTTCCTGTTCAATATCATTAAAAACAAAAGGATTATGGTTGCATGGTAAAATGAAACATTTCAATTAAACATTCGACAAGGTATACAATTCGGATGAATCTGGTTTATTTTAGAGAATTCTTCCAAATAAAACGCTTATTCACCATAAACAAATTTGTGCACCAGGCCGAAAAGTCTCTAAAGAACAGATTATTTTTGGGCATGCACATATCATATGCCCTCGGGCAGTCACAAATTAAAACCTTCTGTATAATCAAAAAAGCTAAACCTTAGAATTGTTGACACATAGGCCTCGGGTAGTCACAAATTAAAACCTTCTGTAATCGGAAAGGTAAACCTTAGAGTTGATGATCTTAGAGTTGTTCAAAGAATAGTTTGAAAAACCTTTTATTACGGATGCAAGAAATTCGGTAATTTGGATTACTTGCTACACTTAACAAAAACTTAAAATATGTTTTTTTGTTGTTTTCGGTCGCTCATTTTTGAAACAAAATGGACTGGAAGAAAAGGCACTCTTATTGTTAGATAACGCTTCCTGACACCCAAAAGTGTATGATGTTTCCTTTTGATGGACTTATACTTATAATGTGCCTTCCATCAAACTATACCGAATTGATTCAGCCGATGTACCAAAATGTAATCAATTTAACCAAATTAACGTTTAATAAAATTTATTAAATCATTTGCACAAGAAATCAAGTGAACACGATTTTGAGACTGCATTCACTTGGGCCTGGGAAAATCTTCGAGTCAGCGAAAAGTTGCTAAGTGTTGGAAACGAATAATGCCGGAATTTGATGATTATGACTCCGAACATGACATCCCATTAATTGTAATCCATAAAAGAGCGACAGAAGAGAGAGCAGAAAATTTTAATCCAATATTGACTTTACTGTATAAAATTTCGCCTAACGAAGTATCTGAACATGAAGTTAACGAGTGGATAACCGAAAACTCCTTACCTTAAGAGATTAACGGGGTGGGGTTAACAAGAGTTGGAAAAGAAATCCGAAAAAGAAATCAAAAATTTGGAAAATGTTCAAGTTAAACATGAACCTACAGAGGACGTTTTCTGAATGTCTCTGAAATAAATTGAATTGTATACGAACGAAGTTATAACTTTCTGTGATTTTTATTTGAACGACACATATCTTTGTTGAAAAATCAACAATTTTCATTAAATTTTTCAATGTTTAACTTTTACTCGATATTTGCAACTTTTCGATTTTTGCAACGCCTGCGAACTTTAATTGGTTGCAATTATCGAGTTTGTACTGTAATTAATTATTTAAATAGTTAAGAAATATATATAGAAAAACAAAATCTTATATTTACGATTAGACACTATGTACAGTGACTCACAGCTTATTTGATCCAGTCGCATTTTATGAACACAATTGTAAATATTTCGCGATATCTTATTTTGATGGTTTTTCTTTTTTTTCTTGTTTTTTGTTTTTTGTTACACGGAACTAATCAACAAATACTAATTTAGCAAAATATAGGAACTTCGATTGCAGGGTGTAATCGCATTAGTGTGTAATCGCATTACTGTGTTACCTCACAACATCTTTGTAGCATCAAAGTCGCTTGTGTATGACTAGGAATATGATGGTGGTTCACACAACAATTTCGATAAATTGGAAGCATCGACTACCTATATCACCATTAGTACATTTAGAGACGGATGCTCAGAAACTTTCCTTTCACACTGTATGCAATTTGTTTAACTGTATCGTGAAACCAAAATTTGTTATTTTTGTTGTCTCGTAATGGAAATATTTTTCTTGGTTTTTATTTTTGTTTTGTTTTACTACGTTTTGTTTCATATGCATTATATCGATACCAACAACAATATAATGCCATAAAAACGAAATACTAACAAGAGTAATTTGACGAAATTTGATGGTATAAGTATGTTTGTGGTAGTGGATCATTTAAGCTGTGAGGTGGTTTTGAGTTGAAATAATGAACTTTTTAATGTAATTTTGATATGCATTAGAATTTTTATTTTATTTTTTGTGTTTTATAATAAAAATAAATATAGCTTTCATATTAAGTTTAGTTTTTTTTGACATCGCGAGATATTTACAATTTTGTTTCATAAAATGCGACTGGATCAAATAAGCTGTGAGTCACTGTACATAGTCGACGCGATGACAATGATGACCGTTGATTGCCTTCCAATGTTGTTAATATACCGTAGCGAAGATAAAATCGATATACACAAATTTGTTTTCTCTTACGCTGGATACGTCACAATGGTGTGGTATTTTTCGTTGCTACTGTTAATTGTACAAATTTTAAATATATATTTTGAGTTGGTTTGTTGTACTATGTAATTGTTGCGTATTAAAAATATTTTATTATAGCGAGTGGATTATTATTATGAATTTGATAAATTCTATTATTAAGATCGTTAGGTTAAAAATGGTTTTATTAAGTTACAAATTATCTTGCGGTTATAACGTTCGAGGCATAATCACTTTGTAACGACCTTGCACTTATGAACGTACTTGGGCACATGTGTTTTATAGAATGTACCGGCTCTAATAACAACTTTAAGGCAAATTTCTACGGTTAAACCGTATTATCATTTAATAAGTGATATTTTTTTTTTTTTTTTGGTTTTTAGTTTTGTCTTTTCACTTAAACACTAAATAAACGTATAACTAGTTAACACTATATAATGCAAGTTATGTAACGATAGAATATATTAGTTCCTTTTGATTATTATTTTTGCATTTTTTTGCATTAATTACTTAGGTCACTCAATTTGAATTCAAATTCACAGAACACACTTCAAGCAAATTTCACGATTCGGTGATTGATCGAGAATATTTTTTTTTTTTTTTTTTATCAAAAATAAAACAAAGCAAGTTGTGTTCTTTCACCAATAAAATAAAAAAAAATCTTTGGAACATATATTAATTATGTTATATACTATTTTAATGCTACTGCACAGATAAAAAATGAGAATATTTATCGCTTAAATTCCACTCTAGACTAATTATTCATCCGCGTTTTTCAAAAAAACTTCCATCATCAAAACTGGTCCATGAAAAAAAATTTAAATAATTTCGCGCCTAAAATCATGTTTTATTATTATGTTTTTTTCTTGCGATTTATTGGTATACAACGATACAGTGCAACGGCCAGGAAATCATGTTGACTGTCATTGCAAACTATTCCATTTATAGAACCTCCCAATTTTGTTATGTCACAGTTCAATTTTCAACACACAAAGCACACTAAACTGTTTGCGTAACACATTTGGTGACTATCAATGCTGCGAATAATTTGACTAAAACCGTAGCTTATTATTGTGGGTTCTCAATAAAGAAATTTGATACTTTTTCTAATAATTTGCGCAGTAAAATTAATTTTTGTAGTGGTCAACAGTCTACTAACACATGTCCTCTGTTGTCAACTCAATCAGACGTCCGCTCTTCATCAAAAACGGTTCTTCGAGCCCGCTTGAATTTCTGATGGTAGTCATCGAGTTGCACGGTCTTTACAAGCGGCATACTTATACGACGAGTAGTTATAAAAAATAGTTTTCGCAACACATTTAAAAAGTTTTTTTTATGCGGTGAATAAGGACCGCATAAAAAAAGTTTCGCGTAGAAAATAACTCAAAACATTACGCAACCTGACGCAATACTTACGCATGTGATGAAATATCAAAAATCGAAAAAACAAAATCCTAAACGACAATTACTAATTAGATTAATCATTCAATTATATTCTAATTTGATAGAACTTATGTAGATTGTACCGAATAAATTTTTTACGCCGCATAAAAAAAAATCGCACAAAAACAGGCTTGACTGTACATGATCTTATGAATTTTAATTTATTTTTGATTTTTGGAGCCCAGTTTTATTTGTAAAGTTAATTTTTCAAAGAGAGCAAATTTTTTTGGGAAATAAAACCCAGCTAAAAATCCTGTGTCCTTAGTTAATGGCCTCTATTGATAAATAGCTAAAATTAAGGTGGCTTTGATTGCGTTTCATTTATTATACGATAAGCTCATGTACAGTTAAGGCCAATAGAACATTACACAAGCGTGAGTTGGACAGTGGTTTAGAACTTCGCTGCTGTATACCATACTGTTTGTATAATAAAATTACAGCGGTGTACGAACTATACTTATGGACGAAAAAAACGCATAATCTGTATTTTTGAAATTACGAGTAGCTTAATAATTGTTTTTGTAATTATTATGATAAAATCTATATAGTATCTAGTTCTCACTAAAATACACATGCATTAAAAAAAATACTACCAATAGTTTTGTTGAATTCGAGTTTGGCACAAATTTGAGCATTTTGGCTGTTCAGTCTAAAAGTTTATTTACAGTGAATTGTTATTTAAATTATACAATTAAGTGTAAGAGTAAGGTTTTTCATTAAAAACAAATAAAAATGAATAACATGTCGGCCGAAAGAATTCATTTGAGTGTTGAGGATTGCGTGAGGGCCATTACATTAGTTGAAGAAGGAAGAACTCAGTCTTACGTTGCACAACTGTTAAGAGTGGACCAATCCACAATGTCAAGAGTGATCAAACAATTCCAGATAATGGACAGTATCATCGTCGTGCTGGAAATCGATGTGCAACACTCGCTGAGGATAGGTATATTAAATTAATTTGCTTGAGAAAACGGTTCGTAACTGGACGTAGCATCAAATCAGACCTAATCGGATCCCGAGATGCACCCATTAGTGAAAGGACCGTGCGTCGACGAATCAAGGAATCCAATTTGACTGCAAGAAGGCTAGCCTTGTGTGCAGAGTTGTCTACAGCACACCGCAGAGCTCGTTTAACATTTGCTCTCGAATATGAAAACTGGACAATGGGCCAATGTTTTGTTCTCCAACGAGTCTAGATTTTGCCTTGGATCATCAGTCCGGCGGATGAGAAATTATCGTCGGCCTTCGTTTTCGATTAAATTTTATTTAATAATAGATATTTCGTTGAAAATTTCCCTCATAAATGAACCAAAAAAAATTATGCGTTTTTTTGTCCATAAGTATATTTGTGATTGTGGTTATAGATGCCGATACCCAGTTTATTATTGCATTGCTGAAAAGAATTGCACAAACAGTTATTTCCTGGATGTTGATGAGTATTCTTTGAATAAAAATTGTCTCGATTTTAAGACAAGGAAATTAAATATTCTGCAATATAATGTGCGAGGCATGAAAAATATTGATACGTTTGATGATGTTCTTGCCTTTAGTGAACGATTGAAGGAGGATATAGATGTGATTGTGCTTGGAGAAACCTGGGTTTAAAGTATTAACACCATTTCGTTTCAGATAGACCATTTTAGAAGTATACTCTCATGTCGTGATGAAAGAATGGATAGAGGTTTATTGGTTTATCTAAATAATAATCTAAACCTCAAAGTTTTACAGTGTGATAATGGCGGTTTCCCTTTTCATTTTATAAACATTGAACTTCCTGAGTATTCTTCAATCGAAATTTGGCTCTTCTACAGACCACCAAATTCAGATGTCGACTTATTTTTAAGTTTTTTGGGCGGCTTAGATTTAAATAATACTGACACAAGTATTGACGGTGACATAAATATTCCTGTAAATAAAAACTTCGATATAGTTGTTGATTACAAAAATATTTGAATGAGTTCTGCGATGATTGTCACCAATTCATTTGCTACAAGTTCTGCTATTACAAATATTCTGGACCATTTAGTGTGCAGTTTCTCTAACATTAAGGCCGTTCATAATTTCACAAATTTTTCTGAAATAAATGACCATAACTTTATTTTTTCACCTGTTTTTTTTAAAGAAAAATTCATTCGGCAAAAATTAGAACAAAAAATTATAAATTTTGGTAACGTTTATACAAAATTTGATGACTTCCTTAAAACCACTGAATTTAATTTGGCTGACCCAGAAACAACATAAAAATTAATTATTGAAAAATACAATCATTTAACAGAATAAGCTGCTAAATTAAAGAATAACTCTTGCCCCTGGATGACATTTAACTTATGGAAGCTTATTGGGAAACGGAATAGAATTTTAAAAAAGTATAAATTGCACCCTCATAGTATTGAAACTAAAAACCTACTACATTTCATTAACAAAACAATATCGTCTGAGAAGTATTTCGCCAAGAAACATTACTTTGAATGTATGTTTAGCAATATACTCGTAAGTCAGAAAAACTTGTGGAAAAATATTAAACAGAAATAATTCTAAATTTACCAATGCCAATTTACTGATATAGTTAATGTATTTAATAATTATTTTGTTAATATAGGAAGTTCTCTGAGAAATGCAATTGGAAGTGATAGGAACATTAACAAATTGAATACAATTAGTAAGGGTGACGGCCCGGATAATATTCGAAATAAGGTTTTAAAACGTAATGTTTCCCTCTTTTCGAGCCTTCTTGCTGGAATGATTAATAAAGTATTTGAGACTAGTGTATCGGGATATTTTAAAAATTGCCAAGGTCGTTCCTGTTTTTAAAAGCGATGATAAAGATTTAATTTCTAATTACAGGCACATTTCAATATTATCTGTATTTGATAAGATTTTTGAAAAAGTTATTAACATTCGCTTCAGGAGTTTCTTAAATGATTCAAAACTTTTCTATGCGTACCAATATGGTTTTAGGGCAGGCTCTTGTGGAGATTTCAAACATGATCTATAACGCATTTGATAGTCAAAAATATGTAGGAGCATTATTTCTTGATCTTAAAAAAGCAGTTGATACTGTTGACCACAAGTTGCTTCTTGATAAATTATGCAGCTACGGATTTCGGGCGGAGTCTTACAAATTAATTGAAAGTTACTTAAATAACCGTCAGCAATATGACAAAATTAAAGACACGACTAGTAAGGTTATTTGACTGTGACCTGTGGAGTCCCTCAAGGCAGCGTTTTAGGACCATTATTGTTTCTCATTTTTATTAATTATATCTTAAATTTGCTGATGATACTGCCGTCTTGTATGAGACTAGCGACCCACTCTCAATAAATTAGTAGTATGGAGCAAGACATAAATATTGTTCACCCACCTCGCAAAAGCCCAGTAATGTATTATCTTTTAATATAAATAATATTGTTGTTGAAGAGTGGAATATTTTAAATATTCTCGTATGTCTTGGGACGAACACACAAGAACAATAAGTAGTAAAATGGCTCCTTTGGTAGGCAGACTTGCATATTTATTCACTCTCGTATTTCTTGCGGAATTATTGTTTATGGTAACGCAAACTATTTGCAGTATTTTATTGCTTGTGGTAAGTCATTAATAAAAAGGGAAAACAGAGTTGGCCCAAGTATAGTACCTTGAAATACACCTACAGGTATACGCTCAGGAGTTGATTCTTTTCGATTTACATTGACTTTTTGATGTCTGTCTGTTAAGTAGCTAAACATAAGTATAAGTGGTTCTATTGTCAAAATTAAAGAAAAGCATCAACTTCTGTAGTAACAAAACATGGTTCAAAGAGTCAAATGCTTTGGAGTAATCCAACAATATTAGAACGATAAATGAGTTTTTTCGATCAAGGTGACAAGCCAGATCGTCTACAACATGAAGCAGGGTAGTCGTTGTACTGTGGTTATTACGGAATCTGGATTGAAATTTATTTAGATAATTACCATTAGCCAAATGCTGGTTGATTTGATCACGAAGAATGATCTCGAATACTTTAGATAAGATAGAAACTAAACTAAGCGGTCTAAGATTATCCAAAGAATCGATACTCTTCTTTTTTACAATTGAAATCACAGTGTTCATTTTCCAGATTTCAGGAAATTCAGATCGCATAATACAACTGTTAATCCGGAATGTAAAAGGTGATAAAATGTATGGTAAAATATTCTTTAGAAATTTTAAGTTTATTTTATCATGAACGGGTGAATTTGATTTAATAAGATACACGGCTTTGGAAACATCTAATTCACTTACGCTGCAGAAGGAGAGAGAATTATCCGTGACTATGCGCTCCATCCCCTGCATAGGAATAACTACCGATGAATGGGGTACATTGCAAAAATAAGTGTTGATAATTGAAGGGTCTAAGTCAGTAGAAACACCAGACTTGCTAGTCCCCAATCCTATATGGTTGAAATTGCTCCAGATTCGTTTCATGGTTAATTTACTGTTTCCAAAAAAATATTTTTGTTTGGACATCCTAATCAAGCTAGTTACCC
This sequence comes from Nephrotoma appendiculata, assembly GCA_947310385.1. NCBI lineage: Eukaryota > Metazoa > Arthropoda > Insecta > Diptera > Tipulidae > Nephrotoma > Nephrotoma appendiculata. The sequence continues at coordinate 303,572,409 of OX371223.1, forward strand.
TATTGCGTTCTTCCCGATATAATTCTAGGTCCCTCACAATGCCTGTTCTTTTGTACTTTGCATACGCATGATCCCTCGCAAGCATACTTTTAGCAATATTGCAATTAAACCATGGGGCAGCCGATTGGCAATTGACTATTTTTTTAGTTGGTACACAATTGTTATGAATATAATAAAGGCAGTTATAAAATGATTGGAAGAGGAGATTGACATTATCAGACGCATGCAAAAAGTTCCAGTTAATGCTAGAAAAGTAATTCACTATCTTTTCCGAATCTAATTGACTATAGTCATGGATAAGCTTGTAGTCCAGTTTAACACGCTGTGATCTGACTTTATAAGAAATGATCAGAGATATCAGGCAAAGTGTGTTGACTAGACCCCAATACTCTAAAGTAATCTGCTTCTGGCACAATGTATTGATCGAGCCATGTACGGCTATGAGTAGGTACAAACCGTACAGTCATAGATGGTAATATCATTTCAACCATCAAAACTTCAGTTTTACCATAAATGGATGCATGAATAGCCTTAAGTTTAAAACATTTTTTATAGTAAATGCGCACACCTCCACTCCTTTTATGTGTTCTATCAAATCTCAAGATGTCGAACCATTCAGCGAGACAGATTCGTTATTAATCTTATTTGTAAGCCATGTTTCCACGACACAAAATACGTCGAGATCTTTGGAATCGATAAATATTCTCAGTTTATCGATATGGCAAAACAGACTACGGGCATTAATAAATCCAAAATTAACACTTCTGTTATCCCGATTCACAATCGCAACATTCTTATTTGATAAACATAGCTGCAATGAGTCCAGATTGAGAATATAATTGGTTAAAGACCTAAAATATAAAAAAATATTAGAAAGCAAGGTATACAAATTATAAAATTTACAATTTAATACAAATATTAGAAAGGCTGGAAGTGGAGAATGAATGATTGTCGCTGTATAATTTACTGTGATGGCAATATTTGTGTGGCTGTTGATCTTCTCGGCAAAAAGAAAAATTACAGTACGAGTCTATTATCGCTGGATAAGGTTGTCGATCCCCATTTATGGTAGGGAAATTCCTCTGCCGTTTTTTGAACCTTCGGTTTTACGCACAAAACGTCGAACTAAGACACTCTTTGGCCAAAAAGTAGGCGACAAAACTTGTGCTGCGAAACTCTTCTCTAGAGTAAGCTTAAACAAAACAAATGTGAGATTAGTTTTATTCCGGCCAATATTATTGGGGGGATCTCAGAATAGAGTTGAATTATTTTTCTAATCGGGCTTTTGGTTGTAGTCGTTTAATAGTGTTGGCTTTCTCTTCAGTGGACACCCCCGCCTTAGCCTTTCCATCCACTAAAATGAACAGCGCGGGGTATATTGGTGTCCTAAAACCATCGTCTATCTTTTTTGTACATAAATCAAGAAGAACGCTGGATTTTAGAACAAGATAACGCTCCAGCACAGATGAGCCGAAGTACAAAATGCAATTCAAAACAATAAATGATTTAAAATTAGGCCTGCTACATGCCTGGAAGAAAATATCACCCGGAACCATCAAGTCATTAGTTAGAAGTATGCCTAACAGGATTTCGGCAATAGCAAAAAACAAAGGAGGACCAACGGCATAATAATTTTTTGTTTATCTATTTTTTTATTGATTTTCGTATAGTTTTTAATAAAGTTATGAAACAATAAAATTTTAAAAAATTTGGTTTTTCCTCAAAAAACAATTGAATCTTGCAATGGTTTCTTTACAGTTTGTTGAATTCCGTATTTATCAATTTTTTAGATCAGTTATCTATAAAAATCACAAAAACGATTGGATCTATAGTTATGAAACGTACTGTACTTTTGTAAATGAAATCGAAAAAATGTATTATAGCCAAAACACCATTAAGTTGCATTTTATATTCGATGGGGTTCCCAACAATGATTGACTTATCCGCTTATTTGATTCCCAACAATGAACTATCCAGCAAAAATTCCAGATTAAAATCCTACTCTTGGGCTCTACATTCGAGCTGTCGGAAGAAAGTTACAATTATATGAAATCAGTACTTCATCACCTCGTTAACCTCAAACCCTACCCCAGTCTTGCGTAAAGAATTACCAATGCAAATTTTTGGTAAACATAGTAGTAGATCAATATAAATATACACAAATTAGGAAAGGGTTATTATGTAAACTAAACGAAAACGTAAAAGTTTTGTATTGTCATAAGGGAGGATTTTCTTGATGACAAACAAAATCATAAAGTATTGTTTTAAACTCCACATAATATACAATTTGAAAATCACCTTTTGTTTATGCGTGTGTATGCCTCAAATCAATACAAAAACTAAGTAAATACTCGTATGTATATCAAACAGCCAATTATGGTATGCTATGGTTCTGTGTAAATTCGCACCGCCTTATGCACGCGTTACGTATTTTAATAATGATTCATGGTGGCGCACACACCAAAATGCAATGCATATACGCGACACTCAAATTAACCGAGGGGTTAAAGACGAGTCACGCAACTTTAGCGCCCATAAGATTAATAAAATAAAAGTTTAAAATGAATAATTTAAATGCGCCACTAAAAATTGCTTGATCATTATAATGTTGAAGGAAATTTTATAGTTGCGCTGTTGTTGTTGTTGCAGTTAGTGTGAATAAATTAAATAATCATTGATAGTTTGTTTTTAGTTTGGTTGTTTATTCTGAGTTATGGTTATGTAATTTTATTGCTTTTTTACATTCAAGAAGTTTTTTTTTTTTTTTTTTTTTTCAAACAAGTCAAGGTATATTATAGCGCGATCTCTGTGAACGAGACACAGCGGAGAAGTAAAAAGATTATATCACAATATTAAGAATTAAAATATATTTTGGTTGGTTTCTGCTCCGTCTGTATATGTGTATTGTTCTGTTGTATACAAAATACGCGAGATGAGGCATAAAGATTGTCTCTGAGCACAAACATAATAAAAACAATTTTTTGCGAAATGTTGATTTCCCGCGTTTTTTTTTTTTTTTTTTGTTGAATGTAAAAGTGTGTTATTTAAAGGGCGAGCAACTATAAAATGTTTAAAGGCTTCCGATAATAAACCAGGAAATAATTAAAACCCTATTATTCATGTTTTTTCGGCAGAAAACTCGAACCATCCTTATAACACGTTTGATTTGAAATTAATGTAAACCAATAAGAAAGTTTTTATTCGGATTAGCTTTTTATCAATAGAATTGTTATGTACTTAGAATGCATTAGGGATATTTTTTGTGTGTTAGATTTAAAGTACTAATATCTCATCCTTTTCAGCATTATTCGCCATGCAAATGTTTAACTCTTCTGGAGTGTAGTGGTGGATCCATGTTTCATTCATTGTCACATACCGACGCAAAAATGCTATTTATTAAGGCTAAACAGCTCCAAACAGCGTTCTGAATCATGGACGCGTTGGTATTTTTGATCCAATGTCAGCAAGTGCGCCACCCACCACCTTTGAACACAGTTTTGAAAAGGAGAAATCGAGAAATGTCCTTGCAAAATAGTGTATATATACTCTGCATTTTGATAACTAGGCGATTACTACTCGTTGATGGTGAATATTGATTCAGTTTATATAAAAGTCAAAAAACCGAAATACCAAAATTGAATGCTTTCACCCAACACGCTATTCATTAAAATGATTTTTGTTCTCGAGTTGTCAGTAAAATTGCCTTGTTCATAAAAGTCTCTTGTGTTTGGTGAAAAGCGAATTTTACATCTAGTCCTGGTAACATTTACTGCCATGTTCGCCAAAAAGGCTCAGATGAGTATCACTAACGCCATTTCTATTTTTTTGTTCCAAACCAGCCAAGGATAACGCCGCCCCGGTGGCAAAGTGGTCAGCATGCTTGCTCCAGCGACCGGAGGCCTTGGGTTCGATTCCCGGTGGTGACAAGGAAAAAATTTCACGGCTGGTTCAGGATCAATGAACTAATCACTCATTATCCGAAATGAAAGTATCATTACGAAACCTCATTTGAGGCGGCCAAATCCCTTGATGGGATGTATAGTGCCAGAGAGAGAGAGCCAAGGATAGCGTCCGTTGTCCATGCGTTAATTTAAAAACAAGATAAACCTTCGAACATTTTCTCTTCCCGATTGCAGTAGGAGAGTCGTGTGGTGCTTAGTGACTTGATTTTGAACACAATGCTTCTGCTCGTATATTGTATCGTCTAGCTTGTACAGGGTTATCCAATTCGAGGTTGATAAAGTAGAAATCTGTATACCGACATCTGTCAAAGATAAACGTCAAGTACGCTGTCATTTATTTAGTTGACATTCTGCCATTTAAGAATATGGAGCATTTAACAATCGACCAACGCGTTAAAATTAAACGCGGAAAAACAGGCCGTCGATGCTGATTTTTCGAACAAAATTTTCTTCAGTGATGAAGCTCATTTTTCGCTTGGTGGATACGTTAATAAGCAAAACTGTAGAATTTGGGGCTCAGAAAATCCACAATTGATTGTAGAGAAGCCATTACACCCGGAAAAAGTCACTGTTTGGTGCGCATTGTGGTCTGGTGGTGTGATTGGGCCGTATTTTTTTGAGAACAACAATGGACGAACCGTTACCGTCAATTCTGAGCGCTATGGCCGCATGTTAACCGATTATTTTTCTACGAAAATCGAAGATTATGATCTTGACGATATGTGGTTCCAGCAGGATGGAGCAACCAGTCACGTAACACGAGCAAATCGAGATCTTTTGCAAGAGAAATTTCCTGGACGTTTGATTTCGCGATTGGCTGATGTCAATTGGCCTCCAAGATCCTGTGATTTAACGCCTTTGGATTTCTTTTTGTGGGGCTACGCGAAAGATCGTGTTTACGCAAACAATCCTCAAACTCTTGACGAATTGAAAACTAATATTCGTAAGGTAATGGCCGAGATACCGCCCGAAATGTGCCGAAAAGTCATTGAAAATTACCTCAAAAGAATCAAGGCCTGTAAGAAGTCCCGTGGAGGACATTTGAATGATATCTTGTTTAACTAAAAATGGCAAGGATCAATCTGTAAAATGAAATAAAAATTACAATACATTCCGAATATTTTGTGTGTTTTTTTTTAAGTTTACTTTATCAACCTCGAATTGGATAACCCTTTACATGTCTAAAAAATGTTACGCTTCTAATCTCGGTGTGGAACCGTTCCTCCGGAATTCCAGTCTCCGATAAGAATCACTATAAGATCGTATTTAACCCTTTGAGACCTGAATTTTTTCTATGTAAGCTAAAAATTATTTGACATATTCTTTTTATTGATATTAATTTGTTGTGTGATATTAATTTCTTCAAGATTTCATCTGTGCCAAATGTCACATCAAAATAATCATTAGTGTTTAGTATACGCTTGTCTTTCTGAAGTACAAAAGTGCATTCGGCGATTTTTAAGTAATGAGTGAAATTATTCGACAAAGAAGTTCCATTAAATTTTGTGTGCGGAATCAATTTTGTGGTGCCGAAACGTTCAGAATGTTGCAAAAGGCCTTCGGTGATAACTGTATGTCGCGAGCAAGTGTTTTTGATTGGTACAAATTGTTCAAAGACGGTCGAGAACGTGTTGACGACGAACCACGTCTAGGACGGCCATCAACATCAACTGATGATCAACACGTTAATAAAATCAAGGAATTGATGCTCGAGAATCGACGATTAACAGTCAGAGACCTTTCTGGCATCGTTGAAATATCGGAAAGATCAGTGAAAACCCTTGGTTTTTGCACCACGATAATGCACCTTCTCATACTGCATTGGTTTTACGTGATTTTTTCGCCAAAAATTCCACCCATATCGTTCCGCAATCACCGTATTCGCCTGATTTAGCTCCGTGTGACTTCTGGCTGTTCAGCAAACTCAAACGACCGCTCCGAGGAAACCGTTTTGAATCAATTGAAGACATTAAACGTGAATCGCCACGCGCATTGGAGGCTATTCCGGAAATTCACTTTAACAACTGTTTCGATGATTGGAAAAAACATTGGCACAAGTATATTGAGGCCGGGGGGGATTACTTTTAGGGGGACAAAATAAATTTGGAGAAATAAATAAAGAATTTTAAAATTATGAACAAAATCTTACTGTTTTTTGCCCACAGTAGTACTTCTTAATTATACGTGTTGGCTTAGTACACATACATGTGAAAATTTCCTGAAGTTTCTGATTTAGTGATATAATTCGCCAAATCGATAAGTTCTTGTTTTGTACTATCGGTACAAAGCAAGAGTTGAAATTTTGCAGTTTCGTCGTTGCAACCTGATGAGTACACCAACTTGTTATCAGTACGAAACAAAGCTGTCAAGAAGGGGGTAGGGCCTATATGCTGGGTCTACGGAAATCTTGGTAAAACACGCCCCTCTGCTGGGTGTTTCAGCAGGGCAATGATCCAGTTTTGAAGCACACGGTGAAGGTGGTAAAATACTGGTTTGTTGCAAATAAAATTAATGTAATGGAATGGCCAGCTCAATCTCCCAACCGATCTAAACCCAATAGAAAATCTGTGGGTGAGCTAAAACGTTGTTTTAGTAAACTTCCTAGGGCAAAAAATATAAATTAGCTTTGAGAAAACGTTCAAAACGGTTGATGGAGCATCCCAGTTGAAAGATGTCAATCACTGGTAAATTCTATGGGGCGGCGATGTAATATGGTGTTTAAAAATAACGTTAATAAATATTAAATATTTATGTAAAAATCAATTAATTCCAACGAATAACTATTTTTTAACAAGATTGCTAAAATGTTCCTATTAATTTGCACAGATGACGTAAATGAATTAAAATTGAATACCAGTTTAGAAATGTTTTGTTTTGTAGAAGAGACTGACAATTAAAAAAAACATGTTTTAATTTTTGATATTGATGATTTTGTAAATAAAAAAAAGTATTATTTAAAAATTTCATAGAATTACCTGATATTATATTGCACACGTGACACGACTATATTTTTATTTTTTTCCCACCGTAAACAAGTCAGGTGTTCTGATTCCAGTAAAATTAGATGCAATGTGCACCGGCTTGTTGTCGAGCCACTTTACAATAGAAATATTTGTATTTCTGGAGTTTAGTACCTCATAGTGAAATTTTTTATCATCTATAAATTGAGGGTTGAAAAATCGGTTGATTCTGACGGTATCAGCAGCGTCGATGCCAATTTCTTTTAAAACCTTGAATAAATGGAAGCAGCTGAAACAGTTGTCAAAGTATAATATAAACAGTTGTCAACACTACCGATGGACCGAAACAATTTTTTTTCAAATTGTACTCAGATAATCCTGTATTAGCACCCTGGTATAAAATAAAATCGTGGGATTGTCCCAACTTTCGATATAATACAAACATTTTAATTCCTACGGTTTCGGTTTGTTTGCACATATTGTTTGGCCGATAATCTTCCCTTAAATGAAATCATCTGTTCGTCCACACACAGATTTTCTTCCAACTTTATTCCCAGACATCTCACCTCTAGGAAGTTAGCGCGAAAAATTATCCCGAAAAACCATTATAGTTAAATATGGCAAGACTATTATATATTCACAGAATATTTTAATACTATCCTGATAGTCAAGTATATATAATTAATATTGCCGCATATAAATCAAATATATCACGAGATTAGCTATAATGTATAGTAAATTTTTATATAGTTTTGTAATATTAAATTAGTATCACGAAATTTTCAATTACAATTATATGTACAAAACATATTATTATTATTTAACATTTCGTGATAAATTTTTATATCACCTCGAAAAAATTACACTATAATAATCTACATCAATATAATCAAAATTAATAAAATATAAAAAAAAATTAATTCAAATATTTAATATTAGAAAAACAACAATTCTCTGAACTAAAATAGAATTATTTTATTTTTTTAAAATGGTAAGAAGATATAACAAGTTAAACTTTAGATATAGCTGTGTGAAGTTGTAGTAGATATCAATAAACAGAGCAAGGTTGGTATGGAGTTTGTAGAGGAAGGATCCACCTTTCAAAAGCCCAAAAATTTAAATCAAGTCTATTAGTCAAATTTTAGATATAGTCGATTGAAGTCGTAGTAGATATCAATTAACAGAGCAAGGTTGGTATGGAGTTTGTAGAGGAAGGATCCACCTTTCAAATGCCCAAAAATTTAAATCAAGTCTATTAGTCAAATTTTAGATATAGTCGTGTGAAGTCGTAGTAGATATCAATTAACAGAGCAAGGTTGGTATGGAGTTTGTAGAGGAAGGATCCATCTTTCAAATGCCCAAACATTTAAATCAAGTCTATTAGTCAAATTTTAGATATAGTCGATTGAAGTCGTAGTAGATATCAATTAACAAGCAAGGTTGGTATGGAGTTTGTAGAGGAAGGATCCACCTTTCAAATGCCCAAAAATTTAAATCAAGTCTATTAGTCAAATTTTAGATACAATCGTGTGAAGTCGTAGTAGATATCAATTAACAGAGCAAGGTTGGTATGGAGTTTGTAGAGGAAGGATCCACCTTTCAAATGCTCAAAAATTTAAATCAAGTCTATTAGTCAAATTTTAGATATAGTCGATTGAAGTCGTATTAGACATCAATTAACAGAGCAAGGTTGGTATGGAGTTTGTAGAGGAAGGATCCACTTTTCAAAAGCTCAAAAATTTAAATCAAGTCTATTAGTCAAATTTTAGATATAGTCGATTGAAGTCGTAGTAGATATCAATTAACAGAGCAAGGTTGGTATGGAGTTTGTGGAGGAAGGATCCACTTTTCAAAAGCCCAAAAATTTAAATCAAGTCTATTAGTCAAATTTTAGATATAGTCGATTGAAGTCGTAGTAGATATCAATTAACAGAGCAAGGTTGGTATGGAGTTTGTACAGGAAGGATCCACCTTTCAAATGCCCAAAAATTTAAATCAAGTCTATTAGTCAAATTTTAGATATAGTCGATTGAAGTCGTAGTAGATATCAATTAACAGAGCAAGGTTGGTATGGAGTTTGTAGAGGAAGGATCCACCTTTCAAATGCCCAAAAATTTAAATCAAGTCTATTAGTCAAATTTTAGATATAGTCGTGTGAAGTCGTAGTAGATATCAATTAACAGAGCAAGGTTGGTATGGAGTTTGTAGAGGAAGGATCCACCTTTCAAATGCCCAAAAATTTAAATCAAGTCTATTAGTCAAATTTTAGATATAGTCGATTGAAGTCGTAGTAGATATCAATTAACAGAGCAAGGTTGGTATGGAGTTTGTACAGGAAGGATCCACCTTTCAAATGCCCAAAAATTTAAATCAAGTCTATTAGTCAAATTTTAGATATAGTCGATTGAAGTCGTAGTAGATATCAATTAACAGAGCAAGGTTGGTATGGAGTTTGTACAGGAAGGATCCACCTTTCAAATGCCCAAAAATTTAAATCAAGTCTATTAGTCAAATTTTAGATATAGTCGTGTGAAGTCGTAGTAGATATCAATTAACAGAGCAAGGTTGGTATGGAGTTTGTACAGGAAGGATCCACCTTTCAAATGCCCAAAAATTTAAATCAAGTCTATTAGTCAAATTTTAGATATAGTCGATTGAAGTCGTAGTAGATATCAATTAACAGAGCAAGGTTGGTATGGAGTTTGTACAGGAAGGATCCACCTTTCAAATGCCCAAAAATTTAAATCAAGTCTATTAGTCAAATTTTAGATATAGTCGATTGAAGTCGTAGTAGATATCAATTAACAGAGCAAGGTTGGTATGGAGTTTGTAGAGGAAGGATCCACCTTTCAAATGCCCAAAAATTTAAATCAAGTCTATTAGTCAAATTTTAGATATAGTCGTGTGAAGTCGTAGTAGATATCAATTAACAGAGCAAGGTTGGTATGGAGTTTGTAGAGGAAGGATCCACCTTTCAAATGCCCAAAAATTTAAATCAAGTCTATTAGTCAAATTTTAGATATAGTCGATTGAAGTCGTAGTAGATATCAATTAACAGAGCAAGGTTGGTATGGAGTTTGTACAGGAAGGATCCACCTTTCAAATGCCCAAAAATTTAAATCAAGTCTATTAGTCAAATTTTAGATATAGTCGTGTGAAGTCGTAGTAGATATCAATTAACAGAGCAAGGTTGGTATGGAGTTTGTAGAGGAAGGATCCACCTTTCAAATGCCCAAACATTTAAATCAAGTCTATTAGTCAAATTTTAGATATAGTCGATTGAAGTCGTAGTAGATATCAATTAACAGAGCAAGGTTGGTATGGAGTTTGTAGAGGAAGGATCCACCTTTCAAATGCCCAAAAATTTAAATCAAGTCTATTAGTCAAATTTTAGATATAGTCGTGTGAAGTCGTAGTAGATATCAATTAACAGAGCAAGGTTGGTATGGAGTTTGTAGAGGAAGGATCCACCTTTCAAATGCCCAAAAATTTAAATCAAGTCTATTAGTCAAATTTTAGATATAGTCGATTGAAGTCGTAGTAGATATCAATTAACAGAGCAAGGTTGGTATGGAGTTTGTACAGGAAGGATCCACCTTTCAAATGCCCAAAAATTTAAATCAAGTCTATTAGTCAAATTTTAGATATAGTCGATTGAAGTCGTAGTAGATATCAATTAACAGAGCAAGGTTGGTATGGAGTTTGTAGAGGAAGGATCCACCTTTCAAATGCCCAAAAATTTAAATCAGGTCTATTAGTCAAATTTTAGATAAAGTCGTGTGAAGTCGTAGTAGATATCAATTAACAGAGCAAAGTTGGTATGGAGTTTGTAGAGGAAGGATCCACTTTTCATATGCCCAAAAATTTAAATCAAGTCTATTAGTCAAATTTTAGATATAGTCGTGTGAAGTCGTAGTAGATATCAATTAACAGAGCAAGGTTGGTATGGAGTTTGTAGAGGAAGGATCCACCTTTCAAATGCCCAAACATTTAAATCAAGTCTATTAGTCAAATTTTAGATATACTCGATTGAAGTCGTAGTAGATATCAATTAACAGAGCAAGGTTGGTATGGAGTTTGTAGAGGAAGGATCCACCTTTCAAATGCCCAAAAATTTAAATCAAGTCTATTAGTCAAATTTTAGATATAGTCGTGTGAAGTCGTAGTAGATATCAATTAACAGAGCAAGGTTGGTATGGAATTTGTAGAGGAAGGATCCACCTTTCAAATGCTCAAAAATTTAAATCAAGTCTATTAGTCAAATTTTAGATATAGTCGATTGAAGTCGTAGTAGATATCAATTAACAGAGCAAGGTTGGTATGGAGTTTGTAGAGGAAGGATCCACTTTTCAAAAGCCCAAAAATTTAAATCAAGTCTATTAGTCAAATTTTAGATATAGTCGATTGAAGTCGTAGTAGATATCAATTAACAGAGCAAGGTTGGTATGGAGTTTGTAGAGGAAGGATCCACCTTTCAAATGCCCAAAAATTTAAATCAAGTCTATTAGTCAAATTTTAGATATAGTCGTGTGAAGTCGTAGTAGATTTCAATTAACAGAGCAAGGTTGGTATGGACTTTGTAGAGGAAGGATCCACCTTTCAAATCCCAAAAATTTAAATCAGGTCTATTAGTCAAATTTTAGATAAAGTCGTGTGAAGTCGTAGTAGATATCAATTAACAGAGAAAAGTTGGTATGGAGTTTGTAGAGGAAGGATCCACTTTTCATATGCCCAAAAATTTAAATCAAGTCTATTAGTCAAATTTTAGATATAGTCGTGTGAAGTCGTAGTAGATATCAATTAACAGAGCAAGGTTGGTATGGAGTTTGTAGAGGAAGGATCCACCTTTCAAATGCCCAAAAATTTAAATCAAGTCTATTAGTCAAATTTTAGATATAGTCGTGTGAAGTCGTAGTAGATATCAATTAACAGAGCAAGGTTGGTATGGAATTTGTAGAGGAAGGATCCACCTTTCAAATGCTCAAAAATTTAAATCAAGTCTATTAGTCAAATTTTAGATATAGTCGATTGAAGTCGTAGTAGATATCAATTAACAGAGCAAGGTTGGTATGGAGTTTGTAGAGGAAGGATCCACTTTTCAAAAGCCCAAAAATTTAAATCAAGTCTATTAGTCAAATTTTAGATATAGTCGATTGAAGTCGTAGTAGATATCAATTAACAGAGCAAGGTTGGTATGGAGTTTGTAGAGGAAGGATCCACCTTTCAAATCCCCAAAAATTTAAATCAAGTCTATTAGTCAAATTTTAGATATAGTCGATTGAAGTCGTAGTAGATATCAATTAACAGAGCAAGGTTGGTATGGAGTTTGTAGAGGAAGGATCCACCTTTCAAATGCCCAAAAATTTAAATCAGGTCTATTAGTCAAATTTTAGATAAAGTCGTGTGAAGTCGTAGTAGATATCAATTAACAGAGCAAAGTTGGTATGGAGTTTGTAGAGGAAGGATCCACTTTTCATATGCCCAAAAATTTAAATCAAGTCTATTAGTCAAATTTTAGATATAGTCGATTGAAGTCGTAGTAGATATCAATTAACAGAGCAAGGTTGGTATGGAGTTTGTAGAGGAAGGATCCACTTTTCAAAAGCCCAAAAATTTAAATCAAGTCTATTAGTCAAATTTTAGATATAGTCGATTGAAGTCGTAGTAGATATCAATTAACAGAGCAAGGTTGGTATGGAGTTTGTAGAGGAAGGATCCACCTTTCAAATGCCCAAAAATTTAAATCAAGTCTATTAGTCAAATTTTAGATATAGTCGATTGAAGTCGTAGTAGATATCAATTAACAGAGCAAGGTTGGTATGGAGTTTGTAGAGGAAGGATCCACTTTTCAAAAGCCCAAAAATTTAAATCAAGTCTATTAGTCAAATTTTAGATATAGTCGATTGAAGTCGTAGTAGATATCAATTAACAGAGCAAGGTTGGTATGGAGTTTGTAGAGGAAGGATCCACCTTTCAAATGCCCAAAAATTTAAATCAAGTCTATTAGTCAAATTTTAGATATAGTCGATTGAAGTCGTAGTAGATATCAATTAACAGAGCAAGGTTGGTATGGAGTTTGTAGAGGAAGGATCCACCTTTCAAATGCCCAAAAATTTAAATCAGGTCTATTAGTCAAATTTTAGATATAGTCGATTGAAGTCGTAGTAGATATCAATTAACAGAGCAAGGTTGGTATGGAGTTTGTACAGGAAGGATCCACCTTTCAAATGCCCAAAAATTTAAATCAAGTCTATTAGTCAAATTTTAGATATAGTCGATTGAAGTCGTAGTAGATATCAATTAACAGAGCAAGGTTGGTATGGAGTTTGTAGAGGAAGGATCCACCTTTCAAATGCCCAAACATTTAAATCAAGTCTATTAGTCAAATTTTAGATATAGTCGATTGAAGTCGTAGTAGATATCAATTAACAGAGCAAGGTTGGTATGGAGTTTGTAGAGGAAGGATCCACCTTTCAAATGCCCAAAAATTTAAATCAAGTCTATTAGTCAAATTTTAGATATAGTCGTGTGAAGTCGTAGTAGATATCAATTAACAGAGCAAGGTTGGTATGGAATTTGTAGAGGAAGGATCCACCTTTCAAATGCTCAAAAATTTAAATCAAGTCTATTAGTCAAATTTTAGATATAGTCGATTGAAGTCGTAGTAGATATCAATTAACAGAGCAAGGTTGGTATGGAGTTTGTAGAGGAAGGATCCACCTTTCAAATGCCTAAAAATTTAAATCAAGTCTATTAGTCAAATTTTAGATATAGTCGTGTGAAGTTGTAGTAGATATCAATTAACAGAGCAAGGTTGGTATGGAGTTTGTAGAGGAAGGATCCACCTTTCAAATGCCCAAACATTTAAATCAAGTCTATTAGTCAAATTTTAGATATAGTCGTGTGAAGTCGTAGTAGATAGATATTAACAGAGCAAGGTTGGTATGGAGTTTGTAGAGGAAGGATCCACATTTCAAATGCCCAAAAATTTAAATCAAGTGTATTAGTCAAATTTTAGATACAATCGTGTGAAGTCGTAGTAGATATCAATTAACAGAGCAAGGTTGGTATGGAGTTTGTAGCGGAAGGATCCACCTTACAAATGATAGACTTGATTTAAATTTTTGGGCATTTGAAAGGTGGATCCTTCCTCTACAAATTCCATACCAACCTTGCTCTGTTAATTGATATCTACTACGACTTCACACGACTATATCTAAAATTTGACTAATAGACTTGATTTAAATTTTTAGGGATTTGAAAGGTGGATCCTTCCTCTACAAACTCCATACCAACCTTGCTCTGTTAATTGATATCTACTACAACTTCACACGACTATATCTAGAATTTGACTAATAGACTTGATTTAAATGTTTGGGCATTTGAAAGGTGGATCCTTCCTCTACAAACTCCATACCAACCTTGCTCTGTTAATTGATATCTACTACGACTTCAATCGACTATATCTAAAATTTGACTAATAGACTTGATTTAAATTTTTGGGCATTTGAAAGGTGGATCCTTCCTCTACAAACTCCATACCAACCTTGCTCTGTTAATTGATATCTACTACGACTTCACACGATTGTATCTAAAATTTGACTAATAGACTTGATTTAAATTTTTGGGCATTTGAAAGGTGGATCCTTCCTCTACAAACTCCATACCAACCTTGCTCTGTTAATTGATATCTACTACGACTTCACACGACTATATCTAAAATTTGACTAATAGACTTGATTTAAATGTTTGGGCATTTGAAAGGTGGATCCTTCCTCTACAAACTCCATACCAACCTTGCTCTGTTAATTGATATCTACTACGACTTCACACGACTATATCTAAAATTTGACTAATAGACTTGATTTAAATTTTTGGGCATTTGAAAGGTGGATCCTTCCTCTACAAACTCCATACCAACCTTGCTCTGTTAATTGATATCTACTACGACTTCACACGATTGTATCTAAAATTTGACTAATAGACTTGATTTAAATTTTTGGGCATTTGAAAGGTGGATCCTTCCTCTACAAACTCCATACCAACCTTGCTCTGTTAATTGATATCTACTACAACTTCACACGACTATATCTAAAATTTGACTAATAGACTTGATTTAAATTTTTAGGCATTTGAAAGGTGGATCCTTCCTCTACAAACTCCATACCAACCTTGCTCTGTTAATTGATATCTACTACGACTTCACGCGACTATTTCTAAAATTTGACTAATAGACTTGATCCTTAATATTTGTTTTCTTACTAATAACCAGAGTGATTTGTTTTGCGTTTTTGGATTAACAACGCTAGTAAATTGTTGGTTATTGAATTAATTTCTCGTGATATAAATTTCTGCGTTTAAATATTTTTTTTGGTTTCGGGATGGTTCGAACACCTGTCGCTATTTGTTTACTGAAATTTTCTGTATAGGAATTCTTTTCGGGATAACAAAAAAAAAAAAAAAATATCATGATAGTAAAAATGTCATGATAGTAAAAAAAATTTCGGGATGACATTCAAAACTAGCGTGATATAGAAAATTTTTCGGGATGACACTGAAAAATGTCGTGATATTTGTTTTATAGTGTTGCCATCGCATTTCTTCGGGATATTTTTCGGGCTAACTTCACAGACATAGACATCTCGACCGTATCGTGACGTATATTTGATCTAAGTTGAAACAAACGATCATGCGTCATTGCATTCGACACAAGGTCCATCCCTATCACTCAATCCCAGTAAATTCTTACTTGTGGCAACTTTGTTGAACCAATTAATAAATGAATGCCTATTAATCGCTTCATTTCAATGCTGTCTGTTGGTTTAAATGTAATATGATTTTGGCATAGGTATTGGTAAAGTATTTTTCAAAATACGATATAGGTTTTCTCTGATGACATGAACACTATCATCTTCTAATTGAATTGACGCTTCGCACGGAATTTGAAAGTAATTCGACTTTTTTCGACACTGTATATGTTTTTTTTCGGTAAGGGTTAGATTTGTGTCAGCCTTCATAAAATTAGATACTTGAATATCAATTTCATTGTCGATTGTTACAGCTCCATCCAGTGCTGCAGAACTGTCGTGGCCGATTATTTGATGATCAATGCAAATCGCTGCAGGCAGAACGAAATTGATCAAATTATTCTCATTGCAATTTAAATCGTTTGATAGTTCAACATTCTCTTGTTGCTGTATATGTCATCCAGTTCTTCACGTTGTTCTGACTCTATACGACTAAAGTTGCTTCGTCAGAACTCTCCATCAATATTGCATAAATTTCTTTCTTACTTAATTTTTTCTTCCCTCGCGACATGGTTTAATCGGCTATGAAAATTACTTTGATCTACAATTCAATTAAAAATCATCAAATCATTTTTAATTGAAAAATCGATGATCCCAGTGGGCAAAACGATTTATGTCTGCTGAGAGGGACATTACAGTTGTATCGAATTGTCCCTGTAGAAAGATATCAACATTTCACGCAAAAGATATTAAATTTATCTCTTAACCATTTTTTTCAATTTATCTCAAATAACTATAAATATTTTACGACACTTAAACCAGCGATTTCTCTTACCTTACAAAACGAGTCTTCTCTTGTCAAATTTTCTGTTATAACAAAAAAAAATGCACTAATTAATTTGTCTCTAATGTAGAAAAATCGTTGTTAATACATAAGAGAGGAATGCAAATTGTATTTAAATACGGAAGCATACATTTTTCTATACTAAATTCTCATACAACTTTGATGTCTCTCTGTACGGACAATGGGTTTCAAAGGGTTAAATCTCACCTTCGTAAGGACTTAAAGGATTATTGTGGTCCAAGTTCAGTTTTGGCTAAACTGGTTTTCCTAAATTACAAGATTAACGCTTCTTGCAAAAGAGCTAAATTTAACGCTGAGATAAACCTTCTCTCCACTTACTTTCTCCGATTGCAGTAGGAGAATAGGGCATCCGCTCGAAACGTGATATTTAAAAACGCGATTTTTCGAAACGAGATATGGTACAAAATGCGATATGGTACAGAATGTGCATTGCGAAGCGACGGAAGCTCCTTTCAATTTTTAAATTCCTATAAACTGAAATTTCCCCTTCACCCGCCTGATATAACCCGATCCCAAACACTCCCGCTCCTATCGATTTTTGAAAAAAATTTAAAATATTGTGTTTTGTACCATATCGCGTTTTGTACCATATCGCGTTTTGTACCGTATCGCATTTTAAAATATCGCGTTTCAAATGGGTCCCGAAGCATAGTATCGTACTTTTAGCGAAGTAGTTCTTGAGCTAGTCCGAGCAAACGGAAATATTTACTTATAAGGTTTTTTATTAGTATGTGGCACAGATATAAAATTAAAATAATTAATTGCTGAGCTTTCGATGTCAATTCGACATCATTATCAAAGCTAATCTAATATTTGGAAATATTTGCATTTGGTTGTTTACAGAAGACCTCTATTCTACCATTTTCATTTAGCTTAGAGGTTTTTTCTAGATTTGAAAAATTTTCTGGAATTGCATAGTGTCCGAAACGTTTTATGAAAGCACCCCAGTTCCTCCTTTTGCGAATTTAGTATCATTTACTGCGCTTAATTCACAGCTAACACCGCATACCCAATGGAATTTTTTTTTCTTACGACTTATGACTTATGTTATGACTAACGAAGAGCATACCCAATGAATAGGAAAAAATTAAAGCAAAACTAACTTCATTGAACAAAATAATTTTTTGTCTATTTGTCAAAATCTGAAACGTCAAAATAAAATGTTTTTGTGATTTTTGAAATTATTAATATTTAATAAGAAATAACTTTTATTGATACATATTTTTATTTCTACATATTTTATTTGTACCTATACATATATACCCCAATTACCATAGTCGCATCACTTTATGTGAAGTGACTATAGTCGCGTTCAACTTCACTTGAAATTTGCCATTCTCACAGTCGTTTTAAACGACACGCATACTACAATAGAAATATCGGGCAGCACTAATAATTTCCCTAAATTTGACATGCCATTCGACGTCAAAAATCAAAATATTTACGAATATTTTATTGTAAATGCACGTAAATTGAAAATAGGTAAGTAACATCTAATTATTTAATGATTAAATTAATTTCTAGAACCCGTACAATAATTTATGGTGAAGGCAAAATATCTACCACGTAAAAAATTTGTAATTTTCCATTGTAATTAAAATTTGAGAATGGGTGGTTTGGGCCATCCAAATTTTCAACGGTAGAGAAATTAGAATGAAATTAGAAATTAGAATGATAAATATATCTTATGCAGTAAAATATTCGTAAAATGAATTACAAAATAAATTGTAATAAATTGTATTACAAAAAAAAAATTCATAAATAAAAATGTGTGTTGTATTAAATAGTTTTGTTCATGTTTTACGACCCTCCATTTCACAGTCACATAAGAAAACGATGTGACAATAGTCGTATAAAACGACAATAGGCGTAAGTTGCGACTATAAGAATAGAAAAAGTAAGCGATGTCATATATTGACATATGAGCGATGTCATATATTGACAAAATATGACGTGATGCGACTATGGTAATTGGGGCGATATTTGTACCTATACATTTGTACCTATACAACCTATACATATTTTTCAAGCAAATTAGAATGATTAACGGGTACATTCTCGATACCATGTTGCAAGCAAAATTGCAAATTTGCAAGCTGAAAATGTATTTTTAGATTCTCGATCGTTGCAACCGAGTAGTAAGCAAAGTAGCAAATAAAATTGCAGCCAAGTTTTTGAGGTGGCAAATGTAAATATCATCATTCGTGACAGTTTGTTAGTTATTAAAAGTTGTAAAAATAACAAATTTCATCTAAAATTTATTATTGTTTTATTTATCTTTATTGATATGGAGTGGATTATACATCGGAAAAGAAATCAAGTTCCTAGAAAAGTATTCTGGGATAGGAAAAATCCTTTCGAATGTATCGATGAAATATTTTTTAAAAGATACCGGTTTATAAAGGATGCCGCTAAATTCATTGTTGAATTGTGTTCTACCGAGCTTGTAAGGACAACATTTCGAAGCAAAGCCATTCCACCTTATTTAACGGTAAATATTTATTTTATTTCCCCTTTGGAAATTCTGCGAGAAAACCTATTACAACGTTTTATTTACTTAGGTTCATGTAAGTTTAAATGTTTTAGAATCTGGGATCCATTCATTTATTAATGCCTCGCCGTACAACTCAAAATCATCTGAACAAAATCGAGAAATAACCAAATTGTTTTTTAACACACAGCATACAAAATGCAATACTTATTGTTTATTATGTAGTTTTCGTCGTTTGTCTAAATTTTTTTATAATAAATTAATTTCCTCATTACCGAAATTGGGCTTTCTTTTTTATCCATGGTGTTTCTAGATCATGGAAAGCTCTACACCAGGTAAGTATAAATATGTTATAAATTAACATTAAAAATTTCAACTATGAAATGTCAAAATGTAATTCAGCGCGCTGAATAATAAAAAATATGGCCGATTTGCTACACTCATCGAGAATGCAGTTGCAGAGTTGCAATATCGCTGGTCGCAAATCAGCCATATGGTACTATTCCATGGAGAAAACAGAAAATTTTTGCTGAACATCAGAGAAAGACAAGAACTAAAATTTACATTAGAGCGACTGAAACACAGCATTTTTATTTTATGGTATAAAAAATTGGGGAAATTTTGAAATCAACAAAAACTAACCTCACATTTTTTAAATAAATAACTAAAAAATTTTATTTTTAAAAATTAACAATTAATTTATATCACAAAAATTGATAAAAAAATTAATATCATTTTTGAGATGAACAAAAAATATGTTGTTTCATTATTTTGATTAATTTACGAAAATTTCTAAAAAATGTTCTACTATAAAATATGGAGGAGAAATTTTTGACAAGTTCGTAAATTAACCTAAAATAGTCATACTGACAGCAGCGAATTATTAGTTTAAAATTTGAGTGCTGTGTATTAAAAGTTATAATTTAATATTATAGTTATAATTAAATATATATTATAGGTATAATAGTGTATTATAGTTATAATTTTGTGTATTATAGTTATAATTAAAACTTTAAAATTTGAGTGCTGTGTGCATTGTGATACTTGTAATAATGGTTACTCCAACGAAAACGTCCTGTCGAACGTCATTCATATTCAAAACACCGTTGCTCACAGTAAGAGCTAGATTTGATCGTGAGTTTCATTAAATGTGCTAATTTATTTTGTCTCTATTGTAGAATGACGAAGCTGAAGTAGATCGGTGGCCCAATACTAGTAGTGTAAATGTTTCGGTACTGGAAGATAATGAAGAGTTGAAAGTTTGTTTGCAACAGTTCATGGACACAGGACAATGTAAGTGGTGATTGAAAACCGCTTGGCTAATCTTTCTAATTAATCTGTGTTTTTGCATTTCAAACAAATTTAATCGATACATTGGTAAATTTGGTTACTGGCCATCGTAAAAATGACAAAAATTTCCAAGTATTTGGTGCCTTATTGGAAGTGTCGACTAAAATTTATGGTTACCGGGTCGATATCGTGCACAAGTAATTGATTCGAATGTATGGTAGTTTATCGTATGAATGTCGGCGATAAAAAAGACGATGAAATAAGTGACAATGAAGGGGGAATCGAGAAAGATGATCCAATTGCTGAGGGTAGTAATGATGTACAGGATCCAAAAGCAAAGGCCAAGGCTAAAGCAAAAAAGCGACGTCAACAAAGTTCAACCGTAACAAAATGTAAAGCAACGATAAATGGTAAACTAGATACGGTACCTTTCTTAGATCCCGTATTTGCCGATATAAAATCCTATTTAAGCGATATAAATAGTTCGAATCGAGCTTTTCTAAATACGCTGGAATCTAATAACTCGGAAATTTTATTTGATTACGATTATCCGTACTTGGATAATACACCAAATGGATTTATATACTCAATGATGACGCACCCGTTGTAAAAGAAATTTTAAATGAAATACAAAAAGCTGGACGGCCCGTTAAAATTCGTTCAGGGGAATATATTTAGGGAATACATTATTAGTGATAAGCCGTGCGATATGAATAAGTACGTATTTGGCTGGAA
Organism: Nephrotoma appendiculata; assembly: GCA_947310385.1. NCBI lineage: Eukaryota > Metazoa > Arthropoda > Insecta > Diptera > Tipulidae > Nephrotoma > Nephrotoma appendiculata. The sequence continues at coordinate 303,593,459 of OX371223.1, forward strand.
ACATCTAAGAAATCGCTCTATTACAATCTTTTTAATTTCAGAATGCTGCAATCAACGGTAGGTGATAGTAACATAAACTTAGATGACAGCGATAGTGATAATGGATTTATGGGTGATGATTTTCATAATCAAGCTACTATAGATGAGCCACAAGAGATGGAACTAACGCGTATGACATTCGCATACGATGCAAATGTCCAAATTGAACAAGTGCGAGAGTTGCGAACAAGTGCGGGTGCTAAACGCACCCAAATCGTAACTGATTCATTGCAACCGTCTGATGCGTCGACAAAAATTGGAATATTCGTATCGAGCAAATGTGATTGTTAAAGAAAAAAACTCGATAAGAGAGGAATTAGATGAACACATTCCAAATAGATTGGAGAATAACGATGATGTGTTCGACAGCAATACCGATTTCCAAAATGATCATCTGGACGATGTTCTAAATCTTAACTTGCGTAATTTTTTGTTTATTATACATATAAGAATATAATAATTTTTTAATAAAATATTTCTCACATACAAAACTGTAAATCCTGTGTTTTTAATATTTTATATACAGCGTAACGTGATATGCACCTAAGTGGAAGGTTTGTTTGAATTCGTAGGAACCATTTCAGTCTATCCATTTAAAATACAAAGACGATTATACACCATATGGCCAGCAACAGAAACGTATACAATCGGTAAAAAAATTAACTTCAAAAACCTAACCAATTAATCAGTGCAATGTGATAACTAGAATAGGATACTTGTTTGTAGGCCAAGGAATAAGTTTGGCCTAGTTAAAAACAACCACGTCTCAATACAAAGACGATGACGAACAATGTGGACAGTTGGTATAATTTTGAATTGAGACATTTATAACGGAAATATACAACCGGTAGAAATTTAATTTAAAAATCGTCTAACTCATTAGTCATTGTTCTCAAACTAAAATCAAAACTGCATTTACTCATCACTCAAAATCCAGTAAGGCTATTTTTAATTGTTTTAATGAAATACGTTTCCCAATATTTTTCAACCCGTTTATGTTTACCGGTTGTTTCGGGTAACTTCTCACCACTTGACACTATAAAAATATCAAAAAAATAAAAGTTTGCTGAGAGTGGGGGAATTTTTTCAGTTTTGCTGCCATAAAAAATACTCGAGTTGATATTTTTTATGAAAAATTATGGCAACACAACAACAATTTGCTCATCAAATACTCAGCATGCTATAATCGGATGCGCCTTCTCTCAATAGTCGATTTATATTTTTGTCTCGTTTTAATTTTGCTGAGATTTTTGCTGATGATATTTTTTTCCTGTGGAATAGTACCAATATTTGCTACGCGCAAGTTAAATATTTGCAACACGTACGAGAATGTACCCGTAAATGATTCTGTTGTCATTAGCAACAGCTAAAATCAAATTCGAAAAAACAACAACAACAATTTTACAAACACGGTTTACTTCATTGCATTTCTCATAAGCAAAATGTTAAAAGTTTGATAACTTTTTTCATAAGTTTTTTACCAACATAACGAACTAAAATTTTTTTTTTCTCAAAATATTTTTCATACTGTTCTGTATGTCATAAGTTTTTCATTGGGTATGCGGTGTAAATTAGCAAAGCTTATCGCGAAATGACAACAATAGCACCGATATAAACGCGGCATTACAGTAGGCTCTCGATAACATGAACGCCATATACCGTAAAATCCGGGTAACGTGAACATGTTTTTATTACATGTACTACTTATTTAATATGGCGTAAAATATATAAATAAGAATGAAATTAATAGTCATTTCCGAAAGGGCCTTAGTTTCTGAATATTGAGATACGAAGTAGAGAAATGGATTTAGTGGCCATGGTATAGTAAATGATAAATCCGAAATTTTTAAAAGCAGGGGTGTTACATGCTAACAAATAACAATATTTGTTCGGATGTTCCGTCGCTGAGTTCAGACATCTACAGTGGTGTAACCCACCATGTATCCACCCACCAAGTAACCCACCATGTATCATATTAACGATCTCAGTGGTTGGCTGGCAGTCCAACTTAAAAAGTTGTTTAGTTTGTCACACCCTTAGCGATGTTTCTCAATCTGCTTCGTTGGTGCTTTTTATCCAGTCCACAATTCTTCTGTTTTAACATCAAGCCTCACAATCGGACAATTCCCTAGTACAGTTTATGCCTTTTATTTGGAAGTGGTCGGGAAACGGAGTTTCCATCAGTTTTTAAATCAGGTGCAGACGATTTTCGGTCAGTTAACGCTGAGGTCAAGTCTAAAGGGAAACTGCATCCGTAACTTTACTGTCAATTTGTACTAATCCATCAGGAATACTTAGGTCGGCAGCATAGTTAATGTCCGGTTCGTAATGAGGGTATTTTTTAATCTGGTTGGTTCTCCCTTGACGACAGTCTCTAATCAATCAACATACCATTGTCCATTCATAAGAAGGACGTTTGAAAGACCAGCGGTTCAGGAAAGTTGGAAATATGCAAAATGGCTCGATGACTATTTTGCTTCGAAACCAACAACCTGATAAATGGCAAAAGACCATAGATAGTAATGGCGAATATTTCGATAATTAACCTTTCTAACAATTATATTTTCAATTAAGTTGGATTTGACCAAAAAAGCAGAGTTTCTACTTACATACCAAATAATAGTACATAATTACCTAGTTAAATATTACGTAAATTGTTTAACTTAGTGAAACAAATATTTTGATGTTTTTTTTTTGTTATTTTCTTTCTAGGCGAATCGAAATGGATCAACCAGTAGCGGGGGTCGCACAGACGCAAGCGAATCAGATTCAAATGATGAACTCCTTAAGGAAATCAACGATGAAGATTTAGCAGCATTCCTGCCAACCGAAGATCTAAATCTAGTCGATAATTGTGCTAGTGGTGCTCCGCCAAATGGAAACAATTTAAAGCCGCCAATCGTCGATATACCACCACAGTCAGTGGACTGTGCCTCATCGAGTGATGACAATTTAGAAATACCCGATTTAGTTAATGCTGCAATACAAAGGGTGGAAAGTGGTTCGGACACCGAAATGGGTTGTAGCAAAGCGAGCACATCAGCTCCGAGTACCCAATACAATTTATCCTTGCTACGAGATTTTGTTGTTAAGACTCAAATGCTTGGAAATACTGGGCCCAGTAGTAGTGGATGCAATAATGAGATTACAAATTTGAATAGTAACAGTAATATTGGTAGCAGTAACAACAATAATGATAACTCTAGTAATAAAGTGATTGAATTAAAATCTGAAAAAGAAATTAAGACTGAATCTCCAGTACCAATTGTAAATAACGCTAGTAGTAATAGTGACAGCCTAGTTAATAAGAAAAAGCGCGGTCGCCCGAAAAAGGTGTCGGCCAATGTTAATAGTGAAGTTCAGAGTAACAACAATAATAATAATAATAAAAGCAGTAATGTGGTTGCACCTGCAATTGAATCACCCGATTCTGGTATATTATCGACGCCGCAAAGTCCAGTGAGGACGCAAGAATCACCGAAAACTAATACGAAAACTAATAATAATGACAAGAAAAAGGTGAATCAGAATGTTGAACAGCGCACAAAAGAAGCAACAGGCTCGACCAAAGGGATCAAATTAAATCTAGCCAGTCTAGAGAAATCGATTTATGCTACGGAACGCGTATTGTACCCGCCACGAGGTCAAAAGAAACGAGGCCCTGGTCGGCCAACTCGCAGCAAAAGTGTCAGTTGCCTGAAAACCGAGGAAGTGTTACTCGATCCGATGTGGAAAAAAATTGATATTAATAAAAAATTTCGACGCCCGTCGACCAGCGGGTATAAAAGTGATGGTGGAAATAGTACAATTTGTAGTAAAAAATTAGTCGCACAAAGCGGTTACATAAGTGATTATGGATCGGTTCACTATCATCATAGTCGAATATCAACGTCTGGTTACCGTAGTGATTACAGTACAAAAAGTAGAAAATCTGGGTATCGAAGTGATTACAGTACAAAGGCAAAAAGTTGTGGCTACCGCAGTGATTGTAGTAGCATACACCATCGCAAAAAAGTGCGTCGAAAACGAAGAAGTAAAGCGATTGCTTCATCATCCAAAACCATTGTTAATGAGCAAGATATATTGCAATTGGCGTGCCTAAGCCTGGGCCAAACAAGTGAAGAGAGCAGTCGAGATTCTTACACGGCTACAAGTACACCGGTCCCAATTATCGCCACATCGTTAATTTCAAAAGAAATCTCCAAACCGTTTATGAACACTTCGTTTACAAATTGCATATCGCATGGAATTTTTGAAGAGAATAACAAATCATTTCATTTCGAAAATTTCAATTTAAGCCGTAAGACTTCATCTTGCTTGTTTATGAGCACCAGCGAGCTGAATAGCAAACACTTCCGTAGCAACAACAAATCAAAAATGAATTTAACATTTCCTTCGCTGAGCGGGGCAGGAACATCCGTTATGGTGAACAATCATAAGACATTGACCAAAGTGAATTTAGAAGAATTAAATAAAAAAAATTCGAATGTGAATAGTCGACAGCAGAGATTGCGTCGTTCAAGTTCGGTCAAACCGCGCGATCACCTTCCAGATAAATCAGTGAAAAGTGAAAACTTAATGGACAGCAAGAGTGTTAAATCAAGGCGATCGTCTGCCGTGAGTCGATGTAGTAGTCGATCTACATATTCAAGGCATCCGTTTCGAAAGCGCCGCCGAAAACGTTTAAAATCACGATCCCGTTCGGAAAGTATGTATAAATCTGGCTCGGAAACAATTAGTGTAAAGTGTTCGGCCGAAATTGAAGAGTTGGCCAATTCGTTTGGAGATATGTGTCAAATTAATTTAGCCGAGAAAGCTGCGCTGGCGGCCGCTCAAAAATCAACGGTTAATGATAAAATGAATCAACAAAGTACATCGGCAGCGGCTGCTGCTGCAAAACGTATAACTAAAAAGCGAAAAGTGTCGGAACATCATCATTCTGCGGCTGATTCGCCCACAACAAATGCAAGTGGTAAAAGACGACATAAAAAGGCGGTTAGTACTCAGAGTCCTGACGATCATAAGCTTCCACTCAAAAAACGCCATTACCTTTTGACGAACGGTGAGAAAGCGGATGATGAAAAAGAACAGAAGAAAGATGAGCTATCTCTAGCGGCACCTGTTCAGCCAGAAATACCTTCTAGAGCAGAAAAACACAAGCCGATTATTGAGCACAGAGCAGAATCGGCAAAAGTCGTAACATCTGCTAAAGCGGTTACACCAAAGAAGCGACATCTACTTGAAACGCCCGAACCAATCGCTGGCGAAATTGTATCGGCCGTAAAAGTAAGTAATTCCCCGTTAACAATTGATTGTGGCAAAACTGGAACTTCGAATGAAACGGCAGCGACCGATTTAAGCATAACTGAGCTCATTCAGCTGAAATCACAGACATTGCCAAAACCGAAATCTGATATTATTACGCGTAAGAAAAATCGTTTAGAAGGTTTGGTGTCAAAAATCGGTGGTAACACTTTACAAACTGCTTCAACTAGTCCGTCCGCTAGTCGAAGTCCGTCCACCACACGGCCATCAGTAATTCGTACCCTTGGTCAACCGATACATACCGTGGCGGAAACTAAAGTAACTTCAACACCACCGCCCGGTGTATTTGAACCATCTGTCGATTTGGAATTACACATCCCAGCTTCGACTATAACAGTACCGTCAATTATCACAAAAACGGAACTCCTAGATTCGCCCAGATTACTAGGTGATGATGTAGCCCAAGTGTTAAAGGCTACCGAATCACTAGACGAAAGTAAAAAATCAGATCGACTAGTGGAAAGTCTTTTGAGTAAAACAAGTGGAAATCTTCTGTTGTCGAAAAAGAAACGGAAGAAAATCAATCGCACTGGATTCCCAAACATTAAGAAAAAGAAGAAGAAAACTGGTGATCATTCGTCAAGTTTATCTGATTCCGTCAATACTGCGACGGAGGACGACACCAAAAATGATAGCATAACCATATTGAATGTAAGCGATGTGGGCGAACGTGTACCAAAAGAAGGTGAAACTGCGGATACGTTTATCGAACGGAATACAGTAAAACCACGATTATCTGTAGTCAGTCTGGAGCGGCTTCAGGGTAAAGCTCAACCTGAAATTGAGGTTGTGGTTCCCGTATCCGCAAAACCCTCAGTCGAGGAGCCTGTGGTACCAGCCAAAAGACAGTTACGAGCAAAATTGAGTAACAATGAGAAAACTCAAGTTAAGAAAAGAGAACGTGATATTTCACAAGAAAATGAAACGTGTAATTCAAGCAAAAAATCAAAATCCGAAATCCCGCCCGTCGCACTAAACGAGAACGCAAATGATCCGAAGAATATAATAAAACGCAAGGAGAAAGAAACGCGTGACATATCATCCGATAATGAGCCACTTATAAATTTTGTAAATAAAAAATCATCCACTTCCAAGGAGTCGTCGAAATTAGCGGCAGCTGTTACAGCCGCTGCAAAAGAAGAAATGAAAGAAAATATAGTTAAAAAGGACGAAATAAAATTGCGAACGTCTTCGCGGCGCCAAAGTTTTTCGGCTGAAAAGGCTAAAGAAATGATTAAGGCGAATAATAAGAGTAGTCCCGTAGTTGTTAAACCGGTGGAAGTAGAGCCATCATCAGCTGCGAAACGCCCACTTTCGAGAAGTAAATCCCGATTGGTCGAAACAAAAGTTGAAATCGCCACTAAACCAAAGGAACTCGAACCAATTAAAAAAATCAGTAAAATTGAGCAAGCCGCCGCTCCTCTACCCAAACGTCACTCTCAGCGCCACGAGTCTAAATCTATAGAAAATAAGTTGTTTCATAAACTGGTAATTGAGTTACCGAAAGAGAAAATTTTACCCGAATGCCGACTAACAAAATGCGACAGAATGATAAAATCCGCTGAAGGCGAAATCGAATTAGAACAAGACCCTCTGCCGATAAATGAAGGACCACAGTCGTCCATACATCTATTACCAAACAATTCCCGAGAAAATTCACCCGCAAGCACAAACAGTGAACGCAGTGTTAAAAAGAATCCAAAATGGAAAAAGAAATTCCTAATTGCCGGCCTTCTATCCGATTTTTATAAAGACGATGAATCGGGACGAACTCGATCTGGTAAAGTGGAAACAACTATTCCAGCCACGGGTCTTTTGCCACCACCACCTTATTGTGAGAAATTTTTACGCAAAACCCAAGTTGATTTTCAACTTCCTTACGATTTGTGGTGGGCTCAAGAATATTCAAAATTACCCGGTCGTGACTCAGTTCCCAGCTGGAACTATAAAAAAATTCGAACGAACGTATATGGCGATGTTCGACCAAATCCATCAACGGACCACCAACCGTGCAGCTGTAAACCAGATTCCGGGTGCCCCGATGATTGCCTAAATCGATTGGTGTACACTGAATGTATACCGGAAACTTGCCCCTGCGGGGAACGGTGTAAAAATCAAAAAATACAAAAGCATGAGTATCATCCCGGTCTCGAGCGGTATATGACGGAGAATAAGGGTTGGGGTATTCGAACAAAACAGAATATCAGTAAGGGTTGCTTTATTTTGGAGTATCTGGGCGAGGTGGTAACCGAGCGTGAATTTAAAGATCGGATGGCTTCACTTTATGCTCGCGATACACATCACTATTGTCTCCATTTGGATGGTGGTTTAGTTATTGATGGGCATCGAATGGGCAGTGATGGTCGTTTCGTAAACCATTCGTGTTCCCCAAATTGTGAAATTCAGAAATGGAGTGTAAATGGATTATTTCGAATGGCGTTGTTTGCGTTGCGAGATATTAAACCGGGCGAGGAATTAACGTACGATTACAATTTCTCATTGTTTAATCCAGCCGAAGGTCAACCGTGCCGATGTGATACGTCACAGTGTCGTGGCGTTATTGGTGGCAAATCCCAAAGAATAAAACCTATTGTTGTTGAGGCTAAAGCTACAGATGCTGCGACTACGGCGAGGACGGGTCGCCAACGAAAACGACAGGCGAAAAAAAATCAGATCACCATTCTAAACAAAGACGGAACCAATGTAACATCATTCCAGCCACTCACACAAAAGGAACGTATCATAATTCGAATTAATCACAGCTTCTTAATTCGAAATCTTGAAAAAATTCGAAAACTAAAAGAACGTTCGGCTGTGGTTGCAATACAGCAACCAGCTCCATCGACCCCTACACAATCGCTTTCGGCTCAAATATCGGCACTTCGAGTACCACGTAATATTAAAACTCGCGGTTTAGCGTTGGTCGAACATGATCCTGAGCTTGAAAAAACGGCCCGCATTGCTGGAATTCTGCGAGAAATTTGTCAAGAACTAAGTGGTTACAGAGACGCACGGAACGTGTATTTAATTTCGAAATTAAATGTTCCATCGAAGAAAAAAGCACCGAAATATTTCGATTTAATTAAGAAACCGATTGATCTCTCACAAATCGAGGAGAATGTCGAGAAAGGATTGTACAAACAACTGAAATTTTTCGACTCGGATGTACGACGTTTGTTTGAAAATGCGATTAAATTCTACGGGCTTGATTCGATCGAAGGTCGATCCGCGAACGAGCTCGCCGGATTCTACTCGAAACTCAAAACGAGATACGTTGACAAATTTATTGGTATACTGGGCGACCAAAGTAACGATATGTTAAAAGATTTCATTACGATCGATAAAAATGGTAAGCCAGTGCTTATAAAATCGGACGTTGTCGAAGATATAATACGATGCTTGTGCGGGTTATTTAAAGATGAGGGGCTTATGATACAGTGTTCACGGTGTATGGTATGGCAACACACCGAATGTACACAGGCAGATACTTCGATCGATAATTACTTGTGTGAGCGGTGTGATAATCGTGTTGTTGATTTAGAAATACCATTGAACGAGTATACGGACGAGGGATATCGGTATTATTTATCATTGTTGCGTGGTAATCTGCAAGTTCGGCAAAGCGATACTGTTTATGTTCTGCGCGACATACCAATTGAGTCGAAAGAAAAGGGTGGCGTTGTACGCAAACACACATACGAAACAATTGGTGACATTGATTATTCCGAGTGTGATATATTCCGAGTGGAACGTCTGTGGAAAGACAACAATGGAAAACGGTTTGTGTTCGGACATCATTACTTGCGGCCGCACGAGACCTATCATGAACCGACTAGAAAATTCTATCCAAATGAAGTTGTACGCATTCCGCTGTACGAAGTCGTACCAATTGAGTTGGTAATGGCCAAATGTTGGGTATTGGATACGAATACGTATTGCAAAGGTCGGCCGATTGATGCGATCGAGGAACATATCTACATTTGCGAGTTGCGGGTGGATCGGGGTGCCAAACTTTTTGCAAAAATATCAAAGCATCAGTATCCGACATGTGTCAAAAATTATGCGTTTAAGAAATTTGAGCAACGCTTAAAAATTACTAAGACTTATGCGGTAAGAATGCTGTTTAAGGCGTTTGTGCTCTAGTACTACTACTTTATTATATTTTTTTTATTATTATTATTTTCAGCCTCATGATTTGGGTACATTAAATTTGAAACCGAAGAAGGAGAAGGGTAAAAAGGATGAACCACCTGCGAATGTAAATCAGACTCCAGTTGGTGGAGGTAGCGGATGCGGCGGTAGTGTCGCGAGCACAAGCACGAATAATGTCAGTACCAGTAGTACACCCATTGTGTCAAATCAGAAGGTGCCACGTAAAAATGCAACGCCAATCGTTCAATTAATTCCGCCACCACCAAAGGTTGGTTGTTTGATTCGTATTCCACAGACGAAGGTTCGGGTGGTAATTACAAATTTTATTTTTTTTTTTATAAAGAATTTGTGTAATGATCTCATTTCTCGCAATATTTATTACATACATATATATTTTTTCCTATTTTCTTTTTCAACTAATTGCATTTTCACAATCACATGTATTTTTTTATGCTACAGAGAAATAATGCTGCCTAGCTCTGAACTAAAGCTAAACACACTATTTAGAATTTACATTTTAGCTAATAATTTAGATTTGTTTATTTTAGTTCAAACATAGCGCTACATATATTTGGAAATACATATGACACAAGTTTTTTAGACTATCATTTTTTGGATCACGAATTCTTTTATAAAAAAATGTGTAAAAAGAATTTTTTTTACCAACTTGGGCAAAATTCAAAATTTTTTATTAAAATTCGAAATTTTTATCTTTTTATGATTATATGTATATGAATAATGCAAAAGAATATTAGAGTACTAAATAATTAGAATACTTCTAGGTAGATTGCATGCGCTAATTAATTTTTAAAATTGCCTTTTTAATGAAAATTAACGATTTAGAATATTTTTGCTTTGTAACATGTAATGTAACTGTGTCTTCGAAGATACAACAAATCATTGCTAGTTTGATGTATGACATGTCTTCGTCATTTCATTTGTTAATCATTTCTTTACGTTGCTTTTTACTGCTTAGTTTTGTCATATCATGACAATTTTTTATCCACTGATGGTATGACATATTTTGTCAAATTGTTTGTTATGTGGTTGCTTACAACCCTGTGCCTACTTGAAAAACTGTGTATGATGACCATTGCTCTTTTCAAAATGATTGCTAATACGGATTAGATAAAGGATCAATTAAAATTTTATATGGAAAACTTGATCCAAATTTTAGTTTGAAAAGTCAAGAAACACAGCTGATAAACCCACATGACTTCGATGATCGAATTATTCAACTCCGCTAAACCAACGAGTTTAGGATTTTTTTTTACAAACTTGTTTATTTTACGACTTATGGCAGTTCATTAATTACGTCATCTTTTGTAATTCCAAATTGTTATGAATATTTTTTTTCTATTATAATTAAGCATTTATTTGTTACATAACGTTAATCAAGTTCTTTAGTGGAAACATTCCCAAATACGCTAATATTACAGTCAAACCTGTTAAGTTGGACACCTTTTTTAGTTGGTCAACTGGCTAAGTTGGATGATTTTGTCCTTCACCAACTGGCTAAGTTGGACGATTTTGTCTTGCATTTAAAAAAAATAACTTCAAAAAAAAAATTATTGCGTGGACGCCGTAAAGCTGTTAATTTTGATTTTTGTTTAAAACCTTTTCAAGTTGGTCATTTTTTACGGTACCGTGAGTGTCCAACTTACACAGCTTCCACTGTATTTGATTTATAACTTTAATTCTCCTACCGTACTATTCCGAATAATGTAACCGTCATAATATTATTCCATTGGTACACTATTTGGAATTGCCTACCCGAATAGTGTACCATGGTACAGTATATTTGAACAAAAAAACTTTATTTTGTTATATTTGTGTGTTTTCTCTATCCTCTCTGGGATTTTGTTATATTTGTTGTTGTTCGAATAATGTATCTGGTACATTAATTTTTCTCGATCTGTACTATGTTAAATGTCTCAAACTCGAATAGTATACCATTCTCCATTATACTTATACGGAATAGTACGGTACGTCCGCCTTGATCAAAACTGCACAAAAATCTACATCGATACTGCATTCAATATAAATATGAGTTCTTTAGTATTCTTTAGAAGTTGCTATAATTATATCACAGCGCTTAGCTAATGTCGGGTACTTCGTTAAAAAGATTCAAGAAATAATAATTCGTACACGGATAATTAATATGTCGGAAATAAAATTCTACATGGCCCTTGAAAATTTAAATTTTCAGATTTTAAAAGGCGAGTTACGAATAAATTGTATTAAGTACCTCCCCTAGCAACTACAGTAACTCTGCCGCAAAATATCTAAAAAAATACACAGCTAAACTTTAACCAGAAATTGAAATCAGAAAATAATCTTGACATTGGGTAAGATTTTCTTAATTATTTTTTGTAGCAGATTTAGGGGCATCGTATATCACTATCTTCTGCGGTTAGTGAAAATTGACTTCCTTTTAAATCAGAGATATTTTCAGGTACAATTTTATTTTCCATGGCCCATTGTACTCGATTTGTGGTTTAACTCATTCAACATAAAGTAATCGCTTGAGTTTTTAGCCAATGAAGACCTTCAGGGTCTGTCTTATTTGTGTAATCTATATGATCCATGGATGCTTATTAAATTCATCATCACCAATTGTTTGCGCTCATGTAACTGTTTCATCACACTTCGCTCCTCCATGATGACGTGTTACTTTACCTATAGTATATTCTTTTCAAATTTTGGTATGATATGATGTGTTTTAATATTGGAGCACTATCCGGAGCCAAATGGCAATTTTCTATTGAAACTGCAGCTATTATTCACTGGTGTCGCTGTACTATAAAAATTAAAACTAAATTCATCAATAAAACAAACATTTATCACCTGAAATATATTAATTGACATTTATTTTGACATGACGTTATAAACAAGAATTCATCCAAAACGCAGCAATTAAATTTTTATTGTAAGATTTAGTTTCTAATGGTTTCAGAGGTTTACAAAATAAAAGCCTTTTCAAATTTCCCATTGAAATGGATAACGCTCCCGATAACGGCTCCCGATAAATAGGTAGAGCAAAATATTTGTATATCGATTTTTAACTAAAAAGTTGAATGAAAAATCTTAGATTAGAGTTCAATAAATTAATTATATGCAATAATAGCGCGCTAAATATAAGTTTTAACATAGAAAATTGGCTGCTCCGGATACAGCTATCGGGCGCTAATAAAAAAACACAGCAATAGTGGTATGAACTCTATGGGGCTAGGTGGGTTAAAAACTGTCCCACCTTTTGCTTAGCTTTTCATGCATGGTGTGATATATTTTAGTCTTGAAAAGTTTAAATGTCAAATCCAGGAGAATATATGTCATTTGTTAAGTAACACAGGAATTAATGCCACAAAATGGATTGATAACTGGCTATTTTCATCGAATGTAGGTAGCGTAGGTTTCTACGTCTCAAGGGGAACGACAATTGTCAAATTCATTGTTATGACAGTTTTATTCCCCCATGCTTCATAGCAAACTATGATTTACATTTTCTTCACCAGATGTCAGGTACTTTGTTGAAAATCGCAAATAGGGATTTTTATCTTTTATCCAATTATCATGCTCCAAATCAGGTGGGAACAGTACAGAATGGATAAAAAATGGATAAAAATGGGGATAATATTTCAGTCGCTTGTTTCTTATTAATTATTGATTATAATACGAACATGAATGCAGTGGATAAATTTGATCAGCTTTTGGCTAGTTATAAACTTGACCGACGTAGTAAAAAATCGTGGCACCGCATAGTGTTCTATTTTTTAGATACAGTTGTTGTTAATTCATACATATATTGTTTATAAACATTTCGGTGAAAACATGAAGCTTAAACATTTTAAGGGGCAATGTGCTGAACGGTTTACGAGGAAAAGACTCGAAACATCTACCCAAACGTACTAGTCGGAGAAGATGTGCATTAGGCAGCACACAAAAAAAGAAATCCGTACTTCCTGGTGTTGTACTGTCTGCAAAATTTCACTTTGTTTCGGTAAAAAGTTGTGTTTCGAAGAATATCTATAAGGCTCCTTCATGGTTGGTGTTCGTTCGTTCGTTCGTTCTGACAATTTTTGCGACTAATCATATTGCTCAAAAATGACGATTTTTTTCTGCTGAAGAGATGATTGGTTGAAAAAATGACCAAACGAACGCAACCATAAACCTGTTCTAAAGCATTAGTTGCCTGGTGGGATTATAAAGGGTTTTCCAATAGGAATGATACAATTTAAAATGGTTATAATAGCAACACTGCGTATTATTTATTGATATTTCTGATGTCATTTGTGCTCAGTAGGTTATGCCATTTAATAATGGAAAGATACACGCTTCAACAAAGTTTAGAAATTGTTAAATTGTTTTATCGAGATCAGTGCTCATTTGTGAATACTGAGAGAAATTTAAGAAGAATTCATGGACGTCGTATTTTAGACAAATTTGAAAGTGAATTTTATTTACACGATACAAGAGCACTAGTACTACAAAGAGATGTACACACACACACACAAGAGAATATTGATTTTGTAGCAGCAAGTGTAAGAGGAAATCCAAATTTATCGGTTCGACGTCGTTCTCAACAAATAAATCTTTCTCAAACAACAACATTAAAAATTTTAAGAAAAGATTTGTTTTTACATCCTTGCAAAATTCAACTGGTTCAAGAACTGAAGCCATTAGACCACCATAAATGTCGTTTATTTTCTGATTTTGCTCTTGAACAACTTGAAAATGAACATTTTTATCGAAAAATTTTATTCAGTGACGAACCTCATTTTTGGTTAAATGGTTATGTAAACAAACTGAATTGCAGATTTTAGAGTTATGAAAATCAACACGAAACTGTTCAGACACCATTACATCCAGATAAAGTCACTGTGTGGTGTGCAATTCATGCTGGTGCAGAGATTGGTCCATATTTCTTTAAAGAAAATGGGCGAAGAGTAACAGTCAATGGAGAACAACATACAGAACAACGTTAAATTATTTCATCTTACTTTTGTTGCTGAGAATAATCTGGAAGATATGTGATTTCAACAAGACGTTATCACCTGTCACACAGCCACCATAACAATCAATTTATTGAAAACAAAATTTGGTGATGATATTATCTCAAGATTTGGTCTAATTAATTACTCTCCTAGGTCGTGTGATTTAACACCTTGTGACTTGTTTCTTGTGGGATATGTTAAGTCACAAGTTTATGTTGATAATCCAACAACAATTGAGCAATAAAAATCAACTTTGAACGTGCTATTGATGAGAAACAGTCAAATTTATGTGAAAAAATGATGATAAATTGGGCTGACAGAATGCGCAGTACTTACGGAGAAGTCGTGTTGCTCATTTGAATGATGTTATTTTCCATACATAATGTCATAATGTAACCTTTCACATAAAAAAAAAATTTGCTCTCACTAAATAATTTGTGTTTTTTTTTTTAATTTTTAAATTACATCATTCCTATTGGAAAACCCTTTATAAGTCCCCACCCTGTAAAATCGGACTTATTGAAATGTTATTATTTTTATCTTATTTTGAGATGGTTTCGAATCGAAATGAATTGTATTTCCATTTTTTTATAACTAAGAAAGTTCTGTGCAACTAGGGTTTTTATTTTCTTTAAAATCGGGCGCCTCAAAGAATTAAAGTCGTCGATCTTATTTCAGATAATGTTAAAGCTTAAAATTGTATACTGAGTGGCAGATAGATAACTAAAAAATGAATAGAAATGAGAATATGCAGATATCTTCCCTTATGTCAGTATGCGCTATCCAGCAGCCCTGGAACCTTTGCTAGGACAACGATTGTGGACTACTATTAATCTGAACAACCAAATGACATAAAACTGATTCCAGGCATCATAACAATTAGCGTTTCATCATTTTCAATTTTAATTAAAAATATGGTTTACATTATACACTTTACATGTTGCAATTACTTTGGTCTCGGTAAAAAGATGAGCTTGAACATGTAAATCTTTATCTTTTAATTAATATCTAATATAAAAAGACGACGAGTGAATTGGGCCGCATATCACTGTAAACGTAATCGTAGGCTTTTTTGTTTGTCACTCAATGAAACATTCGTTTAAACATTTGCAGCTTCCAATGCTCTTGGGTGGAGTGATTTTTTTAGAGTCCCCAATAAATGTCACTATTTTAGGCAAAATAATGAGTTTGATGTTTGAGAGAGAAGGGTGCCCTTCTCAATATATTTTCAGATGTTTACCTCGCCGTGTTGTGGAATCTGCAACGGATCGGTGATTTCCTTTTTTTGGCAAGTAACCGTGAAATAGGCCATGTCCTGTAACGTATTTGTACCATACAAATACGGGATCTCAGTGAATGGTGGTTTATCTTGAGTACTCAACGTACGTTTTAGTTTGTCTCTTCCTCAACCTGCTCCGATGGTTCATTTACCCAGTTCAAAATAATTCTACTTTATTTCCTAGAATGTCATCAAAGTGACCGGGAATCACATTAAGGTAATTTTATTTGCCTAATTATTTTAAAAACCAATAACAGGTTCATGTCAGCTTCGAAGAGAAGACCGGCCGGTTAGGGCTCTGGTTAGAGATTTGTGTGAGCCTAGGCCCAATTACTGCAGCTCCAGTCCACCAGTTGTTGATCCGTCAGTGTACCATATAGATGCATGGCGGGGATGAGAGGATATAATGTTATCATCCTGGTCCTGTTTGGGAATCCTGTTCAAGAAGCTTATTTGGAAAGCATATTTTTAGCTACCAAACCCGCGTACGAAATCATAGGCCATATGTATATGCTTTGAACGAGCCATTTATGAAATGATGGATCTGTTGCCAAACATTCACCTGTCAAGTGAAGTAAGCCTTATTAGTTTTGTTGGTGATACACATACGAGAGGTTGGTACATATAACACCAATAGTATTAACTTCCTGCATTGTTTGCAGGGTTTTACCTTGAAACTGTAGCACGAAAAATTGAATTTTCCTGCGGTTTGTAAACAGATCTCTGGTTGTTTACTAGCCTAAGAGCACTGCATACGTTTCGCAATTGTAGTCTCAAATTTGTTTCGAACCATTAGGATTAGGTCATGAGCATAGGCGATGCTCGTAATGAGGGTATTTTTTAACCTGATGAATGATTTGACCATCACTAGCAACAACAACAAAAATGGAAGTAAAAAATGAAATCATAATACCTCCCCCCCCCCCCCTCCCCTCCATTCTAAATGCCTGCTTGCCTTCAATACATCAATCAATCATTAATACTAAAATATTTTGACTCAGAAATGAGATAATCAAATCCCTCGTTAGGCTGTAATCCCCGTAAGATAAAAAAATTAATCAGCAACCAAAATAGAGGTAAGAGGATTCCACAGTCTCTAATTTTTGCGATAGTGATGGTTTTGTCACCGAAGGAGGTCTGAATCCTCGTGCGCTTCACTATATTAATTGTCCTTTCTTGGATAGAACTATTTAGTTGTCAAAAGCGCCTTGTGTATCCCTAAAGGCACACAGCAACATTTCTATTCAGATGTGTATTCGATTTTTGGTGTCAGCTCATGTAGAGTTGTGTTTTGAGTCTGATGCGCATGTTGACCGGGATTCGAGCAGTGTCGTGGTTCTATTAGGTTTGTATGATCGGAGGAGTTCTTTTCCCACTTTCGTCATGAAAATTACTCGTACGTCTCTCCAGCATCTTGAAACGTAGTTCTTGCAAGTTATAGTGCGTACCGTTTCATCGCTGACTTCTTGATTACCCAGAATTATATAGTTTATAGTAGACCTTACACTAATCAGCTAAGAGCTTCCTCTTTTGTAGTAGGCAGTTCATCATTTTTCTTCTTAACTGATCGCAGTGAATTTATATAGGGAGAAAAGTCCGGTAGGCCCCCTAGTCGTTTATTAGCTTGGCCCTGTTAACAATTTACGAGCGTCTCTCCTTTTGGCCTCAAAGTCATGATTCCACTAGGGAGCATCCGTAGCAATCCTGACGCGAATCAAGGAGAAACACACATGAAAGACAAGCTTTATTAATTTCGAAATTGCCTCGCCCCTGTATGATTTGATAAGCAGTATTCAAAAAGGTTCCTCACCTTTAAATTGGTGTCGATACCTCTCTAGACTATGTGGTGTGGTTACGCCTGGCCCCCGATGACAAATTTTTGATGAGTTTTATAATAACTAGAAGATATTCGAGAAGTCGTCAAAGAATTGTCCTCAGCCTCTCGTTTTCCCTGTTATTCTCGTGTTCGGAATTCCAAGAATCCTTCCATTTTTGGTGGAAGCAGGTTACTTAATCAGGTTTACTTGAAAATATAACCAACTGAGTCGCCTCCGATGGCAATTTAGTGATTCCACTTGGCCCGGTTCTTGCAGACGTTCAGGTAGACGATGAAAATTTCGGCGTGCGATTTCGTTCTCCTCGATAAATCTAAAGTTTGCCGTGTCAATGGCTTTAACATCGGAACAACCAGGTTATGCCATGTCTCTATTCGCCCAGCGGGGTTCCGTCAGTTTTGACTTAACATTACCTTATTCTTTTGTAATTCATTTGCGATTTATTTGGGAAGTTCTTTGATGTTAATTAGGCATTGTGCCATAAGATATCCTCGTAAGAAACTCCCCCAATTGTTATTAAAACGCCAGGTGTATCTTTGCGGCTCCGCTTAGTTGCGGTTTTATTTTCTTCTTACTCTCCAGTCCAGTTCTAAACTTCACAGTTCATCTTTGATGGAGATTTTGGTGCATGTGGACATATTGTATTCGCTTATTGATACGTTAGCACCTTGTCCTAGGACATAGTCTATAATGTCGTAATAGCTCTCTTGGTTGAACCTGACTGTCTGAGGGAATCTTATCCTTCGGGTTTGATGCGTTTGGAGGAACATCGCCCTCATGATTTTTATTCTTAATACCACCGATCCAGTAAGTTGATTAGGTATAAAAGTTCGCCACACCAGAGTCAAGGCTAGTTTAAAGCTGGGGCACCGTATCCATGCTAGCGAAAAAAGTATTCTAAAAGGACCTTGAACCGCCTAAAAACATAGCATCTTTATCAAATTTAGACCTAAATGGTTTTAAATCATTTGTTTTAATGCGTTGTAACGCCAATAAATAAGTAAGTTTTAAATGACTCAAGATTTGTCAAGACAAATGGTTAAATTTAAAGACCCGAATACATTTATACAATCGGACTTTGAACATAATTTTGATACTTATTTGGGATTCCTCCGTGTTCCCTTTTTACATTTAACATCACCGAAGTATTTGAAAGGAGAGTTAGTTATGATAGACTTGGCTCGGTTACAGCCACCTAATAACTAATAAAGCCAATAATTTATATAAATAAAGATAAATGAGTTAAACAGCCAATCTGGAACACAATAATGATTAGAATTAAGTAAAATAGCCATTCAGGAATCTGTAAGATGATAGATTTAAAAATGAGAAGTAGCACATATCTAGACTCGCTAATACCCAAATTATTAATGTCTTAACAAAAACGGCAATAATTGTTTAATCCATCTGGATAGAGCAAGCACTATCATCTTCATGTCTCAAGATTTTAAATTTTTTGAAATTAATCCGAGCTGAATTTTAATCTAAACACGATTAAGAACAAGAATTTTTAAATTCGATCATAATAATAATTAATTAAAAAGTGATCAAGTTTAAATCAACAAACCCGTAAAACTATTCCCAAAAATAACTTTAAAATCTTAATTCCACCCGACAAACGAATATAGTTAATAATCAGTTCTGAAATGTCTAATTCCATTCCCAAAACCAATATCGATTTTAGAATTTCATATACATAATACATCTAATCAGCATTGAATCAGAAATGACCTAAATTCATTCATAATTCCAATTTCTAGGAAAGTCTCAGGAGCAATTATAGGTATAGCGCTATTTTGAGATGACTGTTTTCAATAGGCTGCTGCATAAAATTAATTTTGTTTAGCCGTTCTCAGGCCCTATCTACTGAGGAATTTTTTGACGCGCTGGTTATTTTCTAACATCGTTTTTCAAATTAAATACGCATTTCACAGAGATTCGGTACGGAATTTCTGCTAATTTTAATAAGGTGGTTGGTTGGTGGTTTCAATACTTTAAATTAAAATCTTTTTCGTCGGTGTTTCTCTCAAACGAAATTAGCATGCATGCTATAGTAGTTTAGTTTATTTACTACCTTTTCGAATTTCACTAACGTAACAATATTTATTTTGCATTATTCACCTTTTCATACAAATCATTAATTAACATAATATTTTTAAAATAGTTAATTTCATTTTATTACAATTTTAATTGTAAGAAATTAATTGATAACATTTTTTTCTTTTTTTATTTAATTAATTAAAACAAAAACAATTTATCAATCAATAATTTATTAGACCATTAATGAGAAGCGCGGCCGGCTCGAGACCATTTTATCCAAATTGATGGGCAAACAACAGGAGATTCATAAAACGACACCATTGGACATATCATATCTGCTGACAGGACGTGGTGCCCGTTTACGTCGTGCCAATGCCACAATTGTGCCTATTTAATATGATTTTATTATTGGTATATCGTAATTAAGATTAATCGTTTTAGGTTCTATATAAAATATGTATAATTTTGATTTAAAAATATGAAATAAAATAAAAATAATTTATTTGCTGTATTTTTAATAACTTTTTGTTGTTTTTTTTTTATTTATCATCCTTGATTAATGTGTAATTTAAAAAAAAAATTATTATAATTAATTAATATTTTATTGTTTGTATATAAAATGTGGTAAATTAAATTTATTAACGCAGGCTGTTTAGAAAAATAAATAAAAAATAATCTGTTCTAAACATTTAATAAAAAATTGTATTTACCCTAAGCACACTCATTCATTTTAATTATTGTAATAATATTATATTATGGTATAATTAACAATCGTGGAAATTATTTACAAAAATAATTTAAAAAAAACAGTTATTTATATAAATTAAATTAGGGTATAGATTATAAAATAGTTTTTCTCTTTAAATATAAATTATAATTAATTATTGAAAATATTTTTTTGTTGGTTTTGTATCTTTAATATTTTGTTATTTTTGTAATTTAATTTTTGTTAACAATTTATTTAATGTTTCAAATTTTTGGTCTTAAAATTAAAATAAAAGTTATTTAATATAATTGTAATAATTACATATTCAAAAAATTATAAATTTAATTATTAAAATTAATATTTTAAATATTTATATATATATTTAATTTAAAATAGACGCATAAACCGTAAAAAAAGGAACTTATTAATTAAATTAATATTAATTAATAAAATTTAGAATCTCTATATATAATAAATATATTTTTAATAATTTAATAAAAATGTAAATTTAAAATTAAATCATGCTTGTTTTATTATTATAGAGGTAGAAGCTGAACTTCAATGCATTGGTGTAAATTAAACTTTGATTTATTTGGTTGCGTTTTCGCATTTCTAAGGTGATATCCACACCACAGGGTATTCTATAAGGCGCGGCGGTATTCACTCCAAAATCGAACTGAGAATGCGATTAAGTTCATTCTCGATAATAATAACGAGAAGTTACTAAATAGCACGATCCACGCTTGGTTAAGCCTTGCTAATAGAGAAATTTGTTTTGAATAAAACCAGTTAGGTGTTAATCAAGTGCTCTGACACTAAAATTAAATAAAGAAATGAGAAAAAGTAGTTAATCGATTTTTCAAGCGGAGGATTTGGGCTACCTCATACCGTTATAAATAATTTATATCAATATTTTGCAAGTCCAACCGATATTAACCAACTGATCTATCTGATGAGCTTTGGCCTGAACCTACTGTCTAACTTTCCCATATCAATTGGCGTTTGATTGTCAATCAGCAGAGATATTACACGGCGTCGCGTGCTATATAAACGCATAAACCAATTAGGACGAGCTAATGGTCGTGGAGTTATTGAAGTAGGCAATAGAAATTAGTAAATCAGTTGGAGCGCATTGCGATTAAGTAAAACACGATGGTTAATTCTGTATATTGATGCTTTTATTCAGGTGTTGCCCGAATGGAGGCCAGAGTTAGAAGAAGGTGTTCAACGTGGAAACGTTGATTTTTGCAACTGGCTGTGGGATCGATTGAGTCTGATCGACGTGGCGATGTTTTGTGTTGTCTCCAATATTGCCGGCCGCCCTAAAGGATTTTTTACTTGCAATGACTTTGCTCGGCTTTGAAAGCAGCCATAGGTTTGTAATAAGAAAAAATACAAAAATGTTTATTAATAAATAACCTGAATATGTGCAATATGACGAGGCCATTGATTATTTTGTTTTTCTTTCAAACTCAAAAAAAAAGAAATTTATAACATTCACTCGAATAAATAACCGGCGCACATGAAAATAAATCGACTTGTATTTTGAATATATTTGCGTTCCTGGGCATAAGATGTCGCGACTAAAGGCGTCGCCCTAATCGTGTTTTGAATTTAAAAATATTTCATGTAAGCTATTACTGCGACATCTTATGTCCAGGACCGCAAATAAATTCAAAATGTAAGTCGATTTATTTTTATGTGCGCCTGTATTTATCATTCAGAATGTTATGAATTTTTAAGACAGAAAAAAAAACAAAATCAAATTTTGATATGAATCCTTCTTTTGATATGTAGAAAACGCCTTTTTCTTTGAAGATATTTTATGTTGAATAAATTCATAATTTAATAAATTCGTACGCTGTAAAATATCCTGCTTCCCACAATCCGCCGAAGTGCGGCGAAGCAGGAGGAACGAAGTTTCAATCAAGTGCGTTGATGGTGCGCGGTAAACCTCTTGAAAGATGCGATGTAATCCTTCGTCGATATACCGCCGTGGCCCCTTTTTAGTTTACTGGAGATTGGGCCTGCATAATCCATGCCACTATTGCTGACTCGTAGTTGTACGATGATTAAACTCAAGATGCTTTTGTGAACGTGCGATCGCACCAAGTTTTTTATGCTCAGAATCCAATAGAATTTTTTAGAACAGCCAACATTAACTGCGGACCACCGTGTAGCGTTCGTTGTACGATGAGCCAGTGAAATAAGTAAAACGGTGAGTTGCAAATTAGATTTGTTGAAGAGAGCTCTAAGTACCTCGTCTGCATGGTACGTTTCCCGTTGCGATTGTGGCAACACCTGGACGTCATTGTATGTATCATTTGTACAAAGCCGAGCGATGAACATGGTGTCTAAGAGACACTCGACCAGTATATCTGACGTTAGATCCTACAGGGGTGCAGATATGGACAGCGATCATATCATATGCTTGTCGTATTTAAATATAAGTGCAAACTGTCATCTACGTTCAACAGACAAGCACAAAAAACCGTTCGATGGAATGTGGATGCTCTAAAAGACCAAACGTCACTGCAGAGTTACCAATCAGCTGTCACTAACTATCTAGAGCGGCCTAGCAACAACGAAGAAGCTCCTTCTAACATCCAGGAGCAGTGGCACACAATACAGTCAACCATTACCACCGCGGCGCAAAACACTATCGGAAGAAGACCTCCGAGACCCCGCAACGATTGGTTCGATGATCAATGTCACCTGATCGTCGCAAATAAACAAAAGCTTCGTGAAAAATGGTTGGCTCGCAACACTAGAAGCACACATGAAGAATATCTCTGCGCCAGGAAAGCCACGACTAAATACCTTCGTCAAAAGAAACGCGATCATATGAGATTATGCATCGAAAACATCAGCTTCCAAGCGGAAGAGGAAATTCAAGGGACTGTTTTGCTAATGCCAGGAATCTCACTAAAGACTTCCACCCAAGAAGTACAGCCATCAAAGACGGGAATGGAGAATTGAGAACAAACGTGACTGATGTTCTCTCAGTATGGCAAACCTACTTTCAAAATCTACTAAATCGGAATGACGACGTGACCCCCATTACAGCAATAGCTCCTCCAGGTGATGAGGTCTTCGTCGAATATCCCACAGTGGAGGAAGTAGACGCAGCTATTAGTCGATTGAAAAACAGCAAGGGACCCGGTCTCGATGGAATCCCCGCACAATTAATAAAACTCGGAGGCGCTACTCTTGCAACAAGTCTACACGATCTCATCCTATGTATTTGGGACCAAGAAGAGTTGCCGGAGAATTGGAAGACCGCGCTCATATGTCCGTTGCATAAAAAAGGCGACCGTCTTAAATGTGAAAACTATCGTGGTATAGCTCTATTGAACACTGCTTACAAAGTGTTGGCTAATGTTGTACTTGCCAGACTCATCCCTTTCGCCGAAAACATCATTGGCGACTATCAATGTGGTTTTCGTCCCAACCGATCGACCACTGACCAGTGTTTCACCATGAGGATGATCATGTACAACATAACCATACATCAATTATATATAGACTTCCGTCAGGCATATGACAGTATAAACCGCGATAACCTTTGGGCCGCGCTCATATGCCTAGGAATTCCAGAGAAACTCCTTTCTCTGTACAAATTAACAACGTCTGGGTCTGTATGTAGAATTGTAAT
Source organism: Nephrotoma appendiculata (assembly GCA_947310385.1). Taxonomy (NCBI): domain Eukaryota; kingdom Metazoa; phylum Arthropoda; class Insecta; order Diptera; family Tipulidae; genus Nephrotoma; species Nephrotoma appendiculata. The sequence continues at coordinate 303,617,484 of OX371223.1, forward strand.
CGAAGGAACTGTGTCAGACTCCTTTGAAATAACATCTGGTGTTCGATAGGGAGATGCACTCGCACCTCTGCTGTTCAATTTGGCGCTTGAGTACGTAGTGAGGAAAAGCAACATCGAAACTTCGCGCTGTATATTTAATAAATCAAGCCAAATTCTTGGATATGCAGATGATGTCGTGCTTCTTGGCCGAAGACCTAGCGACATCAAGGACAGTTTCATACCGCTCAATCGCTGCGCAAGAAGACTTGGTTTGAAGGTGAACAGTAGCAAAACCAAATTTGTATCAACACCCAGGAACATCTCCATGGCAAATCTCGGAATTGGCGACCATAACTTTGATCGCGTTGAAAACTTTAAATACCTCGGGTCAGTTATAACATCATCAAATGACATGCAGGCAGATATAAAAGCCCGAATAGCTGCCGCACATCGAGTTTTCTACGCCCAATCAAAGTTATTGCGATCTAGACATCTATCGCAGTCGTGCAAGCTCGCACTTTATAAAGCACTCATAAGATCTGTGCTGGCTTTCGGAGGCGAGAGCTGGACCATGACCTCTAATGATTGTTATCAACTTTCGAAAGGAAGGTCATTCGCTCCATCTTTGGTCCAATTAAAGTCGCGAACAATGAATATCGGATTCGCATGAACCACGAGATAAAGCAAATTCTTGGAGGTTGCGATATTATCGGATTCATCAAATCCAATCGAGTAAGATGGCTCGGCCACGTTGCAAGGTCCCCACAACAACGGATAACCAATAAAGCGTTCCATCAACAACCAGCCGGTGTGCGTCGTAGAGGAAGACCCCGACTTCGCTGGCGTGACGACGTCGAACAAGATCTACAGGCACTAGGATGTCAAAACTGGAGGTCGTGCGGGCAGCAAAATCCCTTCATGGGATGTGAAGCTAGAGAGAGAGAGAGAGAGAGAGAGCGATGAACGTCGTTTGTGTATTTCGTCAATATTGTTGTATATCGAATCGTATTGACTGGGTGATCTTTGTCTGGGATAGTCTCACAACCAAACAGGAGCTGCTTCCACCACAATGTAATAGCACTAATAGTTCCAATTGGTAGGCTGAAAGTATTTCAAAATTTGCGTCGAGTGATTGAACGGATTGAATGAACAAACAAACGTGACAAGGTGATAATCTTCAGAGGTATATGCGACCTTTGTCTTGGATGCCCGAATTGTGATTACAGATCCATCTGCCAACGTTGTGCGACTGTGTGCCATTACTTTTCTGATGACCGCAAACCGTTTCGATATGTGAGCTATCTTTCAGCAATTGATTCTGGAACATCTTAGTCTCACGGTGTGCCAAGCACCCGCAGTGGAACATCACAATGGCGATGATTGTAGTAGGGGATTGGGATACCCAGTCGAGAGGATCAAATGTCTTCGAAGACTGCGACAGTATTGTTCGTTTGGTTGGTGCGGGAAATTCCGATATCGAGCTGATGTTAAATCCGAAAAACGACCTTGGGAGTTCTATGTATTCCAATAATTTCGTCCAAAGAGCTGTTCGAACATTCGTTCCATAATTCGAAGCCACCACATCGAGACATTCCACTGTTTGCCTCGTTTCGTGCTAATTGATGGTACCATTATCGAATTGGAAGATACGGAATACTTTGCCGTAACCGACTGTGCACAATTGATAGTCTCGAAGTGGATAGCCTAAGGAATTTCTCATACATTTTGCTGCGATACATCGGTCGTAACTCGTAGTTTTATGCGATACATCGAAAACTACAAGAAGTTTACGTTACATTATACCATAATGAAGCAAATGACAGATGAGCTGCTGCTGTCTTCTTGCATTGCTTCTATATGCTCTGATCCCAAATATTTGCACCTTCCCAGTTGGTGATGAGTTGTCGTTAAACATCAGGAAGACTGTGTATTCTTTCGTTTTCATTCGATAGTGTGTCCATTCGTATTGTTGCTTACATTTTAATTCATCTTGTGCTGGTTCTCGAAGTGAGGAGGGATTCTCGGTTTCGTAATTCTTCGGTGTCATCATTTTCGGCAGTCACCGCGTGAGGCTCGATGGTTGATTATTTGCCTTGTGCTCTCAAGAAGATTGGCAAGTTTCAAATTATCCAAGTGCGGTCATTGATGCGTGCCGAAGGCCAAGGGTTGACATGATAGCGTTCCCGTGAGCTTGACGACACTTGGGCTTGTGGCCAATTCAAAACATGTTGAAACGATTCGCGATTTGGCATCCGATACGATAACAATAGCTGAATGATGATACGGGTGATGATGATTTGGGAGAACTTCGAAATCTTTTACATGGCATAGTCGTCACTAACTGGTTCAGCATGCTGAACTGTAGTGATCTGGGCCTTTAGCAGTTGCAATGTAATCGGATGCGCGACGAATACGATGATGGCAGAATCTCTTTGCGTAGTTGCGGTGAATTAGAGTTGGTTCAATCATTTAAACCCTCTCTCGGGCGTTCTGGAAATCGATAACATCTTATTCCGTTGGATATATGTCGCTCGGGTTAGTGTTTAATGCCCATTTCCGATCTGTTTCTGATATCCATGTGGTAAGAGCACAACATTTTGTGGATAAACTCAACGAACGGATTTTCAAACATACATTAATCGCTGCGGTGCGGGTTCAGATTTTGTTGTCCTGACTCCTGATGCGCTTTCGATAAGGTTCGGTTGTACCGAATTTGTAATAGTTTCGTGTAATAGAATTTGTAATAGATGTATAAATTGTTGTCATCAAAGAAGTTAAAGGTACAGAATGAGCCTAAGCAACTGTCAAGTGTCACAAATTCGGAGGGTAAAAGAGAAAGCATCTAAATCAACCGGATTACAACAACAAAAAATCTATAAGAACCCCACGCCAACAACCAAAATTGTTTCTTTAATTTTTCCTGATATATAACTTAAATTAAGGATAAATTTACCACAAATCACTAGCTTGTTAACACAATTTACATTTTATTTTATTTAAACACTTGGTAAACTTACTGATGGTGAGATATTCCTTCTTGTATTTTTTAGGCGTATTTTGGCTTTTTTTCACGATACACTTCATTTTGCACAAAAGTTTGTAATTTTTGTTATCAAATAATGCACCACTACATAAACAAATAACTATTTGATAAATTTTTTATTGTTTTTATGTATTTTAAATAACAATTTTAAAAATGTATAATTTGTAATTTTAACGCGCAAAATTAAAACGTCACTTCGAACAACAACAACAACTGGTTTGACGGGTTCTTATAGCGAAATATGAGTAAACCATATGGATTTTTTATATAACCATCCTATTCTGGCTTGTGACATGAAATAGCAAATTTTATATGGGTAAAATATTGCCACCTATTCTTCAGTATTTAACCTTCTTTGGTTGTCATTTTGTTTGAATTCGTTGTAAACCTCGTCCAATTTTTCTGTGCATTTGACGAAATATGCTAGTTGCGTTTTACGATCTGGACCATTCATTTTATACTTTTTTTCGTTTTATGGATTTAAGCACAAATCTCACCTTGTTTTAGTGCCAAATCTTCGAATTCGAGTTTTTCTCTAAATTTGGAGGAATTACATTCAGCCAATGTGGCGACGATCGTTTCAACAACAGTTGCTACAAAGATGTTTCGTTTATCTCCTGCAATAGAGGTAATATTTTTATCACTTTTCTTATCTCACTCACTTCAATTTCAACGAAACAAACTATTGTTCAATTTTTTCGAAATTTTTTATTTTCAATCTCTCGCTGCAATACCATTCAATACGTTTTCTTCATTCAACATTACGCTTATCATACCGTACTACAGGTGTCACTGACTCAAAAAACGAGATACTCCGATACTCGAAATTTCTCGTATTGAGTGAAATTAGTTTATTTTGACAAGTCCAATAATCATTTTCCATTTACAGTTTGTTGGATTGTTGAAATATAAAGATTGTATACAAAATTAAACAATTAAAATGTTTTGTGTGAATAAAATACTACTGCCGCATTTTAGAAGACATAATCTTTCTTTTTTACAAAATTCGTCAAGAACTTTAAATCGAAAAGAGTTTTCAACGCAAATCAACCAAAAATTTCTAACCAACAAAAGTGAGATCAATGTCTTATCAAAAAACCGTACTATTTTGTTTCAGAATTGTGTAAGCAATTTGCGGCGGAAAGATTTAGTTCTATTTACAACTCAATTAACAAAACGAAATTACTGTTCATCGGCAAAAAATGAATCGGACGATGAGTTAACCGATGGCGCTTCTGAAGCGGAATATGTACAGTCCCCATTGCTCCCGTCGACTGTTGCAATACCCGACATATGGCCTCGCTTACCGGTGATTGCAACTCGTCGAAATCCAGTATTTCCACGATTTATGAAAATACTAGAGGTAATTTTGGTTATGTTTTTTCAGTTTGTTTCCGATATTGCATCATACACCATTTCAGGTCTCGAACCCAGTTTTAATCGATCTAATTCGCCGGAAAGTGAAATTAAATCAACCCTATGTCGGAATTTTTCTTAAGAAGAGTGAGGAACACGAAGATGAGGTCGTTGATAAATTAGCCGATTTATACTCGGTTGGTACATTCGCTCAAGTGCAAGAAATGCAAGATTTGGGCGATAAGCTTAGATTAGTTTTAATAGCGCACCGTCGCATCAAAATCACCGGACAGCTATTCGAAGATTTAGATCCTCTGCCACAAAAAGGTAAGAAAATTATATTTATTAACAACACAATTTTTACGGCATTTCAAAATATGTTAGAAATGACTATCAAATTTCCGATGTTTAATGTTAACGTAAATGTAACGGCAGATGAAACGGATGCGGAGAAGAGGCGGAAAAAACACCAGCGACGAGTGATTCGGAAAGGTAAACATCAGAACAACGACGTTTCGTTAGAAGCAGAAAAGATAGCGGCCGAACAAGAGGAACAGATAATTAAACGGCCACTAGTCGATGGTGAAAAGCAACCAGTTTTAATGGTGGAGGTGGAAAATATTGTACATGGGTCGTTCAAACAGACTGAAGAAATAAAAGCCTTGACCCAAGAGGTTATTAAGACTATTCGCGACATCATCACGATGAATCCATTATATAGGTAAGCAAAGAAACTCACTTTCCCCTATATCGGACCTCACAATTTAGTGCCATTTTAGGGAAAGTCTACAGCAGATGTTGCACCAGAACCAACGTGTCGTGGACAATCCAGTATATTTATGCGATTTAGGTGCGTCACTTTCGGCAGCAGACCCGCCAGAACTTCAAGCCATTCTCGAGGAAATGGATATACCGAAACGATTACTGCTCGCCCTGTCGCTACTAAAAAAAGAACTCGAATTATCGAAGTTGCAACAAAAAATTGGCCGTGAAGTAGAGGAAAAGGTAAAACAGCAGCATCGTAAGTATATCCTACATGAGCAGCTCAAAGTGATTAAAAAAGAACTGGGAATCGAGAAAGATGATAAGGATGCAATCGGCGATAAATACCGAGAGCGCATCAAAGAAAAAGTTGTACCTCAAGCCGTGCAAGCGGTTATCGATGAGGAGCTAACGAAACTAAACTTTCTCGAAAGCCATAGTTCCGAGTTCAATGTGACGAGAAACTATTTGGATTGGTTAACCTGTTTGCCATGGGGTGTGATGAGTGCCGAAAATTTGGATATTGAACGGGCTGTAGAAATTTTGGAGGCTGATCACTACGGAATGGAGGATATCAAGAAGCGTATTTTAGAATTTATAGCTGTTAGTCAACTTAAGGGAACGACCCAGGGAAAGATATTGTGTTTCCATGGGCCTCCGGGTGTCGGTAAAACGAGTATAGCACGATCGATCGCTCGCGCACTAAACCGTGAATACTTTAGATTTAGTGTTGGTGGTATGACCGATGTGGCCGAAATTAAGGGCCACCGAAGGACGTATGTTGGCGCAATGCCAGGTAAATTAATCCAGTGTTTGAAGAAAACGAGCACCGAAAATCCATTAGTTTTAATCGATGAAGTTGATAAAATCGGAAAAGGGTATCAGGGTGATCCGAGCTCAGCGTTACTGGAATTATTGGATCCGGAACAGAATGCAAATTTTCTAGACCACTATTTAGATGTTCCAGTTGATTTGTCAAAGGTATTGTTCATATGCACAGCGAATGTGATAGATACGATTCCAGAACCGTTGCGAGATCGAATGGAAATGATTGAAATGTCTGGATACGTGGCCGAAGAGAAATTAGCTATTGCAAAACAATATCTGATTCCAACAGCGCTGAACGATAGCGGTCTCAATAAAGCTCAAATCGATATAAGCGACAATGCTCTGCACGCATTGATTCGGCAATATTGTCGGGAGAGTGGTGTTCGAAATTTACAAAAACAAATTGAGAAAATTGTACGAAAAGTTGCGTACAAAGTAGTGAAGAAAGAGACCGATTTTCTTGAAATTAAAGCAGAAACACTATCAGATTTGCTTGGCAAAGCAATATTCACCCACGATCGAATGTATCAAATCACACCAGCAGGTGTTGTGATGGGACTTGCATGGACTGCAATGGGTGGTTCCACCCTATTTATAGAGACGGCCAAACGAAAGCTAATCGAGAAAAAAGATGATACGACCGCGAGTCTCGAAATTACCGGACATTTAGGCGATGTAATGAAAGAATCTGCACGAATTGCGTTAACAGTAGCCCGAAATTTCATTAACCAACAAGATGATTCAAACAAATTTTTAGAAACAAGCCATATACATTTACATGTGCCTGAGGGCGCTACGCCGAAAGATGGACCAAGTGCTGGGGTCACTATAGTCACTGCTTTACTATCATTAGCTCTAAATAAATCAATTCGTCAGAATATTGCAATGACGGGTGAAATTTCTCTAATGGGCAAAGTACTTCCGGTTGGTGGAATAAAAGAAAAAACAATTGCAGTAAGTAATCTATAATTACCTATATTATCAAACTTTTCCACATTGCGCTCTAACTATTAATTTTATTTATTTTTTGTGCAGGCCAAACGCAGTGGTGTTACATGCCTTATATTGCCCGAGGAGAATAAAAAAGATTTTACAGATTTGCCCACGTTTATAACCGACGGTTTAGAAGTGCATTTTGTCGAGACGTACGCCGATGTATATAAGATTGTATTCGAATTGAATTAAACCCCTTTATTTAGGTAGGGTAACAGATATTTTACGATTAATTGATAAGTAGTTGTATTATAATTATGTTAATTTGTATTAATAAAATGAGATAAAATTATAGTTTTTGTGTCACCCTGTTTGTTCGTCAGTACCAATACGTAGCTTTTCAAAATTTCAACTTCAAATTTCAACTTCATTTCAGTTTATCCTGCATATTCCTAAGAATTGGAGAAAAAGATGTTCATAGCATTTTCGCCTCAATTGCCAACAACTTTTCTGCCCTACTACTCATGACAAGAATCTTTATAAGAAAAAATAACTCCCAATTTAGCTTTGTTTTGAAAATATTTTTCTCCCAGAATGACAATTGACTAATTCTAAATAGGTCTGACTAAATAGGCATTTGGAGGGAATAAGGATTTCAAATTCGATCATTTCGTGTAGCTTTTGTACAGGCGAGGCGGCACAGATTCCGAACGCCTCTCTCTCACAAACTTTTGAGTATACGACTGGGTATTAAACGAGATTTGTACTGATGTGACGCAACGATTTCAGTAATTTAGTAGGTAACTCACAAAAGAAAAGTCAAGAGCAACAGTAGAGGAAATATACGACTTGTTATTTGTGATAACCTGAAGGTTAAACCTAAAATTAGCGATAAAGTATATGGTTTGGGTGTTTGTGTCAACTACACTGAGGCTTAAACATAGTACAGAATGACGAATTTCAAAACTCACAAAACTTTGCAAAGTAAGCTTTATTCGGCAAGCTAAATTTTACTACGACTCTTTCTGAAACTTTTAAAAAGTTTGTTTATTACGATTTGAACCCGATACCTCCCAATTCAAATGCCATACGTTATCCTCTATGCAATTTCGAAGATAAATTCCAACTAATGTAGGGAAGCGTATTGCGTTAAACTTGGTAAACTTGACGTTCCAGTTTTCAGTGTAAAACAACTCTATTCATAACCAAAGATTGAGAAACAATCCGAAAATAATTTAATTTGAACGAGAGCCGTGCAGTAGTATATCGCTTCGGATGTTGGCAGTTGTTCTTCTTGCAAATGAAATAAGCGCTTGTGCCGCTCAGTTGTATCGCCGATTAAAGTTCAGTTTTCAAAATTCATCCAATACATCTAAAGGTTAACTTTGGGTAGGTAGATGTCTAAAAGTATCTTGTGGATTCTTCTTCTTAAAGATATTGTACCGTCTTTTACGTTTTGCACCCTTTCATTCAAATTAGTTTGCTGTATAGTAATTGAACTCCTGCTGTAACTCTTATCACAAGCATTGGAAAACCCAAATGTTGTTCTTTAACTTAATCCATGTGGCAGTAGAAACTGGAGGCGGCACCAATCAAGACAGGACCTCATGGGAGGTCTATTCGGTAGATGGACGACGTTGAACAAGATCTGCAAACTCTTGGTTATCGTGCTTGTCACTCTCTTGTTGCAGATCAAGTTATTTGGAAGAACATTGTTGTGGCGACCAAATCTCTTCATGGGATTTAGCGCCAGCGAAGAAGAAGTGCCTTATTAAGTTGATTTGATGGTAGGCTTGATTTATACCCACTGCCTTGTTGTGTATACATATTTAAAAAGACATAAATTAGTTTTTGTTGAGTGTCTGAGATCGAGCACTAGAAGAAGTACATGAAAGGTTAGAGACGTAAATTTTTGGGTGCTATTTATGTCGCTGTTTCCCGTGGCGAGCTGCAGCTATCGGGGAGAGGGGGGGGGGGGGTCACAGGTGGTGGATAGTGAACGGCCTATCGATAGGTAGGTTAGCGGTGAATTAAATAAGGCGTCCTCAACCGCAGCTCTGCTGGGAGCAGAGTCTGTCTCAGAGAACGGGGGAGTGGTTAACCTCTGTTCACCAAATTCTGATTGCCTAGAATACCCAGTAGCGAAAGGCGAACTGATGGCGCCATAAAACCATCGACCACAACCACGGTGAACTGAGAATTACGTTTCCCTGTGCTCCCGGACCGCCAGGTAGTGAGTGGAGAACCCTATAAACGGTAATCCCATGAATGAAGTGGGTCCCATTTGTTTGGGATATCCATATGAATGGGTGAATGAGGGAGTGAATGTGGGAGGAGGGCAAGGGTGCAGGGTGGGGGAGGTGCTCTGTAAGCCAATGGGCTGGATTAAGGTGTTACGCGACCCGTGCTGATGATCGGCTAGACTGGGGGCCCAATCGTAAACGTAGCCCTCTGGATACCTGCCTGGCGACCTCCAGTTGTATTTAGCCTTGCTTGCGTACACGGATCTCTGCGCAGGTTGACCTATATTTCTCCGATACTCGTGGGAGAAACATGGAAAAAATAGAAAGCAAAATTAAAGGGGCCGGCACCCTTCAAAAACCGGAAGAAGGTAGCATTAACTCTAACCGTGAAGGTGGGGCCATCAGGGGCAAGGTTAAGCGACACTTTGGCATCGAAGCCAGGTGGAAGCGGGTCCGCTAAAGGAAATAAGGGGGGATTGAGGGAGATCCCTCCGGCGAAGCGTCGATACAGGAAGAGACAGTCGGCGTTCAAAATTTTAGAAAAACTGGCTGCGGCCCCTGAGGAGCAGCTTACAGTAGAACAGTAGGGGTAAAAAATTGTCGGCTGTGATAGCTCGGAAAGGGCCCTTGTGTCTAAAAGACAGAGGTCCCAGGAAGAGCTGGAATCGGGCGACAGTAAGCGAGCCAAGGTGCAAGCAGACAAGACGTCGGGTGCTTCTGTATCAAAAACTGAAGCTATTCAGTGAGATCCTAAAGGAGCACGTGTTGGTGCTAGCGGTCATTGATAGAAGTCAGGAAGATAGAAGCATCACGTCAGAGAAGTGGAGAATAGTGTTTAATGCACTAAACTCCATTTTTCTGCGGATCCTGAGAGAAAATCCGGGATCCCCCCCGTCCTGCAGAGATGCGGGATGGTACCAAGGGCGCGTGAAGTTGAATGCGTGCTCGGATCAGAGATCGGTCGACCTTTACAAAAGGGCAGTGGCCGAAGTAGGCGAGGTGTGGCAGGGCTTGAGGCAGTCTGCAGGGAGGAAATCCCGAACAGGCCGAGGGCACGTGTTTGGCTGCCAACCGAGCCGGATAAACCAGAAGAGATCCTCGAGATCATTTGGGCCAGCAATCCGGATCTTCCAACGGAAGACTGGAGGATTGTAAAGCGAGAGGAAGCTAAGGGAGGCTTTAGATTGGCAATCATGCTGATCAATAAAGAATCCCTGGCGTCCCTTGCAAAATTAAAGAGAGTGATCAACTTCCGGTTCGGGTCGATCACCCTTAAAATATATAAAAAGGACGAGGCCGAAACAACTGCGAAAGACCCGCCTGGGGGTGACGGCGAACGGACCCAGCAGAAGACGGTCAAGCGGGCTTAGGACGGCCAGGTAGCCTTCTCTCTCTGGAGCCTGATGGAGACATCCTGTCAGGCTCTCGCCGAGAGGAAGATAGCGTCCGGAACAATGAGACAGATGACACTATCCCGATGCAGGGAGTGCAGGAAGGGGTGTGTAAGGTCGATTACAATGGTTAGCATTGTACAAATAAACCTACATCACACGAAGGCTGCCTCGGCACCTCTCGTGCTCAGACTGACTAAGTCAGATGAGGACTTAGTGTTAATCCAAGAACCTTGGATTAACAATAATAGGATCTGTGGCCTCAGAATGAAAGGGTATAAATTACTATACTCAAGCAACTCTGAGAAGATTAGATCGTGTATTTTAGCAAAAAATAGTTTGAATATTTTTCTTCTTCCACAATTTAGTAGCGGAGCGCTGAGGTTGGTTGTGAAAAACTATGGCTAGCCTCAGCCTATATGGATCGCGGGAAGGAGGTTCCACCGGATAACCTGGGGAAACTGATCCGGGAAGCAGATCAAAGAAGGGTAGGTTGGGGTTTAAGCCTTATAAATCGGCGGTCCCGGATCGGATTATACCAGCAGAGATCCAGAGGAACTCAGCAGTCATCCTCCCCTGGCTGGAAGGTATCTTCATGGGATGTCTGAAACTGGTCTATATTCCTAGAAAATGGGCGGAGGTCAGAGTGGTCTTTATCCCGACATCGGGAAAAAGCTCACATGCCTATCCAAAGGATCTGAGACCTATAAGTAAACACATCTCTGCACGATCTGGTACGCATGATTGAGAAGTCAATTTACTCGCAAGAGTTCTGTATGGTAGGATTTCTCGACCTTGAGGGTGCCTATGATAATGTTAAAACGGAGGCGATCATGGACTACCCCATATTTAGAGGTTATGTTCAACCTTATTCCAATCGAATTTTTTGGTAAGCAGATTTTTTGGCCAATGTGGCTACGAGACTCTCGGCTGTCTCTCAGTGGAAGTGTCTTCAAGCGGGACACTCGACGATAGTTAGATCGCTAAGGTAAGAACTGGCGAATCTAGATTATATTAAACCAACGTTGTTCTTCGATAAAGTTTTCCAGACCATATGTCCTTCGAGAGAATCCTGGAGAAACGGATCAATACTGGAAAACGAGGCACTGCAATTCTTCACGGACGGTTCTAAGCTATAGACGGCAAGGTAGGAGCCGGAGTCTTCTGTGAGAAGCTTAATGTTAATATTTCCGTTCGTCTCCCTGACTACTGCAGCGTGTACCAGGCTGAAGTGGTGGCGATAGGCGAAGTCGGGACATGGTTGAAGCATAACGTGGTATCCGTTAGGGATATCGCGATTTATGTGGACAGTCAGACGGCGGTCAGGTCGCTAGAGGCGGTTTGTCTGAAGGCACGGGTGGCGCTGGATTGCCGATCATCTCTTAATGAGATGAGCGAGTATTTCAGTATCCAATCTGGGTACCTGGTCACTCGGACATCACGGGAAACTGCAGGGTGGACGAACTAGCTAGGTACGGTACGACTCTCCAGATGCAGCCGGAAAGGGCCGGTCTGGGTAGGCCTATATCAGCGCTTAAATCGGCGCTCAGTAAAAAGGCAATTGCCTTGACAATCGAGAGGTGAACCAACACCCTCACGTGCAGGATAGCAAAACAGGGGGTCGATTTTTTCCAAAATTCGACGAACGACGAATGACGTTTTCGTATACGTATAAGGAGTATAGTATACAATTTTATATTAGTGTGTGTAATTTTTCTGTGTTTATATTTGTTTGTTTTCTGCGAACGTAAGCATCAAAAATTATGAATCGGTACAAATCGGTTCAGTTTTTTGGTGCATGTCCTTTCGTTGTCTCAGTTTTTTGACATCTCACCAAGTATTTGAGTGGTGAGTTAACACGTTCGTGTTAATTACTGCTATAGCGGTCATACAACTTTTTCGTTTTTTAACACGTTTTTAACACATTTTAAGGAATAACTCGACATATTTTGCAGTTTTCACAATACATTCCTTTCCGCGATGAAATATCATTGCAATTACAAAAGTTATCAAATGTGTTCATGAGTAGCACACACATTTAGAAAGTGTGCCTCAATGTGTTAAGGAAAAAATATTTTAGATACACATTTCAATTTTTTTTTTCAACGACAATGTGATGTCGAATAAATGTTTTGTTTTCACAGAAACACAGAATTAGAAATTATTTTAAAACTAAAATTAAATAAATTTAGTTTTATTTAAAGCATATTTATTTGCATTTACAAATTTTAAATGATAATAGGAAATGATATCTAGAAATGTCATATCCAAAAAATTAAATGGCACACATTCGTACTAATCCAAATACACGTACCACTACTAATATACATGCGGTTATTTCGTCAACTTGTCGAATTTTGGAAAAAATCGACCCCCAGGTTTGGCCAAAACTGGACCTGCGGCGCTCCAAAGCACTAGTATCCCTGGGAAAACGAGAGGTAGGATTGGTTGTAGGCATACTGACAGGACACTGCCTTTTTGGGGAACATGCGAGAAGGCTTGGTCTACAGACGAATGACTTTTGTAGAAGTTGTTTAGACGAAGAGGATGAAGAGACGTTAGATCACTTCCTATGCTCGTGTCCGGCACTATCATACAGAAGGCATAAGTATTTAGGTGTGTACGGTATAGACAGCCTTTCGGAACTCGCGGGCTGTAGAATGCGAGATATTTTACGCTACATAAGTAGCTCTGGATGGTTTCAGCGGGAGTAAAGGGGAGATAGGATCCTGTGGTATCACAATGGGCCATTATTGGCCTAAGTATGCGATAGCAGCCACTCTAACCTAACCTAACCTATGTCGCTGTTTTGGTGCGAGAATCATTCGCTGACTTAAATCACGGTTTCTCGATGCCACGAGGTAGATACTTATCTTGGAAATTTTTCTTTTGGATACTAAACCATTAATTCTTATTAACTAATCTGCCCTACTTCAATTATCGCTATACCAATGACTTTGTCCAAAGGCCACTTTGTTGGTGGAAACTGATTGCTTTTATTGAAACAACCCCGCATCTAGTTTTACCGTAAGTTATTTGCATACGACCTAATCATTTTTTTGGATTTCAGTTAAGCAGTCACTTGACCAGCAGTCATAAAAATCTTGAACCATGTTTGGTAGTAGTTTCCAACGACGGCTAGCGGAAATGTTTTCTGTTTAAACCATCCACCAAAAAATTTTTTATAAGTGGAATTGAATTGAGAAATGGTTCTATCGCCGATGTAATCGTTGTAACTCTTTAGACGTAAGGATTGTGTCTCCGACCGCTCGTTTTATTGATTTAGAGTTTGAGCAAATCCAGAACAGGCGGTGGTATAAAGTGTCACTGAATCTCAATTTCGTCTAATATTCATTATTCGGTTAGAAGTTGTTTGTTGTAGAGCTTCATGTTTTATCGTTTCGTAATTGTATCCGGGCTTCGACAAAATTGGTTCCATTATTGCTGTAAATATATTGACATTGTCCCCTTTTACAGATTAATCTTTTAAAGGCAGAGATAAAACCATATAAATCTGATCGCTTATGGTTCAAACGTGCACTGAAACGCTAATTGAGATTGTCCCATAGTCCACTCAGTTGCGGTGTATGTGAAAGGACCTGATGGTGTAACTCGTTTTAGGTTACATAATTAATTGTATCTTAGGATTATTGATTGATTGGTCCATTGACTTCTAGGCCAGGTCCAAGAACAATGTAATTCATGACGCCATTGTGCTGGTTTTGTGAATTTGTGGATTTCTGATATTCGATTGGCTGTGAAACTTTTGTACTTATTCGTTCTGTAATCCAGCACATTGTGATCATAAAATCGGTTCAAAGGAACGAATAGATGCTTGTGACCTGCACTGATTCATTAACTTCTTTCATTAGTTTACTGAGCAAAGTGGAGTGTGCACGGAGCAAAGTTGTTTTGAAGCGAAATTCCTCATGTTTGTATTTCTGCCTAATTTGTCGGTGTTATTATGTGGATGCCTTTTCGGATGCCTCGCAGAAAATTTTGCCATTTTGATGCCAAATGTGGTGAAAGAATTTCGAACCAGGCAAGACCTGCTAGCTGGGGCTCTTGCATCATTGGGTTTGCCACGATCAGATTTTGTTAACGATGTCTTTCGGTAGGGATTCCAGTGTATACCGATAATTTTAAATAGAGTTTTGATGATATAATGCCTTAAATTTCAAGAGGTTTAGAGTTCTCTTATAGATGTATGGATTCCAAAATATCCAGTTTTCCGATAGAACTGCTCACACTGATTGATCTATGTAATATTATGGGTGCCACCATTCTACGCGCATTTCTTAAAGTAAAGATTGTGTGTGACGTAAGTCAAGAGTCGGTTGTGATCCGTCTTTACGAAAGTAATTTTGTGAATTGACATTATCGAAATTGGCTGGTAGTTTTAAGAATCTTGTGTACTCTTTGAGAACATTTATATATTGCTTTTTATATGAATTTACTCGAACGTATAGTTTAAATTCTACGGCCTGAAACTAAAATTTGTTTTGGCTGGTAAATCAGGATTCAATAAGATTTTTAAGAATAAAACGCCTCCACGATCGTCAGTGCTATACGTGCATACATGAAACCCTTAAGAGGATGTAAGACTATGCGTGGTTTACTGATGTCTACAGAGTAATATAAACACTGTTCGCGAGAACTAAATAAGAAACAGCACAAATAATATCAAAAAGCTACCTAAAGAATCACTTAGCACACTTAAGATGATGGTGACGCTTCCATATCTCTGGTTTTTCGAAGAAGGAGTTAACTGAAAAATTTCAAATTCCGTTGAAATATAGAGACTAGTGAGTCGCATAATATGATTGGAAAAACATTTTAAGGTCATGACGTTGAAACTCAACATAATTAATGAATATCTCATTTTCATTTAAAAAATGAAAATGAGATAATCATTATGTTTCAGTGAACTTTTGATTTAAGACCTATTATTTATAATAAACAGTCCCTTGTATTTTTTTATTAGGTTCTCTAACGCTGCATTTCTTTCACTACTTCTTATAGAACTTTAAATTGGAGTTGGTATTCCAGAACTTCATTGATTCTGACCTCCGTTTGATCGTTTGCATTTTAAGTCACAACTGATAACTAATAATTCCAATAGAAGGAAAGCTTTGGCATGTTGCGACCAAGTATACAGATATACCATTAGCGTTACCTAATAGGTGGGTTATCTTAAACAAAATTTATGAAAATGGATCACTTTGCCCCGTTCTTTCCATTGATTGGCCATGGAGTGATCATAGAAAAATCTCCGAAACGCTGAAAATCGTCATTGTACGTCGTATGTAGTCAGAACAAGGTATATTTCACACAATGAATCGCGATGCCGCTGCTTGATTTGTATTGCTCTTATGTGGGAAATAGATGCTCCGAACCACTAAGATGAAGAGCATGGCTAGCTGTAGGTGCTTATCCGTTAACGCTTCCGATTTGAACATTGAAATTACAAAATAATGGTATTACTCATGTCGGCACCTAATGAACCATCGACTTTAAATTCGTTTCGATGTTCTTATTTTTAAGAAGGACCATATAGCCGTCACACGTTTGGCTTACAGGATAGTTACCGATGGTCACCGCCATGGAGCACACGTCGAGCAATTATTAAAGTTGTGCAGTGAGATGGCACAGGAGGTGACTCCTGCGTTAATCCACTGATAACACTTTAGTCTTACATTCAACTTATTAAATTTGATTGCATAAATAAATTTAAATAAGTTTCCGTTTGAAGTTGGTAGTAAAAATGTTCTTGACAGTATAATTAAAAACGGTTTTTTATTAAAAGAGATGCCCAATCAATTAAAGACAGTCCAACATTCATGTTTTATTCAAGTTTACATAAACAAACATGAAATTTCATTTTATTCTGTCACTTTATTAACTGTATCAAAGGTCAACATTTCAGTCGTTATCTCTATATACTATAAGATGTTTCATTTATCTAAACTAAGGTCGTGTTTTGGGCATATTAAAAATGTAAAATATTTGAATACAGCCTCATTAATGGGTAAGTTATGAGTTTATTTTTTATGATTTAATAATTGCTAGTGTAGGCTGATGTTCTGTTAGTGTATTTGTTGACTGTGTACAGCGCTAGTTAGATTTTCGAAGCATGGGGACATTTTATGCGCATCGTAATGATAACCGAGAGCAAAATCATTGATGCATGCATTAATTTCGGTTCGGTCTAATTATTGGGTATTTTGGTCCGGCCACGGATCTGATTACAAACTTAAGAAGAGTCAAATTAAAACCACTTACCCAATGTGACCCTAATTGATTTCTATTGATATTTCATTACTGGAATTTGAAAGGGGCCATAATCAATAATAAATGCCTGATGAGTATTTGGTTTATTATTGTTTTATATTATCATCAAGAAGGAAGTTTGAACCTTTCGAATCTATACGCTTTAAACTTATTCTTGGCTGGGTAGGAATTTAGTAAAAAAAATATGAGCTATGCGCTTATTCTTGGACGAATAAATTTGAGTACCTATTCGCTTGTTAATGGTAAAATTGTGTAAATGAAACAGTACGTAAATTGCTATTAATTGGCTGAAAATTCATGAAAAAAGCAAGTCGTACAGAAAGGATTAAATCAAATTGATTCGTAAAAAAAGAAAAATGCGGACACAGGCTCTCGGACAGCAGGAACCAATAAATTTTTTTTCACAGGATATAATAAAGTGGAAATTCATATTTAAGTAGGTAATTTGTCTATTTCTAATAATTTTGATATTATTTTTAATATCCCAATTTGGATTTGACAAAATTGCGATGGTAAAATTTGTTCTTCTTGGAGCATCAGCGTTAGGTTGAAATAGAAATGAAAAAAATTTAAGGCCATTTCTGAGATGTAGATTTTAACAACGGCTGAATAACAATTTGTAAATATTTTTATCTTGTTTTATTTATAAAAAAATGGAGGAAAAGCCATATGGAAGCGTATGAAAAAAGTAATATGAAAATGTATAGATATGCAACATGCTTCCATTAGGCATAAAAACCTCAACACTAACATCAAAATTATAATTTAAATATTTCGATAATTTAAACCATCACCATCAATAATGTAATACAAATAATAAAAAAAAATCGATATTCAAAATATAGTTAATAGCTGCGTTTTTTGAAAAACAGTCGGGTTGTGTTCGCGATAGCTTTTTCAAAATTTGTCCAATTTAAGAATAGAAATTTAATGTTTTTTAAAATAAGAAAGCTAGATTTAACGGCAATCTAAGTATAGCAGAAAAAATCCATTCTAAAAGTTGAATGGTTTTCTTGTAACCTCGTTGTTCTGTATAACTCTACATAAAATCGGAGTAGTGTAGAACTATACAGAGCAACGATATTACAAGAACACTACAGAACTTTTATAATGGATTTTTTATGTTATACTTAGATGACCATTAAGTCTAGCTTTTTAAATTTATAAAATATTAAATTTCTATTTTTAAATTGGACAAATTTGAAAAAAGCTATCGCGAACACAACCCGACTGTTTTTCAAAAAAACGCAGCTAATATCTTCAAAGTACTTCTGTAAAAAAAAATAAAAAAAAAAAAATCGTTAACAAAGCGGTATAATAATATATTGGAACAATACTTATCCTCTTTTGCTATCGTCCTCCTGATTCCAATTTTATTTATTTTTTTCCTGCAACAAACAAACCATAATAATAATAACAATTTAATTAATATTTGAAATTTTCTTATTACATACTTGGTTGTTTAACGCGGTGCCAATAATCTTTAACATTTCCAGCTGAACTTCGATTCGTGTTATTAAATGCAGCCGTTTTAAATGCGTTTTCAACAACAAGCAAAATGCGTCGACCTCCAAATCCAGCAAATCAGGGACAGGAGCACTGGCACAGGAACAAGCAGCAATAGGGGAGGCAGCCAATTGCTTATTTTGAATCTCGATGAATTGGCGCTTCAACTCCAAATTTTCTCGCTGGTACTTTCCTGAAAATAAATACAATATATTTTGGATGTTATCAAATTATAATGCTTTTTCAAAAAGAATTCCGATTTAACTAAGATCCGCTAAAGTCCGGAAGACATTACAACCTATCATTTTTTTACGTACGTGTTCATATACCTATGCATATTTACTTACTTTTTCGATTAACTATTTGTGGAGTTATTACCTCCGCTTCCTCAATGCTGCTGTCAGTGATTCCTTGCTCGGCTACTATATACCCACACAGTTCTACCGATCTAATCGAACAACAAATAAATTATTTTAAAAATTTTAGAAATAGGTATATTTACATTTTCTATTTACCTTCTAGAATCTGTGGTGTCATCTAAAAATGATAATAACTTGGCATATTTATATTTCTTGCCCCCTCCAGCTGAACCACTTGAGCATGTCTTCCTCCATCGGATGTGATTCGCCTTCAGGCAGTCCCAGATCTTGTGAACTCTCTGAACACTGTTAATGTCGTCTGGGTGATCTGTATAGAAACATAGAATTATAATTAATTTAAAAAAAAATAATAATCTAACCTATTCCACTTGACTGTTTTTATACTTACTCGATTCTACTGCCACCTCCTCCCACATCGGATTTTTCAAGACCCGATTTTTGAATTGTGGATCGCGAATATCCCATAATGCTGGGCGGATCCTTACGGCATCAATTATTAATTCTGAAAGAAAATTAGAAAATTATTCAAAATTAAAAACCTGATTTTTTTGTTTATAAAAATTATACATACCATTCATATCAATCTCCCCGACCGGCGTTGACGTCACGGTTGCGAAAGAGGTATTAAAATTAAATTCTTCTAGATAAACGAAAAAAGTTATTAGTTACTATTTGATCAGATGTTTTATTAATTAAATTACCTTGCGCATTATTTTCCGGTTCAGGTGCATTAGAACTGGCAAAATAGTTTTGCACAGTCTCGCTGCTGATATCGCTGGACCCTTCCCGGATGTCTTCCAGCTCCAACATTCTTTTGTCACCTAGATTTTCATAGGAACATAAATTATATTACTCACTAAACAAAACATAACTAATTTAAAAATATGTACATTTTATTTGTATGTATTTACTTTATTAACGAAAAATAAAATTTTAATTTTAGGTTGCAGAATGCAACTTGACATTTGAAAACAAAACAAGATACCGCGCTTTTACAAATTTTCACTTTTTATTTCTACTTATATTATTTTAACTTACCACACTTGTCCATTTAATTACAATGTATGTATTTATTTCCTTTTGTTAAAATTTAATTTATTTAATATAGCTATTGTTCAATTTACTTAAAATGTTGTGTCGATATTCAAATATTTGTTTTTCCAAAAAATTAATTTTATCGTGTCGACACAGTACAGTTATACACACCAAGCACAAAAATTGTATGTAGCTCATAGAACTATATACCATGCTATGGAAATGGAATGCTATGTAAATTTTCTGTTCAATTTTTTTTTGAATTTATTTATCTATATTTCGTAATTGCGGCAGAAAATTAAATTTTCATTCCCCTGAGCATGAACTTTGTTTATTTGTCATTAATGTTGGTAAATTGTTTTTTATTTTTAAGGTAGTTTGCATTTAAAATTTTACGGTATGATGCCTTTTATTTGTTGAACGTCGTATAACAGACGATTCAAAGTTGTGTGTGCAAGAATAGTAATCAACAATCAACATATTATAGAAAAAAAATTGAATGTCAGTTAGTGTAGTGTATATCCCTTTTTCAACCAAGAAAATAAAAAAATTGGCTTAATTTTAGTCCAACCCACACTTAATGTGTGAGTAATAAACCATACTATGTAATGGCGTTGTTGATAAAAAATTTCACTTGATTTGAAGTACAATCAACACAATTGTGTGTATAGGTATAGTGTTCTGTTTTCGGACGAAAATAAGTTAAAAAGGAATTCACAAATGTGTAAGTTGGTTCATACAAAACTAAATTTTTGACATGGTACTTTTGTCCTACCCGCACAATTGTGTTAGTAAAATACAAAAGGGATATGTATTTAATTGAATGATAAGAGAAAGGAGACGTCGACACACAAACTTTGAATCGTCTGTTATACGACGTTCAACAAATAAACGGCATCATACCGGAAAATGGTAAAATTTTAAATGCAAATTACCTTAAAAATAAAAAACAATTTACCAACATTAATGATAAATAAACAAAGTTCATGCTCAGGGGAATGAACATTTAATTTTCTGCCGCAATTACGAAATATAGATAAATAAAGTAAAACAAAAATTGAACACAAAATTGCCATAGAATTCGTATGAAAGTGTTTTTTCTAAATTGTTTACGTTATTTGGGCCTGCATACATATAAACCGTATTTTTTATATTTTGCTTCAGCTTGTCCGTATACATATACGCACTGTATATACCAATACCACTACATACAAATACATACAAAAATTGATTTATTGAACAGTGCACCTAGAATACTGGATTAAATCAGCCCGGTTACAGCTACCTACATCATATTGCTCCAAAATGATGATATTTTCTTCTACATTTTTTCACAAGGATGATTGGTCGATTGTTTGAATGAACGAACGAACGCAACATAAGGCGCCTATGACTGGCCGAAATGTTTGTAAATGAATTGAAAACTTATGGCCAATACCGGATACTGCTCTCCAATGTTTCAGTAAACATTCATTTTATTTAATCTTCAAGTAACATAAAATTTCAATTTCAACTCAATACAAAATTATAACCCTTTTCCAACAAAAAATGGCTCAATTTAAGTCCAAACCACACAAATGTGTGAATTAAAAATCATAGTATGTAATTGCGTTTTTGATAAAAAAATTTCGTTTCATTTGAAGTAAAACCAACACAATTGTGTGTATAGATATAGTGTTTTTTTCGAACCAAAATAAGTTAAAAAGGAATTCAGGGCTGGGATGTTGTACGATCACTATTCTCGACTTTTTTATGTCTCAATTTTCAAGAATTAATTAACATTCTATTTCGCGTAAACAATTATGTGTTTTATATCGCGATTTCAACCTCTTGATATAATTGTGAGCTTTCTCTCTTTTCTACATTTCGATAAACGTATCAAGAAAAAATTATTTGGTAATAAATAGAGTCGATTATTCTAGTAGTCTTAGATATAGTAGAAAAGAAATAGAGTGATGTTTTAATCGACCAAGCTGAGAACACATTAGAAAATGCGTCGATTTGTAAGTGAAATAGGCTAGCATTTTACTCGTAAAAAATGAGATATACAAAAAGTCGAAAGTCGAAAATAGTGATGGTACAACATCCCAGCCCAGAAATGTGTAAGTTGGTTCGAAACACATACAAAAATTAATTTTTGAAATGGTACTTTTGCGTACCCAAATAATTGTGTTATCGGGCAGGAAAAGGGATAATTTCATTCAATATTGAAAGTTATTGAAATTAAAAAAATGTACTGGATTTTATTATAGAAACAAACCGAATCAAATTGTCAGCAAAATAAACAACATGTCATTTGATTCTGATTCTGACATTTAGCTACAGGTTGTTGGTTTGTTGTGATTGCAAGTTGATAAACCATTTTTAATTTTAATTGTACATAGAATAATGAGCAAAGGTGATATTAATAAACTTGATAAATATTTTTATGTCATTGTTCTATTTATAAATTACAGCAACGAATACCGAAAATACAGTGGCGAATGATGAAACATTTTTCTACTTCGGTTTTGGAAGTAATTTACTAACGAAGCGTATTCAAATTCAAAACCCAAGTGCGAAACGGTTTAGCAGCGGAATGCTAAAAAATTATCGACTAGATTTTCATGGACATGCTACTCGTTGGAACGGTGCGACCGCAACTATAGTTGAAGACGAAGGTGAAGTGGTTTGGGGTGCAATATGGACAATAGATGCAGCTCATATGGAGCATTTAGATCGGTACGTATTTATCATTCTATCCGATGTATTGGTTCGTAAACAGTAATACGCATTTTTACATTTTAGCCAAGAAGGTGTTCATGTAGGCCAATATCTTCCTATTTATGTTCCGGTCGTAACACCTGATAATAAAACCATCGAGTGTCGAGCCTATCAACTAGTAAATAATCCATCGGGTCGGACCTATTTCTCGAAACCATCGAAAACTTATTTGAGCGTTATGTTAGCGGGCGCTCGTGAGAGTGAATTACCCAAAGAATATATGCAGCAATTGGAAACCATTGAAAATAACGGACAACTTGCGTGTCCGGAAATGCTAGAAACCTTAGGAAACCTATTAAATTAGCGTATTATATCATTTTGTTTTATCAAACTGGTTTAAACTTTTAAATAAAAAATTCATTATAATTTTTAAAATGTACTCAGCACCTTCGATGCTATGTAAGCATAGAATTAATTTATATAGAATTGATGTAAGCAGTTTTCAAGTGAGTCAAATTCGGAGGGTAAAAGAGAAAGCATATAATTCAACGGGCCATATTTTAGAGTTTGTCTGATCGAAATTAAAAACTACACAAATTCAAAATTATTTTTATATCAATATAGTACGCATTATTTGTTTTTATTTTCGGTAAAAAATTGTACTTATAGTATCCCAAAATAAAAAGTGATTATGAAAAGTAGAGAACGTAGTAATATGTACGAAGTAATAAACAAAATGCGACACTGTAATATAACATATGTTTACAAAAAGAAAACTCTCAACAATAACAATAACCAAAATTCGTTTCTTAGATTTTTCTAATTTATAACTTAAATTAAGGATAATTTTATCACAAATCACTTTCTTCTTAACATAATTTAAATTTTATTTCAAAAAACACTTGGTAAACTTACTGATCATTAGAAATTCCATTCAATAATTTTTTAGATGTGTTTTGGCAGCTCTTTACAAGACACTTTATTTTAATAAGAAGTTTTAAATTTTTACTACTAAATGATGCACTACTACACTATGCAGTAACCACGTTTTATTAATACGTATATTTAATAATTTTAATTAGGTAATAATTTCAAGATTTTTGAAGAGCACAAAATTAAGTTGTCACTTCGTACAAAACCAAAAAGTAGTTTTGTTGGGGTGTTTTCTTTGACATATGAGACCGCCATATGCATTTTTTTATATATGTAACAATGCTGCTCTGGCTAGTGACACATGAAATAGCAAATTTTAATATGACAAAAAACTTTACATTCATTTGTACGTATTGTAGTTCTATGACATTTAGCTACAGGTTGTTGATTTGCTAGGTAGTTGTGATTGCAATTTGCAAGTGGATAAAGAATTTTTAATAAACAATTTTTATTTTAATTGTACATTGAATAATGAGCAAAGGTGATAATAATAAACTTGATAGATATTTTTATCTCATTGTTCTATTTATAAATTACAGCAACAAATACCAAAAATACAGTGGCGAAAGATGAAACATTTTTCTACTTCGGTTTTGGCAGTAATTTACTAACGAAGCGTATTCAAATTCAAAACCCAAGTGCGAAACGTTTTAGCAGCGGAATGCTAAAGAATTATCGACTAGATTTTCATGGACATGCTACTCGTTGGAACGGTGCGACCGCAACTATAGTTGAAGATAAAGGTGAACTGGTTTGGGGTGCAATATGGACAGTAGATACAGCTCATATGGAGAATTTAGATCGGTACGTATTCATCATTCCATGTATTGGTTCGTAATCAGTAACACGCAATTTTGCATTTTAGCCAAGAAGGTGTTCGTGTAGGCAAATATCTTCCTATTTATGTTCCGGTCGTAACACCTGATAATAAAACCATTGAGTGTCGAGCCTATCAACTAGTAAATAATCCATCGGGTCGGACCCACTTTTCGAAACCATCGAAAACTTATTTGAGCGTTATTTTAGCGGGCGCTCGTGAGAGTGAATTACCCAAAGAATACATACAGCGATTAGAAACCATTGACAATAACGGACAACTGGCGTGTCCAGAAATGCTAAAAACCTTAGGAAACCTATTAAATTAGCGTATTATACCATTTTGCTTTATCAAACCGGCTTAAATTTTATTATAATTTTTAAAATGTATTCAGCACCTTCGATGCTATGTTGCGGATTGATACAAGTTGTCCTACCAATAGGAAGATGTCGTTAGTATAAAATGTCAAAATAAATGGAAAGAAAATATTATAACCTAACCTAAAAACAATATATTTTTCGCAATGAATAATTTACCGAAATTATTTAATGCGTTCCGTATATCTCCCCAATTAATTCATACGCGTTCAATTTTTAAATTTGTGGAGAAGCCAAAGCCGGGTAATGGCAAATCCTTTCGTCGAATCATCCATTTCCCTGATAACTACACGATTGAACCGCTTAAAGTGACAAATTTGGCTGGACGTGATCCTGTGACAGGGCGGCTTGTGGCTCGTGGTATCGGCGGTGGCATTAAACATAAATACCATTGGATAAAATGGGTACGAGATGGTCCAGCAGAGGGACCGCCACAAGCCGAAAAAGTTCTTGATGTGCTATTTGATGGGTGTCGCACAGCAAAAATCGCTCTGGTTGGGGTGAACGATGAGCTCAAATATATACTAGCCACCGAAAATATGAAAGCAGGTGATTTAATTAAAACATCACGTTTTATTCCGAGAATACCGGTGCGGCCGAACGAGGGCGATGCATACCCATTAGGTGCGCTTCCAGTGGGCACTCAAATACACTGCATCGAGCGATATCCTGGTGAAAGTTATCATTATGTGCATGCGGCAGGCGGGTATGGCACAATTTTAAGAAAATTTGATGATCAAGTGGTTGTACAACTACCTTCGAAACGAGAATTTGCCTTTAAACAAACGTGCATGGCAACCGTGGGCCGTATTTCAAATGTTGATCACAACAAGCAGCATATTGGTTCTGCGCAGCGTAATCGCGAGCTAGGGAATCGACCAAGATCCGGGTTGTGGCATCGTAAAGATGGACGTCATGGAAGGAAAATTCGTAAACCTCCACCAATGCAGTTAATACCTCCACCAAACACGAAAGCAAACCCTGATCCTGTATTACTCACAATGAAATTGTAGTTTATTAAATAGAAATGTAATATCGCAAATTAAAGTTTTAAATAATTAAAATTAATAATGTCTGTAATTATTAATAAAACAATTCGTTGGTCCAATTTCTTAGACTTTTCTCGTCGTTTAACCGAATTATTCTTTATTTGATTTGTATACATTTAGATCGATCGCCTGTTACCTCCACGGTAGCCTAGAGATTCGTCTTATCTGCTATAAAATTTTGATATCTATTATTTGCGTGCTCTTTACAAATCTGTTTCATTGGCCTTTAACTGAATCTAAAACTAATTTCTCTCCTATTCTGCCCAGCATACAAAATGTGCTATAAGACGATGGTTCGTGGAACGATTCCGTTTTAAAAATGTTTCAGAAAGAATTCAGACTGCCTGAAACTTTAAAGGGAAAATTTAAATAATAAAAGCGCCTAAATCTTATAGAGAACTTGGCTCTATGAATCAATCATTCCTAAAATCCTGAGATACCAATAAATCTCTCGAGGGATGCGATGTCAGAAATCGTATTAATTTTTGGATTAATGAACTGTGCCTAATTGGTGAGAATTCGCTGGTGCCTGTGAGTGGTTCTAATACATTCCATTCCTAATTGTATCACACGATAAGCAGATACTAAAATTAAAGGGCTGCACCTGAGGAAGGAAGGAGAATGTTTTCCATGACAACGAGAGTCTAACGGTAGAGTAGACAACAAGTTACTGGTGAGAATATTCCACGTACTATACAGAATAAGTTTATATAGCGCCATTTTCCAAGATCTGCCACTGTGCGGCTTGTCGCACCGTGTACTATAATTATTTTATAGTTTTTCGATGACAACAAAATTAAAACCTTGGAAATGGGTACAGAGAACCAGTTCACCAACCTACTTTTTCAAATAGGTTAACTTGTCTTTAGGTAGACAAAGAGCTTCAATTACACAATTAAAATCATTAACCAAAACTTTGTTGAGTAGAGAGAGAGAGGATGTATGGGCTGACGAGTAAACATTGTGAACAATTTTTTTTACCACGAAAATGAGATTTCAACATGCGGTCCGATTGTGGGTCTTTAAAATGGGAAAATCTAAGCCATTAGGGGTTCTGAATTTCTTATAAATTTCCAATTTGAATGAATTTCAACAGTTTTTTTGACCAATTGGGTGCTGACGCTCAAATTTGTAGGCTTCAAGTTTGTTTCGCATTAAGTACCTGATCCGGTTTTGGATCTGTAAAATGATCAATTTAAATGAAATTTGAATGAAACTCGGTTTCAAAATTTCTGTATGCACATCACACAATCTGATGCGATAATAACATCAATAAATAGCGATGTGAATTTTTTTTAATACTTTTTAAACACTAAACTCTTTATTTGAAACATTTGCAAGTAAGAACATCTAGATGTCCTAGAATTTACTGTTGCCTCCTATTCTTCAAACCGTTATGGATTGTAGCTTTCTGACCAAGGTATAAAGGAAGAGAATGCACAAAAGAAAACTGACGAAATTACAAAAGTGTTTTGGAGATTTTTCCCGATAAAATGTTCTGCACTCAATGCCACAAAGGTAGGATCATGTCATATGTTAAAAAAATTGTGCATTGAATTTTTTTAGATTCAATAAAGGTAGGGTCAATCTGTTCGGTCTAACCTGAATTTCTACACAGTGTGCTTTCTTGGCATACTGTATGAGCTTGAGCCACAGATTTTAGTGACAAGCTATCTTCAGCAATATTACAAATGAGGCGCCCTATAAAGGCGGGAAAACGTAAAAGATAATGAATACTGCTGTTAATAGTGGTGGATTATTGCTATTATGCCCTAACCACTAGAACAAGTTCCTTTATTCTGACCTTACAGTATTTAAATTATTTCCTTTACCTTTAATATCACAGTGACCCTGTACTCACATAATCGTGGCACAGTTCTACGAACAAAGAAGATTGATGAGATGTATACACTCCTCAACAAGGAGCGTTGGTGCAAAACTTGCATTTATGTAAGCGGTAATCAGGCATATGTGGAGCGCTCTGGGCAACATTGAAGAAAATGAGCAGGGAGTCATGAAATATAGGGATGTCTATCATGGCGTTTAAGCCTGTGCTTTGAAAAGAAACTGCTTTGGGATTGGGGATCTCCATACGTTAATGCTGCTTCTTGAGAAGATGAAGGCCAGGGTCCTACAAATTTTAGAACTTCTAGGGACAGAAACATTATTTTCTTATAGGCTTTTCACTAACATTATTATACGATATTATTAAATGTAAACAGAGATGAAATTTTAAAAATGTGTATTTACTTTGTTTAAATTATACCTAACCGACCAAATGGCACAGTGTTTAAAGCTTTGGCATTTGGATCGGGAGGTACCGGGTTCGAATCCCGATAGGAGCAGGTTGCAAAAGTGAAATTTCATCAACAGATTTCGATCTGTGATGAAATGTAACACATCTATGACTCCCTGTCGGAGTGCAAAACTCATGGGCCGACCCATATTCCATGTCAGTATAGGCTGGCATGGAGCTTGCAATGTGCAGATGGTCTTAAAATCGGTCATATAGCCGTACGTCCTCGAATTAGCCGACTGCCGTAAGAGTAAATAAGCAAACCGCGAAAGAGCAGGGAGAGCCTTAATAACAAAACAGATTGCCGGGATATAAAAAAAAAATTATACCTAATAATTTAAATCATAATCCTACAAATGTCCACCGTGGTCTTTAATGTTTGCTTCAAATTGTGTTCAAGGCGATTATGAAAATAAAGATTTGAAAAAGCCAAGATTGATGCAGCATAACCAAATTTCAGAACTTCATGAACAATTTGTTTTAAAATACTAATCCTTCCCTATAAACCGAATTTCACAATAATCGGTTAACAAGTAGCCTAGGCAGTAATTGAGTAGGGTCCACTCCAAAACTTCGATTAAAATTATTATTATGAATCCCAGTTATATGTTACATTCTAAATTTGAGTATATAACCAACCAGAAAATGGCCGAACTTCAGAACATCTTCGTAAATTTAAGTTAGAGTACTAATCAGTATAAACCTTATGGACAGTACTACAGGATTTCATGGAGTTAAGTAATGCACAGTTGGTAGTTGGTTCTACGCAAATCGAACCTTAACTAATTTCAAAGATTAAAAATAACAAGCAAAACAAGAGTCGCCTAAGAAGAAATAATCGAGGCGAATTGTTAAAGTCCACCAAAAATTTGTCAAAACATTTAAATCCAAAATTTGTTAATAAATTACAAAAATCCATTCAGCATAACTGTCTCAGAACTTCATCAAAAATGCTTCTTATATTCCGAATCGACATGCTCAAACTCTTAAAAATCTCGTTGATAATTAAATTTTAAATCCCAATCATATATAACGTAAGAGATTTTTAAAAACAGTACTTTGATTTAATAACCCGATAATTTGTGGAATAATTCCGATGCAAATTGAGATTCTTGAGATCTAACGGGAACACAACAACTGTATATGGCCTCTTGAAAATTATGAGTTTGTCATACAAATCCTTCTTATAATATCTTTTTTTGCTGATCTTGAATTATTCTGGAAATCGACTTGTTGTGCTGAAACAGTCATGCCACACGAGCATTTTTTGTATTTTGGCATTTTGTTTCTACCAATGTTTTGTTCTGCTCTCTCTTAAATAAAATTTTAACTAAAATGAGTAAAAAATGTCCTTGAAATATTTTTTATTTCATTTATGTTTGAGTTGTGTGGTAGAACAGAAAATTTGTTTAAGTCGCAATTAAAACTTGTATCATAGGTAAACGGGGAAAGAAACGAAGAAAAATGCGGCATTTTTTTTTTACGTGTGGCATGAGCCAAAAACTGATTAATTGTCCAATAAAATCAAGATGATGTAACTGACGTAGCGGAACTGGCGTTGTTGAATCAATGTCAACATGCGCAATAACACAATATTCCAAGCGGTCGATGACACAGTATCGACACGGGTGGAATATTGTATATTGTAGCAAATTCAACAGGTTTAATGTTTCTTTCTTTTTATATTGTACTTTTGTTGTATATAATTATTGTCGATTTCATGCGTAAGCAATATTTTATGTATAAAACCCGGTTTATTGAGGTAATAAAACTAGAATTGAATTGAATTATAACGCATAAACAACAGTTAGTTTAATTCTCAGTGAATATTTGGAACTCACCAGTGGCAAACCAAATATTCACATAAACAAACCAAAATCTAGACAGAGGTCAGATTTTTACATGGTCCTTCGAGCAGCCAAAACAACCGGCGGACAATAAAACTCACATTGTAAAGGAATTTTACATTGGGATTCGAGCTACCACAACAACCGGCAGCCAACACGTTCCACAAACATAGAGCTATAGGCCAAGATACGTCAAAGCATCAAACTTACAACAACAACGTTTGAAATTCAACGGCCAATCAACAACCGGCAAATAAAACAGTATACGCCACACGACAACAGTCCAACACCCCTGTCAATAAAAGCACAGACATGGAGCGGTTATTGCAGCAGCAAAGTGACAAGGCAGTAGAGTTGGAGCACATCATCTCGAACTACAAAAAAGATGGTGCAGCTCGGAAAACTAAAAGATATCTGGAGGCAAAAATAGTGAAACAGTGGTACCACATAATTGGGTGCCACTTGACACAGACTAGCCTTTAGCTAATGCTAAAGCCAACCTGGTTTCAAAATATTTTGCCGTCATCTGATATGTACCCCATGCGGCATCGGTTCCCGCAGCTCAAGCCGGCAGAGGGGAACGGTGTGGGTTTTGAGGTACTCAGACTACGGCCTAGATTACCGCATATATCATAAAAAGAAGATGAGACGGCATGAGTTATGCCGTCAAACAGGGGGTTTAACAAAAAAATTAGAGAATTGGGAAATGACCGAATTCGTGAGATTCAAGCCTCACGTTATCGGTATGCCCACCGTGGTTGTATGGATGATAAACTTAGGATAACATATCTACCCTATGTTACCCATAAAAAATAAATAAACTATTTATTTTGGGCTTAAGGCCCTATGGTTAGTACTTTATTAGTTTGATAAAGTGTTATCAGCAGAAGGAAACCCGCGTGCTAACGCACTTGCGCGATTTCCGCTTCTAATGAAGCAGCTGGTAGACACTTTATCAAATGTGCCCGTTAATTAGTAGGTTGTAAGTCTTTTTAGATCTCTCTATATACTTACCAAATCTGCCTTTCTCTCTCAGAATTTGGACAAGAAATCACCAAAACAACAAAAAAATTCGATTTCTTTTAGTAATTTATTTTATATTTAAGACCAAAAAAACAAACTGACTAAATACAACTTAATCTCCTTCTAGCTAATTACCACGGCTAATGCTCAGTGAGTAATTAGTTAGAATCCAAAACTTAACTCTCCCCCAACCAAAATTTTGGCGCAGTATTTATACCACAATTAATTGATTTGTTGAGACTGGAGGGGGAAATTTTTAGTACAAAAATGCACTACTCTCTCAATCAATTAATTGTATTTTCGCCATATTAGCAAAAATATTTTATAAATACCGCCCATTAAAGAAAAGTGTTATAAATTTATTTTATATTCACTTGGGGAATTTATGTGTGTCACGAAAAATGCAATCTTTCACATTTCTACCTAGGTCGTTCATAAACCTCTAAGTAGAACATTTGCAATTATCGTACACATAAATAAAACATATGGATATACGTCATCCAATTACAATAACATATATTTACGTTTACTAATTTACATTTATAATCACTAGATTATAAATGAATTGAGTGACGTAAGTTGTCATTGGATACGTAAAGAAAACATTTTTACGTTTGTTGTATTGTACCTTATACTGATTTTATGTATATTGACACAACAACAAACATAATGAAAACTTGTAATTTCGGCATGACTAGGTTAACATTTGATGGGTTTTAATGAAGATGAGATCTTCAAAGTCATGGCAAAATTACTCAGGAAAAGAAATATGTAGATTTGGGTGTTTGAATTTTTGTAACGGCATAAAATTCCGTTACAATAGCTACTCTCAAAAAGACGTACAACGAATACGTCGATGTGGATAATAAAATAAGAGAGTTCCAGCCTGAACTAGATACAAAACACCAATACTATAAAGACAGGCAAATAGTATGGGAAGGGTTCACAAAATATGTTGAAGATATGCGTCAACGCCTAAACTCATCATCATTGCCATCAACGCCAGCTCCAGACGCATCTGCCAAATTCGACTTTGCCGACGAGGAGTCAAATAACAACGACCAAGGAGGCAAAACTAATCAATCATCGGAATCATCCAGTAAGGACTACAAGCATCAGTCTGAAAATTCTAGTAAAGGGGTAGCATACAACAACCAGAAGCTGCTCAAGAAGCAAGATGTCCTGATGAGGATGATGCATAGAAGATTAGAATCAATTGAAGAAGCATTGGACAACAACAACATTCCAATGGAGTTCATTAAGCTAAAAATGGCTCAATTATCGCAAGAAATGGGGGCAATTGACGATTTGCACATAAACTTCTTAGTAGAAATGGAAGAGCAAGAGCAAACAGCTCCCTACTTCCAAAACAACTACTATGAGGCGCTCAAGGATAGAGTGGACTCAACAACATTGCGATGGCAGCACAGCCGGAAAGAAGAGACTTCGAACCAGGCTAGAGAAGTCAAGGTACAATTGCCCAAGATAGAACTACCAACGTTTTATGGCGATTATGACCATTGGAGCTCCTTCAACGATATTTTCACCGAGCTCATCCACAACAACAATAAGCTGGCGGACACAATCAAAATGACGTACTTGAAGGCAAATCTACAAAAGGGAGCAGCCCAGTTGATCAGTCACCTCTCAACAACTGGTGACAATTACAACAAGGCCTGGGAAATACTGCAAGGAAGATACAACAACCCCAGATTATTAGCAAATAAGTATTTCAACTCATTATTAACTTTACCAACAATACACGCACCATCAGCGGCAGCAATTCGTAATTTGCATGACACTACAGTTGAAATATTACACAACATCAACAAGTTAAAATTACACTCTCCGTTTGAAGCCCTAGTGATGTTCATTCTAGGCAAAAAACTAGATCCGGAAACCGCTAGGCTCTACGAAACATCATTAGAGAATCCGAGAGAAACTAAACGAATCAACGAATTCTTCAGCTTCATAGAAAGGAGATTCCAATCGCTAGAGGCTATGGGGTTCAACAAGGTGGTAAGCGCACAGCCGCAACCAATGGTACCACTGAAACGGGTACACGCTACAACCGTAGACAGCCAGTGTATAG
Organism: Nephrotoma appendiculata; assembly: GCA_947310385.1. Classification (NCBI taxonomy): domain Eukaryota; kingdom Metazoa; phylum Arthropoda; class Insecta; order Diptera; family Tipulidae; genus Nephrotoma; species Nephrotoma appendiculata. The sequence goes on from OX371223.1 coordinate 303,650,368, forward strand.
TAAAGGGATGCCAAGGAAAGCATCTGCTGCAAGGCTGCAGTTAGTTCAAGCTAATGCCAACGCTAGACAGAAGCAAGTTGGTCTGTGAAACAGCTACCTGCATACGTTGTTTAACGCGACATCCAATGGGTAACACATGCAGATCCGCAATACGATGTATTGTGTGCCAAGGACATCACCACACTCGTCTGCATGGTAATAACAAGGCATCAACCAACATGGGGATCACACAAACTCTAGTAGTTAAACAACAAGGGCCTGTATTACTACCAACAGCAATGGTCAGAGTAGCCACAGACACTGGACATCTCACCACATTGAGGGCGTTAATTGATTCAGGGTCCCAAGCTACATTAATATCATCGAGAGCTGCCAATCTGCTAAACATCAAAAAGAGAAAAACACATGTTAACATTTCAGGCATTGGCGGTAGCGAAGCAGGAATGTGCAAGCATACAATCAACATTAAGCTTGTGCCAAGATTTGATGGAGACTTTAGCTTAGACATCGAAGCTTTAATATTTAACAAGCTAACCCAACAACTACCTGAAGCTGATATTGACACTAGAGCATGGACCCATCTTAATAACATAAAGTTAGCGGACCCATACTACAATCAAGCTCAGCCGATTGATCTCATAATTGGAGCAGATTACTATCCACTGATAATAACCAATAGTATTATCAAAGGTGACCATCGAGAACCAATGGCACAGAACACGGAGTTCGGATGGGTCGTAATTGGCAGCCTGAGTAACGTAAACACCAAAACAAGAACAACCATGGTGACAACCAAGTCAATCGAGGAACAACTAAAATTATTTATAGAGGTTGATAGCATTCCTGAAGAAAGGAGCCATACAGCGGAAGAAAATCAAGTTGAGGAGGCATTCCAATCAACATTGAGTCGAGACACAGCTGGACGATTCATAGTAAAAATTCCATTTAAGGACGATCACGTCAAACTTGGCGAGTCTAGAAAAAGAGCAGTAGCCAGACTTCTCCAAATCGAAAGAAGATTCGTCAAAGATCCGGCCTACGAACAATTATATAAACAATTCATGCAAGAATACATAGATTTGAGCCACATGGAGTTGATACAAGAAAAGCCAGAAGTGGAGCGCGGCGATAATACGTATTACATACCTCATCACGGCATTATCAAACCAGGCAGTTCAACGACCAAGCTTCGAGTAGTGTTTGATGCATCATCAAAAACAACAACTGGGGTCTCGTTAAACAACATCATGATGACCGGGCCCAAACTACAAGAGGACTTGGCCGACATACTACTAAGGTGGAGGAAGCACAAGATTGTCATAACAGCCGACATCGAGAAAATGTTCCGTCAAATCTGGCTCAACACAAACGACCGGGACTATCACCGAGTATTATGGAGACAGGACTCTTCCGAGCCGATAAAAGCATATAGGCTAAAAACAATAACGTACGGAACTACCGCTGCCAGCTTCCTAGCGGTAAGAACATTGATTCAAGTGGCCAAGGAAGGATGCAATACTCACCCAAAAGCAGCTAAAATAATGATGATTGACTTCTATATGGACGATTTACTTACTGGCGCAGACAGCATTGACGAGGCTCTACTGTTGCTGCAAGATCTGCAAGCCCTCACAGCGCAAGGTGGATTCAATTTGAGAAAATGGGCATCCAACTCTCCCAAAATATTGCAAAGCCTTCCTAGAGAGCAACAGGCCAACGGAAATATTCAAATAAAATTAAATGACACCATTAAAACGTTGGGAATACTATACAACCCGGCGGAAGACATTTTTGAATTCGATATAGCCGGACTGCAACTAACCAACAACCAGCACACCAAGCGCTCATTCCTATCTGACTCTTCAAAGCTCTTTGACCCCATAGGATGGCTGTCGCCGACAACAATCATGGCCAAGATCATGATGCAGGATGTTTGGAAAATCGGAATAAGCTGGGATGAACAACTACCAGAAAGAATAAGTGCCAAATGGCAGAACTACAAAGATGACCTGAATGAGATATCAAGATTAAAAATTCCAAGATGGCTCAGTACAACGTCTAGATGCAAAACAGAGCTACACGGTTTTGCTGATGCGTCAGAGCACGCCTATGCGGCAGTGGTTTATTGTAGGACAGTAGATGACAACGGTAAACCAGCAGCTCAGCTATTAATGTCCAAAACACGGGTTGCACCAAGCAAAACGAAGCTATTAATCCCTCGCCTCGAGTTAAATGCGGCCTTATTATTGGCAAAATTACTGAAACACGTTCAAGACACCATGAAGCTTGAGAACGTTAATACATACGCTTGGTCAGATTCAACAATAACACTCTGTTGGATTAAGGGAGACCCAAGCCGCTTCAAAACGTTTGTGGCAAACAGAATCTCGACGATTAAGAAGACACTACCAACAACAACTTGGCATCACGTGAAGTCTCAGGAAAATCCCGCGGACGCCGCCTCACGTGGCATAACACCCAAGCAGCTCATTGACAACAACTTATGGTGGCATGGACCAAGCTTCCTAACAACTATGCCACCGCAGTGGAATACTGAAGAACTCGTTCCGGACCCACCATCAGATTTACAAGCAGAGCTGGAAGAAAAGAGAGTGCTGGCGACGGTAGTAAAAGGGTTACACATACTTGCAGAGTTATTTAACAGGCTGTCCACATTCAGTAAAATCAAGCGCACGGTTGCATATTGTCTACGATTCATAAATAATTGCCAACAAGAAAGTCGTAACAAGGCGGGTTGGCTAACCGGTAATGAACTTAAGGCAGCAGAAACAGCAATTATAAAAATAACCCAAGAACAAGATTTCGGGCAAGAAATCGCCTGCATGAACAAGAACAGAAAGCTAGAAAAGGACAGTAAGCTAGGTTCATTAAACCCCTTCTTAGACGGCGAAGGCTTACTCCGTGTGATGGGACGTCTCCAAAACTCCAATCTGACAACCGCCAGCAAACAGCCTGCAATTCTAAACAAAAACAACATAATTACTCAACGGATAATTGAGGAAGCCCACCAAAACACATTACATGGTGGCGCACAGCTTACCCTTGCAATGCTGAGGCAGAAGTATTGGATCATCGATGGGAGACGAGCTGTAAAACAAGTGATACAAAAATGCATAACCTGCTTTTGCTACAAACAAAAACACATGGAGCAACTAATGGGTAGTCTACCATCAGCAAGAGTGAGCCCGGGAAGACCGTTTTCTAAAACGGGAATCGACTACGCAGGACCCATCCAGCTAAGAAACACCAAGGGTCGGGGTAACAAATCCTATAAAGGATACATTGCCCTATTCGTATGCATGAAAACCAAGGCCATACACATTGAGATAGTGAGCAGCCTAACAACAGAGGCATTCATAGCGGCCTACAAAAGATTCGTTTCTAGACGAGGGCTTTGTACGGATATATTCTCTGACAACGGAACCTATTTTGTGGGTGCAAATTCCGTAATGAAGAAGACGTACAGTTCAGCGATGACCACATTACCTGACGACGTAGCAGCCATGTTAGCCAGTGATGAAACGACATGGCATTTCATACCACCTCATACCCCACATTTTGGCGGAATCTGGGAAGCAGGAATAAAATCCGTGAAATTTCATCTTAAGAGAGTAATAGGAGATTCAACTCTAACATTCGAAGAATTAACTACTCTCACCACTCAAATCAAAGCGGTTCTCAACTCTCGGCCGCTGATCGCATTAACCAACGACACGACAGATACAACAGCGCTAACACCAGGACACTTTCTCATTGGAGATGCTCTTAAGGCGATGCCGGAAGCGACTATCAGCAACATAGGATTAAGAACGAGATGGCACATGGTCGAAAAAATGGCGCAAGACTTTTGGAAGCGATGGTCTTCTGAATACATTCACCAACTTCAACAACGGAGCAAGTGGAAAACCTCACAGCCAAATTTGACAATAAACGTTCTAGTATTGGTAAAGGATGATCAACTACCCCCAACTCGCTGGAAATTGGGACGGATCACAGACACTCACGCCGGAAAAGATGACTTGGTACGAATCGTAACAGTAAAGTGTAAAGACGCGACCTACAAACGACCAATAACAAAGCTGTGCAAACTTCCTATCAACGACGATTCAAGTGAGATGTTACCTATGAAGGCCATTGCAACGCTCAGGGAAATAACCACCGGGAAGGCCAGTGCAATTCCAACTCAAAACAGCAAACTGGTATCCAGGCAACAACCTCACTGTCGAACCAAGGCGACAGGAAAAATGAACCACATGGCACTAGCCATCCTTTCAGTGTGCTGCCTATTCGGTCTCGTGAGCAGCAACATCGAAATAAGTCCGTTCAATCATTCTATTGGAATACATTTCGAGGAATTGGGCAAGTTGGAGATTATGGCGACAAAATGGACATTAGTTGTTCAATACAATTTATCTTCCTACTGGGAGGAAATTGAAAACTTTAAAAGAGCCCACACAGAGTTACAATCAGTTTGTAGGGAGCTGTCCGGTTTAAAATGTGACATCATACTTCAGCAACTCTCATTTCAATATAATTATTTGATAGCAGACAACGAGCTGTTATTTGAAAGTAATAAGGATCGTAAACGGATGAAGCGAGGGCTCGGTGACTCAGTGGGCCTTGTACTAGGGGACCTATTTGGAGTACTCACCCAGCGAGAAGCTGACAAGTATGAGTCTTATTTTGAACAAATTAACAGTGACGAAAAATATCTCTTGACTCTTATCAAAAATCAAACAACTATTGTGGATAACACCATCAATTTGGTAAAACATAACACAAACCTCACCACGGCATCTATAAACAACTTAAATAAAGATCAACATCGTTTGCGGCAGGAAATGTTTCAGTTAAACGAATATAGAACGTATGAAGACAGAGTGCGATCTACGCTAATGACTATTTTTGAAATGATGCTAGTTCTAAAGAGCCTCCAGGACACGCAACAAGGCTTACTCAACGTGATTTATCATGCTCATCAAGAAGTCCTGCATCCCTCCATACTCACTCCAAGTCAGTTGGAAGAAGAGTTACAATTCATTCGACAACGCGTGCCGGTAACCATTACTCTACCAGGACACGACATTCACGACCTCCACCATGTGTATGAAAGCATGCAAATCCGCAGCCGAGTAACTCAAAAAAATGTAATAATTGAAATCACGTTACCACTATCGTTCGTGTGGGACTATACACTAATAGCTGTAGTCCCAATTCCCAACATTATCCATGGAAGCACTCAGTCACAAATCATTAGCTCCACTGACTATATAGCAATGGACAATCGGCGTGAACACTTCGCATTATTAACCAGAGAAGACGTACATAAATGTCAAGTATTTAAACCTGTACATCTCTTATGCGAAGTATCACAAATTATCAACACTCCGTCAAATCAAACGTCATGTGAGGTAGCAATACTACAACGAAAGAACGAATTGGACACCGTATGCGGCACTAGGTCAACCAAAGCTAGTAATCATTGGATCAAACTTCACGCTGCCAATCAGTGGATATATGTGATACCCAACGAAATCACAATTGATGTCATATGTGGGTCTAGAATCCAATCTTATACTATCGTAGGTTCCGGTATAGTGGAAATCGAATTCGGCTGCGTGCTCAGAGACTCGGACGTTCAATTAATTGCTGTAGGAACAGCTAAACACAATATCAATAAATTTGCTCATCAGGCGACTCATTTAATGCATAGGGCCAACAACCTACGGGAATTCAGTGCTGTGGTCAAAAATAAGGCAAACGAGGTGAATCAATTGAATTTACTAACCACTCCAGAAACAACCGGATTGGATGATCAGCTAGAATCATTGAAAAGTGATGAACAGATTACCTTTCATCGTCAGAGTGCTCATCGTATCCACCATTACGCAATGATTCACATTCTATTTGGGAGTGCTGTAGTAATAGGAGTCATCTGGGTAGCAAACAAATTAAGAGGAAGATGCATTGCAAACCACCGGCCGCCATCTCCTCTAGAGAGAGCCAACGAAAGCATGGTTTAACAGAGGTGTGACATCAGTAGGCCCGGGAATATGTTGAATCAATGTCAACATGCGCAATAACACAATATTTCAAGCGGTCGATGATACAGTATCGACACGGGTGGAATATTGTATATTGTAGCAAACTCAACAGGTTTAATGTTTCTTTCTTTTTATATTGTACTTTTGTTGTATATAATTATTGTCGATTTCATGCGTAAGCAATATTTTATGTATAAAACCCGGTTTATTGAGGTAATAAAACTAGAATTGAATTGAATTATAACGCATAAACAACAGTTAGTTTAATTCTCAGTGAATATTTGGAACTCACCAGTGGCAAACCAAATATTCACATAAACAAACCAAAATCTAGACAGAGGTCAGATTTTTACAGGCGTATATGAGCGCATGATTTGCTATGTCAGGTACATCAACCATTAGATCAAATTCTGCTATCTGTGATGGAAGGATTACTATTCCGCTTAATTGTTTCTTGCATTGGTTAAAAGCTTCAATAGTTTTATCCTTCAATTCATAGAAGTTTATCATGTATATGAAAATTTGTGACCATGATTTTTAGTGTAAGTAATTAAAAGAGACGTTCATGGTTCGATCAATCTTATCTAGTAATTCGGAGTGTTGGTTTTGTTTTTATTTGAGTTCTTTAGTTTACGTGATCGGAAAATTCCCTCCAATTTCGGGCGGTTACGAGTCCACCGTACGAAGTAATCTTTTGAGTTCTACAACTGTACCGGCATTGCTTATCATAAAAATGACTTCGTCACAAAATTAAGTGATAAAGGCTTAATAATTTTTTTGTGCTCTCCGAACGATTTATTTTACTTGTAATAAATTTTAGAACGTTGTTTTAATTTTTAGACGCTGTACAAAGCTTGATCACTTGCAAAAGTTGTATATACAGATACTTTACAGGACGTTTAAAATACGACTTTCCCGCGTTAATCTTCTTATCTGCATACAATGTTTGTGTATTTTGCCAAGTGCCTACGGTAATTAGTGTTAAAAGCCTCTTATCTACACTCCGACCAACGTGAAATGAACGCAAAAATGGAGATAAAATGTATTAAATAATATAAATTTGCTTTTAGTTATTTTAGTCAATGTTTTAATCTCGTCGAACACATTTTATTAATTAAATATAATTAATCCAACCCGAATATACTCGAAAATAACTATTGTATTATGACATCCCAAGTGCTTCTAGCATACTTTGGATGGCCAACTGCCCATTATTCACAATCCTTTCCAGTCGCTCAATATAGGATTGCGGTAGACCCGTTTCTTTAGCACCTTGAACAATTACCTCGTGGTACGTCTTGGATGGTAGGCGACTATCATCACGACTAGGCGGATTTATTGTTAATTGGTAAGTGCGACAATTAATCACACGATTATCTGTCGTATAAATTGGTACTTGGAGAGGAAAATAAAGGCCAATAGGTACACCTTCTTGTCTATAATTAAATAAAAAACGTTTTATAAGTGTTTATATAAGTATGCAAGTACATAGTAAGGTATATACTTACTCATCAAGGTAATCAATGTGAGATGCATTTAAGGTCCAAATAGCACCCCAAACACTTATTTCATCTTCGACAATTGTAGCAGGAGCACCGTTCCAAGTTTTACTGGCATTGTAGAAATCCAATCGATAGTTCTAAAATCAATTGAAACAAAATAAAAAAATTTAAAATTCCGAGATGCATTGAATAGCAGGCATTACGCGTTGGCTGTACAAGCTACTCCCAACTTTGTAATAGTTGGGTTGAGTTATTACCATATACAATTTAGTATAGACGCATATCGAGCCCCTATACCAGTATTCAGGCAAACCAAATCCTAATTTTATTTTATAACTATTATATTATTAATTAATTAAAAATCACTGCAAATGTTTAAATATAATTTGTTATCGATATTTACTATCAGTGAGGTAAATCAAAAGATACAACACATATAGAGTTCAATAATTTAAACCGAGAAAATCAATACAAATTAAATGAGTTTACGAGTGTGAGGTTTAAAGAAACCTAGTCTAAGGTGTCCATAATCACATACAACAATGTATATCGAGATAATTAAAATATTTTTAAATTACTTATGAAAAACCTACATATGTATTTCATAAAACAGAACACTTTACCTTCAACTCGCCAAATCCGTATCGTTCTGCCGAAGGATTTTGAATTTTTAACCGTCTCTCTAATAAATTACTGCCATAACCAAAGTAGAAAAATGTTTCATCCCCATCTAACGAAATAGATCCATGGCAGAAGTATACCGACATCACCAGAATACATAGATAGGTGACATAATTTGCCATTTTTAAGAGTTGCGTACTTTGACAAAATATTATACTAACTGATTATGTTTTGAGTAAAATACACAGGCAAACCAAAATATTCTTATCTCATTAATTGTTTATAAAATGCCAGTATTTGAACTGATAACCAATTTTAGATTTCGATGTGTCTAACAAATCTTACATTCTTTACCGATAATATTTTGAAGTTGAAATAGTATTAAGAGTATAGGATACTCATAAACAGAAGCGAATTCGGCGAAATGTATAAACCTGGTAGTCGAAAAGACCAAAGTGTTTCTAACTAAAACACATTGATCAAATGATCGATGGTCATCGAAAACTGCTAGTTCATATAAGCCAGAAAATATAACAATAGATTTATTATCATTAGAGCTCCCGCTATTTGAAAACATTTTTCCGATTAAAGATCAATTTTCTGGGATCGTCTGGTTTCATCTCGGAGTGAACCACACCACCACAGATAAAATAATTAAATTTGAGGAAAAATCTAGTTGTGAATGTTCTTTGCCATAGCACATCATTCAGACTAAATAGTGTTTTACGAAAGCGGAGATGTTTCAAATGCAACTATTATTATATGTGCTAGCTAATATTGTCCTACTACATTTGGTGTAATCAAAGTATGTAATTTATTGTGATTGGTTTTATGATGTTTTACTTGATAGCTTTATCCTAAGGTAAGCGAAGGATAACTCATATCCAGCTAATTCGTTTAATAAATGAAACCCAATGACTTTTATTGTAAACTTGGTCAAATATTTATACAAAGTACAATCACAATAAAGAACGTTCATTTTCTTCCCATTTCTTTTTAAAACATTATTACCACATATCTAGGAATATATTTCTCAAATAATTTTTGTTATTTGATAATAACAATTTTTTACCACGAATCCGAGTGCTACATATTTTGTTAATAAATCCATAAACCCTTAGGCAATTTATACAAGTACTACTAGCATATTGGTAACTTTTTATAATAATTTAAATTTCCCCCTCCCCCCCCCCCCTCCCCTGCTATATCTCTAACCCGTCCTCAATGGATAGTTCGAGCATTTTAAGAATTATTTTGAACCATTTTTTTGGTGTTTTTCGATCTTTCTTTCTCTATCTATCATGGAGTATTAATCAAAACAGCCGCAACAAAATCAATTGAGGCCATCATTGAGGCAAAGTCTATAATAGGTAATGGTTTAAGGTTTAAGCCATTTTGAATCATTTTTATTTATCTTTCTGTAACTAAATTTGACGTTACGCATTTTAATCGTAATTCGGTAGACGTTTGGTCATCACATAATTTGGTTACTTGGGTAGTAACTCATTATTTTTCGTGTTTGATGGAAACGTTAAAAATACTTGGCGGACTTTATTAGACGGTTGGAACTACCTGAGCTCGAAATATTCTAACAGAAATATGAACTTCTTAATAGAATCCCATTTCTGAGACACATTCACAAATAAATTCGAATTGAGTTTTACCAGGGGTGAATCACAGAATATAGAATACAAAGTTGACAAATGACAAGTTACATCAGGGCTGGGATGTTGTACCATCACTATTTTCGACTTTCGACTTTTTTATGTCTCAATTTTCAGGAATCAATTATTATTCTATTTCGCGTAAACAATTATGTATTTTATATCGCGATTTCAACTTCTTGATATAATTGTGAGTTTTCTCTCTTTTCTACATTTCCATGAACATATCACGAACAAATTATTTGGTAATAAATAGAGTCGATTAATCTAGTAGTCTTAGATATCGTAGAAAAGAAATAGAGTGATGTTTTACTCGAGCAAGTTGAGAACACATTAGAAAATGCGTAGTTTTGGAAGTGAAATAGGCTGCCATTTTACTCGTAAAAACTGAGACATAAAAAAAGTCGAAAGTCGAAAATAGTGTTGGTACAACATCCCAGCCCAGATTTTCAATACTTTATCGAAGTTTATGTCTCGCTTCTTTAGAATAAAATGTGACACCATTTCACATTTTATATCATTTATCAGGTTGCTAGATTGAAAAATTTGAATGTTCTACTCCGTTTCTATCACCAAATAATTTGTTTTCAATACTTGAACGAAATTAGAGAAAGACACCTTGTTCACATTTGTTCTAGTAGGTTGTGATAACAATAAAAACCAAATATTCATAAATGAAACAGTTGCCCGTTTCAGTTTAGAAAAACGAGAAATAAACTTCGATAAACTATCGAAAATTCAGTTCGAAGTTTCAGCACTATTGCACAAGAAAGTAAGTAATAGTCGCGTGTTTTATTTATTAGCACCCAATAGATTTATCTGGAGCACACAATTTTGTATCAAAACTTATATTTAGCACGCTATTGTTGCATGTAAATGATTTTTTAACTCTAAACTAAGATTTTTCATTCAACTTTTTAGTTAAAAATCGATATTCAAACATCAGGTTACAGTAGTTTTATTTACTTCAACTTCCATATTGTAGGAATTCTGGGCAGGGATGTTTTAACATCACCCCTTTTCGATAATTTATCAAACTGTATTTCTCGTTTCTGTAGAATAAAATTTGTCTCTGTTTCAATTATATCATTTATTAGCCTGCTAGATTGCAACATTGTGATGTTTCTACAGCGTTTCTGTTGTAATATTATACATATATAAAACACGCGCTTGCTTGTCTGTACATTAAAACCAACTAAAGTTTATTAAACTATTAAATTCAAGATTCCAAATTATACAGTGAACGAAATATCGAAATGAAAAATTATTACAATCTCTCCCACTTAATTAATACTTCTTACATAATCTTGAAGATATTTCGGTGGTTGCTTTACACGACTGTCCTAAATTGGATGGTCCTGAAATTGCTTGCGATGGTCTTACTATCTCCTGACATTGCTGTTCTTCACTAAATTCGGATAAACCATCTGGTGATGGTCTGTCCATAAGTGGTAATCGTATGCTGATTTTATTGATTGATCATTTAAACTTGATGGTGGATTTGTATCGAAGTGAACCTTTTTAACTAATGTACAATGAATTTGATTTATGTGTCGCTTAATCGAACGCCCTATATCTAGTAATACGTTGTAATGTAGAACGCCCCATTTTTCAATTATTGTTCCAAAACGCCAAACTACCTTATTATGATAAAAATCACGAACTTGTACTCTCTCTCCCACTTGAAAAGATCGCTGACATGTTGAAGTTTGGTTTGGTGTTGGATGATAAGGACGTAAAGCATCTAGTCTAATTCTTATTTGACGATTAAGATATAGCTCTGCTGGTGATTTTCCGCTAGCTAATGGTGTGGCACGATAGCGGAACATTATTTCTTGAAGCTTGATATTTAATGGTGTTGAATCATTTTCAGCGGCTTTAAATCGATTTTTCAATGTTTGTACATTTCTTTCAGCTAAACCATTGGTTGCAGCATGTCCCGAAGCAATTAATTTTTGAAAAATACCACTTGAATTACAGAATTGTTTGAATTCATTACTTGTAAATATTGCTGCATTGTCTGATACTATTACTTGTGGATAGCCGTGACTTGAAAATATGTTGTCAAGAAGCTGGATGGTGCTGAAAGACGTTGGTGAACTTTTCAGAAGTTTTATATCTACCCATTTTGATTTTGCATCGTACACAAATTAAAAAGTAATGATCATTGATTGGTCCTGCATAGTCGATATGAACACGTTGCCAGTTATATTCTGGTTCATCCCATGAGTGTACATTTACTTTCGGTGGATTATGCTTGATAAGAGCGCAACCTTCACATGATTTAACTACTTTTTCAATGGCTTGATCTATTCCTTTCCAATAAACATAACGTCGAGCAAGTTGTTTCATTATTTTAATTATGCCAATGTGCGCATGATGTAATTCTTTGAGACCCTGTTCTTGTAATTGTTTTGGAATAACAACTCGATTGTTTTTGAATAGTATACCATCGTTTAACATGTAATTATCGATTGGTGAAGTTTGAATTTCATGTATAAGTTGAATTAATTCCTTATCCTTTTTGGTTTCTTGTGCTATTACGTCAGATGTTATTGTAACTGATGATATTTGTAAAATTGAATTAAAATATATCTTTTGAATTTCATCTTCAATGCACTTTTCTCTTTGTGATGATTGTTCATTAATAGGCGCTCGAGATAAGCAATCTACGTTAACATTTTCTTCGCCTTTTTTGAATTTCGCAGTGTAATTGAAACCTGATAGAAACGATGCATAACGTAATAAACGACCTGCAGTCATCGACGGTATCTGCTTTTTATGATGAATAATTCTTGAAAGTGGTTCGTGGTCTGTAACAAGCGTAAAATGTTGACCAAATAAGTAATTGAAGAAATGACTGACGCCAAAAACTATAGCTAAAGCTTCCCGATCTAATTGGCTATACTTTTGTTCAGAAACGGTGAGAGCTCTAGATGCATATGCTATTGGCTGTTATGTGTCATTAACTATATGACTCATAATTGCAGCTACTCCGGTAGGGCTGGCATCACATGTCAGTACAATTGGTAAAGCTGGGTTATACTGTATTAAGACTCGATCGCTTATTAACTCCTTTTTCAAATTAATAAATGCTTCCTCACGATCTGTTGACCATTTGAATTTTTTGTTTTTACGTAATAAATCTCGAAGTGGAGTTGTTTTTGTTGACATATCTGGAATGAAGCGTGCGTATTATGTAATCATGCCCAAAAAACGGCGTACATCATCAATATTTGCTGGACGCTTCATATCAGTAATAGCTTTAATTTTATCTGGTGATTTTGAAATTTTGTTGTGCTCAATTATATGCCCCAAATGTTTTTTTTTTTTGATAAAAATATACACTTTGATTTATTTACGTGCAAATTATTTTCTTTGTAGGCGTTGTAAACATGCTTCTAAATTAAATAAACATTGTTCTTTTGAAGTGCCATGAATAATTATATCATCCAAATACATTTCTGTTTGATTAAGACCTTGTAAAATTTGATCAAAAATTCGATTGAATTCTGCTGGAGCTGTCTTAATTCCAAAATTTAAACGATTTACTTTGTATACACCTCGGTTTGTTGTAATGGCTTGAATTTCACTACTGGATTCATTGACTGGAATATGCAAATATGCTTTGTAAATATCAAGTTTACAAAAATACTTCGAATTTCTGAGACTATGGAAAATATCTGGAATTGGGCGAATTGGATAATTCGCTGATACAAGTCTTTCATTCACCTATCTTGTAATCTGCACATAATCGAACACTTTTGTCTACTTTAGGAATCACTACTAATGGTGAACTAAAATCACATACATTGATTTTTGTAATTATACCGGCAGCTTCTAAATTATTCAATTCTTGTTCGACCTGTGATCTCAATGCAAACGGTACATCGCGTTCTTTTGTATATGATGATTTTACACCATCACGCAGTTCAAGTGTAACTTTATGATTTGGAATACATCCAACTTTTTGTTGAAAAATTTATGAGTATTTGAAGTGTATGCTCGAAAATACATGTTTGTTGATATTATTGGAATATTTAAGTTTAATTTCTGAAATTCGTCCTCCGGAATAAGTTTGAATCAACTTCAAAATAAGCTGGTTTGTTATTTAACAGAACGGTGACAAAATATTTTTGATAATCACTGGAATGAATTGGCACTTGTTGAACAAAAACGTCTACAATATTTGTTTGATGAATTTTAGCTGGCTCTTTGAATTTGGTTGACTGTTGTTCTTTTACAATTGATGTTATACATACTTTAGCGATGTGACCACTTTTATTACACAACGAACATTTTAAATTTTTCTGCTTGATGCGACAGTCTGATGCTTGATGATTATTACGGCCACATTTGAAACATAACCCATCAATTCCAAGAGATGAGTAATCTATTTTTGACTTTGAACGTTGATTATAATTTGAATTTGAACGATGTCTATTTCGGCTTAATCGCACTAAATGTACTACCTTGTGAACCTCGCTTAAATGACTGGATGTTGCATTTGAATTTTCAATTTTTGTTAATTCCTGAGTTTCAATTCTTGACGCTTCAAGTGCTGTAGCTTTCTTCAAAATATCAGCAAATGTTGTTACATCTAATTGTAATAATTGTTCCCGAATCCAATTATCTCTGAGGCCTCGAATAAACTGCGCTCGTAGAAAAATGTCTGCAACTGTTACCTCCAGATTACATGTGCAAGTTGCTGTAAATTTATATTCCGGTAAATCTTTTTGAAGCGATGCGACAAATTCAGATATCGACTGATTACTGGTTTGATATGTATTTAGAAAATAATGTTGTGCTATAACCACATTTCTTTCTGGCGATAACATTTTCTTAAATGATTCAGCCAATACTCTAAATGTTAAATCTTGAATTGGTTTATCAGGTCCAAGTAATGCTGATAAATTATTATAATGTGTTGATCCGATGGAAACTGTAAGTAATTGAGCCTTTTTCTTATCATCGTTTATGTTTCGAACTGCCAAATAATTATTAAAACGTTCTAGATAATTCTTGAATTTTTCTTCTTTTGGATTGAAATTTTCGAATGCTGTAATATTATTATTAACATTTGCTGGATTATTTCCCGTGTTTTGTTGCAAATTTCGCATAAGGGCGGTTATACCTTCCATAAATTCTTTGAATTGAATTTCATTCATAGCTATTTATTTTCTAATTTCTGTTTTTTAAATTATTGCGATTTTCACTAATAAAATCTTTCTTTTTTTTTCTTCGTCGCCAATTGTTGTAATATTATATATAAAACACGCGCTTGCTTATCTGTACATTAAAACCAACTAAAGTGAACGAAATATCGAAATGAAAAGTTATAACAGTTTCTATCACCAAATACATAGTTTATTTTCGATTATAGAACGAAAATAAGTGAAATAGATATTGTTCAAATATATTCTAGGGGGTTGTGATAGCAATAGAGAAGAAATAATTGATGGCAAAACAGAAGTCAAATTATTTCTAGCAGAAAAAGAGACGTAGACTTCGATAACATATCGAGAAATGGTGATGTTAGAACATCCAAGCCCTGTGTTAGTTTAGTATGAAAAATCTCTAGTAAATTATAAGTAATTAAAGTAGGCTTTTGAAACCCTCTACTCAATAGTGTATAAATATTATTAGTTCAATGAAAATTTCTTCTACTAAGCAAAGCAAATGTTTGCTTCTGGTATCTGCTGCTCGCTACTAAATATTTGGAATGTGATTTTCGTATTGTGATATTAGTCGCCAGGGCCTAATGAGATTACTGGACTTTTTTCGTCATCTTATCAGTTTGAAACTAAATATCCTCTCTGTTACGAAATTTATCTAGTAAAGGGTTAACCATATTTTTGACTTTCACTGATTCTAGAACTTGCCAAAGATAGTTAAATTCTAATTATGATTACTTATTATTATTATAATTACTCTTTTTCCTAAGCTTTAAAAAATTATAGTTGAAAATGATAAAAATCTATTTATATACCGTTAACAATCGAAGCCGCTAACTATAATACAAGGTACGGAATAGGGGCGAGATCATGAAATGCATCCGGAAAAATCAATTGTTCCAAGTTATTTCAGTTAACAAGCACGGGATCGAGAAATGGTCAAAGTTGAATTAGATATTTTGTATAAAAACCCAAATAAATAAAATTTTAACGGAAAAATTGTACTCTACGCCCCCTAAGACAATTTTTAGTATATTTAATCAAATATGTTAGAAAATATTTTTCAGTTTATATTATCAAGTCGTATTGCATGATCCGATTCAGGACCGATTAAAACACGACCACTAAACAGTAGATAGTACATTAATAAAGGACACAGAACAGGATCAATTTGAATAAGACATCACAAAACCAAATAAATTATATTGTAATGTATACGGAACTTCTTAGCATTAGTGAGAATATGATAGTTTTATAATGGCACATAATTGATCATATTTGGATTGGACATACTTTTCTTGGATCGTGATTACTCCACATACGAAAACAATTATCAATTGAATCCACAGAGACATTTTTGATTCCTAGTTTCTCGGCAATATTATACAATAACTTAAAATCCTGGATATGGGTATCATTGGGAATATCTCGTAGAACTAAATTTCGTTTTCTCCAGTTTCGACTAGATTTGCTGATTATCGAAAAGAAATGAAATTCTTTTCGATAATTCGACGATTATGTTGGATTGGGAACTAATTGCATTATCAATCTTGGTATCTATCAACTTAGCAACACCCGGCTATATTCTATCAAGAATAGCGTCAATGCATCTCTCGATATCAACTTTTTTTATCTTTTAGTTCAACTGAATTTATTTTTATGTACTCAAACCGTCCACTGAACTCAACTTCTTGTTTTGTTATATGTAAAATATTAACAAATTGTATGTCCCTTTTCATCCCTTTTCAGAATCATACCAAAAATTTATTTTTGCATATATTGTGAACCTATATACACATTTGTGTATATCAGTTAAATCGTTTTCATTCAAATTACACTATAATCTATAACTATAATAATAATAAAATAATTAATATGTTATCAAAAACAAATAATTAATATGTTATATAATTTCTATGTTATCTTTCTCAAAAAAAATTTGGATTTAACTAAAATCTGTTAAAATCCAGAAGATATTACAACCTGTCATAATCTACATACACATTTGTGAACGGAAGAAAAAAAAATTGAGGCCGGCAAAAGGATATACATACATATTTAAATTTCTGCTTTTCATAGAGCATCCCCAATAGAATTCTTTTTTCCTTACAGAAAAGTATGAAAAAAATTTGGGAAAAAAATTTTTTTTTCATACTTTTCTGTAAGGAAAAAGGAGTTCTATTGGGGATGCACGTTAGTTAGCAAAGTCTTCGTAAACTGAACGTTGCTATTTTCGCTTAGTGCCTAACAAATCACGGCTTTATGGGTAATGCACAACAAATATTGAGCAATTTCGATTTTAATTGTTTTCACAATATGGTTGATTCACAATCACAAGTCAAATGTCACAAATAAAGGAATATTTCCGATTTTTGGCAAAAGGCGAGGAATCCTCCCTATTAAATAATTAAAATTGGAAAATAAAATATATTTAAGTATTACATGCATAAAACCATATCGTTTGATAGTTGAAATAGTTTAATTTCAATTGAATATAAACAGTTGTATGAAGAAAGCGTAATAGTTCTTCGTTCTGTGCGTTTGTTTTGATATTTTTTTTTACTAAGATGCTTCCTTCAACAGGACAATTTAAGTCCATTAACTGCCCTTTTTATGATGCAGGTTCATGTAATCGTCCTTATTGTCATTTTAGACACCAGAAAAAAGGTAATTTCTTTTAATTCTCGTCGGGAGTTCTAATTAACCTAAAATTTTTTTTTAAATTTTAGAGGAGAAGTTGAGTCAGGTAGCCGTAACTTACAATCCAACTCCAAAGTCTTTATTAGAGAAACAAAAGCTTAATAACAACAAAGAAACCGATTCGGGCTCAGAATATACTACCAGTTGCAAAAAGCCGAAGTTGGAGTATATTCCTTTGCCCACAAAACTACTGAAACCAAATAAGTTGATATATAATGAAGTTAGTGAAGTAACGTATACTCCAAGTGCTATATTACCAGAGAAACCAGGAATTGTCGTTATACCTGGTGAAACAGAAACTAAAAGCAATAATGATAACGCAACCCATAATCATAAAAATCAAAATGAAAATACTTCTGAAGACTCGACTGCCTTAGATGAAATTCACCAAATTTCAAATTTAATAAATTTGGAAAATGAAACTAATTTAACCAAAGAAAATAATGATTTGTCCAATGCCGCAGCTGAATTTGAGATACCCGAGGAAAAAGCCGTTAATAAAAGCAGCTCATCTAGTAAACATAAGTCATCCCATCATAGTAGATCGAATAGCCATAGAAAATCATCATCTTCAAAAGACAGACACCGAGATCGGGATAAGAAGACGACTGAGAGTAAGAAGAAATCCAAATCATCGCATCGAGACTCAGTTGATGACAAAAAACATAAAAGTAGCAAAAGCAATCATTCAAAATCCACATCCCGTAGCAGTAGTAGTACTAATAAAAAACATCGTCGCTCGTCTTCTAAAGACGATAAAAAATCAAGCAGTAAAAGTAGTTCGTCCACGTCGCGTAGTAAAAGTGAATCTCAAACAGAGGAACCTTCGAGCTATACCACAAACTTAAATAATGAAGCCCAATTAAATAAAACCGATTATGCAAACAGTTCATTTAATACATACGAAGGCCTAATTTCTCCAAGCTCTATTTTTGACACTGATGAGAGTGACGAAGACGAAATCATGAAGCAGTGCAAACTGATTTTCGAAGAATTTACACCGGATTCTATAAATGTAAACAACTCGGCACCTCAAGTGGTAACCAGCACACCGGAAAATGATATGCTAGATGAGAATAATATTAAAAAGAAACGAGTTGCTCACGAGAGTAATAACTTACCAAGTCGTGTATTATCAAGACCCACCTGTAAACCGAATCATGCCAAAAATGCAACTCATTCGATATATTTACGGCAAGAGGAAGCTCGGAAGAAAAGTGAAGAAAATTTTAGGAGAGAAGCTGAGGAAAGGCTTAAGTTAAATGCAGAACTAACCGTTCGCGAGGAGGAATTAAAAGTAAAGGAAGCAAAACTCGATGCTGAATTAAAAATGCGAAGTGCTAATATGCGATTAGGAAATTCGCGAATTGGACCAGTCAATAATGTGCATGCGTTGCAAATGGCTAAGCAACGAATTGAGATGCTGAAGCAGAAAAATGAAGCAAATCGCCTTTTAAATCAATCCGTAATACAGGGTAGTAAAACAATAGCACAAACATCTAAAACCGCAGGCAGGGTTGCACATGTGCCGAAAGCACTACCTCCTGAGGTGGTAGAAGTAGAAGTAAGTGTTTATGAAATTATTTGTAGTGGATTTTGTTAAGTGTAAAATTTGAATTTTTTTAGCAAGCAAAAGATAAAATCGCTCCTCCTGTTTTGGAAGCAAGTTCATCGAAAATTTCATTTAATATCCGTATGCAGTATTATAATTTAATGATAAAACACTGTTTGAATATTTATACAATTTGTGATGATGCTTGGGATCGGGCACAGACTGAAGAATTAGCAGTTATGAGAAAATGTAAGACTCCTGTGATTTACAAGAATAGCGCATTGATGGTGGTTAATAAACTCCGGAAGGAATCAATTGATGCCGGCAATATTTGCACCGAAAAAAATAAAACCATTTCTCATGATGTTATACTCGCTGGAAGGCAAGGTCAGCATGTTTCATGGCAGGTCAAGAAAAAATCGTAAGTTGGAAAAAATTATGAAATTCGTTTTATTCGTGTGTATTTTACTTTCATTATTTAATTCCTAGATCATCTGAAACGTCTGGTTCGATATTAGAAAATGTGTCAACGTATAAAGCCTATGAGATTATGTTAGAATGTATAATGACTGATGAACAACTAATTGAAAATGGCTATCCACGGCCAGGAATTCGACCTGGGAAAGCTTGTATAAAATCAGTCTATAACAAACCAAAGGTAAATAACGAATTCGAACGATACTGTCGGAGATGCTCAAAGCTATATAGATTAGAAGAGTACGACGAAGAATGCATAGATACCTGTAATTATCATCCGAAAGGGACAGGTTTTCGTCGTGGATTTGCAGATAATTTACACCATTGTTGTCAACAACCGGCTGGAACACCGGGTTGCATGTATGCAAATTATCATGTAACCGATTTTGTTGATTATGATGATCTAAGCGGTTTTGTTACGACAATGGAGAAGGATGAGGATTTTATTCCATCAAAAAATGATATTTTCGCACTGGATTGTGAAATGTGTTATACAATAAATGGCTTAGAATTAACAAGGATCACCGTGGTTGATATAAATGAAGCGATTGTGTATGATGCGCTTGTCAAACCAGACACAAAAATCATTGATTACAATACAGTGTACGTTAACAGAGTTTTGAAAGTTTCTATGAAATTCTTATAAATATTTTTTTTAAATAGATTTTCAGGCATTACCGAAGCCATGTTGGAGAATGTGACAACGACGCTGCGAGATGTACAAGCTATTCTCCTATCAAAGTTTAACTCACAAACAATTTTAATTGGACATAGTTTGGAAAGTGATTTCAAAGCATTGAAATTAATCCATAGCGTAGTTGTGGATACATCTATTTTATTTCCTCATAAAATGGGACCACCGAAAAAAAGATCCCTTAAAAATTTGACTATAGAAAATTTGAGACGAATAATTCAGGAAAATGGTAAATTAATTTCGAATTTTTGTAAATTTTTATTAAGTTTTTTTTAAAGCCAAAAAATATCAGTTAAATCAAAAATATGCCAATTGTTCGATATATTCTAGGAAAGTAGTAATATTCGCTTAGTAATATTTCTCAAATCATTTTATTACATTATCCAACACAGACCTACTTACTATTGTTTTCTATCTATTTCGTATCTCAGCTCACATTGTAATAATTTCAGTTATTTAACAATTCTACGTGTTGATTCCTCACCAGACCCAGTAGTGAACTCTTCACTCATAAGTAATAAAGACTATTGCAGCCAGGGAGGTTTACAGATGAAACCAAGTCGAAACACACCTCCTTTCTTTATTGTCTATGCCGAAGCCGAATCGTTATTAGATAAGGATTGTTTTCAGGTCTCCCAACTGAACCAACCCATATTGATGTCTATAGAACAATCAAATTGGCGATTATTTCACTGATCATGATACCAACATTTTGCACTCCTAAGTGCGCCTTATGTTTATGCTTAAAGTAAAATCGAAATATGAACGAATCTCTAAAAAGGTTGGAACGAAAAGAATTTTTATATTCTTGCGTGAATAACGGTAGAAATATGCATAGCTATAATTGCCATCCTCTTATTCTGAAAAACCGTAGCTGCAACATGCAACAATTCAATACCAAACATTCATATGCCCCCCCCCCCTGCCTTTTACATTGCGAAACTTAGGTCCAAAATTGTTAGTCAATTCATTCAGTCATCGCAAGTCATTGTATAAGTATTTAGCACAGTACGATTGTGTACGACTAGAAATGTAAAGCACCAATAAATAATTTGTTTCGAGATGTGTGGAGTTGTTGAGTTCATTCCTCAATAATGCTTTTATGATAATACATTTACAAAAAATCATTTAACACAATCATATAACTTTTTAATTTCAGAATGCGGACATGACAGCTCAGAAGATGCAAAGGCCTGTATTGGACTTGTTAAATACTATTTAAGGAATAAAATTGTATAATTTCAATTCTGTGTAATTTCATTCTGTCCCCGACACTCTTTAGTTTCATGTTGGAATACATCTCTAGAAAAAGTAATATTAGCACAACGTTTTATAAGGGCAGTCTAATCAGACGCCGCCTCCATATTGATTGACAAAAGCGTACTACAAGAAATATTTGTTCAGCTAAATAGTACTGTGATTAGGTTGGAATAAGAATGGGTCGCAGATAGTTTAATGTGATCGTCAATGAAATTCGAAATACAAAATTTATATTTTCTGCTAATGTATTTTAATATGTGACTTGGCCGGAAGGTGTCATCAACACGCATTGAATTAATATAACAAATTGTCATGTTTAATATTCATAATGTAAAATGCAAATAGTTAATAAACATCGAAAAAAGGAAAGTATTTAGACCTGTGTAAATTTCCATAAGAGCATCATGGTAAGGATCGCCTGAGGAAGCGCAAAGAACAAAGGCTGTCTTAATATCTGAAGTCGAAGTGCCCTACACAGGTAAGTTCTACTAATAGTCCCTTGGTCTCAGCTCTTTGAGTGGTAAAAACGAAATGCAATATCCGTTATAATTTTTGTACGAATTTTTTATAAGTGTATTTTCTTACATAATGCAGGATTAGGTAATTAAAATCCGTAAATATTTATAAAAAAGGGATTGTAATGTACGATTTACATGTTCCAATTTTTTTTTCCAGTAAAATATGAAGGGTTAAGTATATTACGATTTTCGTTTGCGAGAGGAGCACGAAACAAATTCCAGTAAATTAAAATTGGATTTTTTTTCTTTATAATTTGAGCAAATGTTGTTTACATATGGCTGGCTCTTTTTTACTAATAACTTTTTGTTATTTGCGTGCAGCTCTATTTTTCAGTAAAAAATTAATTGGGGAAAAAATTGGAACATGTAAATCGTGCATAAGTACTACGATTTCCCAAGTGCATCAAGCATAGTCTGAGTAGCCCTTTGTCCGTTATTCACAAATCTTTCCAATTGCTCTATGTACCACTGAGGCACTCCCGTTTCATTAGCTCCTTCAACAATAACATCATGATAGGTTTTTGATGGTAGACGGCCATGGTCACGAATCGGCGGATTCTCTTTCAATCGATAAGCACGACATTCAATAATCTGATTATCTTTCGTATAAATTGGTAATTGTAGCGCTACGTACAAACCACTCACTACACCTTCTTGTCTAGAATTAAACAAAATTGTTTGTATTTTTTTCTACAATACATTGGTAAACAATCGTTACTCATCAAGGTAGTCGATGTGCGATGCATTTAAAGTCCATATAGCACCCCATACGCTTGTATCATCTTCGACGATTGTTGCTGTGGCACCATTCCAAATTTTACTATCGTTGTAGAAATCCAACCTATAGTTCTAAAATTTAAATAAAATTAATGTTGTTAGCTCTGAATAGAGAAAATAAACATAATAAATTGTCAAGAATAAAAGCTTTGTTTTAAAGAAACCTTCAATTCACCGGATCCATATCGCTCAGCCGTTGGATTATTAATTTTTAAACGTTTTTCTAATAAGTTACTTGCATATCCAAAATAGAAAAACCGGTCATTGCCATCGAACGAAAATGTTGAGTGACAAAAGAATATGAGAAGCAACAAAATCTTAAAATAACAGACACAATTCGCCATTTGATATATAAATCTTGCGCGTCTGAAAAATTCGCTGACAAAATAACCACTGATTATGTCTTATGTAAAATACGCTTAAGCAGACCGAAATATTCTTATCTGGTGTTTAAGGGTTATCACCTTTTAATAATTGATAATGCGCTAAAGTGATTACATTATCGTCGAATAAAAATCGCACCCCACATGCATATTAAGAACCAATTGGAACAAAATTAGGTAGCATTCAAGTTTCGAATGTAAGAAGGTAGGAATGATAGGTAATAGCGCCTGAATTATCTTCATATAAATTTTCACACTTGGTTATGCTACTTTCTAAATTCTTAGGAATTGCATTCACCTTTGGCTTAGGCTAAAATAAATTGTTGAAATACCACACGGTCTCGCTGTCCTTTTGTCATGAATATTCTAGAAATATTTTGGGTCGTTACTGATTAAATTTCGCTTTGGAACGTTGAATATGAAAACTTAGTAAGTGTAAATGCGTTCGTAGTTCTAATAAATTCTCGTCTTCGCCATTGGTACATTTCTATGGCTGGTGCTACACTAGATTTTAATTTCTGGTTTCAAACTAAGTCGTAATAGATTTTTTATTGTTAATTTAAACCTTTATATTAAATGAAAACACTAATTTTTTGTATTGTTTTTATTCTGTTCACTCGAAAATAAAATTTAAACAAAATCTACATCTCAAAAATGCCCTTAAATTTTTTTATTTTCATTTCTATTTTAGTCATTTCGGATTCACGGACAAAAATTGTGCGACATAAAATTTTTATCCGTGAATCCGAAATGACTAAAATAGAAATGAAAATAAAAAAATTTAAGGGCATTTTTGAGATGTAGATTTTTGTTTAAATTTTATTTTCGAGTGAACAGAATAAAAACAATACAAAAAATTAGTGTTTTCATTTAATATAAAGGTTTAAATTAACAATAAAAAATCTATTACGACTTAGTTTGAAACCAGAAATTAAAATCTAGTGTAGCACCAGCCTATCGCTTGAACGAGTTTTTCTTTTGACCTTTAGTGACATCATGACATAGTGTAATGAACTGCGATTAGTGTGCCTACCGTGGATCGAGCTAGTCCACTAATTCAAAACAATATATTTTAATAAATGAGAATCGATGTTTTTACAGGTATTGTAACTTCTAACTTTATTATAAAATTTTTACAGTTTATACAGTAAAATTACTTGATTCTAGTACATAAATGCTGCATTTCGGCATTTTATGTTTACAATACATTCTTGGTCAATAACCCAAATTCAAGTAAATGCTATCTATATGTCAGCACTTATGTTTATAATTTTCTGTTACCAGTTGAATTGGTAACATATTCGCGGGCCTAATTGTTGATAGGCTACGGATCTGGAAGTGGGTCTGCTGCAGCAACTTGAGTTGTTCTTCTGTGCTTCACAAATATAATGGTTGCTACGATCACTAACATTCCTATAATGACGTAAGAGGTTGTGTAGTGATGAACGTCATGCATATCTACTTCAGTAGCTGATGCCCTTAGATTCCTTTGTTGATTTTGAATTGGCACTTCAATGGCTTCGATATCTGAGTTAAATTATTAGTTGCTATTGCTACCAATTTCCTGAATACGAATATGAATCGAAAATATACGAATTCGTATGATTGGTATTCCTAAATACGAATACGTGAAATTCTAATACGAATACGAAAATGTACGATACGTTCAAAAATTTCCCCTATTCCGCAATACGAATTCGAACATTTTTTGTACGTCCATGAACGAATTTTTGTACGTTGAATATTTAGTTAACGACTTCATAGAAAAACAAAATGTATTTGAGTTCTAAATAAAAGACATTATTTTATAATAAAATAATTTTAAAGAAAATCGTTTATTTTAAAACTTAAAATGTTTTTAAACTAATCGACTATAGATTTTGCACTTGTTCTGGAATATGTCTACCTAGGGCAGAACTCGTTTATCTCTTAACCGATTATGAAGGGCTTTGGTTTGTTGGATGGAAATGAGATTGATAAACAGGTTTTGGAAGAAGTTCTGGAATATGGCCATCTAGGAAGAAACCAGGTATTCTTAGCTGATTACGTTGGGATTGGGTGTGTTTGATGGAAATGGTATTCTTAAATGATTATTGGAAGAAGTTCTGGAATATGGCCACCTGGGACGGAACTCGTTCAATCCTTAACCGATTATGATGGAATTGGGTATGCTGGATGAAAATGAGAATCCTAAATGATTTTTGGAAGAAGTTCTGGAATATAGCCCCCTGGGACGGAACTCGACCAATTATTAACTGATGGGATTGGGTACGCTGGATAGAAATGGGATTCTTAAATGAATTGTTTAAGAAATTCTGGAATATTTCGCACTAAACTTGGTAATTTAAGCTAGGGCGGAACTCGATAATAAGCAGGCGTTTTTTTAAACAAGCAGCTCGTGGTGCTAACATGTTTCTAGTAACGCTGCGGATGCCTTAACATCTATCACCAGTACGTAACCCTCTCATGGGATTAGTGGGTTGAGCGGCAGGTCAACTACTTACTCTCACAAAAAATCATGTTATGAACCCTACACAAAGGGCTCGGATAAATTTATATTATTCTTATCAACAACGACCTCGAAAACTGTTCACGGGAACATGGAATATGATGTCTTCTAAGGTCATGAGATCTTCAGAACCTTTAGAATCAAGCAAAAATTTACCCTTTTGAGGTACTTGCAGTACAAGAGCGTTTAATCCATTTGGCCATATTCCAGAACTTCTTCCAAAAATCATTTAAGAATCCCATTTCAATCCAACATACCCAATTCCATCATAATCGGTTAAGAATTGAACAATTTCCGTCCCAGGTGGCCATATTCAAGAACTTCTCCCAAAAATCATTTGTGGTTAAACGTCGTCTACAGGAAACCGGACTCCATGGCCGTATTGCTATTAAAAAACCATTACTACGTAAACAAAACAAGCAAAAGCGACTTTAATGGGCCCGTCAACACCATCATTGGACGATAGAAGATTGCAACAAGGTTTTATGGACGGATGAGTCCAAATTTGAATTTTCGGTACTCGAAGATGAATATTCGTGAGTAGAAATGTGGGTGAACGTGCCAGTAAAGAGTGTATTGCCGCTACCGTAAAGCATGGAGGTGGTTCAGTGATGATTTGAAGCTATTTTGCTGGCCCTAGTGTAGGCGATCTTGTGAGAATTGACGAAATAAAAAGAAAAGAAGGGTACCGACAAATTTTCGGGAACCATTCATTACCTTCAGGAATTCGACTTTTGAGTCAATATTTTTTCTTTCAACAAGTTAATGTTCCAAAACATTAATGTAAATTATGTAAAGACTATCTTCGCCATTTAGAGGATGAAGGAACGATTAAAATTATGGAATGGCCTCCCCACAGCCCTGCATTGAACCCCATTGAATTACTGTGGGAAGAACTGAACCGGGAAGTACAGCAATCAGCTCACATAAATGAAAGTAAAATTTTATTTATTCATTTTAATTTTATTTAGTGCTAGCCGATATTATCCGGCGTTGCCCGCCTCGTTTTTTGATACGTATATACAATCGATTTATATCAACTTGGGAGAACAAATTTTTTTCTCCCTTTTGTATTTAATTTAAAAAAAATTTAGGTACTAAAATTGTATAAAAAAAATTAAAGTTTTATTATAATATAGCGGAATCGGTCCCACTTCGTTGCGAAGCTAGTTTTTATGTCCCTGATTTAGAATTTTGCTAGTGTTCTCTGTTATAATAATGGAGAAAATTTGAGAAGGGAAGCGCAGTGGAAACTATTTAGTTAAAAAATAATTATTGTGTTTTAAATGTAACAATTTTAATTGATGTTGTAATACATTTTTATTGCTTGAATTATCGTACTTTATAAAGATTTGTATCTGTATTAAATTGTATTTCTGTTTAAATAAAATTAGTTTTTATTATTTTTCACCCATCCAGTGTAATCTGAAAACAAATTAATTTATTTTAATTGAAATTTATATTTGTGAAATAAATAAAATATTACATTATTGAAGAGCTGCACGATGAACAACATTCATAGTTTTGCCATTTTCAGCAAAAACGAATAATCCAGATGGCTTTCCGACACGAGAACATGCGACATAAAGTTGGCCATGGGAGAAGCACGGTGATCACCACATATCTTGAATGTTTGGCCTTGTGACTTATTTATTGTAATTGAAAATGCCAGTCGGATTGGGAATTGAAGTCGCTTGAATGGAATTGGCGAATCTGTTGGTATCATGGTGGTATTAATACATGTTCTCCTACGAATTTTCTTGTTATAATTATCGCTTCGATAACATTGCCATATATTTTTTTAATTATCAAGCGAGTTCCGTTTCACAATTTGGGCGATTGAATATTGCGCAATAAAATAATGGGAGAACCAATTTTTAATTGCAAATGATGTGGTGCCAAACCTGGTATATTTATGGAATTTAAAAATTCCGTTGGATAATTAACTGGTTCACTTTCTTCAGTGACAGTATCGATTGATTTAAAAGATATTGTTTCTGTATCCAACATATCTTGAATTTTTAGATTCAAAAATTCTACTTCAATATTTTTGGGCGCTAAAATTGCACGATTTTGTAACCATTGAATTTGGTTATAGTTTTGTTGAATGTTTGGATATGCATTTATTATTAGTTCTTCCCGAGAATTAACAATTGTACAGAAATTTTCTGGAAATTCGATTTCTTTGGTTATTTGATCAGCAGCAATTATTCCATTTCCAATGTCAAGCAATTCTTTAGAAAAAAATTCAGCTGAAGAATCGTTTTGGATAAGTACACGCATATTTGTGGTTAATTTCATTGGTATTACTGTTTGCCATAAAGATGAAGATTTAAGGCATGCATTTATTTCATCAGCATTTATGTTGATCGTGGCATAACGGGTAGTAAAGGACCGTATCCATTACCGCTTATTGACGACCAGATCGACCAGTTAAAAGACGCGAAATACTTCACTACTTTGGACTTACGAAACGGATTTTTCCACGTACGTGTCGCTGAGGATTCAAGAAAATATACAGCTTTTGTAACACCGTTTGGTCACTACGAGTTCCTGTTTGTACCATTTGGGCTATGTAACTCACCGGCGGTATTCCAGCGCTTTATAAATAATATTTTCCGCTCATTATGTTATATGGATGACCTGATTATTCCAAGTTTGACGGAGGAAGAAGGTTTGGATAAATTGATGAAAATATTATGTATTGCAGAAGAAAATGGATTACAAATAAAGTGGACCAAATGCGAATTTCTTTCACCATCTGTTGAATACCTCGGATATCAAGTTGAGAATGGTACAATCCAACCTTCAATGAGAAAGAAAATGGCGATTTCTAAATTTCCTGAGCATCGCACAGTAAAACAAATTCAACAATTCATTGGATTGACAAGTTATTTTCGACGATTTGTTGAATCATACGTTATAATTGCTCGTCTCGTGACGAATTTGCTACGAAAGGGGAACGAGTTTAAATTTGGAAACGAGGAATATGAAGCTTTCAGAAAGTTGAAAGAGGCTCTTATAAGTCATCCCATACTAGGGATATATTCAATGAATGCAGAAACCGAACTACACACGGATGCCTCGAAAATAGGACTAGGAGCAATTCTTATGCAAATGGATAGTGAAGACAAGCAATTTCACCCTATCATGTATTATAGCAGAAAAGCAGAACTTCGCGAAGAGAAATATCCTAGTTATGAGCTCGAAGTATTAGCGATTGTGCACTGAAAAAAATTAGACATTACTTACTTGGGCTTTCCTTTGTTATTGTGACTGATTGTGCAGCTTTCAAAGGTACAATGGAGCGAAGAGAGCTAACGTCAAGGATTGCAGGCTGGGCGTTGCAACTGCAAGAATTCGACTATAGGCTTGAACATAGACAAGCATTTAAGATGAGACATGTGGATGCACTTAGCCGAGCTCCGATTGTAACGGCAGTAACGAGTGATGTGACTAACCGTATTAATGCTGCTCAGAAATCCGATGCTTATACTAAAACTATACTCGAAGTTTTGAGTAAGCAAGCTGGTTACGAAAATTATGTGACCAATAATGGAGTCCTATTTAAAATAATCAAAGGAGAAAGACTCCTGGTTGTCCCAAAAGCAATGGAGTACGAAGTTATCCGATCCTGTCATGAGCATGGCCATTTTGGTACAAAGCGAACCGCAGAGTTGATTGCTCGAGAATTATATTTACGTGGATCAGATAAAAAGGTAAAACGTTTTATTGATAATTGTATAACTTGTATTTTAGCTAATCGTAAGCAAGGTAAACAAGATGGTTTCCTTCATCCTATTGCAAAAGGAGATCGTCCGTTAGTATGTTATCACCTGGAGCATTTAGGAAACTTGGTGGCTACTAAGAAGGTGTATCGATATATACTAAGCATAATTGATGGATTTAGCAAGTTCGTTTGGTTGTATCCAGTAAAGACTATCACCTCTGCGGAAGTTATAAAAAAGTTAATGATCCAAAAGGAAGTATTTGGAAATCCTGAGTACATTGTGACTGATAAAGGTACTGCTTTTACATCTGGAGCCTGTTCACGATATTTACATTGTTACAATATTGTTAACAATGACAGCTAAACACCGTTCATGAAACTACATTGTAACAATGAACACGTGCCTTTTTCGTTCACGAACTCTACATTGTTACAAACGTCATTCTCAACCCAACTCGAGACTGCCTCTACAAATGTCATTTTTAATTGTGTAGGTATCAGAAGCAACATGATGATTGTGTAGGTTTGAAAAATAAAGAACAAAATTCAATTTTTAATATATTTATTTTAAATAAATTTGTATTTTACGGATACACTGATTATTTTGATGCTTCATAATACTATGATTAGTTCGTACTATTGGTTTATTTTTTAGTTACGATTCGTACTTTATGAAAAAAAAATGGAAAAATTGTCCTCTAGGCAAATCGAACTTTACAAAATCATAAACGTGCACAATAGATCGTTAGGAATCTTAAGAAGTCTAATAGTATCTTGAACGAATGCCGCTTCTGTGATGTCACAGTATTAAACTGCGACACGAGATTTCTTGGCAGCTGCCTCGGCTGCTTGATATTCTTCAATCTATAAATACAATTTTTATTCTAGTCTTGTATTTTATAAAGGCCGCTCGGTCTTACCGGTTTGGTGACCATCTGTAATAAGTGCTTTGCCACCATCGACATTAGTGGCAAGATCGGATAGCGTAGCGTAGACCAAAGCAGCAATTTTAAACTCAACATTTAAGTTTAATGTCTTGTTTACAACTTCTTGGGCAAACGAACGACATGCCTTAGTCTTGTCGTCTGCATCGGCTGGGAGTACGGCTAATGCAAGAACATATTCCTGTGCATATGGTTTGTCAGATGATAAGACAGGTGCTAAATGAGCTAAACGACTGGCGGGTAATGTCTGCAAAGCAATATTTAAAGTTAGTCTCCAGTTTCGATTCCCTCGAGATTAATTTAATTAAATATTACTAATTTTTTAAAAATATCGCAATTCAAAATAATAATTAATAGAATCTGCCCCATAATTGCTTCTCCGTTTGAAACTTATATTGAAAATCACAATTAACCAGTGATGAAAAAGAAAAATCAGTTCGTTCTTCTATCGCACAACGAAGTACGATAGAAAATAAAAAATAAAAATATTCTTTCTGTACGGAACGAACACAGTAAAACAAATTGTATTCTTCCCAAGTACAAGCACGGTTTTTCGTCGTTTTGCAGTTTTGTGCTCAAGCACAAGAACGATTTTTTTGGTTTTTAAGTTTTGTTTTTCTTCGATTTTAAAAATGCGTACAATAAAATTTTTTTTAGCGCGATGACAAAAAAATATATTTTTGTTTTTTGCTTTAACAAAATTTTTTTTGCTTCGATGGTGTGATGTATGAACTTACGAAGTAGTTCTTATGTATATTTTCCGTAAAGGGTTTTATCTAAGCATGAATAATACCATATTAAAATGACTGATAAACACATATTATTGTAAATTAATATTATAATTCTATAAGTTAACCGAAAATTTGATTGATTTAAGATAATGGAGGTTTTTAATTTATATGAAATTTAAATTATTAAAAAGGGTTTTAAACAGAATAGCTTCGTGCATGAGGTTCAGGATTTACCTATCGAATTAGTTATTTTCTATATCAAACCTTATGAAGTTTAAAATTGCGTAAGAAATGGTAAACCAAATGATTTCATTTACCGATATAGAAATCACAGTAAAACCTCGATTTAACGGACTAATAGGCGGTCCGTTAAATCCGAATGTTTTTAAATTTTATCGAATCGATCAAATTTAATCTGGGACGGAACTCAGGCATTTCTTAGCCGATTATGTTGGGATTCGGTATGTTGGATGGAAATGGGTTTATTAAATTATTATTGAAAGAATTTCTGGAATATGGCTACCGCGGACGGAACTCGATCAGTTCTCAACCGATTATGATGGGATTGAGTGTGCTGGATGGAAATAGGATTTTTAAATGATTTTTGGAAGAAATTCTGTAATATGGCCACCAGGGAAGGAACTCGCTCAATTCTTAACCTTTATTTTGGTTGAAATTAACCTCTAGTAAACCCCATACCTTTAAAAGTAGCATTTGAGGTAATTTGGAGTTAGTAATTTACTTTTTTGTTTGTTTTCAACCTTTATTTACTCGTTTAGTAACGAAAATTGAAATTTGGATCCATGCGAGGTTGGTTTGAAATAAACCTTTACGTAATCCCTTTCAACCATAGCTAATTTGAAATCCATAATTTACTTTTAAGTGTGATTTCAACTCCAGTGAAACTTTATTCCAACTGTAGTTGGATTTTGGAGTCAAGCGTACGTGGGTGCCAGTGGGTTTAAAATATACCTACCTTGAACCAGTAGATCCAAACTTATTAGTGGATTTGATGTACATCCCTAACTCGTGAAGTGAATAACTTCAATGTTAAATATGGGTTTAGGAAAAACCACGAATTATTTCCAGCCCTACTATGCTTCTGCGGTTAACGGTTAAACAATAACCTTTTTGAAATTAGTACGTTACACCCAAGTTAGTTGTATATGGTTGTTCAACCATAGCGATGCAACTAAGGTTAATAATTACCTATCCAAACGCCTGTCGATCGACGGTTAGTGAAACGTTAGATTAATGGAATATAAACCATTTTTAACCTTTTGCATTATTTCAAGTTAAGTTAAATTATGGTTTATAAACCGTTCTGGAACTCCAAATTGCTACATGGGCTGAGTTACGCCCCAGGTGGTCTAATTTCAGAACTTCTTCCAAAAATCATTTAAGAATTCCATTTCCATTCAGTATACCAAATCCCATCACAATCGGTTAGGAATTGATCGAGTTCCGTTCCAGGTGGCCATATACCTGAACTTCCCCCAAAAATAATTTAAGAATCCCATTTTCATTCAGCGTACCTAATCCTATCATAATCGGTTAAGAAATAGACGAGTGCCGTCCCAGGCGGCCAAATTCCAGAACTTCTTTCAATAATAATTTAAGAATCCCATTTTCATCCAATACACCCAATCCCAACATAGTCGGCTAAGAAGTGCCTGAGTTCCGTCCCAGATCGCCATATTCATGAACTTCTTCCAAAAACTGTTTATGAATCTCATTTCCATCCACCATACTCAATCCCATCATAATCGGTTACGAAATTATCGAGTTGTGTCCTAGATGGCCGTAATCCAGAACTTCTTCACAAATTCATTTAAGAATCCTATTTCCATCCAACGTATCCAATCTCAGCATAATCGGTTAAGAGTTGGGAGCACTGAATTTGTTTTGCAAAAAGTTGATTTGGAATTATAAAAATGCGCCAACTTGAAATCACGTCGATTATAGAACTCGCGAGAGCGAATCGATAACGGATAGGAAAAAACATATAAATGAAATGTAAAAAAATTGCTATTAATCAAAATAGCCAAGAAAATTTGTACTGATTTCCATATAAATCGTTTTTTATGACTCCCCGTGCAAACTCAATAAAATAGTTGCAGATCTAAAACAAATTTTAGTGTACTAATTGTACGAAAATCCATAGGAATTTCTATGATACTACGATTTAGAATTTCGATCGATTCGCTCCCGCGAGTTCTATAATCGACGTGAATAAAACTTGAATTTGTCTTAAAAAGATTTGAATTTACTTAACATTTAATTGAAGTTAAAAACACGAATTTGCTTTGCAAAAAATTGAGGTTGATTTAGGAAAAATTGACAATGAAGTATAAACAATTATGGTTGATTTGAAAAGGTGAATAAAATAAAAAAATAAATTAATATCATTTGCAAAATCGTGAATTTCAAGTGCAAAACCTATAGTATCTGTATTTCATTTTAAATTAATAATCTATATTAATGGAAAATTGTTCATAAATCTATGCCTCGTTTCCAACATTTTAAATTTATTCGTAAAATTTTGTTGCTGTTTATAAATTTTTAGGTTTATTGCTTCTATTCTTAACCATTTACTTCAAAATAACATTCTCACATAGTCGTAAATGGACAATATGGAAAACTTAATAAATAAATTAAGATTTTAACATGAAAGTTTTATCCTATTTAATCAATTTTGTTGCCGCATTTAAACCATACTTCAAGTTATACAAACCAAATTTTCATTTATCTTAGATATAATTACAAATTTAAATTAATAAGATTAAGATAAGAAAATTAAAATGTAGGTGTTATAGTGAAATATCGTTTAATAATTGGTATTTGATATATTTGCTAAAGCATTACAAAAATCATCATCTTTTACACCATCCTTTAATCAAACGTTATAAATATTATTTCCTAATTCATAATTGCATATAAACTCATCCATTAATAGAAAATAAATAACAAATTCATCGAAGTAAAAGTATTTTAGTATTTAGGCTAAGCGAAACAAAAAGGGACAACAATTTTTTGTTTTTCAATGCACACAAAATGTATTATTGAAATGCATTTTTCAAGTCTCTTCTATATCATCAGAAGCACAAAACTGAAAAATCAAAAAATATCGTGCTTGTGCTTGAGCACAAAACTGCAAAACGACAAAAAACCGTGCTTGTACTTGGGAAGAATACGTTTTGTTTTACTGTGTTCGTTCCGTAAAGAGAGAATATTAATATTTTTTTGTTATCTTACTTAATAAAGACATTTTTATTAATCACTTGTTTTTTGTTTCGCAGTTATTTAATAATAACTGCGAAACAAAAAACAAGTGATTAATAAAAATGTCTTTATTAAGTATTAGTGTGTTTCGCCAAGTGCCTACGGCCAATAGCGTAAAAAGTATTTTTGTTATCTGTCGTACCAGCGAGATCGTAAAAACGAAAAAAAAATTTTGTTTATTTTTTGATGAACGCGAAATAGATTTAGAAAATAAAAACATTTGGTTTGTAAACGAAAAATGAGAAAACGAACAACAAAAGAACGACAATTTCGATCTCTGCAATTAACCCTTCGTACCACAATAAAACATTGCATTGTCAGAAAGTTCATAATTTATTTTGTCTACGCAAATCTTTACCGCAATCTCAGTTTTAACAATAAATTTTTTTATCTTAATTCTGTGGTTATGTTTTTAACAATGTTTTGACACTTGGGACAATCTCATAGTTAACTATTACGTCATTTCTACAATGACAGTTGCTACAATATTGTAACAATGTAAATATCGTGAACATACTCCTGGTGAATTTATCGAATATTGCAAGGAAGAGTTTATAAACCATCATACAATAACAACCGGTGTACCAACCGGAAATGGGCAGGTCGAGATATTGAATAAAACCATAATTGCTGTATTAACGAAATTGTCGAGAGATAAACCTGATGATTGATGGAAGCACGTTGGATCAGTACAATCATTTATTAATAACACATGGCAAAGATCTATTCGAATGACTCCTTTCGAAGTTTTATTTGGTGTGAAAATGAAAACAACGGATAGTATTAAAATACGGGAAATACTTGATGAAGAAGCTATAAACGAGTTCATTGGCGATAGGTGTGAGTTACGAGAACGTGCTCGAAAATCAATCGATAAAATCCAAAGTGAAAATCTTCGAACTTATAATAAACGACGGCGCAAGGGCCCGACCTATAACAAAGGTGAATGGGTTGTAATAAAACGAACACAATTTGGTTCGGGCTTGAAGCTACGAAACAGGTATTTAGGTCCATATGAGGTGACAAAAGTCAATCCTCATGACCGTTATGAGGTCAAAAAAGTTGGAGTATCCAAAGGTCCCATCAATACTACAACATCGGCGGAATTTATGAAAAGGTGGTTCCAAGGAATATCTGATGAAAGTGATAACGATTCTTCAGATGAAATTGTACTTTCTAGCTCGTCCGAGCCGGACGAGAACGCAGGACGGCCGAGTGGGAATGAGGAAGCAGATGAATGTAGCTAGTTGTGAACGCAACTATGCATGGCAAACTGTATTAAAGAATATAATGTAACGTTCAAGTACACACACAACGAAAAAGCACACCAAACATGCAATGTACAAAAACAAGAAGAAATGGTGATCGTCGAGGAAATAAATTACACAATAAATTACAGTCAGTTGTGTGCAGATGATCTTCGTGTAATATTTATTAATACTAAAAATATTTTTGCCAATAAATGTTAATATTAAATAGTTGAGTCGAGCGTTTCACTTGTTTAAATTTAATAATAATCCTATATATATATATATATATATATATATATATATATATATATATATATATATATATATATATATATATATATATATATAACGTGTCATAATTAGCATTTTTACGCCGTGGCAACGATTTGAAGCGAGACCAATTCTCTGTTACTAAGAGCTTTAGTTTTTGTGTCATTGTAGTTGTTTTTCTACTTTGGAAATTTACTATCGACATTTTTTTACTTCCATTTGCTGAGAAACATGTCGGGGTTTTTTCAAAAATATGTAAGCTCCCAATCGATTAACTAGTTAATGGATTCAACTGACAAACTAGCTAAGTTGCAGCACTTTGATCATTATACAAACTAAACACAAATCAAAAAAAATTTAAATATCAAAATGTA
Organism: Nephrotoma appendiculata; assembly: GCA_947310385.1. Taxonomy (NCBI): domain Eukaryota; kingdom Metazoa; phylum Arthropoda; class Insecta; order Diptera; family Tipulidae; genus Nephrotoma; species Nephrotoma appendiculata. The sequence continues at coordinate 303,686,845 of OX371223.1, forward strand.
TATTTCAAACTAATTACATGTGATATTTTGGAGTATATAGCTCCACCCAGCACCCACGTCTTAGTATACCCAAATTTTATTTAAAAAACTTTTTGTTTTGTATTAACTTGATTTTTTATTATATACATAGAATATAATGGTTTATAAACAACTGATTAGAAATTTATGATTTTAGCACTATTTATAAACGACTTAACCACTTTTTTATATTTTCTTACAATTTTTATTAACAACTTAATTTTCATGAAAAAACAGAAAACTGAACTAGCTTTTATTTTTTAAAAGCTAGCTGCGAAAAAAAATAAAAACTACAATATTTTTTTGGATACCCAACTAACCATTTACGGTGCTTGACAATTTAGGAAATTTAATTAGTTGGGCAAGGTGTGAAGGACGCCACAATACTCCCCTCCCAGAGAGATCGCAGATCTATCGCCTCAATCTCTATATCTGGTTGGAGTCCTGGACTCACGACCCGAACTTGTAATCAAAACAGGCCTCGACGAGAGATCAAAACGAACCTGTTTGCGAACTTTCGGTTCCACGGTAGATGATTTAGGTCCATCAGCCGAAATAATAGATTCTGGTCGGTCAGTCGATACAAGTAATCCAGTTTGCGAAGTTGGTGCGTCCGTAGTTTGTTGTTGATTGTCCAAGTAACATGGTTTGAGTCGGTCGATGGAAATTTTGGCGTGTCGTCCGTTTAGATCCAAAGTGTAAAATTTGTCTGTACGGTCGATAACCAAATACGGTCCAGTATACGGTGGTTGCAGTGATTTGCGTACTGCGTCAGTTCGTAAGAAAACGTGCGAGCAAGTCAGCAAATCTTTACTAATAAAAATTTTGTCCGTTGTATGTCGAGAAGCCGGTACAGGTCGAATTTCGTCAAAGTGTCGTCTTAAATTAGTAATGAAGTCTGATTGTGAAATTTGTTCGTTCGTCGCATCTAAAAATGTTCCAGGAACTCGAGTTGTACATCCGTAAACCAGTTCAGCTGGAGTAGCTTTTAATTCGTCACTGTACGTCGTCCGTAGTCCAAGTAAGATTGCAGGAAGAACACTAGTCCAATCAGCACGATTATAACACATAATGGCAGATTTGATGACTCGATGCCATCTCTCGATCATGCCATTACATTTGGGATTGTAGCTAGTTGTTCTCCTGCGCTCAAAACCAAGTAAGTTAGCCAGTTCGTGAAAAAGTTGTGACTCGAATTGCATGCCTTGGTCCGTTACAATGGACTCTGGCACACCAAAGCGAGCTATCCACTGTGAATAGACTGCAAAAGCGACGGTTGCAGCAGTTATATCCGGAACTGGAACCGCCTCAGACCAGCGAGTGTATCTATCAATCAATGTTACGCAATACCGCTGATTATCAGAAACTGGCAAAGGACCGATGATGTCGAGATGAATAATCGAAAAGCGTTGAGAAGTTAATTTATAGTTACCAATCGGAGATTTTGTATGTCGTGAGATTTTAGCCTTTTGGCAAGCTACACAATTTTGAGCCATCTTCTGAACGTCTTTTTTAATTGATGACCAGATTACATTCTGAGTCAAAAGTTTTACGGAAGCTTTGACGCCAGGATGAGAAAGATTATGAAAAGCCTCGAAAACTTGTTTTCGGAAATTAAAGGGAATGAATGGCCTAGGTGTAGTAGTAGAAATATCGCAATAAATTAATTTTTTTGAATTGAAAGAAACAGGAAATTTCTCAAATTTGAGAACAGAGTTACTCCTTAAAATTTCTTGAAGTTCCTCGTCATTGGTCTGAGCATCTGCGATGATAGCATAATCAATACTTTCGGGAATAGAAATTTGATTAATGCGTGAAAGAGTATCTGCAACAACGTTATCCAGTCCAGAGATGTGCTGGATATCGGTTGTGAATTGACCGATGAAATCTAGGTGTCGAAATTGACGAGGAGATGCTTTTTCCGGATTCTGATTAAAAGCGTAGACAAGTGGCTTATGATCGGTATAAAGCGTAAAAGTACGACCTTCGAGAAGATATCGAAAGTGTTTTATTCCCGAATATGCCGCGAGAAGTTCACGATCATAAGCACTGTATCTTTTTTGCGTTTCATTGAGACGTACTGAAAAGAAACCGAGTGGTTGCCAAGAATTGGATACAAACTGCTGAACTACCGCACCGATCGCAGTATCGGAAGCGTCAACCATGATGGCCAGAGGTGCTGATGATGATGGATGAATAAGTAAAGTCGCGTTCGTAAGTTTAATTTTGCAGTTATCGAACGCTTCGATAGCCACCGTTGACCATTGAATTGGAACTCGACTGTTTTTGGTATAGCCTTTTAGGTAATCGTTCAACAATTCCTGGTCAGCAGCGGCACCTGGGATGAAGCGTCGATAAAAGTTAATCATACCTAAAAAGCGTTTCAGTTGTTTTACAGTCTGTGGTCGTTCGAAATTTTTGATGGCTTGAACCCGTTCATGCGACGGTAATATACCTTGTCCAGTTACCAAATGGCCTAAAAAAACAATTTCGGTCTTTGCGAAAACGCATTTGTCCACATTTACCACTAGTCCGTGTTCGTCTAATTTAGAAAAAATGATTTTAATATGTTCAAGATGTTCGTCGTAATTTCGAGAGGCAATGAGCACATCGTCCAAATATACAAAGCAGAAGTCAAGTCCACGTAGTACTGAATGCATAAGACGTTGGAACGATTGTGCTGCATTCCTAAGGCCGAAAGTCATTCTACAAAATTCAAATAGTCCGAAAGGTGTCGAAATTGCTGTCTTTGGAATGTCGGTCGGTTCAATAGGAATTTGGTGGTAAGCCTGGACAAGGTCTATTGTTGTGAATATAGTGCAGCCCTCGAGTCGTTGTGTAAAATCTTGGATATGTGGAATCGGATACCTGTCCGGAATCGTGACTTTATTCAGTGCCCGAAAGTCTCCACAAGGTCTCCAAGACCCATTCTTTTTAGGTACTAAATGTAACGGACTGGACCAAGGGCTGCTACTAGGTCGGCAAATCCCGAGTTTCATCATATTTTCGAATTCTGTCTTCGCGATGATGAATTTGTCCGGTGCTAGTCGTCGTGGTTTGCATGCAACCGGTAGTCCGTTCGTCTCAATTTTGTGAGTCACACTATGTCTAGTATTGTCAATATCAATATTACCGTGAATGACCGACCGTTAAAAATTTAGATATTACGTTGAAAACTCCTGGGTCCATTGCTGACTTATCGATCCTAGAAACAGTAGTATCATCGAAGGAGGAAGGAGATCCATTTGAATACAGAGAGGTTAACGGATCTATGAGCCTCTGTCTCTGTATATCCACTAGCAAACCAGTTTTCCTCAAAAAATCCGCGCCGATGATAGGCATCGACACGTCAGCAACTATAAATTCCCAGGAGAATTCGCGGCGCAGTCCGATGTCAAGTCTTAAAAATTTGGTTCCATACGCATTTACCGAAGAACCGTTCGCTGCGAACAATCTGAATGATGGGTCGACCCTTGGATTCCGAACAAAACGGACTGGCAAGACTGAGACATCTGCACCTGTATCTATTAAAAAATGTGTTTGAAGAAAAATTTCGTAAATTAAAAGGCGGCTAGTTTTAGAATCGTCATTACACACCGCCAATTGTGAATGACTACTTATTTTTTTGAAACATTATTATCGGAGCTATATGATACAAATTTACAATTTGGTTTACATTTTAATGCTTTTGTGCCGAAATGATGATGATAAAAACAAATAAAATTATTCTCAGCCGAAGGTTCACCGTAAAATGGATTGTAAGAATTTCGAGAATTTGGAGAGTTTTTACGAGAATAATTATGTCTAGAATTTGATCGCGAATAATTGCGACCACGTGAATTTGATTTTGAACGAGATCTAAAATTTTGATTAATAATTTCCGATACTTCCGATAACAATGTTGTTTTAAAATTGGAAAATTGTTGATCTAAAGACGACAAAGAATTTGGAAAAACCGAACAAGGTGCAGATGTCTCTAGACTATTCACTTGAGACTGTGTCATAGTCTCGAAGACGTTGTCAGCCCGTTCTGCCAGGACTGGCAGAGAGACATCATTTTCAAATGGTGTGAGCACCATTTGAACGGACTGGGGCAACCTCTTCATCCAGAATTGGCGAAGAGTTGCTTCGTTAAAGTTGTTCCCAGCGTTCAATTTCATGGCGCTCAACAACTGTGATGGCTTTCTGTCTCCAAGTGTCAAGCCATGCATCAGGTTGTTCAGCTTCGCCTTTTCCGACTCGCCGAGAACCCGGATCACTTCAGCCTTGAATACTGTATAAGGTTCATTACCTTTTGGGCTGGTGATCAAATATGCGAAAGTGTCGTGGAGTCGTGAATCCAAAGCTGCAACCGCATGAGCATACCGCGTTGCCTCAGTTCTTATATCCGCCACCGTGAACTGTTGCTCGAGTATTTCGAACCAAACCTCTGGGTTTTGTAAATGTAGTGGTTGTGGAGGCTTGAATGCCACTCGAGCAACCGTTCCGGTGTAAGGAGGAAACGAAATGTGAGATTGAGATGTCTCTGGCAGAGGAATTGTACTATTTCGCCCTACCTGCGCGACGGCTTTAGTGACAGCATCGTTGATGAGTCCGGTTAGCTGAGAGGCTGTCAACGAAAATGTTGGTTCCTTAGAACCGCTGCCCGATGCTGCCTCTTCATCCGTTGATTCCGCAGATAAAGGAGCCACAGGTGGATCGTTCACACCTTGGACAACGCGCCGAAAAAGAAAAGAACACAAAAGAAAAAGGACCGAAAAAATAAAAAACACCGAAACAAAACACATTTTAAAAAGTTTTATGAATAAAAAAAAACGAAATTTGAATTTAAAATAAAAATTTATTGAGTCAAGCACCAAAAATAATTAACTGGGTACTTACAGTTTTAAAAAATGTGCCAAAAATCCCTCGATGCAGAGACACGTTACAATTTGGAATCACCTCGGTCTCTGTGTAGCAGTGATGGGGTTGAAACTTGTCTGCCGTAACTGTATACCCAACCGAAATTTTGTTGGTTGTTGAAATTTGTTGAAACACCAATATAACGGGGATTAAACCAGTATGTTGACTCGGTTCTGGCTTTAAATTTACCAGATTACCAGATGTGGTGAAAGGCGACGTATTTGCAGCTGATTGTATAAGTGGCTGTAGATTATGTGGCCACAATCACGTCGGATGGTTACCAGTTTTTGGAGTATATAGCTCCACCCAGCACCCACGTCTTAGTATACCCAAATTTTATTTAAAAAACTTTTTGTTTTGTATTAACTTGATTTTTTATTATATACATAGAATATAATGGTTTATAAACAACTGATTAGAAATTTATGATTTTAGCACTATTTATAAACGACTTAACCACTTTTTTATATTTTCTTACAATTTTTATTAACAACTTAATTTTCATGAAAAAACAGAAAACTGAACTAGCTTTTATTTTTTAAAAGCTAGCTGCGAAAAAAAATAAAAACTACAATATTTTTTTGGATACCCAACTAACCATTTACGGTGCTTGACAATTTAGGAAATTTAATTAGTTGGGCAAGGTGTGAAGGACGCCACAATATCATTAATTACATTTAGTTTTTATATTTTAATGCCAACAGGATTGAATCATTATTTAACCAGTGTAAGAACACAATTTTTTGTTTTTTAAATGAAAACGATAAATTTAAAAAGTTTTACAATGTCCGTCAAAAAATACAGTCCTTTAAATACTTTACAACAAGAGGCAATATCATAATACGTTCTTAGTACAAAATCTAATTTTCATTCCGGAAAACTCATAACAGGATTTATATCCAGGAGTGAAGTTAAAATAGATAATTTAAAGTTGAAATTTTGGCGCAATCGGACAACTGCCTAAACGATTCTGGGTCGCCGAAAATAGATATATAAACAATTATTCCTCATATTTAAATATTACATTAGATTAAATAAAGCGTTATCTTTATTTTGGAAAATTCAAATTTTATTATGTTAAAGTTTCCCATGAATATGATTAATTTTTAAACTTATTTTTACTGTCCATAAACTGATGAAGACCAACTAAAAACTCGTGTATTATACACAAATATAGAAACGCCAATAAGGGGCTGACCTAGTCCCCCCTCAGTTATAAATGCATTACCTAAAGTGTTCTCCGATTCAACACTTAAATACAAATATGTAAGAGCCGCCGGGCCCGATTTCCCATTTTTAGGGTATTGCAATACAATCTGCAACCATTGGGGTGTATCGTAAGTGTAATACTGCTGATCGAAACCGAGCTGCATATCCTCTGTGTTCATACGATTATTCATTACAAATACGATTAAATTAGTTACCTTACTCATGTATCAATCACATATATACGTACCGTAACGTTTACTTCCAAACTGATAATATCTTTGGAAAGTTGGTGAAATCCAATATGTCATGTTAGGAAAAAGCTGCCTAGATCTGCGGCAATTTTTCGTATTTAGTTTTATACTTTGCTTTCCAGCAAAGGGCTGTACCTCTTCGTCAAAAAGCGGATCCTCTTTTAGTAGCGTTCCATCGGTTAAATTTAACATATACATAGCAGACTCACTATAAGTGATACAGAATAAAAGTAGAAATAATGCGGAACTAAGCACGGTCGACCGGAATGAAATCATAGTTATACGAGTAGTGTTTTGCTCAAGATGGTACGTTCAAATAATTTTAAATAAATTTCAGTAGAACTGATTTAAATTTAATAACGCAACTCAAATCAAATTGATTAAAAGTCGTATGTAAAATTTGCGCTGGTACGCCAATTACCTTCGTTAGCAAGAGACATGGTTTTAGTTGATAAAGTCAATATACAGTACAGCTACACAGACTAGTGGTCTCTGGAAGAGGTTTCTTGGCGAATGCTTGTCGAATTAAGAACCAAAATCACACATTTATTTTAAAACCATTCTCAATCAATTGAAGCTAATCGAGAGCTGTAAAATGTTTCGTAGCTTACTACTTTATCCCTTTGCCTACCAAGAAAATAAAAAATTTGGCTTAATTGAAGTACAAACAACACAAATGTGTTAGTAATAAAACATAGTATGTAATTGCGTTTCTCATAAAAAATTTCGCTTGATTTGAACTACAACCAACACAATTGTATGTATAGTTGTAGTGTTTTTTTTCGGACGAAAATTAGTTTGAAAGGAACACACAATTGTGTAAGTTGGTTCAAAATACAACCAAAAATAAATTTTTGACATGATTCTTTTGCATTACCCACACAATTGTGTGGGCAGGCCGGTAAAGGGTTATACAACATTATACAGAAGTCATTAGATTCTATGACAAACCTTCTCGGATGTTCCCAAAAATTCAGTGTCTTTTAAGAATCCCTGCATCTGTTTGAAGCGGTCTTGATATCTGGGTATTGAAATGCTTTCCAATCGCTTCAAGAGTCAAGTCGGAATACAACGCCGCCTAAGATATCAGAACAACTGATTTCAGAGATTAATTTGCCAAATAATTGACTACATATCATCGAAAATATCATGTTATGCGTCAACCAAGTGATGATTGTGTATGTGTGTGTGTATTTTATTGTGGATATGAGTATGAATGAACAAATGTGAATTTTTTATAGATTGTTATTATGTGTATACGAGTTTATGGTGGAGGGGTTCAAAAATTGAATCATCATCTTTCTATTCTAATCATTATATTCTAACACATCGCCAGAAAAGTTCCCGGTCTAACAAAGAAAACACAATTTTTTCGGAAAAATACATTTTATTCATCAGCATAATTTTCTTTCTAGAGCGATTCAATCAGTCCACGCCTCTCTAAGATTTCGATGCATATTTTGTAGAACGATTTATCTTTGTTTTCAAAATAAGCTTCATTTTCAGCAATCACTTCTTCACTGGAGCCAAATCATTTTCCTTTTTTGAGGTCTGCAAACAAGTAGAAATCGCTGCGGGGCAAATCTGGCGAATACGGTGGATGCGGAAGCAATTTAATTTGCAATTTGTGCAATTTTGTCATGGTTGCGATGGACTTGTGGCACGGTGCATTGTGTTAGTGAAAGAACAATTTTTTCTTCTTCATTTGAGGTCATTTTTTAGCAATTTCTTCCTTCAAACGCACCAACAACCGATATAATATTCACTATTGATCGTTTTTTCTTTCGCAAGGTAGTCAACGAATATTATACCATGTGCATCCCAAAATATATTGACGCCATAACTTATTAGCCGGCTGTAGTATAGTTATGCATTCATGTTTCATCCATTGTTTCAAACCGCATAAAAAAATCTTTTTTATTGCACTTAAACACTTGCATGGATTTTTTTTATGCTTTCTGGAGTCACAGCCTTATTTGGGCGTCCAGAGCGTGGTGTGGTTGTACAACCACGTTTAAATTCGGCATAGAAGTCAATGATGGTAGATTTTCTTGGTGCAGAGTCCGGATAACACTTATTAAGCCACTGCTTGAAGCTAAAATACCATTCCCTATTACGGGCTTCAAAGTGTTCACGAATTTTGCGAAATGTGCAGTAATAGGTTTGGGCTCCTTTTTATCTATTTGTTTTCTTTCTCTACACAGAGAGAAATCGTATTTTGTATTCTGAATAAGGGTACATAAATCATAAATAGACCATTTAATTTGGCACCGTGCATCACCATTTCATAAGGACTTTTTCGTCTATTGTGACTTGTATTCATAATATTTTAATAATATTTATGTTTGGTTATTCATATTTAATAAAAATAATGCATATTTATGCAAATAACTAACTCATGAAATATGCGTGTTAAAACATTGTTTTATGCTTTATATTACATAATATGTATAGCATAAATCGTCCATATTATTCATATACGCGGTGTCTTATTACAGATTATGTTATGACTTATATGCTTAAAGTGGGAACTATAGATAGAATAAAAAAAATAAAAAAAATAACGTAAGAGAGCGAGAGATAGGATTCATATGTATTCCATACTCAGAATAAGAAAAATAAAAACTATAAGAGAAATTGCGTTTTATTTTGCTGTCATTTAAAAAAAATAGCCGAGCGAAAATTTTCGTCCAAGAATAAAAAACTTAACAAATACAACAACAAAACTCAAACAAATTTTATATGAGAATTTGGAATTGTTCGTGTATATTATCTTTTCTATTTATAAAATATTCATGTACACATATACAAATATGAATATAAAATCACAATTACACTGTAGAATTGTATTTTTCTAAACCTAACCTAAAAAAATAATTTATCGAATTGCGGTAATTTAAACCGCATATAAATAATTTTTATAATCTTAAACACATATATTTGTTGATATGTAATACGTTTATACTCAAAAGTATTGTAGTTTCACTCAAGATTTTAGGAAATACATCAAAAAAATATTACATGAAACATTTGAATGAATTTAATATTTTAAGTAATCTATAGCCGTAAAGTCAAATTGGAATAATAATTTTTTGTCTTCGTTTCTTACGGTATTTCTGTTATTTTTTTTATTCTACCTATAGTTGGCCCATAATATTGACCAAATTTTTGGAATATAAGAGATTATGCTACTCGCCGTAGGTGGCAGCACTATCACCAAAGAGAATTAATTTTGTTATGCAATTAGCAGTGGATATTTTTTATTCATTATGACGTATCACTTTTTCACTAAATAAAATATCTAAGCGGAATAAAATATTATTAATTAATTAATTAATCCTTAAAATGGCAAATTGATTGATCTCCGAAGCAAAGGAACTCGGTATATGAAACCTTGAAATTTAACAATATTCCGTCTTTCCGGCATTTCTTCCACTAGTAACCGACACTTTCGGTTGTTTTTCTAATAGCTTAGATTATACTGAGACTATATGGAAAATTTAGGGAAAATTCATGGACTAGAATTTTCACTAGAATTTTTTGATTTTCTGCGGCCATATAAGTTATTTTCAGTTTTTGGCCAATATCTCAAAAACTACCACTAGATGAGTGTGAAGTTTTTACCAATTAACAAAAATACGCATGTATTGGAAATCACACTGTTAAAATATTTCCTATAGGAATTTTGAGTGAAAATTTAAAATTTCATGAAATTTAAAAATATAATAATATTTAATAAATTAATTATTCTAATACTATGATGCGAATGTATAGAGATGTTTTTTGTGGAAAACTCTCACATTGCTCAGAAATATAAGTTGTGTTTTAGGGCCTGACTTATCAAATGGCGGGGAATCATATCACAATGGACTTGCAAAATATTATTTTTAAGGTAAAACAGTCATCAGATTTTTTTAATTTTTGAGTGAATCCTACTGCCAATAACAAGACATCGCGGAAATTGCACCAAAATGAAACCATATAGAAATACCTCCTAGGGGGTTTCACCTATCAAACGAAGCTAGTTTCGTTCCAATGCAGATTGGCTCAGTACGTTTTTTCGAGCAAACTTCTTTGCCAATGGGCTCTTTATGGTTTTTGAGTGAATCTCATTTATTCACGCTTTTGAAGTTAGACCTAAACTAGTCCTAAACCAACAAAAACAAACGAAGGTGTGTTTGTGTTGGTAAAAATTAAATAAAAATGATATTTAGGCGAAATAATGAAATATTTGAATAGTTTTCCAACTGAAACTATTCTTGAAAAAAAAACATTTTTCGAATTGGCGTAGTTAAAATAAATAATCTTTTCCGTCCAAAGAATATAATATTTTCTTCAAAAATTGAATATGGAAAGGATTATCTGCTCCTATTCCTTCTCTTTCTGCTTCACCCGGGTCCGACAATCTTCTTCTTCTTCATTATATCATTCTCCGCATAAGACAAAGAACAAAGAGTGGGTTAAGTAAAAGGGGAAGTAAAGGGCTGGAAAAGTAGAAGAAAAATCTTTTTCACTTATCTAGGAAAGGAGGAAAGAAAATCTCTTCCTATTCCTTCTCCTTCTGCTTCACCCGGGTCTTACAATCTCCTTCTTCTTCATTATCTCGTTCTCCGCATAAGACAAAGAACCAAGAGCGGGTTAAGTAAAATGGGAAGTAGATTGCTAGGAAAAGGAAAAAGAAAATCTCTTTCACTTATCTAGGAGAGGAGGAAGGAAATATCCTCCTATTCCTTCTCCTTCTGCTTCACCCGTGTCTTACAACCTCCTTCTTCTTTATTATCTCCTTCTCCGCAGAAGACAAAGAACAAAGAGTGGGTTAAGTAAAAGGAGAAGTAGAGGGCTAGGAAAAAGATAAGGAAAATCTGTTTCACTTATTCTAGGAAAGGAGGAAGGAAAATCTCTTCCTATTCCTTCTCCTTATGCTTCACGTGGGTCCTACAATCTCCTTCTTCTACATTATCTCGTTCTCCGCAGAAGAAAAGGAACCAAGAGTCTGTTAAGTAAAATGGGAAGTAGAGGGCTAGGAAAAAGAGAGGAAAAATCTCTTTCACTTATTCTAGGACGGAGGAAGGAAAATCTCCTCCTATTCCTTCTCCGTTTGTTTCACCCGGGTCCTACAATCTCCTTCTTCCTCATTATATCCTTCTCCGAATAAGGCAAAGAACAAAAAGTGGGTTAAGTAAAAGGGGAAGTAAAGGGATAGGAAAAGGAGAAGGAAAATCTCTTTCACTTATCCAGGAAAGGAGAAAGGAAAATCTCCTCCTATTCTTTCTCCTTCTGCTTCACCTGGGTCCTACAATCTCCTTCTTCTTTATTATTTCCTTCTCCGCATAAGACAAAGAACAAAGAGTGGGTTAAGTAAAAGGGGAAGTAAAGGGACAGGAAAAGGAGAAGGAAAATCTCTTTCACTTATCCAGGAAAGGAGAAAGGAAAATCTCCTCCTATTCTTTCTCCTTCTGCTTCACCCGGGTCCTACAATCTCCTTCTTCTTCATGATAATCCTTCTCCGCATAAGACAAAGAACAAAGAGCGGGTTAAGTAAAAGGGGAAGTAAAGGGCTAGGAAAAGGAGAAGGAAAATCTCTTTCATTTATCTAGGAAAGTAGGAAGGAAAATCTCCTCCTATACCTTCTTCTTCTGCTTCACCCGGGTCCTACAATCTCCTTCTTCCTCATTATATCCTTCTCCGCATAAGACAAAGAGCAAAGAGTGGATTAAGTAAAAGGGGAAGTAAAGGGCTAGGAGAATTAGAAGGAAAATCTCTTTCACTTATCTAGGAAAGGAGGAAGGAAAATCTCCTCCTATTCCTTCTCCTTCTGCTTCACCCGGGTCCTACAATCTCCTTCTTCCTCATTATATCCTTCTCCGCATAAGACAAAGAGCAAAGAGTGGATTAAGTAAAAGGGGAAGTAAAGGGCTAGGAGAATTAGAAGGAAAATCTCTTTCACTTATCTAGGAAAGGAGGAAGGAAAATCTCCTCCTATTCCTTCTCCTTCTGCTTCACCCGGGTCCTACAATCTCCTTCTTCCTCATTATACCCTTCTCCGCATAAGACAAAGAACAAAGAGTGGGTTAAGTAAAAGGGGAAGTAAAGGGCTAGGTAACGGAGAAGGAAAATCTCTTTCACTTATCTAGGAAAGTAGGAAGGATATTCTCCTCCTATTCCTTCTTCTTTTGCTTCACCTGGGTCCTACAATCTCCTTCTTTCTCATTATATCCTTCTCCGCATAAGACAAAGAACAAAGAGTGGGTTAAGTAAAAGGGGAAGTAAAGGGCTAGGAAAAGGAGAAGGAAAATCTCTTTCACTTATCTAGGAAAGGAGGAAGGAAAATCTCCTCCTATTCCTTCTCCTTCTGCTTCACCGGGGTCCTACAATCTCCTTCTTCCTCATTATATCCTTCTCCGCATAAGACAAAGAACAAAGAGTGGGTTAAGTAAAAGGGGAAGTAAAGGGCTAGGAAAAGGAGAAGGAAAATCTCATTCACTTATCTAGGAAAGGAGGAAGGAAAATCTCCTCCTATTCCTTCTCCTTCTGCTTTACCCGGGTCCTACAATCTCCTTCTTCTTCATTATATCCTTCTCCGCATAAGACAAAGAACAAAAAGTGGGTTAAGTAAAAAGGGAAGTAAAGGGCTAGGTAAAGGAGAAGGAAAATCTCTTTCACTTATCTAGGAAAGGAGGAAGGAAAATCTCCTAATATTCCTTCTCCTTTTGCTTCACCTGGGTCCTTCAATCTCCTTCTTCCTCATTATATCCTTCTCCGCATAAGACAAAGAACAAAGAGTGGGTTAAGTAAAAGGGGAAGTAGAGGGCTAGAAGAAGAAGAAGGAAAACCTCATTCACTTATCTAATAAAGGAGGAAGGAAAATCTCCTCCTATTCCTTCTCCTTCTGCTTCACCTGGGTCCTACAATCTCCTTCTTCTTCATTATATTCTTCTCCGCATAAGACAAAGAATAAAGAGTGGGTTAAGTAAAAGGGGAAGTAAAGGGCTAGGAAAAGGAGAAGGAAAATCTCTTTCATTTATCTAGGAAAGGAGGAAGGAAAATCTCCTCCTATACCTTCTTCTTCTGCTTCACCCGGGTCCTACAATCTCCTTCTTCTTCATTATATCCTTCTCCGCATAAGACAAAGAACAAAGAGTGGGTTAAGTAAAAGGGGAAGTAAAGGGCTAGGAAAAGGAGAAGGAAAATCTCTTTCACTTATCTAGGAAAGTAGGAAGGAAAATCTCCTCCTATTCCTTCTCCTTTTGCTTCACCAGGGTCCTACAATCTCCTTCTTCCTCATTATATCCTTCTCCGCATAAGACAAAGAACAAAGAGTGGGTTAAGTAAAAGGGGAAGTAAAGGGCTAGAAGAGGAAGAAGGAAAATCTCATTCACTTATCTAGGAAGGGAGGAAGGAGAATCTCCTCCTATTCCTTCTCTTTTTGCTTCACCTGGGTCCTACAATCTCCTTCTTCCTCATTATATCCTTCTCCGCATAAGACAAAGAACAAAGAAAGGGTTTAGTAAAAGGGGAAGTAAAGGGCTAGGAAAAGGAGAAGGAAAATCTCTTTCACTTATCTAGGAAAGGAGGAAGGAGAATTTCCTCCTATTCCTTCTCCTTCTGCTTCACCTGGGTCCTACAATCTCCTTCTTCTTCATTATATCCTTCTTCGCGTAAGACAAAGAACAAAGAGTGGGTTAAGTAAAAGGGGAAGTAAAGGGCTAGGAAAAGGAAAAGGAAAATCTCTTTCACTTATCTAGGAAAGTAGGAAGGAAAATCTCCTCCTATTCCTTCTCCTTCTGCTTCACCCGGGTCCTACAATCTCCTTCTTCCTCATTATATCCTTCTCCGCATAAGACAAAGAACAAAGAGTGGATTAAGTAAAAGGGGAAGTAAAGGGCTAGGAGAAGGAGAAGGTAAATCTCTTTCACTTATCTAGGAAAGTAGGAAGGAAAATCTCCTCCTATTCCTTCTCTTTTTGCTTCACCCCGGTCCTACAATCTACTTCTTCCTCATTATATCCTTCTCCGCATAAGACAAAGAACAAAGAGTGGGTTAAGTAAAAGGGGAAGTAAAGGGCTAGGAAAAGGAGAAGTAAAATCTCTTTCATTTATCTAGGAAAGGAGGAAGGAAAATCTCCTCCTATTCCTTCTCCTTCTGCTTCACCCGGGTCCTACAATCTCCTTCTTCCTCATTATATTCTTCCCCGCATAAGACAAAGAACAAAGAGTGGGTTAAGTAAAAGGGGAAGTAAAGGGCTAGGTAAAGGAGAAGGAAAATCTCTTTCACTTATCTAGGAAAGTAGGAAGGAAAATCTCCTCCTATTCCTTCTCCTTTTGCTTCACCTGGGTCCTTCAATCTCCTTCTTTCTCATTATATCCTTCTCCGCATAAGACAAAGAACAAAGAGTGGGTTAAGTAAAAGGGGAAGTAAAGGGCTAGAAGAAGAAGAAGGAAAATCTCATTCACTTATCTAGGAAAGGAGGAAGGAAAATCTCCTCCTATTGCTTCTCCTTCTGCTTCACCTGGGTCCTACAATCTCCTTTTTCTTCATTATATCCTTCTCCGCATAAGACAAAGAACAAAGAGTGGGTTAAGTAAAAGGGGAAGTAAAGGGCTAGGTAAAGGAGAAGGAAAATCTCTTTCATTTATCTAGGAAAGGAGGAAGGAAAATCTCCTCCTATTCCTTCTCCTTCTGCTTCACCCGGGTCCTACAATCTCCTTCTTCCTCATTATATTCTTCCCCGCATAAGACAAAGAACAAAGGGTGGGTTAAGTAAAAGGGGAAGTAAAGGGCTAGGTAAAGGAGAAGGAAAATCTCTTTCACTTATCTAGGAAAGTAGGAAGGAAAATCTCCTCCTATTCCTTCTCCTTTTGCTTCACCTGGGTCCTTCAATCTCCTTCTTTCTCATTATATCCTTCTCGGCATAAGACAAAGAACAAAGAGTGGGTTAAGTAAAAGGGGAAGTAAAGGGCTAGGAAAAGGAGAAGGAAAATCTCTTTCATTTATCTAGGAAAGGAGGAAGGAAAATCTCCTCCTATTCCTTCTCCTTCTGCTTCACCCGGGTTCTACAATCTCCTTCTTCCTCATTATATTCTTCCCCGCATAAGACAAAGAACAAAGAGTGGGTTAAGTAAAAGGGGAAGTAAAGGGCTAGAAGAAGAAGAAGGAAAATCTCTTTCACTTATCTAGGAAATGAGGAAGGAAAATCTCCTCCTATTGCTTCTCCTTCTGCTTCACCTGGGTCCTACAATCTCCTTCTTCCTCATTATATTCTTCCCCGCATAAGGCAAAGAACAAAATGTGGGTTAAGTAAAAGGGGAAGTAAAGGGCTAGAAGAAGAAGAAGGAAAATCTCATTCACTTATCTAGGAAATGAGGAAGGAAAATCTCCTCCTATTCCTTCTCCTTTTGCTTCACCTGGGTCCTTCAATCTCCTTCTTCTTCATTATATCCTTCTCCGCATAAGACAAAGAACAAAGAGTGGGCTAAGTAAAAGGGGAAGTAAAGGGCTAGGAAAAGGAGAAGAAAAATCTCATTCACTTATCTAGGAAAGTAGGAAGGAAAATCTCCTCCTATTGCTTCTCCTTTTGCTTCACCTGGGTCCTACAATCTTCTTTTTCTTCATTATATCCTTCTCCGCATAAGACAAAGAACAAAGAGTGGGTTAAGTAAAAGGGGAAGTAAAGGGCTAGAAGAAGAAGAAGGAAAATCTCATTCACTTATCTAGGAAAGGAGGAAGGAAAATCTCCTCCTATTCCTTCTCCTTCTGCTTCACCCGGGTCCTACAATCTTCTTTTTCTTCATTATATCCTTCTCCGCATAAGGCAAAGAACAAAATGTGGGTTAAGTAAAAGGGGAAGTAAAGAGCTAGGAAAAGGAGAAGGAAAATCTCTTTCACTTATCTAGGAAAGGAGGAAGGAAAATCTCATCCTATTCCTTCTCCTTTTGCTTCACCTGGGTCCTTCAATCTCCTTCTTCTTCATTATATCCTTCTCCGCATAAGACAAAGAACAAAGAGTGGGCTAAGTAAAAGGGGAAGTAAAGGGCTAGGAAAAGGAGAAGGAAAATCTCATTCACTTATCTAGGAAAGGAGGAAGGAAAATCTCCTCCTATTGCTTCTCCTTTTGCTTCACCTGGGTCCTACAATCTTCTTTTTCTTCATTATATCCTTCTCCGCATAAGGCAAAGAACAAAATGTGGGTTAAGTAAAAGGGGAAGTAAAGAGCTAGGAAAAGGAGAAGGAAAATCTCTTTCACTTATCTAGGAAAGGAGGTAGGAAAATCTCCTCCTATTCCTTCTCCTTCTGCTTCACCTGGGTCCTACAATCTCCTTCTTCCTCATTATATCCTTCCCCGCATAAGACAAAGAACAAAGAGTGGGTTAAGTAAAAGGGGAAGTAAAGGGCTAGAAGAAGAAGAAGGAAAATCTCATTCACTTATCTAGGAAAGTAGGAAGTAAAATCTCCTCCTATTCCTTCTCCTTCTGCTTCACCTTGGTCCCACAATCTCCTTCTTCTTCATTATATCCTTCTCCGCATAAGACAAAGAACAAAGAGTGGGTTAAGTAAAAGGGGAAGTAAAGGGCTAGGTAAAGGAGAAGGAAAATCTCATTCACTTATCTAGGAAAGTAGGAAGGAAAATCTCCTCCTATTCCTTCTCCTTTTGCTTCACCTGGGTCCTATAATCTCCTTCTTTCTCATTATATCCTTCTACGCATAAGACACAGAACAAAGAGTGGGTTAAGTAAAAGGGGAAGTAAAGGGCTAGGTAAAGGAGAAGGAAAATCTCTTTCACTTATCTAGGAAAGGAGGAAGGAAAATCTCCTAATATTCCTTCTCCTTTTGCTTCACCTGGGTCCTTCAATCTCCTTCTTCCTCATTATATCCTTCTCCGCATAAGACAAAGAACAAAGAGTGGGTTAAGTAAAAGGGGAAGTAGAGGGCTAGAAGAAGAAGAAGGAAAATCTCATTCACTTATCTAATAAAGGAGGAAGGAAAATCTCCTCCTATTCCTTCTCCTTCTGCTTCACCCGGGTCCTACAATCTCCTTCTTCCTCATTATATCCTTCTCCGCATAAGACAAAGAACAAAGAGTGGGTTAAGTAAAAGGGGAAGTAAAGGGCTAGGAAAAGGAGAAGGAAAATCTCATTCACTTATCTAGGAAAGGAGGAAGGAAAATCTCCTCCTATTCCTTCTCCTTCTGCTTCACCCGGGTCCTACAATCTTCTTTTTCTTCATTATATCCTTCTCCGCATAAGGCAAAGAACAAAATGTGGGTTAAGTAAAAGGGGAAGTAAAGAGCTAGGAAAAGGAGAAGGAAAATCTCTTTCACTTATCTAGGAAAGGAGGAAGGAAAATCTCCTCCTATTCCTTCTCCTTCTGCTTCACCCGGGTCCTACAATCTCCTTCTTCTTCATTATATCCTTCTCCGCATAAGACAAAGAACAAAGAGTGGGTTAAGTAAAAGGGGAAGTAAAGGGCTAGGAAAAGGAGAAGGAAAATCTCTTTCACTTATCTAGGAAAGTAGGAAGGAAAATCTCCTCCTATTCCTTCTCCTTCTGCTTCACCTGGGTCCTACAATCTCCTTCTTCCTCATTATATTCTTCCCCGCATAAGACAAAGAACAAAGAGTGGGTTAAGTAAAAGGGGAAGTAAAGGGCTAGGAAAAGGAGAAGTAAAATCTCTTTCATTTATCTAGGAAAGGAGGAAGGAAAATCTCCTCCTATTCGTTCTCCTTCTGCTTCACCTGGGTCCTACAATCTCCTTCTTCCTCATTATATTCTTCCCCGCATAAGACAAAGAACAAAGAGTGGGTTAAGTAAAAGGGGAAGTAAAGGGCTAGGAAAAGGAGAAGGAAAATCTCTTTCATTTATCTAGGAAAGGAGGAAGGAAAATCTCCTCCTATTCCTTCTCCTTCTGCTTCACCCGGGTTCTACAATCTCCTTCTTCCTCATTATATTCTTCCCCGCATAAGACAAAGAACAAAGAGTGGGTTAAGTAAAAGGGGAAGTAAAGGGCTAGGTAAAGGAGAAGGAAAATCTCTTTCACTTATCTAGGAAAGTAGGAAGGAAAATCTCCTCCTATTCCTTCTCCTTTTGCTTCACCTGGGTCCTTCAATCTCCTTCTTTCTCATTATATCCTTCTCCGCATAAGACAAAGAACAAAGAGTGGGTTAAGTAAAAGGGGAAGTAAAGGGCTAGAAGAAGAAGAAGGAAAATCTCATTCACTTATCTAGGAAAGGAGGAAGGAAAATCTCC
Organism: Nephrotoma appendiculata; assembly: GCA_947310385.1. Lineage (NCBI taxonomy): Eukaryota > Metazoa > Arthropoda > Insecta > Diptera > Tipulidae > Nephrotoma > Nephrotoma appendiculata. Next base: position 303,705,467 of record OX371223.1, read on the forward strand.
TCCTATTGCTTCTCCTTCTGCTTCACCTGGGTCCTACAATCTCCTTTTTCTTCATTATATCCTTCTCCGCATAAGACAAAGAACAAAGAGTGGGTTAAGTAAAAGGGGAAGTAAAGGGCTAGGTAAAGGAGAAGGAAAATCTCTTTCATTTATCTAGGAAAGGAGGAAGGAAAATCTCCTCCTATTCCTTCTCCTTCTGCTTCACCCGGGTTCTACAATCTCCTTCTTCCTCATTATATTCTTCCCCGCATAAGACAAAGAACAAAGGGTGGGTTAAGTAAAAGGGGAAGTAAAGGGCTAGGTAAAGGAGAAGGAAAATCTCTTTCACTTATCTAGGAAAGTAGGAAGGAAAATCTCCTCCTATTCCTTCTCCTTTTGCTTCACCTGGGTCCTTCAATCTCCTTCTTTCTCATTATATCCTTCTCCGCATAAGACAAAGAACAAAGAGTGGGTTAAGTAAAAGGGGAAGTAAAGGGCTAGAAGAAGAAGAAGGAAAATCTCATTCACTTATCTAGGAAAGGAGGAAGGAAAATCTCCTCCTATTGCTTCTCCTTCTGCTTCACCTGGGTCCTACAATCTCCTTTTTCTTCATTATATCCTTCTCCGCATAAGACAAAGAACAAAGAGTGGGTTAAGTAAAAGGGGAAGTAAAGGGCTAGGTAAAGGAGAAGGAAAATCTCTTTCATTTATCTAGGAAAGGAGGAAGGAAAATCTCCTCCTATTCCTTCTCCTTCTGCTTCACCCGGGTTCTACAATCTCCTTCTTCCTCATTATATTCTTCCCCGCATAAGACAAAGAACAAAGGGTGGGTTAAGTAAAAGGGGAAGTAAAGGGCTAGGTAAAGGAGAAGGAAAATCTCTTTCACTTATCTAGGAAAGTAGGAAGGAAAATCTCCTCCTATTCCTTCTCCTTTTGCTTCACCTGGGTCCTTCAATCTCCTTCTTTCTCATTATATCCTTCTCCGCATAAGACAAAGAACAAAGAGTGGGTTAAGTAAAAGGGGAAGTAAAGGGCTAGGAAAAGGAGAAGGAAAATCTCTTTCATTTATCTAGGAAAGGAGGAAGGAAAATCTCCTCCTATTCCTTCTCCTTCTGCTTCACCCGGGTTCTACAATCTCCTTCTTCCTCATTATATTCTTCCCCGCATAAGACAAAGAACAAAGAGTGGGTTAAGTAAAAGGGGAAGTAAAGGGCTAGAAGAAGAAGAAGGAAAATCTCATTCACTTATCTAGGAAATGAGGAAGGAAAATCTCCTCCTATTCCTTCTCCTTTTGCTTCACCTGGGTCCTTCAATCTCCTTCTTCTTCATTATATCCTTCTCCGCATAAGACAAAGAACAAAGAGTGGGCTAAGTAAAAGGGGAAGTAAAGGGCTAGGAAAAGGAGAAGGAAAATCTCATTCACTTATCTAGGAAAGGAGGAAGGAAAATCTCCTCCTATTGCTTCTCCTTTTGCTTCACCTGGGTCCTACAATCTTCTTTTTCTTCATTATATCCTTCTCCGCATAAGACAAAGAACAAAGAGTGGGTTAAGTAAAAGGGGAAGTAAAGGGCTAGAAGAAGAAGAAGGAAAATCTCATTCACTTATCTAGGAAAGGAGGAAGGAAAATCTCCTCCTATTCCTTCTCCTTCTGCTTCACCTGGGTCCTACAATCTCCTTCTTCCTCATTATATTCTTCCCCGCATAAGACAAAGAACAAAGAGTGGGTTAAGTAAAAGGGGAAGTAAAGGGCTAGGTAAAGGAGAAGGAAAATCTCTTTCACTTATCTAGGAAAGTAGGAAGGAAAATCTCCTCCTATTCCTTCTCCTTTTGCTTCACCTGGGTCCTTCAATCTCCTTCTTTCTCATTATATCCTTCTCCGCATAAGACAAAGAACAAAGAGTGGGTTAAGTAAAAGGGGAAGTAAAGTTCAGTTCTCCTTCTGCTTCACCCGGGTCCTACAATCTCCTTCTTTCTCATTATATACTTCTCCGCATAAGACACAGAACAAAGAGTGGGTTAAGTAAAAGGGGAAGTAAAGGGCTAGAAGAAGAAGAAGGAAAATCTCATTCACTTATCTAGGAAAGTAGGAAGTAAAATCTCCTCCTATTCCTTCTCCTTCTGCTTCACCTTGGTCCCACAATCTCCTTCTTCTTCATTATATCCTTCTCCGCATAAGACAAAGAACAAAGAGTGGGTTAAGTAAAAGGGGAAGTAAAGGGCTAGGTAAAGGAGAAGGAAAATCTCATTCACTTATCTAGGAAAGTAGGAAGGAAAATCTCCTCCTATTCCTTCTCCTTTTGCTTCACCTGGGTCCTATAATCTCCTTCTTTCTCATTATATCCTTCTACGCATAAGACACAGAACAAAGAGTGGGTTAAGTAAAAGGGGAAGTAAAGGGCTAGAAGAGGAAGAAGGGAAATCTCATTCACTTATCTAGGAAAGGAGGTAGGAAAATCTCCTCCTATTCCTTCTCCTTCTGCTTCACTTGGGTCCTGCAATCTCCTTCTTCTACATTATATCCTTCTCCGCATAAGACAAAGAACAAAGAGTGGGTTAAGTAAAAGTGGAAGTAAAGAGCTAGGAAAAGGAGAAGGAAAATCTCTTTCACTTATCTAGGAAAGGAGGAAGGAAAATCTCCTCCTATTCCTTCTCCTTCTGCTTCACCCGGGTCCTACAATCTCCTTCTTCTTCATTATATCCTTCTCCGCATAAGACAAAGAACAAAGAGTGGGTTAAGTAAAAGGGGAAGTAAAGGGCTAGGAAAAGGAGAAGGAAAATCTCTTTCACTTATCTAGGAAAGTAGGAAGGAAAATCTCCTCCTATTCCTTCTCCTTTTGCTTCACCTGGGTCCTATAATCTCCTTCTTTCTCATTATATCCTTCTACGCATAAGACACAGAACAAAGAGTGGGTTAAGTAAAAGGGGAAGTAAAGGGCTAGAAGAAGAAGAAGGAAAATCTCATTCACTTATCTAGGAAAGGAGGAAGGAAAATCTCCTACTATTCCTTCTCCTTCTGCTTCACTTGGGTCCTGCAATCTCCTTCTTCTACATTATATCCTTCTCCGCATAAGACAAAGAACAAAGAGTGGGTTAAGTAAAAGTGGAAGTAAAGAGCTAGGAAAAGGAGAAGGAAAATCTCTTTCACTTATCTAGGAAAGGAGGAAGGAAAATCTCCTCTTATTCCTTCTCCTTCTGCTTCACCCGGGTCCTACAATCTCCTTCTTCCTCATTATATCCTTCTCCGCATAAGACAAAGAACAAAGAGTGGGTTAAGTAAAAGGGGAAGTAAAGGGCTAGGAAAAGGAGAAGGAAAATCTCTTTCACTTATCTAGGAAAGTAGGAAGGAAAATCTCCTCCTATTCCTTCTCCTTTTGCTTCACCTGGGCCCTTCAATCTCCTTCTTCTTCATTATATCCTTCTCCGCATAAGACAAAGAACAAAGAGTGGGTTAAGTAAAAGGGGAAGTGAAGGGCTAGGAAAAGGAGAAGGAAAATCTCTTTCACTTATCTAGGAAAGTAGGAAGGAAAATCTAGGAGGATATTTAAACTAGAATAATAAAAGTATAAGGAGAAGGAATAGGAAGAGATTTTCCTTCCTCCTTTCATAGATAAGTGAAAGAGATTTTTCTTTTCCTATTCTTAGCCCTCTACTTCCCATTTTACTTAACCCACTCTTTGTTCTTTGTCTTCTGCGGAGAAGGGGGTGAAGAAGAAGAATGAGATTGTAGGGGCCGGGTGAAGCAGAAGGAGAAGGAATAAGAGTATATTTTTTTTCCTCCTTTCCTAGATAAGTGAAAAAAATTTCCTTCTCCAAAAAGTGAATGCTCGTTAATAATTTCGGTCCTTTGTATAAAATCTAATTTTCATTCAAGAAAGCTCATCTCATAACAGAGGATTTATATCTAGGAGTCAAGTTAAAATAGATTATTTAAAAATAGAGACCATTGCGCAATCGGACAACACTCTAAACGATTCCGGATCATCGTAAAACCCCATCAGTAAGATGCTGTTATAGGAGCCGCTTCCGAAACCCATAATACAGACGTATACAAACAATTATTCCTCGTATTAAAACTTTTCCTTATTATCTCTTGCTAATCTAGTAGATTATTCCATTATGTCCGGTTGCTTTATGACTAAGATTTTCTGGTTGTTGTATGGCGGTTCACTCTGGTTGGAAACTTTGCTGGTTGTTGCTTCGATTTGATTTCGATGAGATACTGTTAAAGTTAGCCGAAAGTTTATAGCGGAAAGATAATGCAGATAGTGTCTTGAATACTGCAAAAATCAGTCATAAACTCGAATTTACAATCGGGTTATATCATTCGGGTGAAGGGGAAATTATTTCAGGTTATAGGAATTTAAAAATCGATAGGAACAAGAGTATAGAGTTTAACTTTCGGCTGAAATAGTCAAGACACTATCTGCATTATCTTTCGGCTGGCAACTTTCGGCTAATTTTAACAAGGTTTCGATGGGTTAGGTAGTTACGGAACTAGATGAAGATTTGATTAACGATTTGATTGGCCGGATGGTGGTTTGCTTTGAAATTTAATTCTTCTTGGTGATGAGGACAGGTAATCCCAACCATTTGGATGTAGGTGATATACTCATCCATATTATATGTTGTTTACGGCGGTGTGGTTGCGACGAATTGGCTTATCGGCGATCTGGTTGTGTCGGCTAAGTTGGTTTGTCGAAGAAGAAAATACTCTGCAATGCTATGCGTGGTCCCTGAGTTTGCAGTAACTGACTTTTGTATTACTCCCTCCCCAGTGCGAACGTCCTTTCCAAATGTTATGGAGTAAGAGTTCCATTGCTGGTGGAAGAAGCAGTTTTGCGTGCTGAAATAAAATTTGAAATGATTATTGTAAGATAGTTTATCATACCGAATTAATCATTTTTTTTATCTGTGGTGAATTCACAAGGAATTGTACATTTTTGGGCTCCAAACCTAAATCTCTTGTGGAACCAACAAATGCTTGTTTTGTTTGAATTGCTTGCTATGATTGAATTGCTTGTTTGCTTCAAATTTTTTGCGGATTGGAGAGCGCTCATGCGTCTTTCCAACCTGAGAATTCTTAACTCCAAAAGACGTGTTGCTTTCGAGTTGTTAGATGGTAGCGTCATCGATGTTGTTTGCGTTGCCACCGATTTTATTTTGAACCCTTTTTTCTTGGTTCGACGTTGATGGAGTAGATTTTAGTTCCAATTCTAGAACGGTGGCATCTAGCTCCATTTCGATTTGCTTGATCAACTTCTCGTGTCGGGCGTTGAGAACACTGATAGTGATAGTTTCCATCCTTTGAACGAAATGAAAACTAGAAATTATGCTTGCTGAGAAGGAATCATTCGAATGTGTGGACTGTTGTTGGCAAATCGAACAATTTTCTTGATTCCTGACGAAAGATCAGGTGTATTCATTATACCCTAGACTGGTTTGAGTCTGTCAATTGAAATATTAAAGAGTTTATCTTTAATTTGAATTACGAAGTGTTTACGAAGTCTTCGTACCACTTTGAATGGACCTTCATATGGTGTAACGAAACCTGTTCGGACTTTGTCAGTACGAACGAAAACGAAATCACAAGTTTGCAGTGATTTGCGAGTATCCGTTGGTATGAGATTATTCATAGTGGACCTTAATTGCTTTACCACTGTGTCAGCGGTAGTTTGGAGTGTAAGTGGGATGTTCCACAAAAATTTCCCCAAGAAGTTTGAATGTTGCTCGGATTCCCAATAGAACTATTGGTACCTCCGAACTCCAGTTAACGATATTTGCTCTTGCTTTAAGAGCAGCTTTAAGTTGGCGGTGAAAGCGCTCAACCATACCGATTGCTTGCGGGCGATAGGCAGTGGTTCGAATCCTGTGTGAGCCTAAAAGTTGCACAAGCTCAGAAAAGAGTTTGGATTCGAATTGAGTGCCTCGATCAGTAGTGATTGTACTGGGAACGCTGAATCTAGATATGTAGTTTTCGACGAATGTTTTTGCGATGGTTGATGCGGAGATGTCTTTTATACAGTAAGTTTCAGGCCACCATGTAAAACGATCTACGCAGTTGAGTAAATGTGTGTATCCATTAGATGGTGGGAGTGGCCCCACGATATCTAGATGGATATGCTCAAATCGACTTGACGGAATTTTGAAATTCTCGTGAGGCGGTTTGGTGTGACGATGAATTTTTGATTTTTGGCAAGATAAACAAGGCTTTGCCCAAAGGGTAACATCTTGATTCATCTTGGGCCAAAACTATTTTGCTGAGACGAGCTTGCGTGTAGCTTGAACACTTGGGTGTGAAACATTGTGGAGAGTATCGAAGATGGTTTGTCGTTATGTTGTCGGGAATGTACGGACGATTGCGGCCTGTAGATGATGTTTGACAGAAAACTGTTAAGTTGTTAAGTGGCAATCCTTCCAATTTCCACTTAGCTGTACGACGAGTGGAAGAACTTGAGAGTATGTCTGTAAGTTCTGTATCACGAGCTTGTTGCTCTGCGATAGAAACGATTGTGTAAGGTTTTTCAGCCGAGGCAAGTTCGTCGTCACTTGTGAATGTGCTGTATGTCAGTTATGAACTGTGCGATGTAAATTAAGTGACTGTTTGTCTTGGATTACATTCCGTTTTAGAAATGCTTGATTGCTTGATAAATTGCAAGTAACTCACGATCGAATGCAGAATATTTCCTTTCCGCATCTGTGAGTTTCTTGGAGAAAAACCCAAGAGGTTCCCAGGTCTTACCGTTAAGTTGCTGCAAGACCGCACCTGTTGCTGTACCAGACGCATCCGTAGAAATGCTATATTTTGCATTAGCTAACCGATGCACTAGTAGTGTTATGTCCTGTAACTTATTCTTGAGCTGAAGGAATGCCGCTTGACATTCTTTAGTCCAAGAACAGTGTTGAGGTGTTTTGAGTTTTTTAAGGAACTCTGCGAAATGCGTGTGGATTGGGGCAAGAGTCTCTGCTAGCTTTGGAATGAATCGGTGATAGTAGTTAATCATGCCGATAAATTGTTGAATTTGCTTGATAGTTTGCGGTGCTGGGAGATCGCTTATGACATTAATACGTTCTTGAGACGGCAGAATGCCATTAGCGGTAATCTTGTGTCTGAGGAAGTCAGGACTATTGCGGTTTCGAAAACACATTTTGCGATGTTAAAATTGATGCCTAAATTTGAAAACTTTTGAAAGAGTTGTTCCAAATGCTCAAAGTGCTGCTTTTCATCTTGTGACTCGACGTCTATGTCGTCTATGTACACCAAAGACGAAGTCGAGATCTTTTACTATCTCGTTGATAAAACGCTGGAATGTTTGTGCAGCGTTGCGAAGTCCAAATGGCATTCGAGTGAATTGAAATAAACCAAATGGAGTAGTATTTGCTGTTTTATGAATGTCGTCGGGAGCAATTGGAATGAGATGATATGCTCTGACGAGATCGAGTTTGGAGAACATTTTGCATCCATGTAGTTGCATGGACAAGTTTTGAATGTGGGGAATGGGTTAGCGGTCAGGAATTATGACCCCGTTGAGCCGTCTATATAGTCCCCACATGGCCTCCAGTCGTTGTTCTTCTTCTTTACCATGTGTAGCGGACATGATACAGGAGAAGAAGAGGGCTTGCAGATTCCTAGGTCCACCATATGTTGGAATTCTAGGAAAACTGATTTATGCCGAACTGAGTCAAGTCGACGAGGTCGAGAAAAAGGTAAGTGTCCGTTCGTCACAATGTGATGAACGATGTTATGTCTTACCGGTAAATTATAATTCGATGGAGCTGTTAAAGAAGGATACTTCTTTAAGAGAGCTCCGTAACCGTTGCTGATTTAAGTGGAGTTGGTGTGTCCACGTATACTGTCATTGCGTGAATTGTAAGACTAGTGGATGGATCGATAAGTTTGCGATTGCGTAGATCCACAATACTAAATCGGAACTCCGATATTTATTGTAGCAGAAGCATTTTGTGTGTGGAATGATACTAACAGCCGCGCCAGTGTAAATCAAAAAATCTAGCTCGTTGACTGGATCACAGATGAATAAGCGGCTTGGTGCTGCTTTTCTTAAGGTCGCCGCTGAGATCTTAAGATTTATTAGTTTGGGGAATTAGTATGTGCAATTCCGCCATGCGGAGCGTTGAATCCATATGGTTTAGAGCATTTCGTTGCTCTAGGGCTAAACCTGTTGTGATACCAACACCAGTTTTGTGGTTGTCGGTATGATGTATTTGCTTGTTGCGTTTGTTGCTGCTTGCTGCTGGTAGTAGTTAGTTTGCTTTGATTGCTTGTTGTCGGGCGGTAATGTTGTTGTCTATCTGGGGAAAATGTTTTTCTCCTAGGAGACTTGCTGTGTGAATTTCGCGTGCTATGAAATTGTGTACTATGTTCCAGTTTCTTCAGCCTGTCGATTACTTTACTAAGAGTCTATTCTAAATTTGTGTTATTGAAACAATGTTTGTCTGTTGGGTGCTGAAAAGAATTTTGCTGTAATGCATTTACACGATTTTGTTTACTGCAAACTAATTCGTGTAATTTATCTGCTATGCAAGCAAGAGCTTCCTCTTGCTTGTCTTGCTGTGGAACTAGTGCTGCTTGTATGAAATCAGGTAGTTGCCTGATCCATAGCTGTTTAATGATATTGGGCGAAAATTTCCGGTCTGCCAGCGATTGAATTTGATGCAGGAAATCGGAAGGACGCTGGCCACCGATCTCCACTTTGCTGAAGATTGTCTCCAATTTACGCTCCTCGGATATGACGTAACGCTCCATAAGTGATCGTTTAACCGCCTCGTACTTATTTTCTATCGGCCGATCTTGCAAAATAAAATTTATTTTGTCCTCTTGCGTTTCCGAGAGCGATGCGACTACGTAAGCAAACTTTCTTTTATCACTAGTGATGCGGTTCGCGTCGAACGCGATCTCTACTGACAAAAGCCAGCATTTAGGACTCGTCTCCCCAAATGTTGGTAGTTTGATGATGTGGCCTGTTGTTGCTCCCACTTGTGCTTGCGCCGTAGTCTTGCTTGAATGTTGAGGTTGCAGCGTGTTGCCGCTTCTAATAGAAAAGCAAAAAAAAACAATAATTAATTATTTTGAAAATATTGTTTCAAACGAATTGCTGTGATCAGCGTGTCGCTGGCAATTCGTTTGTGGAGCGCATTGCAAGGTATTTTCCTAAAAGAAGAAAATACTCTGCAATGCTATGCGCGGTGTTCCTGAGTTTGCAGGAACTGACCGTTGCAAACCAAACTACAGATAGACAATTGCGACACACATACAAAGATGGATGCCATAAATGGAATAACGTACAATTATATAAACACGAGCAAAGTGTAATAGAGACACTGATTAATATCAATATATATGAAGTGCATAAATATAAGTCAAACCGTGACTACAGTAATACAAAATATTCGACGTGAAATAGTGAAATTTGTGTGAAAATAATGTCAAGAGTGTTAATAAATAAAATTTCGATCATTTTTTAATAGCTACAATTTTCGTTAAAAAATCAATTCAGTAAATTCGGTTCGTATCACTGGATTGTGAATACAACGGAGATGCCTCCGGATAGTGCTATCTAAACCTAGATGTCACCGCAATTTATGTTATTAGCCCAAGTTTGTTTAATTGTTTTGACCGAACTTGCGCTTCAACATTTTTGGTACCGCTCGAATATTTGAAATTATCTTCAAAAAGGTCATTGCCCTGTTATTTCAATATTCAAATGGGTTAGATTTGAAAATGTTTAATAGAATTTTGGTATTTAAAACCGCAATTATATTTGCTTACAAGCAAATTTCTATTCTCAAACGGTAAGAAATGATAATTTCTATGTCTTATTAAAATTTCTTTAATTCAGTATGAAACACAAATACTTTTTATCTTCAATTATCTTATTTAGCCGCGTAATCCGTTTGAATTTGGAGCACTGTATATTTAAATATTTACGGTAGTAAATGCGCACGTCATGGTAGTAAATCGCGCACGCTTATACATCTCGCCTATATAAACATGATAATCAGTTGTGCAAAATATCAGTATCGGCCGAAATGCCTCTGATAGTGCCCGATGTGTACCCATGGTTAACAAAACAGTTATTAGAAAAAGTTTTAAAAGCAAGTGAAAATAGTGATGCAGTCCACGTACTCGATTACGAATTACACGATGCGGTCGCTAAAGGTGAAAATTATACAAGCCATATGGTTCGAGTCTCAGTGAAATTTAATAATATCCAGACTGATAGCACACCAAAATATAAATCGTTTATTGTGAAGACTACTTTGGCCCCGGAACTAAACTCTAAATTTGAGAGGATGGCACTCTTTCAAAAGGAGCTCGCATTTTACAGTGACATCGTACCAAGCTGTAATAAATATTTAGATTCGATTGAAGCCAATTTTACGTTTACGCCTAGGTTCGTACTTACATTTATTTAACAATAAATATCTCGACACCCTATACATAAATAAAATTTTGTGCCCCATTCCAGATGCTTCGACGTCAGTGAAAATCCATCGTATTTAGTATTCGAAGATTTAACTAAAAGAGGATTCCGGAACATGGATCGTCGTTCAGGATTAAATTTTAAGGCAACGCAAATGGTATTGGAAAAGGTAGCAAAATATCATGCCATGAGTGCGATGATAGTGTGCGAGCAACCAGATTTATGCGAAGTGTTTAAAATAAAATTGCTAGATGCGGACGATCCGATGTCTCCGTTATTTTTGTGTGGCATTAAAGATTGTCAAGAATTAACAAAAAAATGGCCCGGCTACGAACATTTATCACCAAAGTTTGAGAAAATGTCAAAAGTTTTTATCGAGAAAGCAAAAGCCTCGATTGAATGTGATGAATCCGAATTCACGGTCATCACGCATGGCGACCTTTGGGTGAATAATATTATGTTTCAATTTGACGCAGAAAATAATCCAATTGACGTGATCCTCGTTGATTTTCAAGTAGGCTGTTTTGGTTCTCCGGCTATTGATTTGGCATATTTACTACTAACGTCTACGGCAAATGACATTAAGGAACCAGAATGGGATCGTTTATTGGAAATCTATCACACCGAATTAGTAAAATTTTTAAGGGCAATCAACTATCCAAAACGTATTCCCAGTTTAACTGATATACATGTACAAATGCTAAGACGATCGTTACACGCGGTTATGATATCATTATTGATGATGCCGGCGCGGCGGATGGAAAACACTGAGCATGCAGATATGGATTTTTTTGTTTACGATAATGAGAAGGTGAAGAGCATACGACAAGAGTTGTTCGATAATCCCAAGGTAAAAGAAAGAACTCTGTTCCTGCTTGATTATTATGATCGAAAAGGATTTCTGGATTGTGATTCTTAGGCGTGCTTTTCAAATAAATTAGTAGAATTTCAAAAATTTTTTTCTGAGGATTTGTATACTGTTAAAGTTAGCCGAAAGTCTTGAATACACCAAAAATCAGTCATGAACTCAAATTTAGGATCGGGTTATATCATTCGGGTGAAGGGTTAATTATTTCAGTTTATAGGAATTTAAAAATCGAGAGGAGTGAGAGTATAAAGAGAGTTTAACTTTCGGCTGAATTAGTCAAGACACTATCTGCATTATCTTTCGGCTGGCAACTTTCGGCTAACTTTAATAAGGTGGATTTGTTCCGATCATTGAAATCTCCTACCTTTTGTGTCAAATTAAATGTGCAATAAGCTCCTGCGATGTTTCTGTGGAATTTTACTTTTACCTCAACAACGGCAAGGATGGATTACCAAACCTTACTCTTTAACGCCTTCAAAGCTATTGCATCACTTCAAGGTGCTCTTTCAATTTAACATGTTCTGCTATATATTTTCGAAAGTAACATGCTACACGATTTAATCACCGGGTTTGCCCCGACAAGCCGTGGACATTCAAAAATGTATGTTCCACATTCACCATTAATTTGGTTCATGTTGGTCAAGTGTATGTGATTAATAAATGTTTTTGTAAGCAGCCATTATACTTTGTCAAGAATTGTGGGCGGTAGTAGTCGGCTTCCTCATGTTTCCGTTGCAGCCAAGCTTTAATTCAGTGAATTGGTTTTGTTTGTCGTTACAAATTCAAATTATCTACTTCTTGTGTTTTGTCACCACTACAATCAGGAATCCTCTTACAGACGTATGTATAGTCCTCAATAATATTCAACTAAGGTATCTTGGAATTTTACTCGACGTAGTTCACTACAAATTTAGTTTCATCTAGCCGTCTTCAAGCTTTTCCTTACATCCACGGTAATCAATTGCATAATCTTTATTGTATCTCTCTAAATGTGAAGTGCTCCTTTTTGAAGCACAACTGGAGTTTAGCTAACTTAACAGTTGTATCCGTTAATACGGGAACATGTATCACTCAAATTACTATGTACTTTGAATCTAAAAGTGGTAAGTTCTCAGACCGGGGTACCTTAGTATTACTAACTTATATTTCTGAGTGAATCCATCACTCGGAGCAGTTGGTATCCCTTCGCCTTCGTTTGTTAATGTTGTTCTCGAAACGTGTTTATGTTGCGGAACAAGAAAGATAATCGGCTCTTTATTGACTTCTTCGCAGAGTTCCCTCAAGCAATTCATAAGAATAAGAAAATAATTTTGTCAAACAATTTCGGTATCCCTCGCTAACGTTCAAAAATACCTTTACAAAAATGCTGCTACTAATCCAAGTAAGATTACATATTTATTGATGTGAAAATTACCTCTGCGGAAGGTGTATCCGGTTATTACTTCCATCGTTTGGTACTCTGCTGCTCCATTCCAAAGCAAAAGCAATAGGCACAATATGCCGATTTTGAGCATCTTTCATCTATCGATCTACGAAATTTTTAAATTCCTTGGATGACGCGCTCGGATGAGCTTGTGTTTTGGCATGCCAACTGTCTACAAGGGCAAATGATTGCCCTACCCATATATGATGTTTGCCCAAATAGTTTTCTCACGGTTTATATATTGTTCTTCAATTTAAGCGACGTCTGCTTTAATAACACTCACAATTTGGTGAAGGAGATACTGTGCTGCATCACCATGATGAGGATTTAGTTGAAACTTTATGGCTGTGATTTAGAACGTTGTCAGCTTCGGCCAGATTTATCATGCATCTTGGCCCTTCTTTGCATGTGTTATGCCAAAATTTTGAATAGTCTACGTCATTAGAACACTTTCCCGCAATATGTCCTTAGTATAGATGCATTCAAAGCACCTGGTGATGACTATCTCCTCCATTATGCAGGGTACCCATCCAATCCGATTTATGCCTGCGGAAGTAACTTTCCTCTTCAGTTTTCCTATGGGTACGTTCCTGAAACAGCAAATACCCATCTTAACCTTGCGTAATATGTTCGCTAAGAGACATCCTTTATCGCTCTAATAAGTAGCACATCTGAGCGTGTATAGTTTTGAGTCTTATATATTTCATTTTCTTTCGTTTATCAGGCGAATGCAAATTATTTCAAGAATTACTTCATTATTTACCTACTTTCGTCATTCTTAAATGGTAACAACAACTTTTTTCGGAATTCTCTTAGCAGTGCATTTTCCTTGCTTTCTTGGGTTTCTTTGTTTGCTCAGAATTCTGTAGACGATCTAAATTTTAGCAGTTGTCTACCTACTGATCTAAGGCGCACACGGCTTAACAAATCCGTTTCTTTCAGAAAAATAATTGTATTTCCCATAATTCATTCTAATTCGTTCAAGTGTCATTACTTTGTGACTTGGACTCTACTCAAATGCGAATATGTATACGTTCAACGATTTAACCTCATCGGTAATTCTTAAAGGACAATCCTCTCGTCTCTTTTCTTATTCAGTTGAATCATTTCATTCTCTACTAAAAGAAAAGCAAACATAGCTCTCTGACACCCTTGCATTTGCTTATGCGAAGTAATCAGAAGAAAACTGAAATCCTGAGAATATTCCAAAATACTGAAAAGAAAAATGTATGAATTTCAAATACTGTGTTTTAATATAATTGGGGATCGCTAATGAAATTTGTAACACCGCCAGTCCTATATTCCTGACAAGTTTAGTGATCGAAACCGCGTTAGACTTAAAAGACAATGAAATGGAAGAGTATGATGCGATAATAAAGGCATTTGATAAATATTGCAAACCGAGAGCAAATATATTATATGCGAGAGATAAATTTTATCACCGGAAACAAATTAGTGGTGAACCATTTGAAAATTTTTATCGGGATTTGAAAAAATTAGTGACACCTTGTGAATTTGGTTTACAAGAGAAAGCATGTTGCGGGATCGTATAGTTTTTGGAGTATGTGATCAAGAACTAAGAGAATTTTATATTAAGCAGGAAGATCCGTCATTAGAGGAGGTACATAAAAAAGCGATGGTAACTGAAGAAAGCAGAGTGATTACAAAAGAAGTGATGTCACATGTCAATGAAGTGAATAAAAAACCGGAGGTAAGACACCAAATGCTGAAGACGACGAATAAATCGGTAAATGTCAGATATGGAAATGTCAATCGAAGTGTCAACAATCAACATAATTCGAATATACCAAGGGGTAGTAATTTCAGTGCTGTGCAGGAGATTAATTTTTATAGATGTAAGAAGAGACATAGGATACGGGAATGTCCAATTTTAGGAAAAAAGTGTAAGCGTTGTGGGATCATAGGACATTTTATGATAGCATGTAGGAAGCAGGTGAAGGGCTTGAATCAGGTTAGTATGATGGACTCAATTGCGGATACAGATGAAGTATTTTATGTAGCGTCTGTAGAAGCAAATGGGAAGAATTGTTGGATGGAGCCGATCGGGGTTAAGAATAGTGTTCCGAATAGTGATTCGGAAGTAAATGTGTTGTCTGTAAAATTCTGCCAGGAGTTAGATTTAAATGTTAATAATTTGCTGGTAACTAGGGTCAGACTAGAAGCTTATGGAGGTAGAGCGATACAAGTTTTGGGTAAAGTCAGTTTAGAGTGTCAAAATAGCAAGGGAAAGTTCATAGTTGACTTTTACGTGGTAAATGAAAATGCGTGAGCTATTTTAGGGTTAAAATCAGCTAAATTGATGGGTTATGTTGACGTAAGAAACGTGTTTAGTTTGACACAAAAAAATTTTGTGAAAAAATATGAAGACGTATTTGAGGGTGTGGGTAAATTTTCGGAGAAATACAGAATTGTGATTGACCAAAATGCCATACCAGTGTTTAAGCCAGCAAGAAGAATTCCTATTCAGTTACGAGATAGGGTAAATAAAAATTAAAGGAAATGGTAGAAGATAATATAATTCAGAAAGTCGAAGAACCAACCAATTATTGCACGTTTGTAGAAAAAAAGATGTGTCGATTCGCATATGTTTAGACCCAATAGAATTAAATAAGCAGTTAGTTAACGAAAGTTATTCGATTCCAACTCTAGAAGTACTAACGAGTCAGTTAGGAGGTTGTAAATATTTTACGATTTTAGACTTAAAAAATGGATTTTGGCAAGTGGAGCTGGAAGAGGAATCAAGTATGTTATGTACTTTTAGCAAGATGTTTGGTTGCTTTAGGTTCAAGCGTTCACCATTTGGTTTGAAAATGGCACCGATGGTTTTTCAACGGCTAATAAAAAAGTGTTTTGAGAATATAATAGGAGTTAAAGTGTATATGGATGATGTATTGATAGCTGCGGCAACTAAGGAACAGCATGATGATATTAGATAACGTTGATATAAACGTCGTTTGAAAGGCTTGATTGATTGAAGTTGAATACAGGTATGCCGCTTGTACGGGGATTCTTCTTTAAGATAATAATTTCCACGTTCTCGCCTTGATGGTCGTTGGCTGGAGGACTTAATTGTTGAACACAATAAATTATTAAACAAATAAAACTGAATAGACAACACCAATTCAGAATACGTTTTAAATTTTATTTTTTTATCAATTTACTACACCTGAGTGCTCGACTGAATGATTATTACAAACTGTCTCAAAAAATGTAAAATTATTTTTTGTATACTGACCAACATGATACATAATACGAATACAAAAGAGAAGTTAAGTATATATAATATAAGTTGTCAATATGACGATAATATATAAACAAAATTGTATGTGTAGGTACATAAATGGAAGGCTTAAGTAAATTGAAAATATTATAATAACTAAATGTTGTACATCTCGTTCCTGTGTGTTAGATGCCAAATTGATTACAGATGTACTTGATCGAGCCAAAGGTGGCATGGGGTGGTGAAGTTTGTCCATTCTCCCTCCGCTTGAATATTGATTCAAGGCACATAATGGTTGTTCTATGGTCACCCGTACTTTACAAATTTAATTGATATGTTTTTTCCTTAAATGAATAAAAAGAATAATTTAAATAAATTGTTAGATAGACAATTCATTTATTAATTGGCAAGCGACATAATTTAGTTATGTTTCTTTTAAATTCTTCGGTCTTGGTTTTTATTGACGCAACTCGGACCAATGAATCCTGCGCTGGATTCAATTTTGTAACTTTGCCTAATGGCCATTGGCCTGGTTGCACATTGTTATCAATGACTAGCACGATATCGCCTTCACATAAATTTGGCGTTCGTTGTCGCCATTTCGGTCTTTGATTAAGGCAGGTCAAATAATTTTTATGCCAATGATCCCAAAATTGCTGCATCGATGTCTGTATTTGTTTAAAACGGTTTAATAGAGAATCTTTGGCTTCTAATAAATTTGGTTCTGGTATCATTGTGAACGGTTGTCCAATTAGAAAATGGCTTGGTGTGAGAGGATTATATTCGTCGTTTGAGTCGATGCTTAGTGGCCTAGAATTTAATAATGCTTCGATTTGGATAAGTAACGTCAGTAGTTCTTCATAAGTTAGCAATTTATCTCCTATTGCCCGTTTCAAATAATATTTAACCCCTTTAACGTTCGATTCCCAAATCCCACTGAAATGCGGCGATAGCGGTGGAATAAAATGCCATTTGATACCATTGTGCTGTAAGCATTGTTGTATGTACGTGGAATTATTTGCTGTAAAAAGCTCCTTTAGAAATTTGTTGCACCCAACAAAATTTGTAGCATTGCCTGAGTACAGGTCTGAAGGAATTCCACGCCTTCCAACGAATCTCCTAAACACAGCGGTGAATTCTTGAGCTGACAAATCGGTCGCGACGTCCAGATGTATGGCCTTTGTAGATAAGCAAATAAATAATGTAATATATCCTTTTGATGTTTGACGACACCTGCTTTTCCAAAGTTTCACGGTAATTGGACCAGCAAAATCCACACCACAATGGAGAAACGGTCTGAAAGCTTGTACCCGTGGAGTCGGCAAATCGCCCATAAACTGAGATGTCCTATGCTTCTTGTACCGAAAACAGGTTAAACATTTATGTATGTATGCTGGACTTTACTGCTCTTTTACAATTCATAACCCAATATTTCTGTCTCAGAATGGATACAAGTAGTGTCGTATTTGCATGTAGATATTTGAGATGGTAGTAATTTATTAATAATTCTGTGTAATGTGACGAATACGGTAGTATGATAGGGTGTTTAGTTTCCATCGGAAGGATGGAATGTCGTAATCGTCCTCCCACTCGTAGTATATTCTCATCAAGAAATGGATCGAGAGCCGATAATTGAGATTTAGATGACATCTGCTTATTAGATTTTAGACATTTAATTTCTTCTGCAAAATATTTATGTTGTATGTACTTATTTAACATGTTTTCGGAATCTCGTAGTTCCTGGACCGTTAAAAGTTTTGATTTGACAGGTTCCGTGTTATTTCGTAATCCTTTGACGAATCTTATACAATATACCAAGACGTTTGGTTCATAAAAATTTTGTTCCGAATCTAGAGATAATGTTGTGGTGAATACTTTTATATTGCGTTTCTCCCTTTGAGCATCCTTAACGTTGCTTGAAGTAAGTTTACTACATTGCCATTCATTTTCATGTTTTTGAAGCCAATTTGGGCCATTCTACCAGAACGTTAGCTTCACAATATCGTTGGGTAAAATTCCTCTGGTACCGAGATCTGCTGGATTTTCAGATGGTTTAATGTGATTCCAATAATATCGAGGCCAAAACTCAATGATTTCTGAGACCCGGTTGCTAACGAAAGTTTTGCAACTTCTAGGTAATGCTTCCAACCATGCTAAAACTATTGTTGAGTCGGTAAAAGCTCTCATTTGAACCTGTGGAATATTCAAAGCAATTTTTACAGATTTCATTAATCTAGTTAATAATACTGCAGCATTCAATTCTAAGCGAGGCAGCGAAATTGTTTTTATTGGTGCAACGCGTGTTTTAGAAGTTAGTAGATTCACCTTTACGTCACCATTGATACTAACCCAACGAACGTATATAACGGCACAGTAGGCTAGTTCAGAAGCATCTGAAAATCCGATAAGTTCAATAGATCCCTCATTCGAGCAAATATGACGGGGTATTTGTATTTTTTCCAAATTACAGTATTGCTTACGAATTTTTTGCCACTTTGATTCAATTTCTGCTGGCAGTGTATCATCCCACGATAAGCCTTTAACCCAAAGTTGTTGAAATAGAATTTTTACATATATCGTTACTGGAGCCAGCCAGCCTAGTGGGTCAAAAATCCTACTAGCTTCTGAGAGCATTTTTCGTTTTGTGAGCACTTCTATATGCTCGACATGAATTTTAAATGAAAATGTATCTTGTTGGGGGTTCCATTGAATACCAAGGAGTTTTATAAATGTTTCACCATCATCAATGTCAAGAGGTATGGTTTCTTTTGCTTCAGATGGTAAATCCTGGAGGAACGATGGAGAATTAGAGGACCATTTGCGTAAATGCATCCCGCCACTGTTTAAAATACTGATTATTTGATCCCTAATTTGCTGTGCCTTCGTTAGTGTGGCTGCTCCGCTCATTAAATCGTCCATGTAGAAGTCATTTTGTATTACATCTGCTGCAGCTGGAAGGCCCTCTTCATTTTCTACAGCCAACTGATGAAGCGATCTCGTTGCTAAAAATGAAGCGGACCTCATACCGTAAGTTACAGTCAAGAGGCGGTAATGTGTAACAGGCTTTGATGGACTGGTTCGCCAGACTATGCGTTGGTAATCCCAATGTTTCTCGTTGACCCGAACTTGACGAAACATTTTCTCAATGTCCGCTGTGAACACTATAGCGTGCTTTCGAAACCTCATGAGTATGTTCATTAGGCTGTCTTGTATCATCGGTCCTACGTGCATAGTATCATTGAGTGATGCTCCGGAAGACGATTTGCAAGACGCATCAAATACAACGCGAAGTTTTGTTGTCGTACTACTCTCCTTACGAACCGCATGATGAGGTAAATAAAATATATTTTCATCAGAGTTAATTTCTACTTCGCTTGGAGGAATTGGTGCCATATGTCCTAAATTCTCGTACTCTGACATGAATTGAATATAATATTTCCTTTTCAATTTTTCGTCACGCATAAATCTTCGCTCCATTGCGTACAATCGTGATACGGCTGCTTGAAGCGAGCTTCCTATACGGGGAGCTGGTAATTTAAATGGGATTTCTACAACAATTCGACCGAACTCATCTCGACAGGTTGAATTTATGTAATTTTGTTCACATATATTTTCTTCTGGAGAGTAAATGCGTGATTCATTCAACTCTTCAGATAACCAAAATTTTTGTAGGATTGTATCTACACTTAAGTCAAGATTAGTTAGGAGTGTAACAACGTTTGATGGATCATTTGATTTCTTGGTATTTGCTTCGTAATATGTACCAGCTAAAATCCAACCGAATATTGATTTGTGAGCAACAGGAAAGCCTTCATCCATGATTGTACTGTTTTCAAGGTTGTTGAAAAAATAGTCCGATTCGATAATTATGTCTATCTGATTAGTTTTATTAAATGTGGGGTCAGCAAGTTCAAGTGTGTTACGACTGTGTTGGTCGCGACCACCAAATTTTGTTTTTTATTCACCTCAAATGTGTGCTGAACGCACTCTCGACGTTTTGTTCTGTGTCCCATCGGTTGGTGGCGCAGAGGTGAGAAAGAATAAGGGAGAGAGAGAACAGTGCGCATCGATTGTGTACAAAGTAAAACGTTTTGGAAGAAATGTTTTTCTTATATGTCTCTCTCTTTTATATCAACGAAAATTTGATATAAAGGAGAGACAGAGAAGAGAGATTAATTTCTTCTAGAACGTTTTACGAGTTGTGCGGCGCGAGAATTTTTTCTCTTGTGTTGGGATTGAGTTGGTGATTTTTGATAAGTCAAGTGTTAATTTGGTTAGAAATTTTTTAGATATATAAAAGAAAATTCGAGTTTTGAAACGCGATGTGACGACATTATTATTGTACACGCGCAGTTTTGTATATTAGTTAAAAGATAAAAAAACCCAAAATATATCCATTATAAAAATAGAAAAGAAATATAAAAACATTTAAAATAGTGATTTAGTTTTGTTTGAATTCCGAAAAGGGAAAATTAGTAAACCGTGTGTGTAAAGCGCCGTTTTTTTTTCTCGCGCTGTTGCCTATGAGAAAGGGCGGATTTATTATAACGCTGCATTACAAAAATTTATTTTGTGAATAGTTTTTTTTTTGTTTGAAAAATATTGGTTTTGAAGTGGAAGAATAAAACGACACTGCGTTGTGCTACGTAGTAGGAAAATTCGAACCCTACTTTATTATTGGCGGGCAGTAGCTGTAGAAGTGCATTTTAGGACGCTTGCAACCATACGGAATAGGGTAGCAGTAAAAAATTATTAACGGGTACAGCAAAATCAACGTGTGCTGCGAGTAATTAACGGGCGGTGCATTTTTATTTGTACCATAATTTCAAAGAGTGATAGTGATAGGCTACGAGTGTGAGATTTGTATAGGTGTACCGTAGATATTACGGATGCCATAGGCACTTTACCGGTGGACAATTTTATCCGGGGGGTCACAATTATCGACGAGGAAAGACACCGTAAAGGCGTAGCACCTGTGCTGGGCGGCACAGCGGCGGCGATAACCAGGCGAGACACCATAAAGGAGAAGCACCTGTGCCGGGCGGTACAGCGGCGGCGATAATAAGGCGACGAAGAGCGTCGAACCGGTACATACGTGTGGTCAGTTGAGGCCACTCAAAATTATTTTTGATTTTCTGTAAGGCGAGGCAACACCCAACCTTTTTGGCGGCCAGTTGAGGCTAGCCGCAACGTAACGGGTTGCCAACCGGCAACTCGTTTTAGTGGTATCGGGGAAAGGCCCCGCAACGAACGCGTAGCCAACCGGCTATTCGTTATATTTTTCTTGGTATCGGGGAAAGGCCCCGCAACGAAACGCGTAGCCAACCGGCTATTCGTTATCTTTTATTTGGTATCGGGGAAAGGCCCCGCAACGCCCAATTTATTTTTGGAGGCCAGCCAAGGCTAGAATATTTAACGGCACCAAAGCCGCAACGGTCCGGGTGGGAAGGTCACCTGTGGCATGACGGCAACAAGGCCGCAACCCAATTTTTATCGGGGAGAGACCCCGCAACAATAACGGCGCAAGGCCGTAACATTTTTTTTAATAATAATTAAGGTACAATTTTTTATTTTTATTTTAATTTTTTTTATTTTATTTTTATATACATTTTTTTTATATATTACATATATATAATTTTCAAAATTTTGTGATCGAGCGCCGCACAGCGGGTGCACGCTCGATCCGTATTGCATCTCTCTCTCTCTCTCTCTCGTTCCCTCCTTTTTTTTTTTTGGGAAGTTGTTTCCTTTTGTTTGGTTTATTTTTTTTATATACAATATATAAAATGAATTACTAAATTTTCGGTTGTGTATGATGGGAGCGGAGACTCCCTCTGTGTCGGTTTAGTGTTTGCGGTCCCTTGGTGCCCGCATCCAATTTCGTAACCGGGGCTTTGCCCTGTTTGAATTCGAATGGATGCGCGCACCAAGGCGCCTCTACCGTTATTATTATTATTTTTATTTCTTTTGATTATCTGCTGTTCGTTCCTCAGGTTCCGGCCGACGAATTTCGGCGGAACTCGGTTTTATTATTATTTGCGTTCCCCTAACTATCTGTATCATCACGGTGTAAGCCAGGAGCGTCATGCAAGCCTGAAACCCCACGACCTTAGCACTTCTCCCTGAGAACGTAGCCGGCAAAAATCACCGTGGAGGCCTCTGCATGCGTTTAGTGAAAATCTGCAGGTTGGCAGTAGCCAGCCTGTAACAAGTGATTGTATGTTCTTGCATTTCCATAGCTCGAAAGATTGCGATGGTAACATTGAAGTCAATTTTGGGAGGACAAGAGCATTAATAGTGATTGATTTATTATTATAGCGTGATGATAAATTTAAGTTGACCAGGCCGTTTGTAGTTCCAGCTTTGACTGATGCTAGGCCCGTAACAAGAATTCGTGCATTCGATCTTTTTATTCCAAGGAGATTTACACACTCCTCGGTAATAAAGGAAGCTTGCGAGCCTGAATCAAGCAGCGCCCGGCTAGTAATTTGCCGCCCAAATTGATCCTTGACAAATATGAGAGCTGTAGGTAATATGCATTGCCTTGTGGTAGATAATGAGCTTTGGTTCGATGTAACAGAAGATTTAGCATTCTGTGTTGATAAAATAACCTTATCAACGTTCGGGTTTAATTTTAATTTGGCCTGCTGTGGTCTAACGTTTAAATGTTGATTGAAGCCAGTTTGTTGATTGAAGTATGAATGTTGATTGCTTGATGAAGGTTGATTGAAGGTTTCGACTTGGGTGGTACTGCTTTGAGAAGGTTGATTGTTGATATCACTGAATGAATCAGTTACCGCATGTATTTGGGTATTCGGTGATTGCGTATGTGATATGTTATGTAATTCCCTCGAATTCGAATTTGCATAACATTGAGAATGTTTACAAGAGGATGAATCGTTATAATTCGTTTGTGGATGACATACAATAGACTCATCTGGTATTATGTGATACGATCCAGCTTTCGAAAGCCTTTGAGCTGGTGATTGAATGTTACGTTCAAAGTGCAATAGTGTATGATGCTTCTTTGAACACAATCGACAGACGTATTTTGATAAACAATTACCTGTTAAATGACCAATATTCAAACAATTATGACATAATTTATTTTGATTGACGAATTCAACCCGAGCCGATAAAGGTAATTGCTTAAAATCTTGGCATCTGTATAAATAATGGAGTTGCGAACACTTAAGACATCGGGGAAAAGTGGAACTATTGAAATTAATTTGAAAATTGCTGACCTTATGTGATTTTGTTAATTGTTTTGATGTTAATTGTGCGCCTTCTAACTCTTCGGCTCTGTTATTTAAAAATTCAAAAAACTTTTTTAGAGAAGGTAATTCGGAACCAACAACCTCTCTTGACCAAAGAAGTCTGGTATCGGCATCCAATTTGTTCAGCAATAAGTAGATGATCCACACATCTCTAGCTTGTGTCTGTTCGCCGAGAGCGCGTAATCCCCTTATTGTATCATCGGCTGATTCAAAAATTCTTCTTACTTCTGGTGCAGATGTTTTCGATGTTGGTGGTTGGTTTTTGAACGATTCAATATAAGAAAAGGCGACTTTATCAGGTTTATTGATGCGAGAGTATAATTTTTCCCATGCTTCATCGTAGGATTCGTTTGAAAGTGTTAGACCATCAATTAAGTCTAGGGCCTTTCCCTTTAGGCTTTGAACAAGATATTGATATTTTTGAATTTTACTTAATTTTGGGTTTTTGTGGATCGTTGTAATATAAAAATTATGTAATATAAAAAGGCCGGCCACTCTCTGTAATTATTACCATCAAACACCGTTAAAGACAGTTTCGGTAGTTTAACATCTACCGTTGATTTATTCTCACCACGTGTATTGGCGTCCGCAAAAAACGAACACTTTTCTATGAAACTACGCTGTTGTTCAACCAACTCCTTTAAAATTGGGTTAGTTTTTTCTCCCTTGGGACTTATGGTTTTGAATTTTAATTGTAACTTCATCAATAAATGTTTAGTGGTTTTATAATTATCTTCTATTTGAGTTTCTAGCGTAACACATTCCGGATCGTCGGGAAGATTTTGATATGATTTACGAAAATCAGACCATATTTCAGATAATATTTCACTGTTTATAGCTAGCTCTGTAAAATCTTTATCACCTGCTGACAATGCAAAAGCTTGGAGTTTACAAATGCGTTCGTTTAATTTAGTTACCGGTCTCACATATTTAGACATTTTAGATATAATTTTCTGACACGTTTAAATTCGGAAACAGTTATATTAATCACTCGTTAAGCTTCTAGAAATTGGTTTTATACACGACTTTGACCTTTACCCGTAACCGCAGTTTAAGAAAAGGTTGATAGTCTTTACAAACTTATTTCAACAAAAGTAACACTAAAACACTAGCAATGTTTATCAATAATTAACGGTTTAACAGTTTACAACATATGAGCACTGTACTTAAAGTTTATTACACGAATTATACGATTAAAGCATGAATACAACAATTCAAATAGGTAAGACGGAACCCAATTATTACAATTGGAAAAGAGAATAAAACTTTTCCGTATACACTTTAATAAAAAACAAAATTACTTAACTTATGTTTTGTTGTTGATTGCTGGTATCAATCCGTTAAAACAACTGTATCCGGCTCGAAGGACCATAGATAACGTTGATATAAACGTCGTTTGAAAGGCTTGATTGATTGAAGTTGAATACAGGTATGCCGCTTGTACGGGGATTCTTCTTTAAGATAATAATTTCCACGTTCTCGCCTTGTTGGTCGTTGGCTGGAGGACTTAATTGTTGAACACAATAAATTAAGGAAATAACCGTTCCACAGGACAAGAAGTTGTTACAAGCAATTTTGGGAATGGTAAATTATTTAAGAGCTTACATTCCAAATCTGTCTGAGTTAACGTCACCGTTGAGTGCATTGTTAAAAAAGGACGTTGAGTTCACGTGGTTAGATTTACATACGTATATTTTGAATAAAATAAAGATGGTGATTTCAGGTCAACCTGTATTGGGGCATTTTGACGCTAGTAAACCAGTGAAAATTCACTCAGATGCCTCACAATCTATCAGGGTCGTGTTTGTTGCAGGCTAATCAACCAATTGCGTATGCGTCTAGGGCATTAACAGATACGGAAAAGAGATATGCTCAGATTGAGAAAGAGCTTTTAGCTATGGTTTATGCATATCGAAAGTTCCATCACTATATTTATGGTAGAAGTGTAGTTGTTGAGACTGATCATCAGCCATTGGTTTCGATTTTTAAAAAGGATATTAACAACATATTTTGTGTAAGAATTCAAATTATGCGAATGAAATTGTTGAGGTATAGCATTCAGTTAGTGTATGTGTCTGGTAAATATATGTTCGTCGCAGGTTTATTATCGAAAATTTTTAATAAGGATCAGGTTGAGTTTGAAGAGGAGACATTTGCGACTGAAGTGGTTCATTCCATTAATATATCAACGGGTAAATTAGGTATTTTTGTTGAGGAAACAGGAAAGGATGACGTTTTGGCGGAACTAATTAATAAATGTGTTAATGGCTGGCCTAAATCAAAAACAAAAGTTGAGGAAAAATTAAGAAGATATTGGAAGTTGCGAAATTTATGTCGAAAATGGAGTGTTGTTCTTTAATGATAGGATAATAGTGCCAAGTGTTTTGAGGAATGAATTGTTGACCTTGTTACATGAAGGACATTTTGATATAATGAAAACGATTGCTAGAGCAAGAACTGTACTTTATTGGGTAGGCATGAATTCGGATATCGCACAGTTTGGAAATAAGTATTATTTAGTATTGATTGATTATTTTTCTAAATGGTTAGAGATTAGACAGTTGATTAGTACGTCTGCGGGAGATACAATTAGGGTGTTGGAGTCGATTTTTAGTGTTCATGGAATACCTAAGGTTTTTATTTCGGATAATATGCCGTTCGCTTCGTGGGAATTTAGAAAGTTTTGTGATGATAATAATGTGCAAGCTAAAACTTCAAGCCCACGATACCCAAAATCAAATGGCATGGCGGAAAAGGCGTACACATTGCTAAGGAAATGTTAAAAAAATGTAGCAAAAGTGGTATACCGTTGTGGAGAGTTTTGTTAGAGTATCGGGATACGCCATTAGCTGGGTTAAGATTGTCACCAGCACAGATTTTAATGAATTGACGTTTGAGAACGAGAATTCCCATTAAAAACTCATTGTTAGATTCACAAAATGCGGTAGAGTTGTTAAGGCCGGTTTGGTTCGAAGGCAAAATAAAGTATCGGCATACTATGATAGGAATGCACATTCAAGGGTTGCATTTGAGCAGGGTGATGACGTTGTATATCAGGAGGGTGGTAAGGATAGAAATTGGAAACCTGGTAGAATTTTAGGGAAGGCGGATACTCCGAGATCTTATTTATTGATGAATGAAATCGGGAATAGAATTAGACGTAATTCTTTTCATTTGAGAAGATCGTTCAATAGATGTGCTGTGACACGTGAGGTTGAACAAGAAGCCGGGTCCAACAATTTTTCAGAAGAGAGTCGTACTGGTGTTAGGCCTGAGATGCATGTAAATCCCGAAATAAAAATAACTAGGTTAGGTAGGGAAATTAAGATTCCGCAAAGATTCAATGATTATTGTATGGAATAAAAAAAAAAAAAAAGAAGAAGGGTAAAATGTATTTTAGATGTATAAGTATAGGTTTAAGTAAAAGGAAATGTGTTCATTAATTTAAAGGGGAGATGTTATATGTGGAATTAGTTTACATGGAACATAGATTCCACATAACATAGGAGGTGGTTTGTGCATCCCTGGATGTCAGCAGTAGACGAAAGCAGATGGAGTGACATCCGATCACGAACCAGATTGAAAGTTATAAATTAGAATAAGATTATATCTGTGTACGATTATTATATCAAGAATAAATAATAAGTATAAATAAATAAATAATAAAAACGAATAGAACACTCGAATAAGAATATCTGACAGCAACATATACATAAGAACAAACAGTGTGCTACGCAAACGTCAAGCGTACCAATCAATATTGTCAAGTATGGCTTAAGTCGATATTCTTACATTTTCTGACGATCCAATGGAATCCCAAAGCTGCTGGAAACGTAACTCACAAAAATTTGAACTGCTGATGCGACATTTGGTTGGTGACGCTGCGGCGCTTCTGCGACATCTCCCAGTGACTGATGTGAAATATGCAGAAAGCATGAAGCGTCTAAATCATAGATATGATCGCAGACAACCTCTATAATTACGGCATATGAAGTACTGCGGAGCCCAAATGCATTTTGTGACAACGTATATGCTCGAGATGATGAAGCAAAAGCATTGTGAGTGCAAGAACCAGTTAGCAAAGATAATCTTAAAATTGGCGTTTTAATGAAGTTTCTGGATGGACAAGCCAAAGCAGTTCAAATGCAAAATAAATCCACATTTCCTGCTTCCACTAAAAAAGGCTACATATTCAACCTTCAAATCTGCCACTGTGTAGGAAAGAAGCTCACCGTTTGTTCGATTTTTCAAAACACAATGCCATTGAAGTTAGAGAATGCCAGGAAATCACACAATCGATACTTTAACCAATTTAATACCAACGTCAGTTTCCAACTCAAAGTGTATCAAGCACTAAGGAAAACTAAAATTCGCTTTGTCAAAAACCTGTCAGAAAACGTCACTCAACAACATGCTCATGACAAGCTCAATCGTTCAATTCACATTGTGGGCCATACTTGTGCGTTTTCGTCTGCATAAATTTGACTACTCAGCAGACATCGAGAAGACGTACCATCAGGTGTCTGTACAAGAACTTGACCAGCCGTACCATTAAATCCTTTAGCCCAACGATGATAACAATTTGTACATGTATCAACTCACTCCAGTTACCTGCGGCATATTATCAGTTCCATTTGTTTGTATAAACACATTAGATGAGTTACGCTGTTTTTTCGCTCCGCTCCATATAAGTCAACGAGAGCAATTTTTTCCAGTACAGACAATCTTTGGTTTACCGGAACACATTGAACAAAAATCAGCTAAGATATCAAGTAACATCGAAATGCATGGCAAAAAGAAGACCGAAATAGATGGCAGAAATAATGAGACCTTGAACTACCAGTTTGGCTCATCGGTTTGAATCTTCATCATATTGTCAAGTCAAATCCAATACAGTGATGTTGAGTGTGGACGGAGCCAATCAGTCTGAAGCAGTGTTGTGTAGAGAGCTGCAGCGTATTGATTGCACAAGAATACAAAAAATTGTTGTTACAGTTGTTACAAGCCGGTTTTCAATTAAAGCAGTCTCTTTCAATATTTACCATTCTTAGTTGATCATATGTTCATGACAGTGGGTGGTTCAATCTAAAATAGCTTGGCACCGTGTGCTATTGAACACCCAATCATATTGTTGTCAAAATGTGCTACTCGTTTCTATTTCGGGCTTGTTGATGTTATTACTTCCACAGAGTGCGCTCCATGGCGGTTATAATCGAAGATGCTATTTCCAATTGACCTTGTTTCCAATTCTTCACACACCTTTTCAGTATATAGGATTCTGTTCCAAGAATAACTAAACTTGTTATTCGTTTCTAAGTTTTTCTACTATATTAAAAAGGAGAATGTTTGATAGCAATATTGTTACATTTCGCTAATTATTTATTTTTGTAAAATTGTAAGTTTTTCAATTCTCTATCGGCAACCTTTTTAAATTATATTTGACGGTTGCGGCGGCGAAGTCCTAGGTTTATACCTATTCACTTTGCTTGTTAGGTAACTCTAAATGAATAAAGCGGTGTAAGAAAAACGATTCAAGAGAAATTTTGCTTATGTTCATTGACACTATGTGAGAGAGTGCCGCGTAAACAACACCACAACAGCTTCAGTTCTCCAGGATAGGGGTGGCGGAAGCAGGCGTTTATTTTCTAGTATAGACTCACATTCGTAATAATCGGGTTGAATGGCAGGAAAACTGCCTACCCTCTATGGTATTCAAAACAACATTAATTCCTCAAAAAATGTACACGGGAACATGGAACGTGCTTAGCCTTTTCGAACCAAGCGAAAAATTACACTTTTGACTTACTTAAATTACACGAGCATAAATAGACTGAGAGTTAGATTCATAATACAACCATACTTTAAAATAGAGCGGGAAGATGGACTTCTGCCAAACCAATATATGGTTAAGAAAGACCGATTTTCATCCCTGGTGGCCTTATTATAGAACTTCCTTCAAAAAGAATTTAGGGACCCCATTTCAATGGAGCATACCCAATCACTTCATAACCGGTTTAGAAATAGACGTTTTTCATTCCAGGGGGCCTTATTCCAGAAATTCTTCCAAAAATCAGTTTAAAATCCCATTTCAAATCAACATACCCAATCCTACCATAATTGGTTTAGGAATGACCGACTTCTGTCCCACAATAAACTGTTCTACGATAAATTGTGTTACGATAGACTGCTCTACGATAAATTGCTGTACGATAAATTGTTCTACGATAAACTATTCTAGGTAAATTAATTCCACGATAAATTGCTTCCACGATACATTGTTTACGATAAACTGACAGTTTTTCTAAATGAAAGTTCTTGCAAATTTCAACAAAAATTTTTAACTGTGTATCACAAATGGCCATACCCGGGTATGCGATATTTGAATTTCTGGATTAATTGCAACAATTAAAGTATCAAATCTCAATTAGAGTATCATTTAGATTTTAGAGTATCAGCTAAATTTTTTATTTAAATGTGTGTCCGTAATCACAAAAACATCATAGGTCAGTCCGGCGGTCTCCCATACGTCTCCAAAGCTAACAGAACCCATACAGCAGAACATTACAAGATAGTATGGATAGTTATAATTTAATAATAGGCTAATTAAATGCTCTATTAAACTTTTTTTTATTCTGCTCGTTCCAGAAAAAACATTAGGATTTATTTCTTCAAAGTTAGCAGAACCCAAATCGAAAATCGGACAAAAACTGAAATTAGAACGCCTATCAAGGTCATTTGATATACAAGCAATTTTAGGCTCATTATTCTCTAATCAAATGGTCCATTAAAAAATGTTGGGCTCTACTCGCTCTTTACCAAACATCAGGTCATTTAATTTAAAGCAAGCAAAATCCAAATCAAAATATCGGACCAAAACCGGCTCCGCTATAGTTATGAACTAAATGACCTAAAGTTTGATCAAGAATGAGTGGAGTCCAAAATATTTTAAAGGAGCATAAATTAGACCATAATAAGCCTAAAATTATTGATGTGTTATGGGATCTTGGTTTGAGTTCTAATTCCGATTTTGGTCCGATTTTTGATTTAGGTTCTGCTAGCTTTAAAGTGATAAAGCCTAATGCTTTTTCTGGAACGAGCAGAACAAGAAAAAAATTAATTAGGCATTTAATTAGTCTAAAATTAACTTTTAATTTTCCAACGATGGAGTCCAATAGAGCCGCATTTAATTAGTCTATTATTAGCCTATAATTATCCATACTATATTGTAAGGTTCTGCTGTATGGTTTGTGTTAGCTTTAGGACGTGGTCTCCCTAAATTTGGGTAATAAAGGAACATGCATCTCAGTTTTGGGTACAGTGTCCGATTTGCTTAAGTTGGTGTTTCGCTTAACATCAAATTCTTGAACAAATATTGAGTTAGACCAAGAAGCTTATCCCGGTAAACCAAAAGCCATTTATTCGCCGAGATATTCGAAAATTTAAAATATCAATTGTCGACGAACCAATTCGGAAAATGATACAGGCACGCCATATATAAGGATATATTAAAAGCAGGCCAGCTTCATTCGTATAACAGACTTTCACCAGTGCAAGAAGTCACTTTGATGTCAATCAACTGCTTAACCAAACTAAAACGTTAAGTGTATTATATTTGTGACTCCAAAGTCTGACTTTAGACAAAGTTAATAATATACTAACACCTAACGTCAAAAATAATTAAATATCCGGCCTTTATACAATGTTTACGACTTTTCTAGTCATAGAAAACAAAGAGTCCATTTACACACAATTTATCTACCTCAAAAAGTAGAAAAATGCACTCCCCCATTTTTAACCCCAGGGTACTTGTGTACACAAAGATACACAAACCCTTACAAAAATGAGAACTTCCTTAGGTCCCTTCTTGGCAGCTTGGTTTCATACTGATAAAAAGTTAGTCTACTCATCACGTTGCAATTGCAAAGACCAAACTACAAAAATTTAACTCTTGCTAAGTACTTATAGTACAAAGCAAGAACTTATCGATTTGGCGAATTATATCACAAAATCAGTAATTTCTAGAAATTCTCACTATGTATGTCTATTTTAGTATTGATGCTTTTTCCACCCTGAAGTCAACGTTCAGCATTTTTTTACAGTTTCCTGAATTTTACTTCAATGTTCAATCGAACTACTAATCACCAACCCAATTTTATGAAACTAACCTCGGAATTCGTTGAATATGACTATGTCAGTGTCTCGTAATTTATTTCGATTTTTGTCATATGACTGTCTCCAAAACCAATGTTTAGATTAGATTGTTATTTTATTTTTATCTGCCTTCAATATTCATCCTTAGTATTGAATATAAAAGTCAAATTTTTGTAGATCACTTTTGAGTTCATCGGATAATATGTCGATTACGTCAGTATTCAGTAATCCAATACCAAGTCAAAGTTCTGTAACTAGCGTCTTCGAATGTCAAATGATAGAATTACAAGCTGCAACATCCTAAAAAAGTTTTTTAATCTTATTGTAAGGATGTATATAAAGTTAGCCCAGGATTCATCCCGTAAAACGACGATGGCAACACTAAACTATCACGACAGTTTTCCATCCCAGGATATTACTATCAGCCCAGAAATTTTACCATCCCAGAATATTTCATCCCAGGAAAAATTTTAATGAGAGAAAACTATCATCCCAGAAAATAGAGTTAGGCGAGCTATAACTACAGCGAAAGTTCACTATCCGATCACTATCAGCCCGAAAATTACACCCATTGTGTAAAACTATAGCAACCATATAATAACTAAAGTACTAACATTATATTAATGGGACGACAGAAATCATAGAATTCAATAAACAAATTATTAAATATAACGAACTAATTCTACATATCTGCTTGAACATCCCACTCTATAAAAGTGTCGGATTAAGACGAATGCTTTTTAGATGTCCAACATTAACATATTCATACAGGATAAGTTTCATAAAACTAAAACCAAACTAACTGCTAAATCGATCCCACCGCCCATTCTATAAAAGTGGAAGATAAGAACGATCTGTAGATGCGGCACACTAACATCTTCATACAGGAAAAGTTTCATGGAACTTCTATGCGTCCAAGCTGCGCAATTAAATTTTAAATGCTAGAAATCATTAAATTTCTCAATATTTTAATACTCATTCGCTTCTACAACAAGTAACATTTTGACGAGTTTGCAGAAGCTCCTAGTAAATGACTCATTTCCAATCCCACCAGACACAGAGTAATATTTTTTCCTCATGAATTTTCATTTTTGGAACTGATGTTGATGGGTGGCCTGGATCAATCCATTGTTATCTGCGTTTAGGATTACCGTATAAAATCCACTAGTCTTCACTCGTAATGATTGTTTCTTTTGTCATTTGATGAGTAAGATAGTTTCCTGCCTTCTGTATTTTCCTACCATTGCATGCAATCGAAGTGATATTGCTTAGTGAGTAACTACTAGCTGCTTAGTGATCTGCAAGCTCTTTTTGAGTTTGATACGGGTTTTTATCCAGTAAAACTTTAAGTTATTCGTCTTCAAATTGTTTAACTGCACCTAGACGTGGATCGTCCTCAAGACCAAAATTGCCATCACAAAGTTTTACAAACTAATTTTTTACTGTTGAATGACTCACAGAATGTTCACCCAATGACGAGTTAATCAATTCCATAGCAAGCTTATCGATATTCATCTCCTAAAATTGCTGCACACGGAATGACGACTTATAAATGAGTGAAACTTTTGTCATAAAAGAAGATATGAGTAAGCTACATATATCCAAAATGGCGAATAATTTCAAAAGTACTTAAGTATATTTTAATACCACCAACTTGTAACGGGGTTGATTATAATTTCCGTAGTTTTAGGTTCTAGCTTATAATCTTCTTTAGATGGAATTATAGTTGTTTTGTTCATTTCCAATGCTGACAAATATTATGGCCGTGGTAAGTTTTGATTAAGTTTATTTAAGTTCTTTTTCTTTAGCTTAGTATTTGTGAATACATTTTTTTTTAGTACATAGCTATACATTTATTATTGAAATTTTGGGTTGCAAGATCCTGGATTGCATTTATTTTGTTTCTATATACACTTTATTTCTTTCGGTTATATTCAAATTATTTTATTTATATATCTATTATTATATCGCATACTAATGCGGAAATGTTATTTACTTTCGATAATTTCTTTTTGCATTCTCGATCGCATTGAGTCAATTGCAGTACATAAATAATTATCATTTCCCCATTCCTATTACATAAGCAGCTAATCGAAAAGCGACTGTATATAGAAAATGTTATTGATGAAGTAGGGATGAAATGATTGTGATCGAGATAAAAATGTGTGTGTAAATAAGCGATGGAGACAATTTTGGATTTATTTTTCGGTCTCTTATTCTTGGACCGTGGCAGAGGACACATCATCAACTAGATCAGCCAGCTTGGATTTTATTTAATTTTGGAGTTCCGGATTGCCAAACAAAACTTAGCTAAGTATAAAATTTGCAAATTTTTATAATATATTTGTATGACATATAATTTTGGTGTTACAAAACTTTTGTGTGTGCTTTTGTTTTGATAATAAAACAAAACGGAACTTAGTGCTATTGTTTGTTCGATCATTGTTATTTTGGTATATCTTATTTCGTGTGATTTGTAAAGCAATCGATCGAACGTTTTATAAATAATTGGTTGTGACCATAAACTTTTGTTGGACTGTATCTCAAGTGTCATATACATTTTTGTGAATAAACATCCCTAAGAATAAGCTGCACATATCGTCTGCTGAATTGCCTTGAGTGTGAAAAATCGTGTAAGGATCTGGAGTTTTGTTCGTACGTGAGAAAACCAGCTAATGTCATTCAACCACGTGGAAAGAAAACTAAATTCCATATTTTATATGCAAGGAAATTTCGGGTAAGCTGTTCCTTTCATGTTTTAGTTATTTTATTTTTTATTTTTTTGTTTGATAATTATTATTGTGATCTAATTTGTTCAGTGAGTCTTACAGAATCTGGAAGAAAGTAAATTTCATATTTTTTTTTGTATATATATTTTTTTCACTTTTCTTTGTATCTAAGTGAAAGAGCAACTTGGAACGTAACTGGTTATTATAACATCTTTGGATACTGCTATTGACCACCCACGCCTACGCAATATGAGATAGCCGACATTATAAACGCATGACGGGATCTTCTTATAAGAAGATGGCGCCCAACAATTTTTAATATTATATTTTCCCGAAATTAGCAGATTCTAAGTCGAAGAAAAAGTGGAAATAATTTGTAGATTTTTAATTTATCGTTAAATCATATTTAATTCAGTGTTGAAATTTGTTCTCACATATTTTCTTTCTTTTCTTTTATTTCTTAGATGCCGAATATTCGTGAGGATTGGAAACATACTACTGTCCATTGCATATTTTTTTTTTGTGTTTCTAACAGATTGTTTGTTAGATTATAGAAACAATCATCATACATTTATTTATGTTCATTTTGTTATAAATAAAAACTTTATGATTTTAAGTATTATAATGATTCAAAATTTAGTTGTTGTTTATTTATTTAGTTATTTTTTTTGTTGTTGTTAAATTTAATATCCCGGAAGATCGCGTTACAAACTTTAGAGCCGAGCGTCTAATTGCACACGTACGATTGGGATGTGAAAATGACCTAGAATAGATAGATAACGATTTTTGCAGCTTGGACGCATAGAAGTTTTATAAAACTTATTCTGTATGAAGAACATAGTGTGCCGCATTTAAAAAACACTCGTCCTAATCCGACACTTTTATAGAACGGGCTGTGGAAGCGATTGAGTATTAAAATATTGAGTAATTGATTTTCGGAACTTTATATCCCTTTCGCTACCCGGTTACACAATTTTGTGGGTACGAAAAAAGTACGTATGTACGTATGTATGTCAAAAATTTATTTTTGTATGTTTTGAACCAACTTACACATTTGTGCATTTCTTTCATACTTATTTTCGTCCAAAAAATACACTGTAACTAGACACACAATTGTATGGGTTGTACTTCAAATCAAGCGAAATTTTTTATCAAAAACGCCATTACATACTATGGTTTTTTACTCACACATTTGTTTGGTTTGGTCTTAAATAGAGGTAATTTTTTTTTTTTTTGGTGGAAAAAGGGATATTTAATTACGTCACTTAGACCAACAAACTTTTGCCGAAATTATTTTATTCAAATATTTTGGTTTATTTTAAACTTCTTTTGTTATGTCGTGATAGAATAATATATATTACATAATATCATGATAGTTTAGTTAGTATTGCCTCAAGCGTATATTTGATTTTTATGGGATGAAAGTCTGGGATAACTTTTTTTACGTATTGTAAGGTTGACTTAATAAGTCAGGCCAAATTCTTGGATATGCAGATGGCATCGTGCTTCTTGGCCGAAGACCTAGCGATATCAAAGACAGTTTCATACCGCTCGATCGCTGCGCAAGATGACTTGGTTTGGAAGTGAACAGCAGTAAAACCAAATATTTAGTAACACCTAGGAACATCTCTACGGCAAATCTCGGAATTGGCGACCACAACTTTGATAGCGTCGAAAACTTTAAATACCTCGGGTCAGTTATAACATCGTCGAATGATATGCAGGCAGAAATAAAAGCCCGAATCGCTGCCGGACAACGAGTTTTCTACGCCAAATCAAGATTATTGCGATCGAAACATCTATCGCAGTCGTGCAAGCTCGCACTTTATAAAGCACTTATAAGACCTGTGCTGGCTTTCGGAAGCGAGAGCTGGACCATGACCTCTAACGATTGTAGATTATTATCTACCTTCGAAAGGAAGGTTGTCCGTTCAATCTTTGGTCCAATTAAAGTTGCGAACAACGAATATCGGATTCGTATGAATCACGAAATAAAGCAACTCCTCGCAGGCAGCGATATTATCGGATTCATCAAATCCAATCGAGTGAGATGGCTCGGCCACGTTACAAGGTCTCCACAACAACGGATGATAAATAAAGTGTTCCACCAACAACCAGCCGGAGTACGTCGTATAGAGGAAGACCCCGACTACGCTGGCGCGACGACATCGAACAAGATCTTCGAACATTAGGATGTCGAAACTGGAGGACGAGAGCGGTGGATCGAGATGGATGGAGGGCCTTAATGCAGGCGGCGAAATCCCTTCATGGAATGTGAAAGCCAGAGAGAGAGAAAGAGAAAAGGTTGACTTCCAAGTCTGAATTTCATGAAATGACTTCCGTTTTAGTTATATTTCTAACATTAAAGACTAAAACAAGCTGTACATTTGCGTTCCTTATAGATATACAATGGAAAGGCACATAAGTCATTTTAATAACTTCAGAATCAACCACAGTCATACGACTAACATTTTGAACATTTTCGACTTATTGGTTTACCGGGTTAGTCACTGTTAAAGTTTATTGTTTCGCTAGAACGATGAAGTAATTTTTATTGCTTAGAAAAATTAATTTTTGCACAAGAGGAACAGCTAAGCAATAAACGTAGATTGTAAACTGCATCCCATCCCACGTCCATCCCCCAACATCTTTCGAAAAACTGTTTTAATTTCCTTTCAGCAAACTATCGTATTTATTTAAAATTTTAAATTTTAAGTTTTAAATAAATTTATAATTTTAACACTTAAAACCGATCAGTCAAGAAATCCTTTCCGATCAAAAAAATCCAACAAGTACTGTGCCCGAGCGCGAACCTCATCCTTTGCGAGCAGTTCGTGCCGCAATTTTTTTGATTTCTCGTTTTCAAACACAAACCACTCTAAATTAGCATGTTCAATGTTGTCAATGAACCGCGGTCCCAGGAACATTAGTGATGCCAAAACAGCAAATTTAGATCGTTTTAACATATGAATGTGAATATCGGTCAATGTTGGTAAACGTTTCGGATATCCGATCGCCTTTAGTATCCGTACGAGTTCAGTGTGATAAATTTGAATTAATTTATCCCAATTACATTCTTGTATGTTGCTCGCGGTAGATGAATATAGTAAATATGCTAAATCGATGGCAGGTGATCCACAGTACGTATTCTGAAAGTCTACCTATAATAAGACAAAAAAATTAGTCAGCCAAGTAAAAAATGTTTAATTAATTCATTACTATAATAACATCATTAGGGCGATTCTGGTCATCAAACGAGTACATAATGTTGTTCATCCAAAGATCTCCGTGCGCAACTACTTTAAATTCATCTGGATCTGATTCGAATGTCGTTGCAACCGTAGTCGTTATCGTTTTCAATAGATTACCGATTTTTGGGACTAAATGTTCGTAACCCGGCCAAATGCTACACAATTCTCGACAATCTTTCATGCCGCACATAAACACATCTAAAATATAATCATCCTCAGTACATGATAACGCTGATGTTTTATGTGCGTTAAGTAAGTCCGGATACTCTTCAATCAGCATAGCCGACATGGCATGATACGTCGCTAACTTTTGTAATACAATTGCGGTTGCATCAAAATTTAATCCAATTCGGCGATCTATGTTACGGAACTGGGCCGTTTTTAAATCCTCAAAGATAAAA
Organism: Nephrotoma appendiculata; assembly: GCA_947310385.1. NCBI lineage: Eukaryota > Metazoa > Arthropoda > Insecta > Diptera > Tipulidae > Nephrotoma > Nephrotoma appendiculata. The sequence goes on from OX371223.1 coordinate 303,743,227, forward strand.
TATATTGGGTTTTCGCTGATTTCATACGGTGTCGGGCAAAATTGAAAATTTTTGTTAAACATTATCCGATATTTAATAAGATTTGGTAGTAGATTCCTATAAAAAGACACTTCACGTTTAAAATATCCCGATTTCTCAAATTGATCGTGCAGCTCTGGGGCCAACGCAGTTTTAATCACAAATGTTTTAGATCTAACCAAAATATAATTTTTATTAATATTTCAAACGTAATTTACTGTTGCATAATATTTACGCTAGATTGCCATTATAGTCACTGTGGTTCACGAAAACCCGAATCATGTGGCTCGTATAATTTTCACCTTTACTTACAGCATCGTGCAATACGAAATCGACTACATGGGCATCACTTTCACCGGATTTATGTAAAATGTTTTCGAGTAACTCACTTGTTAACCACGGATAACTTGCAAGATTTAATTCAGTCATGTTGGACAAAACGAAAATTGAGGTGAAACAACTGAATTTATACCCAAAATACTTGTGCACCGAAAGCGGATATTTTAGAGATAACAAATAAGATAAATCTTGAAGGTTATAGTAGTAAGCGTTGAATAATAAATTAAAAGCTATTTGCCAAAAATGCATAAATCGTTATCTACTCGACAGAGATTAGGTCTATGATGGGTTGTAATGTTGAATTTATTTTGTGTAGTGCAGGTGTGTTTATCTGTTTAGCGTGCATGTCAACACGCCGCGTTGAAGTTCTCCTGTGCATTGATAGTCACGTTATTATGATGACTATACGTTTAGTAATTCGCTTATGGCACCTTAATATACTCAGAGCTTGGAACTACACAGGAACTACTACACAAAGTGTAGTGTTTGTCTACTGTATGAGTACAACCGATGATGGAATTTTTAGATTTTGTTTTAGGTCATTTTTTTTTTGAATTTGTTCACATGATGATTAGTGAACAACGATCCGAAATTTGTTTTACAGCAAGTGACTGTGGATTAAGATAACTGATCTGAAAATTAGATGTAATGGATGGTACTCAGTTATTTCGCACGTACTTGGCATTGATGTTGGGGTAGATGGTGTCTACATAGCATCGTGTCTATTTAGAGCGATGGCGGGGGTGTTACCATATCGATAAGAACCAGAATCTGTTTAAGGAGATAATTTCACTGAACAAATTTCCCGCCATTTCAATATGGCAGGGCAACGAAGTTGCAGACATTCACCAGTAACCAATTGGTACTATCCCTGTTCCAAATTAAGACAAAATTAGGCCTGTCGCTGTAAAACGTATCAAGGCAAATCGCCCAAGCTCCGCCAAATCATTGTAGAAACCATTACAGCTATCATTGTAGAGCAACAGTGAAAATAAATTGAAGATGCTTAAAGCACACACTCGAACGAACGCAACTAAAATTGAGAAACGCAGGCAACTCGAGTTGTATCAAATCAAGAAAATGGCAAGAAGTAATCGTAGGCAATACACTGAAAACATTCTCATGCACACTGCATCAAGAGATCAAGATGAGGTAACTTGAAAATTCACCAAATGACGTTTTCAACATTTTTTATCAAAAGTGTAGCTACACAGATTGACAAAAAACAAAAAGTGTAGAATTACATAAAAAAATTATGGCAAGGTTGAATTTGTTATTTATCTCGTTAAACCTAACCTAATCTAATTCGCAGCATATCACTGCAACCATCGGGCATTTCGGGGACACCGTCTAAATTTTTGGTGAGGTGCGGCATATCACTGCGAGCTTCGGAGATTTTTTTAATTAGTAGTAAATGGAAATTATAATATCCCTTTTGCTGCCCGGTAACACAATTGTGTGGGTTCAGCAAAAATACCATGTCAAACATTTATTTTTGTATGTTTTTTGAACCAACTTACACATTGGTGAATTTCTTTTTAACTTATTTTCGTACGAAAAAAAAACACTATAACAATATGCACAATTGTGTTGGTTGTACTTCAAATCAAACGATTTTTTTTTATCAAAAACACCATTACATAATATGGGTTTATACTCACACATTTGTGTGGGTTGGACTTAAATTGAGGCATTTTTTTGGTTGAAAAATGGATATAAAAAATTCAACGGTATCATTCGTGTCAGCAACTTTATGGACACCCTATAGATGTGTGTTGAGTAACATATACTACCAGAAAGAAACGTGTACTTGTTGGTCCGCGGCTGATATTTTACTTTTCTCCTCCCCTTTAGTTTAATCGTGCACACCTTTCGCACACACCGCACTGGAGAGACCGGTGTGAAGTTTTTGGACACTTTTAATTTTTTGGACACTTTTATAATTTGGACAGAAATTTACGCGAGTGTCCAAAAAAATTTTTTTTAGACATAATTTCGATTATGGGTAAATATTTGCACATTTCTAAAAAATAAAAATACAAAAAAAATTTTGTTTATAAAAAAGATCAAATTTTTGTATTTCATATATGTACATCCATATTAAACTTTTAAGAAATTTAATCATCATTAATATATATGAATTTTTGTATGAAAGGATGTCGTTGTAGCTTATGGTAAATTACACAAATCTCAGAGATTGGCTCCCATAGTGACTATATAGGTTCGAAAGGGGATACCACACGGAATTGAAATCACCTAATGCCATTTCGAAATGAGCCGTAGGGCTCTCGTATATAATTTTTGAACATACACGCTATCCGCGATTTTCATATGAAAAAATGCCGTTGTAGGTTATGGTAAATTACACAAATCTCAGAGATTGGCTCCCATAGTGACTATATAGGTTCGAAAGGGGATACCACACGGAATTGAAATCACCTAATGCCATTTCGAAATGAGCCGTAGGGCTCTCGTATATAATTTTTGAACATACACGCTATCCGCGATTTTCATATGAAAAAATGCCGTTGTAGGTTATGGTAAATTACACAAATCTCAGAGATTGGCTCCCATAGTGACTATATAGGTTCGAAAGGGGATACATTACGGAATTGAAATCACCTAATGCCATTTCGAAATGAGCCGTAGGGCTCTTGTATATAATTTTTGAACATTCACGCTATCCGCGATTCATATGAAAAAATTGCGTTGTAGCTTATGGTAAATTACACAAATCTCAGAGATTGGCTCCCATAGTGACTATATAGGTTCGAAAGGGGATACCATACGGAATTGAAATCACCTAATGCCATTTCGAAATGAGCCGTAGGGCTCTCGTATATAATTTTTGAACATTCACGCTATCCGCGATTCATATGAAAAAATTGCGTTGTAGCTTATGGTAAATTACACAAATCTCAGAGATTGGCTCCCATAGTGACTATATAGGTTCGAAAGGGGATACATTGCGGAATTGAAATCACCTAATGCCATTTCGAAATGAGCCGTAGGGCTCTCGTATATAATTTTTGAACATTCACGCTATCCGCGATTCATATGAAAAAATTGCGTTGTAGCTTATGGTAAATTACACAAATCTCAGAGATTGGCTCCCATAGTGACTATATAGGTTCGAAAGGGGATACATTGCGGAATTGAAATCACCTAATGCCATTTCGAAATGAGCCGTAGGGCTCTCGTATATAATTTTTGAACATTGACGCTATCCGCGATTTTCATATGAAAAAATGTCGTTGTAGCTTATGGTAAATTACACAAATCTCAGAGATTGGCTCCCATAGTGACTATATAGGTTCGAAAGGGGATACCATACGGAATTGAAATCACCTAATGCCATTTCGAAATGAGCCGCAGGGCTCTCGTATATAATTTTTGAACATTCACGCTATCCGCGATTCATATGAAAAAATTGCGTTGTAGCTTATGGTAAATTACACAAATCTCAGAGATTGGCTCCCATAGTGACTATATAGGTTCGAAAGGGGATACATTGCGGAATTGAAATCACCTAATGCCATTTCGAAATGAGCCGTAGGGCTCTCGTATATAATTTTTGAACATTGACGCTATCCGCGATTTTCATATGAAAAAATGTCGTTGTAGGTTATGGTAAATTACACAAATCTCAGAGATTGGCTCCCATAGTGACTGTATAGGTTCGAAAGGGGATACATTACGGAATTGAAATCACCTAATGCCATTTCGAAATGAGCCGTAGGGCTCTTGTATATATTTTTTGAACATACACGCTATCCGCGATTTTCATATGAAAAAATGCCGTTGTAGGTTATGGTAAATTACACAAATCTCAGAGATTGGCTCCCAAAATGACTATATAGGTTCGAAAGGGGATACATTACGGAATTGAAATCACCTAATGCCATTTCGAAATGAGCCGTAGGGCTCTTGTATATAATTTTTGAACATACACGCTATCCGCGATTTTCATATGAAAAAATGTCGTTGTAGCTTATGGTAAATTACACAAATCTCAGAGATTGGCTCCCATAGTGACTATATAGGTTCGAAAGGGGATACATTATGGAATTGAAATTACCTACTGCCATTTCGAAATGAGCCGTAGGGCTCTTGTATATAATTTTTGAACATACACGCTATCCGCGATTTTCATATGAAAAAATGTCGTTGTAGGTTATGGTAAATTACACAAATCTCAGAGATTGGCTCCCATAGTGACTATATAGGTTCGAAAGCAGATACATTACGGAATTGAAATCACCTAATGCCATTTCGAAATGAGCCGTAGGGCTCTTGTATATAATTTTTGAACATACACGCTATCCGCGATTTTCATATGAAAAAATGCCGTTGTAGGTTATGGTAAATTACACAAATCTCAGAGATTGGCTCCCATAGTGACTATATAGGTTCGAAAGGGGATACATTACGGAATTGAAATCACCTAATGCCATTTCGAAATGAGCCGTAGGGCTCTTGTATATAATTTTTGAACATACACGCTATCCGCGATTTTCATATGAAAAAATGCCGTTGTAGGTTATGGTAAATTACACAAATCTCAGAGATTGGCTCCCATAGTGACTATATAGGTTCGAAAGGGGATACATTATGGAATTGAAATCACCTAATGCCATTTCGAAATGAGCCGTAGGGCTCTTGTATATAATTTTTGAACATACACGCTATCCGCGATTTTCATATGAAAAAATGCCGTTGTAGGTTATGGTAAATTACACAAATCTCAGAGATTTTATCGGAAAATTCGATTCAAATATATTAGTTGCAAAATATGTTGCGTTATTAATGTAATTTTCATTACAATTTTTGTTAGTGGGTTTTTCCTTCATTTATGGTCATGCTCAAGATCAGCCAAATATTACATTTTTCATAAATCACAACAAGTTTATGTTTATTTTACCTATATAATATGGAGTATAGCAGATCGTTTACATTAGAATATCATGTATACCACATCGAAGTGCAGGTATATATTTATACATATAACACGTATGGTATAAATATTATTTTAAAAGTTGTTAGTAATAGTTGGATTAATTCGATGTTACTTAGCAACAGTGGGCGAAGTGCATGGAAATACCTACTAAAATGTATCGAACTAATAATTAATTTTTATTGATGCCGCATCCCAAAATTACAATATGCAGTTTTATCAATTTCCCTTAACCTTACGATTAACGAAGTTAAATTTCCATTCTTCGCTATTTTTCGTTTGCAATCGGGCATTATATTATTGTACTCGAATATTATTTGGTTGTTCTCATTTCTTTTTGGTTTAAAAAAATATAAACGATGGTACGCCTACAAAAAAAATTCTGAAGAGATGTTTAAAGGTTTAACATTGTTATTTTGATACGAAATGGTCAGTATAATTTTGGGATGCGTATGCCACGAATGGAGATGTCAAAAATCAATGTTTTATGATCTAAATTATGACTACAAAATACATTCTGATAATGATTAGTATTTGTGACATTCGCTACATTTTAGTAGGAGTTTCAGTTGTACTCTGGCCATTATTTCAAAAAAAATAAATGGTACAATAAAATGTTTATTGAACCTATATTTATTATATATCTATTATATAATACATATATCAAATTATGCGTTCATTCTTTAAAAAAACAGTCTATCTGAGCTGATCTTAAACAAGACGATTAAAAAAAGAAAAGCACGCAATAAAAATTGAAATGAGGACGAAATCTAACAAAGCTATAATCTAGAAACTTATATCTTTGAAAAAAAAAAAATTCGATCGACAGATATCGGTTAATTCAATTAATAAACTAGAAATAAATTAAAATAAGTAGTTGCCACTAATGTAATAAGTTCATAAGAACTTCAAACATTTATATTAAATAAAATAAAATAAATAAATAAATAAATATCGGAGTATGATTTAATATATTCCGCCTATAAAATAAATTAAATTGAAGATGTAATGATACACGTAACTATGAAAGACCTACGGCTCATTTCGAAATGGCATTAGGTGATTTCAATTCCGCAATGTATCCCCTTTCGAACCTATATAGTCACTATGGGAGCCAATCTCTGAGATTTGTGTAATTTACCATAAAACCTACAACGGCATTTTTTCATATGAAAATCGCGGATAGCGTCAATGTTCAAAAATTATATACGAGAGCCCTACGGCTCATTTCGAAATGGCATTAGGTGATTTCAATTCCGCAATGTATCCCCTTTCGAACCTATATAGTCACTATGGGAGCCAATCTCTGAGATTTGTGTAATTTACCATAACCTACAACGGCATTTTTTCATATGAAAATCGCGGATAGCGTGTATGTTCAAAAATTATATACAAGAGCCCTACGGCTCATTTCGAAATGGCATTAGGTGATTTCAATTCCGTATGGTATCCCCTTTCGAACCTATATAGTCACTATGGGAGCCAATCTCTGAGATTTGTGTAATTTACCATAACCTACAACGGCATTTTTTCATATGAAAATCGCGGATAGCGCGTATGTTCAAAAATTTTATACAAGAGCCCTACGGCTCATTTCGAAATGGCATTAGGTGATTTCAATTCCGTATGGTATCCCCTTTCGAACCTATATAGTCACTATGGGAGCCAATCTCTGAGATTTGTGTAATTTACCATAAGCTACAACGACATTTTTTCATATGAACCGCGGATAGCGTGAATGTTCAAAAATTATATACGAGAGCCCTACGGCTCATTTCGAAATGGCATTAGGTGATTTCAATTCCGTATGGTATCCCCTTTCGAACCTATATAGTCACTATGGGAGCCAATCTCTGAGATTTGTGTAATTTACCATAACCTACAACGGCATTTTTTCATATGAAAATCGCGGATAGCGTGTATGTTCAAAAATTATATACAAGAGCCCTACGGCTCATTTCGAAATGGCATTAGGTGATTTCAATTCCGTATGGTATCCCCTTTCGAACCTATATAGTCACTATGGGAGCCAATCTCTGAGATTTGTGTAATTTACCATAACCTACAACGGCATTTTTTCATATGAAAATCGCGGATAGCGCGTATGTTCAAAAATTTTATACAAGAGCCCTACGGCTCATTTCGAAATGGCATTAGGTGATTTCAATTCCATATGGTATCCCCTTTCGAACCTATATAGTCACTATGGGAGCCAATCTCTGAGATTTGTGTAATTTACCATAACCTACAACGGCATTTTTTCATATGAAAATCGCGGATAGCGTGTATGTTCAAAAATTTTATACAAGAGCCCTACGGCTCATTTCGAAATGGCATTAGGTGATTTCAATTTCGCAATGTATCCCCTTTCGAACCTATATTGTCACTATGGGAGCCAATCTCTGAGATTTGTGTAATTTACCATAAAACCTACAACGGCATTTTTTCATATGAAAATCGCGGATAGCGTCAATGTTCAAAAATTATATACGATAGCCCTACGGCTCATTTCGAAATGGCATTAGGTGATTTCAATTCCGCAATGTATCCCCTTTCGAACCTATATAGTCACTATGGGAGCCAATCTCTGAGATTTGTGTAATTTACCATAAAACCTACAACGGCATTTTTTCATATGAAAATCGCGGATAGCGTGTATGTTCAAAAATTATATACGAGAGCCCTACGGCTCATTTCGAAATGGCATTAGGTGATTTCAATTCCGCAATGTATCCCCTTTCGAACCTATATAGTCACTATGGGAGCCAATCTCTGAGATTTGCGTAATTTACCATAAAACCTACAACGGCATTTTTTCATATGAAAATCGCGGATAGCGTCAATGTTCAAAAATTATATACGAGAGCCCTACGGCTCATTTCGAAATGGCATTAGGTGATTTCAATTCCGCAATGTATCCCCTTTCGAACCTATATAGTCACTATGGGAGCCAATCTCTGAGATTTGTGTAATTTACCATAAAACCTACAACGGCATTTTTTCATATGAAAATCGCGGATAGCGTGTATGTTCAAAAATTATATACGAGAGCCCTACGGCTCATTTCGAAATGGCATTGGGTGATTTCAATTCCGTATGGTATCCCCTTTCGAACCTATATAGTCACTATGGGAGCCAATCTCTGAGATTTGTGTAATTTACCATAAGCTACAACGACATTTTTTCATATGAAAATCGTGGATAGCGTGAATGTTCAAAAATTATATACGAGAGCCCTACGGCTCATTTCGAAATGGCATTAGGTGATTTCAATTCCGTATGGTATCCCCTTTCGAACCTATATAGTCACTATGGGAGCCAATCTCTGAGATTTGTGTAATTTACCATAACCTACAAAGACATTTTTTCATATGAAAATCGCGGATAGCGTGTATGTTCAAAAATTATATACAAGAGCCCTACGGCTCATTTCGAAATGGCATTAGGTGATTTCAATTCCATAATGTATCCCCTTTCGAACCTATATAGTCACTATGGGAGTCAATCTCTGAGATTTGTGTAATTTACCATAACCTACAACGGCATTTTTTCATATGAAAATCGCGGATAGCGTGTATGTTCAAAAATTATATACAAGAGCCCTACGGCTCATTTCGAAATGGCATTAGGTGATTTCAATTCCGTAATGTATCCCCTTTCGAACCTATATAGTCACTATGGGAGCCAATCTCTGAGATTTGTGTAATTTACCATAACCTACAACGACATTTTTTCATATGAAAATCGCGGATAGCGTGTATGTTCAAAAATTATATACGAGAGCCCTACGGCTCATTTCGAAATGGCATTAGGTGATTTCAATTCCGTATTGTATCCCCTTTCGAACCTATATAGTCACTATGGGAGCCAATCTCTGAGATTTGTGTAATTTACCATAACCTACAACGGCATTTTTTCATATGAAAATCGCGGATAGCGTCAATGTTCAAAAATTATATACGAGAGCCCTACGGCTCATTTCGAAATGGCATTAGGTGATTTCAATTCCGCAATGTATCCCCTTTCGAACCTATATAGTCACTATGGGAGCCAATCTCTGAGATTTGTGTAATTTACCATAACCTACAACGACATTTTTTCATATGAATCGCGGATAGCGTGAATGTTCAAAAATTATATACGAGAGCCCTACGGCTCATTTCGAAATGGCATTAGGTGATTTCAATTCCGTAATGTATCCCCTTTCGAACCTATATAGTCACTATGGGAGCCAATCTCTGAGATTTGTGTAATTTACCATAAGCTACAACGACATTTTTTCATATGAAAATCGCGGATAGCGTGTATGTTCAAAAATTATATACAAGAGCCCTACGGCTCATTTCGAAATGGCATTAGGTGATTTCAATTCCGTAATGTATCCCCTTTCGAACCTATATAGTCACTATGGGAGCCAATCTCTGAGATTTGTGTAATTTACCATAACCTACAACGACATTTTTTCATATGAAAATTGCGGATAGCGTGTATGTTCAAAAATTATATACAAGAGCCCTACGGCTCATTTCGAAATGGCATTAGATGATTTCAATTCCGTTATGTATCCCCTTTCGAACCTATATAGTCACTATGGGAGCCAATCTCTGAGATTTGTGTAATTTACCATAACCTACAACGACATTTTTTCATATGAATATCGCGGATAGCGTCAATGTTCAAAAATTATATACGAGAGCCCTACGGCTCATTTCGAAATGGCATTAGGTGATTTCAATTCCGCAATGTATCCCCTTTCGAACCTATATAGTCACTATGGGAGCCAATCTCTGAGATTTGTGTAATTTACCATAACCTACAACGACATTTTTTCATATGAATCGCGGATAGCGTGAATGTTCAAAAATTATATACGAGAGCCCTACGGCTCATTTCGAAATGGCATTAGGTGATTTCAATTCCGTAATGTATCCCCTTTCGAACCTATATAGTCACTATGGGAGCCAATCTCTGAGATTTGTGTAATTTACCATAACCTACAACGGCATTTTTTCATATGAAAATCGCGGATAGCGTGTATGTTCAAAAATTATATACAAGAGCCCTACGGCTCATTTCGAAATGGCATTAGGTGATTTCAATTCCGTAATGTATCCCCTTTCGAACCTATATAGTCACTATGGGAGCCAATCTCTGAGATTTGTGTAATTTACCATAACCTACAACGGCATTTTTTCATATGAAAATCGCGGATAGCGTGTATGTTCAAAAATTATATACAAGAGCCCTACGGCTCATTTCGAAATGGCATTAGGTGATTTCAATTACGTAATGTATCCCCTTTCGAACCTATATAGTCACTATGGGAGCCAATCTCTGAGATTTGTGTAATTTACCATAACCTACAACGACATTTTTTCATATGAAAATCGCGGATAGCGTGTATGTTCAAAAATTATATACGAGAGCCCTACGGCTCATTTCGAAATGGCATTAGGTGATTTCAATTCCGTATGGTATCCCCTTTCGAACCTATTTATTTATTTATTTATCAATAATGACATTTTATAATACATTGTTTTTTAAATTAATTAAATTATATTTTATATACTAAATGTCTACTTTATCTTTAACGAATGTATGTAATAATTTATTAAATTGACCGTACTCTAATTCTCGAAGTTCACCTAGCATGCAATAGTCACCCAATGAATTATACAACTTTACTCCATTATATCCCAGCGACCGTTGTGAAAATGATTTACTATACATTGGTAGTCTGAAGTGTGTACTCCGAGTATTGTAAGTATGAACATTTCTATTAGAAGAAAGCAAAGTATCTAAATATTTTGGCAGATCTCCCTTTTCCAGCCTAAACAAGAATTTTAACACATTAAATTGTATTCTCTGTTTGATTGATTTCCAGTTTAAAATTTCCAACATGTCTTTTATGTGTGTTCTACTTTCCGCATTCAAGATACGTCGCATGAATCGATTCTGAATTTTTTGAAGACGTGTAATTTGAGTTTGATTCATGATAAACAGCACAGAAGAACAATAGTCACTATGGGATATAGTCACTATGGGAGCCAATCTCTGAGATTTGTGTAATTTACCATGAGCTACAACGCAATTTTTTCATATGAATCGCGGATAGCGTGAATGTTCAAAAATTATATACGAGAGCCCTACGGCTCATTTCGAAATGGCATTAGGTGATTTCAATTCCGTATGGTATCCCCTTTCGAACCTATATAGTCACTATGGGAGCCAATCTCTGAGATTTGTGTAATTTACCATAAGCTACAACGACATTTTTTCATATGAATCGCGGATAGCGTGAATGTTCAAAAATTATATACGAGAGCCCTACGGCTCATTTCGAAATGGCATTAGGTGATTTCAATTCCGTAATGTATCCCCTTTCGAACCTATATAGTCACTATGGGAGCCAATCTCTGAGATTTGTGTAATTTACCATAACCGGCACAAACGGCATTTTTTCATATGAAAATCGCGGAAAGCTACAACGACATCCTTTCATACAAAAATTCATATATATTAATGATGATTAAATTTCTTAAAAGTTTAATATGGATGTACATATATGAAATACAAAAATTTGATCTTTTTTATAAACAAAATTTTTTTTGTATTTTTATTTTTTAGAAATGTGCAAATATTTACCCATAATCGAAATTATGTCTAAAAAAAATTTTTTTGGACACTCGCGTAAATTTCTGTCCAAATTATAAAAGTGTCCAAAAAATTAAAAGTGTCCAAAAACTTCACACCGGTACTGGAGAGCCCTTTTATAGAGATCCTCATTTATACCTCACTTATCATTCATATCGCGAGCTCGTATGAAGGGGATCCATTTCACCCAACAGAGGGCTAGTTTATAGAGATCTAATTCTGGAGACCCCATTCATAGGGATCCTCGATCATTCCGGAGTGATACGAAGAGTACACATATTGCATTGCACTCGGTATGATAATTAGTAATTAATATTTAGTAATTAGTAATAAAAAATTAGTAATTAGTAATTAGTAACTAGTAAATAAAAATTATTAATTAGTAATTTGTAAATAGTAAATAGTAAATAGTAAATAGTAAATAGTAAATAGTAAATAGTAAATAGTAAATAGTAAATAGTAAATAGTAAATAGTAAATAGTAAATAGTAAATAGTAAATAGTAAATAGTAAATAGTAAATAGTAAATAGTAAATAGTAAATAGTAAATAGTAAATAGTAAATAGTAAATAGTAAATAGTAAATAGTAAATAGTAAATAGTAAATAGTAAATAGTAAATAGTAAATAGTAAATAGTAAATAGTAAATAGTAAATAGTAAATAGTAAATAGTAAATAGTAAATAGTAAATAGTAAATAGTAAATAGTAAATAGTAAATAGTAAATAGTAAATAGTAAATAGTAAATAGTAAATAGTAAATAGTAAATAGTAAATAGTAAATAGTAAATAGTAAATAGTAAATAGTAAATAGTAAATAGTAAATAGTAAATAGTAAATAGTAAATAGTAAATAGTAAATAGTAAATAGTAAATAGTAAATAGTAAATAGTAAATAGTAAATAGTAAATAGTAAATAGTAAATAGTAAATAGTAAATAGTAAATAGTAAATAGTAAATAGTAAATAGTAAATAGTAAATAGTAAATAGTAAATAGTAAATAGTAAATAGTAAATAGTAAATAGTAAATAGTAAATAGTAAATAGTAAATAGTAAATAGTAAATAGTAAATAGTAAATAGTAAATAGTAAATAGTAAATAGTAAATAGTAAATAGTAAATAGTAAATAGTAAATAGTAAATAGTAAATAGTAAATAGTAAATAGTAAATAGTAAATAGTAAATAGTAAATAGTAATTAGTAAATAGTAAATAGTAATTAGTAATTAGTAATTAGTAATTAGTAATTAGTAATTAGTAATTAGTAATTAGTAATTAGTAATTAGTAATTAGTAATTAGTAATTAGTAATTAGTAATTAGTAATTAGTAATTAGTAATTAGTAATTAGTAATTAGTAATTAGTAATTATCATCTCGGAATTTATTTAAATCTGCTTTTTTCTCTCTAAGGACTGATTCAAGAAACTGTGAAAGAAGCTCCCTTGAATCCACTCTTCGGATCATAATAACAACAGCCGTTTCAGGCAACCACATACCCACTTCTACCTCCAGCGCCGCATGGCAATCCTCCCATGCTTGGCAAAAGAAGAACGTGTGCTCCGCGTCGTCGTAACTACCTGGGCAGTACAGCCATTCTGCTGACGTCATCTACCACATTCTGAACAGATATGATCGGAAGTAGCCGTAGCCGCTACTGCATCAGATATTTGACCTCTCCATGCCTCCTTTCAAACCAAGGGCTCACTTGCTCTATAAGCCTTGCTGTTCACCTTCCCTTTGTTTCTCGCTCTCATCTGCTCTTTCAGGTTTCCAACGTACGAGCCATTCCTTCGAGGCTCGCTGTTTTCCGGCCGACCTCTGACTTTCGGTGGTATACGAACTTCCACCGAGTGTGCTCCTGCGGATTGTATCGCTGAAGTAAGTCTTGCTCGGACTAGCTTCATTAAGACTTCGCCCGTTATATCAAGCACACATAGGGGTCGCAACGATGAGGGGGGCTCGGGATCGCCATTACCTTTCCTTATCAAAAACAGCCGTGCCTCCTTCCACCTGGAGCTAAGCACTCCTTCCACCAAGCAAGCGTTAAACATCACCAGCATCAGATCAGGATCCTGTTGGAAGACGGACTTCAGGACTTTGTTCGGTATCCCATCCGGACCCGTAGCCTTCTTGCTCTTTAATGAAGAGATGGTATTCTGAAGTTCTATCTCCGAGAAAAGCAGGACTTCTACTTCTGATCTTTCTGTTATTTGCTCCTGCTCTGGATAACTAGGGAAAATCCATCACTCGTGTTAGTATCTGAGCTCTTAGTTTCTTTGTAATTATCTTGTAGCGCAGTCCCCAAGGATCTTCATCGATGTCCTCTAATTGCTAATTACAAATTATTAATTACTAATTATCACACCGAGTGCAATGTAACATGTGTACTCTTCGCTCCACTTCGGAATGATCGAGGATCCTTATGAACGGGGTGGACCCCTTGGTACGGGCTCTCCATATGAATGATAAGTGAGGTATAAATGAGGATCTTTATAAACAAGCTCTACAGTGTGAATGGATTGAATGAAACGGGCTCTCCATATGAAAGACGCGTATTGTGGGATGTACAGATGAAGATGAATCTACGTAAATCTAATCAATAGCCGCACTTACTCAAAATTTGAAAACATATTTTTCGTTTCACAATAATTTCCTTCAAATTGGCTAATTTATATTCAGGCCACAAGTTCGTGCATTATAAACACAGATGTCACTACTAATGTTTTAGTATCGAAGGTGGACGAGGTGGATTTGCTATTTGATCGAGACATTAGTTCAGCGTAAATGGGTCAATCAAGGGTTACGCTCATTGCTCACTTGAGCTATGTTTTTTAAGCGAAGTGAGCTATCTTTTGCAGATTACAGCTTCTTGGTTTACTTTTCAAAGCCGCAATAAATGAAACCGAATTCGTGAAGCTTAGTTGAAGCCACTCATATGCGCTGATTCATTTATTTTCTTTATTTAAATCTGTGGGGTAGAAACATCGCTCGCATCGCTCATTTTCCGAGCTATATGTGAGCTAAGGGGAATCTTCCACTAATGGCAAGTGCTCAGTAAACATTTCTAAATTATTCAGAGATAATTTCCGATATTTTGGGAATATTCTGAAAGTGGTGTAATTTATGAGAATTAGTGTCCATCACAATCCAGTGATACGAACCGAGTTTGATAGGGCAAATTCGTAACCATTGCGGTGACAGCGGTGGGATCAGCAGATTGGCGAACGACATGAAGGGCGGCTTATGGAAAAGATGCACAAACGGTTACGAATTTGGAGGAGTGAATCTTAAGTTAGGTTATGTTGAATCTCAGTTAACACGCGGTAAGCGATACTGTAAAAGCGAATAAATATAACGCGATAAGCGAGATTATGTTATGAGGGTTTTCTAAAGTGCGGGCTTGCACAACTACGATATAGAAGTTTAGATTGGGATAACCTTGATTGGGCGTAGAAAACTTGTTGTTCGGCAGCGATTCGGGCTTTTATTGGATTTTATTTTTAAGATGATCCTGGATGTTGCTAAAAAATTGGTTATGCTGCTGTGCACCTCCAAACCAAGTCTTCCGTCCACCAGAAGTCTATATAGTGAGTTGATGAATGATATTGTGCTTCCAACATTTTCCCAAAATCTTTCTCGTGGTAAAACACGGATCAGTCGTCGATCGGTTACGACAAAAAAAAAAAATTGATAGTTTTGAATGACATGTCCGGCGACAGGGTCTGACCAGTACAACGTTATCCAAATAAGCAGTTTTCAATAGAGTACATTTAAGTACACATTTAAGGCGTTTGCCTACATATAAGCGCGGTCTTTCAAATTTCCGGCAGCTTATCTTCGTCCTAAACAGAGTAGCGCCTCTGTGGGATATACGACAAAGACCACGTTTGTTCTCATCTCTGCATTTTCGTCTTTGGTGGCTGTACTTCTTGGGTGGATATCTTTAGTGTGATTCTCGGCGTTAACAAAACTGTCCCTTAAAATTCCTTGTTCCGTTTGAAACCTGATGTTTTCGATGCATGATCTCATATGTTCGCGCTTCTTTTGCCGGAGGTATTTAGTAGCAGCTTTTCTAGCACTGCGATGTTCTGCTAGGGTGCTTCTAGTGTTACGAGCCAACCACTTTTCACGAGAATTTTGTTTATTTTCGATGGCTAGGCGCCATTAATCATCGAACCAATAATTGCGGGGTCTCGGAGATGTCTTTCCGACAGTATAGTGTGCCACTGCTGGCAGTGCCAGTACATGACAGTTTGCACTTATATTGAATATGACAAACAAATTTTCGCTGTTCATGTCTGTACCTCTGGAAGATCTAACGTCGGATATAATGGTGGATTGTTCCTTGACACTATGACGTAATCGATTTGGTTTTCCATTCTTCCATAATTCGATCTTTACGTTACTTTGCGGATTTTCTTATGTGTAAAAACCCGATTGTTGCATTAAATAAATCCACGACGATTTTAATGTCATGGTGCGGGATGTTATTGATGACTTCCTCCAACCTGACAAAAAATAGATCTGATGCCATGTGATTTATCTTCGGTGGGTGCATGTACATTAACGATCGTGGTGTTAAATTTCTTAGCGCAGAGTCTGACCGTGCATATCCGCATGTTGAATGGGCAAAAGTCGATGTTGCTTACCGCCCCGTTTTAAAAACATGTTGCTTACCGACCCGTTGAATGAGAAAGCCAACTCAAAATTCTCATCTATATCCTGATGGCTTCTGTAATGAAGAGTATAATCATTGGTGCTTTCATGGATCCTACTCCCAGGCCGTCTAGAGCTCTTGTGGTACTAGTATGTGTAATGTGTGATTCTTTGCATGGTTCGAAAGGTTCTGAAGATCTCCAGAGGCCCTCTATTCCTGAATACGATACGAAAACGAAAGTACAAGATTCCTATTGAATTTTAAATAAGAATCGTACGAATCTGATTCAATTCAAATATGAATCTTGTACTGTCATTTTCGTATCGTATTCAGGAGTAGGGCCCTAGGTCTTAGGAGGCTAAGCTCGTACCAAGTTCCCATTTTTAAAGCGTTGTTCGTGTAAAATTTCTGAGGTCGCCAGTGGGTCGATTCTGGTGTCTTTATAAAATAGGAATTTTTTTCCTATTTGGAAAAAATTTTGATAGCAGTTTTTTCCTAAAAAATCTTTCCTATTGTTTATTTTAGTACTCATATGGATAAATTTTTCCCAAATTCTTGGTTAAGTTGAGTATTGAAAACCATGACTCTGTAAGCGGATAGAAATGTCAAACTTACATTAATTGGATGAAATTATAATTTTTTTTGTCTAATTAAAAATTAAAATAATTAAATTAAAAGAATATTGTGCGTCACGTAAAAGAATATCTTTCCGTATCCAAAGTAGGTGCGGAAAGATAAACATCAAAACCGCGATAAATAGGAAAGAAAAAATTCCTATAAGACACATCAGAATAAGCTTATAGGAAAATAATACAAAACTGCTATAAAAATTTAAAATTCTTTACTATTTCCTATTCCTATAGGAAAAAAGAGAATCGACCCAAAGGTCATACGTTTAAGAGAAAAATTTCTGTATTTCCGTTCCAGAAACTTCTATAGGCTCTCGGCCATAGATGAGGGTAATAGTTTTAGATCTTGCTTGGTGTATTTAAGATGCGCACACGGTTTAAAGAGTTTTCATTGCATTAATAGAACCACATAAGGCAAAAACCGCCCCATGTCAAACGTTTAAAGGCAATATTTTGATACTAGAATCCGCTATATAGGCTTTTAGCCTCGCAGATGAGCATAATATTTGTAGGTTATCTGTGGTCTCCCGCCTCTCGTTCCCGAAACCACTATAAGCTCTTGGCTATAGATTACACTTTTATTTTTAGATCATGGTTGGTCAATTCAGGGTGCACACACATTTTGCAGAAATTCTGCTGGCATTAACAGGATTAAATAAGACTAAAAGCATCCCAGGGCATACGTTGAATGGCAAAACTTCAATATTTCCGTTCCAAAAACCGCTAGAGGCTTTTGGCCATAGATATGATACAATTATTTTAAGATTATACGTAGATACAAGATGCGCACACAGTTTGAAGACATTCTCTTGGCATTAACAGGGTTAAACTTTAGTCTCCTCTATGTCTAATAGACCATAGTTGTTTTTGGGACGAAAATGTTATTGTTTTTGGTACAAAATTTTGCCGTTCATCGTATAACCTGGGGTGGTTTTTGTCTTATTTAACTAAGTTATTACCAGGAGAATTTCTAGCATGATCTAAAATATTAGTTTCATCGGTAACAATGAGCTGGACAACGAAAAAATTGCTCTAAGACTACGTAAGGACATAGCGGTTGTAGTTGTATCCTTCAATGCTATGATCTCAGCAGCATTAAAACATAACATGGAATCCACCATTGCGTGGTGGTTTGATGCTATGCTGTGGTTCAGTAAAATAACTGCTTTCTTCGGTTGCGCTATAACTACTAGCAAGGGATCTTGAAAGAGAGGTAATTGATTTTACCCTCAGTGATATATAGTTTATTCACCTGAATACTTGTTAGTAAATGATGACACACAAATGGCGACCAACATATATGTAGTCATAGTCGGTATAGTCAAAATGATTTAGTGGTGAACTATAAGAAAACTGAGATGGGCTTTTTCAAGAGACGTACAATTTTAAGGAACTTCCCTCTCCCGAACATAGATAATCATAAAATGACACTACGAATCTGCGGGCTGGTTGGATCAAAGCTTAGTTAGCAAAAACGAAGAAATATTGAAGAGAAATACAAAAAAAGCAAGCATTATTTACAAGAAATCTGCTGTTGGTTGGCTTGTCGGTCATTTTTCAGTGATTTCTGAGTTTGCCACGAATACCGGCAAATTCAATCGAATGGCCCTTTAGTTTTAAGCGATTGCCGTATGTATATGACCACGCAAGGCACATTTATATATTTATATTTTATGACGGAAAAACAAAAAGCACAGATCTAAAAGATACCGCTACGGTTATACTAATTTGTCCCACATTAGCCATTCCCGAGCTTATATATGCTATATTTACTAAACGATCAGCAGATTCTTAATGACATAGTCAGAGGAATTAGAAGAAACCTTAATAGTCAATTTGATTGGGATAAAGAAGGTCGAGATACTTTTACAATTATTTGAGTGCGACATTTAAGTTTTAATAAACTAAAACTCATGTCTCATGTTGTAAACGATTTATGTACCATAAAATGCTTACAACCAATAAACACAGGCAAACGTCGAGAAGTTCAAGATACAGAAATGAACCAATGTAGATTACCGTTGTAATATACAACAAACATTATATGATTACAATGTAAGTATGTACTTGTAAAGCACAAGTATTGAACCAATTCTAACTTCACTATAAGTTATCAAATCAAATGAACAACAAACCTTTTATTGAAGGAGAGAGATAGATATAGAGAAAAATTTGTCAACCGTACATGGCATCGGGAGTTAGTTTGGAAAAAATACTATTTTATCACACAAAATGTATTAAAACAACAACAAAGTCAAAAATATTTCAACCCGAGTATGGAACTATGTAATAGGCGGCGGCGTAAAGCATTTCACGAAATTTGATTGATTTTTTAGTTCGGGACTCTGGAGCGAATTTGATGCTTTTTATTTCCGATGTCATCTACGCAGCATTAACGTCTGCAATACCCTGTAACAAAATTGAACAAACTCGTATTATTGATCTGTTTGCATGGCCATAAAATTGATGACGCATACCATAAAGGAAAAAAATATTTTTTTTTTGTTTTTTGTTTTGTTTTGATGATCAAGTTTACGGTATATCGTTAATGAGCCAGACAGACCGTTTTAGTTGTGTTCTGGTTATTGAAGGAGCGTGCAATCTCTCTAATTGTAATTGAAGTGAGTTTAATTTTAAAATAATGTTACAAATTGTTTTGTTTTTGTTGCTTACTAAATTAACGGAATTAAAAATTTCGTGTTTAATTAAAATTATTTTAAGTTGACTAAAGTGTTTGTATTGTAATGTTTATCTTAGTGTATGAGGGGTGGTTTAGGGCTAAAACCTTTTATAAAAATTGTGAGTGTAATGTGAACGGTATGTACCAGAAAAAAACACTCTTTTTATAGGATCGATTCACATGTTGGTCTAGCCGTGGATACCAATCCAGAAGTAGCAGGTTAGTGTTAATATTTATCCGATCAGTGAGTCTTTGTACTCGCACTGTGGATAACTTCAATGTTGTATACACTATATTATGGCCTATTTCACATATTAACAAATGTTTGTTACGGATAATTCCTCATCTGTCAATACTTTGTAGTCTCCAGTCATTTAAATAAAATGAGTCCGAAGATAGATATATAATATACTCGTTACCTAGAATAGACCACAACACTCTCTTCAGATCGGGACCAATTACATTTTCTTAGCCCTAATCCTTCAGTTGAAATTTTTTTGAATTTTCGGCTCCTCGAACTTAATTAACTACCAAGCGACTTCTCCGTCGAAGGGGAATTTAAAACGCTCATTCTGTTTTCATCTCTCTCTACCCTTTTTTTTATTTTTTATTTATCTTTGCATCTGTTTTGGGACTCTCAACTCTTTCACGGCTAGCTTTTCCCGTCCAATTGTAATTTTACGTCGTTTGCCAGCCAATTCGACGATGTATATGGCGATAGGTCCGATTTTCGTAGAATTTCGTTCATTTTCACCACACATCGTAATTCGCCAAAGCTTTAACCACTAATTTTTTAACTCTTTTGGTTCGTTTGAGGATGGCATCCTGCTTAAGCTATTTGCATAGTCATAGTTCCCCAAGTATTTTGAAGTTTTTCTCCGAAGATTTAATAAATGTTACTGGCTGGTAATCAACGCGACCTTGCTACCTAATTTTTTACGGCCCAAATAATAGCTAAAGGCACTTTTTCGTTTGTTACGTATCTTATTTCTGTTGAATTTAAGGATCATGAAGCGAATGTGACAAGTTTTTCAACATTGTTTTGGATTTGGGAAAGGACTGCGCCAAAGACAAAATCTGAAGCATCCGTCGATAAAATCAACGGTTTAGTAAAATCAGGATAGGTTTTAAGCGTTTCGAATGACCTGATGTACTCGGGGTCACAGCCCTTTCCTGTTCGGTCACACACCGTATTGGGTTATTATCTGTGACTTAAAAATTGTATTCATCTCTTTTTAAAATACTTTTCAGGTTATTTAACTGGGTTTCTAGGATTTTCCTCAATATCGTCGAGATATACATGAACTTTTTTACCTACCAGTCTCTGTAATACGTTGTTCAGACCAAACGGCGTTCAGCAGAACAGTTGATTGTTTAGAGTTTGCAATTGATACTCAACCATTTAACTTGGTGAGCTGCTCCCTTCATTGATTCTGGGTTCATATTTCTATTTACTATAAACCTGTCCAATAATTTAGTTTTCTCTCGCGTCTTCTACTGATTGAATAATTTTACTTTTGTTTCTAACTTGTAATGCACAGAGAGAAGAAAATTATGTGACCTATCCAATAGTATCAAACGTTTGCACAAAGAGCAATCAAAGCAAATTTATAATTTAAAATTAAAAAAAAAAATATTTATAAACTTTGTTACCTATTAGTAATCGTGGATGTCTCAGGTTCAGCCGATTTAGCTTTTTTTACTAGTTGGTGGAAGAATAACTATCAATGTATTACGAGTACTGGGCATGCAATGCAATGCCACTCAATGAAGACTATCTTCAGTGTTCGGGTTTTAATTATGTTTGTAGGTTTTCTGACACGTCAGTAACTCACGTAGCGGCTGTCCCTGCGCTTTCTTAATAGGATATAATTGCGAATGCGAGTCGTACCGAAAACTGTAAATGTTTGAATTGGAATGGCATATCTGTTTGAATAATTCGGATGCGAGGCAACGGTACACCTTCCCATTTAAATTTTTCATTTCAATTTTTAGTTTCCATAATATTGTTAATCTTTTTCACTGGAACCCTGGTATCGATATAAACTAGTAGCGGATTTATGTTTCCAAGAAGAATGGCAGGCATGCCTATTTTCAATGTTAAGACGTGCGGCAGCATGCCTGGCAACTTAAGTGAATTCAAGAAATTAGTTGGACAATTTCGAAATGATTCATTTAAGTATCGATGGATTTATACGTTGTCGCTTCGAATAACACGCTGACCCACTGATTATTTTTGTAATTCTGTGTAAATTTTGGGAATCAACTTGTCTGTGGTTACTGTGATTTTATAGAAATTTGTTAGCAACGAGATTGATTTTGTGGATTCACCGATTGCCATTTTAACATTCCCAATATTCAACAATTGCTTGCGATACGTTCAGCGGATACAATAAAACTGATGATTTGCGATATGCATTAAGCTCATCTGTGGGTGTTGAAATTTCTATAACTGGTAGTGCATCAACAATCACCAGATGGGTGCGCCACCAAGAGCTGTTTGTTTTAGTGTACGTTGAAGCGCTTCATATGCTTTTTGTGCTTATATTCCTTGCGTTGTTCTATAACCAATTTCAGAAGATTCGTTAGAACAATTGTATGATTCGTCGCAGCCTTTTTCTAGAGTACCAGTGCTAGGGATTGCCAAGTATATGGCTTTAATCAAAATCAATCAAAGGAAGTAGGATGTCTTCACTCAAGTAGTCTTTGTATTGGATGGTAAGCACGTTGTTAATATGATAAATAACTTGCGTATTTGTTGTAGTTGAGAAGTATTCGATGCATCAGCGGGTGAAGTATCCCAATATGCTGCCTGGGAATTGTTGCCTTCAGCGTGCGGTGCCATCTTTGGATGAGGTCATTTACCTACGCCGTTGTCCTGTAATGTCGGTTTCCCACAGTTCTTATTAGCTCATCGGAAAAGTGTGACTCAAGCTGAGCACATTGGTCGGTGGTGATTGCTTTTGGTGACTCTTGGTGCTGACATGTCGAGAATTGGAATCGCTTCTGGCCAACGTATGGAACGATTTATTATCGTCAAACCGTAGCGATTTCCTTCGGATGGTGGAGATAGTAATGAACTTCTCAAGTTCCGAATGTGTGACGCTAGCGACATCCGATTGAATGCCTGGCCAAACAAATCGTTTTGTTATCAATTTAGCCGTGCTCGTACACCTCGATGCGAGATGTCGAGATGTCATAAATTGCCTGAACTTCGAAATTTTTGCGATACAAATGGACGAATGTCACTCGTGGAGTAATCACAATATACTCGTTTTGAACTGCCTCGAACGGTAAAAAAGTTTTAACTTAATTGAAATGTTATTACCTTCCGCCAGTAGATATTTTAATTCTGCATCGTTTCTCTGGTCATCAGCCAAATTCTCGTAACTGATTTCCATACTCGAGCGGACACTTTCTATGCGTGATAAAAGACCCGCTTTTATGTTTTCAGTGCCCTTAACGTGCCGGATATCGTTGGTCATTTGTCCGATGTAATCGAGTTGCAGCTTTTGATCGGTGTAAATGTCATAATTTCTTCGGTGCAGCATAAACTTGAAATGTTTAACGGCCAAATACATTGCTGTGAGCTGACGATCATACGTGTTGTATCGAAGTTGTGTTTTATTAAGTGTTTTTGTGAAAAAACCTAACGGTTGAAGTCCGTTGTCAACGACTTGATGAAGTACTGCACAAGACGCGATATCGGAAGCGTTGACATACAGCGTAAGCTCCGTCGTTTTTGATGGATGAGCAAGTAAAGCGACGTTGGACAAATCGAGTTTGCACTTTGCACTTATCAATGAATATTTTCTTATTTCCAGGAATCATTTCCTGTGTTTTGACTTGAATGGCTTTTGATAAAAGCTTGCGAAATAGTTGATTGTCGCCAAAAACTTTTTAGTTGATTTACCATTGACGGAAAATTATTTCCACAATTTGATGGCTTTGATTTTGTTGGGCAACGGCAAAAGTCCTTCGGATGAAATGCGATGTCCAAGGAAATGAATCTCCTGCCAGACAAATTCGCATTTAGCAACATTTATCGTTAAATTGTATTGTTTCAATCGCCGCCCGAAAACGAATCGCAAGTGTTCCCGGTGGTCTTCGGGCGATGTCGAGGTGATGCACAAATCGTCGATGTACATACGCAAACACAAAATCGGGTCACGGCAAATTTCGTGAATTAATCGCTGGAACGTTTGTGCAGCGTTGCGTAGGCCAAACGGCATAATCGGCATCGACACCCATTTGTGTTATTTCACTTATTTTTCACTGTATCACTTTTGTTTATGACTTTCGCTTGTTTGACCACTCTGCGTCACCACTTTGGGATTAAAACAATATTTTTATTTATTTAATTTTATTTAAATTAGTTTTATTTTATTTTAACTCCAAAAAATTCTACAGCACACGCTTTTATTTTTACGTCCGTCTACTGTTAATTTTCATCTCTCTAATAGTTTTTGTTTTTTTATGTTTTTATTGTAGTTTTACAGTACACTGTTGATATTTTTATTGCAGGTTGCACACTTTTTTGATAATTTAAATTTTTAACGGCTAACGTATCTTGGCTACACGTACACTTCACTGATGTATTGCATTATTGTAGTATGCGGGCACTTTAGAGTAAAGTAGCAAGCATGTCATCCCCACACAATGATAAAAATGCAGTTACCGTTTTTGTTGATGATAAAAATGCTCTTGCATGCTTCTTGCAATTTTTGTTGTGAAGAATACGCACTGCCCATTTTGTTCTCATTGCATCCCCTCGAAACGCAGCTGAACCAAGCGATGTCTGCAATGACAGATTGGAAATGAGGAGGTTGCTCAGGTTGGGTCAAACTGATTTGTAAAGAAAAATTAGTGTCAAGAGCATAGCTCCGGCAGCAGTCATGCAACAAACACCTATGACCTGAATTCTGTAACAGAAACATTTGATTTGACACGAGTTCACCAATTTAGAAATAAAAGATAAAATTTTTTGTGAAGTCTTGTTTAAGGTTTTATACATTGTCAAAAAAAAATATGGCAGTAGGCTTTTTGAGTTTATCGTTAAGGTGTTACTTCCAACAAGTTTGATGTCAAAAGAATCATCAAGAAATTTGACGGAGTCTGATCTGGCGATTGTTTGTTCAAACAAAGAAGGAACCGACGTTCGATCAATATTCCTACGTTTGCTGCATACCATTAGGCTGGTATTGGATGAATTCACAAACAAATTTTTCCCATCTCAGATTATTAGAGAGCACAGCACCTTGGGACAGCCTTTTGATACTTTGAACAAGCTCCATCTAACTCGGCCACAAAACTGCGAGACTTAAACATGGTCTTGATCCATCTTGCTAAAGTTTGGTTAATGTCAAAATTGCGTGGTTAATGTCCTCTTACTCCAACATTGAATAACACACACAAAGCAATACAAGCTCGGAAGAGTTGAATCAGGTGGTCCTGTAAGGAAACCTACGAAGGAGCTAAGCGGGAAATCTCATTAGGCTTTTTATGGTGAATGGAAAAACATCTGGAGAATTTTTTGGAATTAGCCAGTCTACCATAAAGAAGCCACCACGGGCGTCAAACCGACAGGCATTATTTATGGCCAGTGTTCTATTTAGCCTTTAGCTATGTTGGATAGGTTCATCTGTTTACAGAAACTTATTCATGAGATTTTCTGAGCGGATCTTCAAACTTCTTACAAATTTTTTGCTGCCGGAATTTTATCGATGTCATATTAATCTGTTGGCAATGTTTTTGATTCCTATAGCACTTTTCTTTATTTTTTGAGATCAAAATCCCAAAAAGGAAGAGAATAAGGATTTTCGAAGACGTTAGTGGTTAAGGTGCTTCACCTTATGGAGGGGTGGTCTTATGTACAAGCACATCTAGAGACATGAAACATCATTTGATGTCAATGTATTTAAAATATTACAAAGGATCGCAGGTGTTCGTGCCAGTTCGTGCCATAGCTGATAACTAAAGGAAAGCTTTTTAAATTAAATAACTCGTTTCAAAACTGATGCACTTATTTACGAAAAGCTTTAATTCGGAGTATTGAGCTCTGGTGTAGGCTGCAGAACTTTTGGTGCAGTTTAATCTGATAAAAATCAGCTAATGAAATTATAATATTAAAAATTGGAAATCGCAGGACTTTCGGTCAACATTGAAAATGTGCGTCATTATTGACTCTCACTTTTATACTTTCCGGACAACTTTCCAGTTATTAACCATAGCCCGGTAAGCCATTAAATTATTAAACTTCTTTTGCGTATTATTGTTATACTGTAAAAATATAATTTTTAATGAAACAGATATATAAAAGATCAGAAAGAGAATAGAAGTGCTATCCCATTCTAAACAAATATCCGTTTCGGCAATTTTGGAAATTGGAATTTTGTATAAAAATAACATTTAAATTAAATATTTTAGAAACAAGTGAAAAAAAAAATACTAAAAATCGTCGTAACTTCCACTATCTTCAGACTACAGCTAATTTCAATTTTAACTATTAACATAAAGGTGCCAGGGATTCTTGTAAGATGCGACAAAGAGGAAATAAGCGAATTAGACTGTTTTCCAAACAGCGACTTAACAGACTTATTGACTTATTTGACGCCTTCTTGAATAAGTTGGTCAAGTCGTTCCAATTCATTGTACCGGCCTATTTGTGACGTAATAACAAAAAACAAAACGCAATTTCTCTTATATGGAAATTTTTTTTTCTTGAAATATTGGTCGTTGCTACTAGGTTTGAAAAAAATGCATATATTACAGCATAGAGCAAACTATACATAAGAGGACTCATGTAAAGTTTCTGAGGTTACTATTAATTCTCATCTGAATGCATTGCAAATAATTGCAAAGGGAAATTTTTGATTCATTTAGTTGTATTTGTGTGTTATTTTCATTTGTATATGTGACGGTTTCCAAAACAAATATTTCTATAACAACATAAATAAAACTAATTTACAAGAGAGTTGTGGTTAATGGCCACAATACAATTTATAAATAACAGCAGCAAAACTAAAATCTAAAAAGGAAAAGCGATGACGCGATAAGCTTCGCTATTAAAAATATTCATTAGATTCTGGGAGGCACAAATTCTACCAATTAAAAGAATTTTCTATATTAAATATATATTATATTAAATCTATATTAAATATAAGTATATATATTAAGTATATTTTTTAATGGCAGTGAAGTATGTCCCAAATAACAAAAATAAACCTGTATTAGTATATACACTGTTAAAAAATTCTTATAAGAATTTTGAGTGAAAACTAGAAAATAAACTCAAAAAAATTATTTGACATCCTTCATAATACACCGGAAAATCATTTCCATTTTTCTTCATTTGTAAGTAGTTTGCAGAAGATAATTTATTTCAATATATCTTAATGCCGAGTATAAAAACCGCAGTACTCTCCAAATATCTGGTAAAAAAAATTGTGTAGAAAGCCACTATGTGGAATTTACACGATAAGAGGGATATCCAGACAGAGAAGAAAACCAAGTGAGCTAAAGGACATTTTCAAAAAACAGGATATTTCTGAATTTTGTTTTCATAAATGGAGTCGTTTCGTTAGGTATAAGTAGTATAGTTTATATATATTACTAAAATCGTGGAGTTTGTCGGAAAATGACTATAAGATAACACAATGAAATGAACATAGTTTCCAAATATCCTTTTTAGTTCTGCTAAATTTAGTCGATTTTATTAGCTTGCGTAATTCTTGTTAAAATAAATTATGGTTATCGTAAACTTTGTCGGAAAAATCACCTATGTAAAAATAAGAGCCTTTGTTGACAAAAATAAATTAACTAGGTGCAATTTCCAAACGATACCGAGAATAAGCTATCATTTTTAGTTGTGGAAAATGAAGACGAGTTTATTGGATTGAACAAAATTAGTTTCGGTAAATTCTGAATATCCTAGAGTTTGTCGGAAAATTTCACTATGTCCAAATGTTAGCTTCAGGTTTACACAATCAAATAAATTCAGAGCCATTTCCATATCTAGGGGATAGGTGTCATTTTTTGCTCTCGCAAATCAAATCGATTTTGTTGGTTTGAGTAGTTTTAATTTAGATAAATTCTGAATATCCAAGAGTTTGTCGGAAAATTGAACTCTAGGATATTCAGAATTTATCTAAATTAAAACTACTCAAACCAACAAAATCGATTAGATTTGCGAGAGCAAAAAATGACACCTATCCCCTAGATATGGAAATGACCCTAGATTTATTTGATTGTGTCAACCTGAAGCTAACATTTGGACATAGTGAAATTTTCCGACAATCTCTAGGATATTCAGAATTTATCTAAATTAAAACTACTCAAACCAACAAAATCGATTAGATTTGCGAGAGCAAAAAATGACACCTATCCCCTAGATATGGAAATGGCTCTGAATTTATTTGATTGTGTCAACCTGAAGCTAACATTTGGACATAGTGAAGTTTTCCGACAATCTCTAGGATATTCAGAATTTATCTAAATTAAAACTACTCAAACCAACAAAATCGATTAGATTTGCGAGAGCAAAAAATGACACCTATCCCCTAGATATGGAAATGACTCTAGATTTATTTGATTGTGTCAACCTGAAGCTAACATTTGGACATAGTGAAATTTTCCGACAATCTCTAGGATATTCAGAATTTATCTAAATTAAAACTACTCAAACCAACAAAATCGATTAGATTTGCGAGAGCAAAAAATGACACCAATCCCATAGATATGGAAATGGCTCTGAATTTATTTGATTGTGTCAACCTGAAGCTAACATTTGGACATAGTGAAATTTTCCGACAAACTCTAGGATATTCAGAATTTATCTAAATTAAAACTACTCAAACCAACAAAATCGATTAGATTTGCGAGGGCTTAATGTGTTTTAATTTTTCTCGATAATATCTCACTCTTTCTTTCATCTTTGCAAAATACATAAATCGAATATGAAAAAATGTGGCACCTTTCCGTTTCTTTCTATTATAATATAGTTATTTCGTGAATATTTTATTTTAACAGTGTAAATACTAATACTGTTCTGCATTACAAATTTCTAATTGGATTTGTATATATACACGGGATTTTTTTTGGGACAAACTTCACAACCGTATTTTTTAATATATTTTCTATATTATATATAATAATTGAAAAATAGAGATGTTTCCTAATAAAATCATCCTACGGCTATTTATTAGCACAAAATTTTGACATATTTATTAAATAATGTTTGCTTTCAAAACAAACAAGTTGCTTTGTTTATTGCAGGGTTGAAAATTTCTTTATATAAAATAAGGGAAATTTTCCAGTTTTTGAGCAAATGTAAAATTTACAATGGAAAAAGATGTATGCCTTACTACTTTCGATTGCAAATCGCTTTGTAATTTTTTTATGTGTGTGTGTGTGTAAAATTTTTTATACCGATACGGAATTTTTTGAATGTGTACTATAAAAATTATAAATTTAAAATCGATTGCAATTAATTGCAAAGCAAGCTCAGATGAGAACGCACAGTAAATCTATTTTACTTTTGGCAACCTGTAAAAGCCTAACAATAACAATAAACTATAAAATAACTATGCCGATATGTTTATAAGATACGTATATATGGATTAAATATAGAATAAAAATTAAATTTGTGTATATAAATATATTAAAACTATAAAATAAGATTAACCTCGGAAAAACTTGCTTATAAAATTTGCACTACTTGATTTCTCTTATATATTAATTGTTCGATGATTACAGTTAGTCTAGACACATTTTAGAGATATTCCTGTGTAGACATACTTATTCAAAAAAGCCTCCTAGTGAGGTGACTTATTTGAATTAGCCGGTGTCTACAAATATATTGTTGTTTGGGAAACAGCCTAAGTATTAAACTGCCTATATGCCATGTCCCAGCAGCCTCCCCAATTTCCAATTTTTTATTTACTTTGAATGGCATACTGATTTCATCTGTGTGAATAGTTTTTATTTCTACTAAGATTATGAGGGTCACAGGGATTATTTTAAGACGGCATCAGGAGGTTACAATACCTCTTTGTACTAAGTAATAAACTGCATATATGTCATGTCCCAGCGCCCTTCCCCATACGAATTTTGTTCAAAAACCGCGACTTGAGAGCTGGGAGTTTTTATGGTGTTTCATCAGCATGCTAGAATAAATATAAAATTTACTTATTATTTACATCAATCAAGAATATTATTAATTTTGTGCATCTAGTAGGTTGTGAAACATCAGCAAAATTCCCAACTCTCAAGTCTCAGTTTTCGAACAAAATTTGTACTTTGATGACGTCTCAAAAAATCCTGGTGATTCTCATAATATTAGTCGAAATATAAACTATTCAAACAGGTGAAATCGGTATGTCTTTTCTGTAAGTAAATAAAAAATTGAGAATTCGAGGGAACGTTATATATATGGCATATAGATATAGTAGCTCTTCTCACTTGAAACTATTTTATCGACTTGATCGCATACTATAGAACAACCCTTTAAACGTTTCATAGCATGCACAATATTTCACTCAAAATTCTTATTAAAAATTAGTTTAACAGTGTAACCCTAATACAATGATATATTTGTTATTTGTTAAATTTTTCACTTCCGTCTGAAAGTGTACAACCGTCCCGGATATTGTTGATTTTGTAGACTTCTATAGAAAACAAAACAAAAGTCTTCTCATAGCAGGATTTGAAAAATAACTGCAGTTGTTTGCGGAGAAACTTCTATAAATCCCGTTTTTTTATAAATCCCGGTTTTCAAAATCCCGGTTTTATATAAAAAAAATCCCGATTTTTATATGAATAAAGTTTCCCGGTTTGAATTTTTAAAATTTGAGATGTGGGAAAATGGGACTCTTAAATGATTTTTTGACAAAATTCAAAAATGAGTTTGCGATAAAGTTCTAGAAAGTGGCTAATATTGATTGAATTTGACCATTTCTTAACAAATTTTGTTGAAATTCAATACGTGCGATGGAAATGGGATTCTAAAATGATTTTTCAATAAAGCGGTCAATAGAGATGGAACTAAGCCATTTTTTAGCCGCTTTTGTTGTAATTCTACACGTGCAATGGAAATGCATTTCATAAACGATTTTTTGACAAAGTGCTGAAATATGGCCTTCGCGAAAATATCAAATAGCTATTTCATCGACCTTTCAAATTGAAAAGACTGGGATCGAAGTATTTGCCTGCAAGACAAAATCTGGGTTTGCATTCAATCTTGCTTTT
Source organism: Nephrotoma appendiculata (assembly GCA_947310385.1). NCBI lineage: Eukaryota > Metazoa > Arthropoda > Insecta > Diptera > Tipulidae > Nephrotoma > Nephrotoma appendiculata. The sequence goes on from OX371223.1 coordinate 303,774,395, forward strand.
GAATTCTTACCGTACAAAAATATAGTGTACCAACATTTTTTTGCAAGCGCAGCTACCTCGTGCGTGCCCGTGAGGTTATCGAAGCCGTCAGCCTCTACAGTTATTGCATTTCAAAATGTTGCATTAATACCGACTCCGATCAAATAGCACCGACTCCAAGAAACCGACGATCGCCTCTGACTTCGCAGCATTGGCTTTTTCTAGTAAATTTTTGGGCAAGATATCTTATTTTTATGTTAATATTAGTCAGGCTGGCCCGAATTAATAAAACACATTTGACTTTAGAACTAGAAGAAAAGAAAACCGGGATTTTGAAAACCAGGATATTGTAGTACACCCGTTACGTAAACTGCAGTCAGCTATTAGTTTGCATATGCCAAATTAATAAACGTGCGGCACTTGAATGTGCCTAGAAAAAAAAATGTTTGCTTTTATTTTATCACATGAGCACTTTAAAAGCGATATTAACTGATCAGCGATAAATGAGCGATAAGTATCCAAATATAATACATTAAGATGCGATCACAAAAAAACCTAGAAGCCACTTATACATTTGAGACCAAATTTTATTACTGTTAACAAAATACATTAAAAATTTAATCGGCTTCTAGAAACCCTTTACGTTCAAAATAATCCAGCAAATACATGATTCGATGCTTTGTTGACGGCTTCTCATAAAGCTCATACCGTAACGCTTTTGATTTTATATTGTCGAACACAAATAATTCAAGATCAGCATGTTCAGTATTCACCATATTACGTGGCGCAATCATTGTTAGCGCGATCATAACAGCATATGCAGATCGTTTCAGCATTTGGATTTGCAGTTCAGTCAATGTTGGTATATGGTTCGGGTAGTTAATCAACTGCAATGTCCTTACAAGTTCAGCATGGTAAATCTGTAATAACCGATCCCAGTCTTTTTCGTCCATATCATTTGCAGTTGAGGTATACAATATATACGCCAAATCAATTGCAGGTGAGCCAACAAATCCATTTTGAAAGTCAACCTTCAAAAAAAAATTAAATAATAAATGCGCTGCGTTATAGTGAATGCCGTGTATACCGTAAGAACATCAATTGGCTTATCGTCCTCATCAAATTTATACATAATGTTATTAGCCCATAGATCACCGTGCGTTATCACATTAAACCCCGATTCGTCAGTTTCAAATACTCTGTGCACTTTATCGATATAATTGCGATTCAATTTCTCAAGTTTTTGCGGTAAATGTTCGTAGCCCGGCCAATTCCGGATAAGCTCCGGTAAATCTTTCATGCCACACATTAACAGCTCTATCAATTGGTAATCGTCCGGTTTTACCACCTTCATTTTATGTGCATCGAAAATATTCGATGAGTTTGTTACGTATAAGTGAGCACCCATTGCATGATACCGAGCTAGTTTGGTCAGTACCATTTCGGTCGCACGAAAATCTAAGCCCTTACATCGATCCATATTACGGTAACCGATCGGTTTTAAATCTTCCAGTACAAAATATAACGGACTTTCTCTTAAATGATAGCATGACGGCGCAAATTTAAACGATTCATCGACCGATTTTGTGAATTTCATAATATTCGGTAAAATATACTGATAGAATGCAAACTCTCTTGAGCCCGTTGGCATTATATCGATGATCTCTTGCGACGCATTACACAAATCAGACTTTACGATATATGTTTTTTGTTTTGGTTCACTTGTATCACTGTCACTGTAGTAGTTCACTAATACACGCATCATTTGACTACCGTAATTTTCACCCTTTCCAACCGCATCTTCCAACTCAAAATCGATAATTTTCGCGTTTACGATACCGTCACTCGAGTGTAAAATATGCTCGCAAAATGTATTCGTTACCCATGGATAGAGATCACTGGCGATTGGTGGCATGGTGTATGCTCGGTCTAAAACTTTTTACTGTATACTAACGCTTAATGTTACGTACAGTTTACTTTTATTTCTAAATGTATCTTCGACCTTGATAGATATGTGTAGAAACAGTAGATTAAAAATCGTAAATTATTCTGTTTGTGGTAGTGCCGTCGTATTAGAACATTACGTGACGTGACGTATCTTCTCTTTAATAATGTAAACGTGGTGTGGTGTTTGGAATTAATACAGTCCATTGCTAACACCGAAACATCGGTTCATTAGATTATGTACTGTGTTTGCGCCAACGGGTTGTGGTTTCCACGAACAAAACGAAAAATAATAAAAAATAATAAAATTAATAAATTGATAGACATAATGGATCATTTGTATCTAAATTTTAAGATACGTTTTGTTTATAAATATTTGTGCTTGCGCAAGTTTGTTTAAATTGAGACGCGATAACTATGAAATTTAAAACAGTTTAGAATATCTTTGGAATGATGCTGACTCAGACTTATAAAATTAAAAGTAATGACTGACCGAGAAATTATTCGTGGGCTCGTGAATGGGCTTTTGAAACATCATTGATTACGTTTTGGTTAAGTTTATGTTCCCAGCTGACTTGTATTTTATGTAGAACAGTGAATCAATCGCAATGAAATGTCAAACTCTTTCTAGAAACGAGTTAGGGTTAGGTTAACAGCCCTTATAAAACTATTAAATTACATATACTTGTGATACATTTTTGTGTTAAAATTAATATAAATTAGGATTAAAAACATTTAGTTGGATCCCTCGGCCCCACCTCCGTCTTGGTTTTGGACCCGTTTGTTTTCCCAAAATTGCTTCTGCCCAAGTGAATATCATAAACGGTGAACTGCGGAAAGATCCTGGATAGGGGAGTAGAAGCAATTGAAACTTGAAAGTAAGCATGCCAAACTGTTGACGTATTTAGAGGACATGCGCTGATGCTAGCTATCATTGGCGCAAATAATGAAGTAGGTAGCGTTACTATTGCTAATTGGAGATTATTGAAAAACTGAAATTAGAACGCCTATCAATTGTTGTACAAACAATTTTAGGCTCATTATTCTCTAATCAAATGGTCCATTAAAATTTTTTGGGCTCTTTTCGTTCTTTACCAAACTTCAGGTCATTTAACTTAAAGTCAGCATTATGGCCTAATCAAATGACTATATATGAATAAACAATTTTGGGCTCCACTCGCTCTTTACCAAACTTCAGGCCATTTAATTTAAAGCAAGCAAAATCCAAATCAAAATATCGGACCAAAACCGGCTCGGCTATATAGATATGAACTAAATGACCTGAAGTTGGATCAAGAATGAGTGGAGGCCAAAATATTTTAAAGGAGCAATAAATTAGTCTATAATAAGCCTAAAATTATTGATGTCTTAATGGATCTTGGTTTGAGTTCTAATTTCGATTTTGGTCCGATTTTTGATTTAGGTTCTGCTAGTGAAAAAGCCTTATACTTTTTTTGGAACGAGTATAACAAGAAAAAATTAATTAGGCATTTAATTAGCCTAAAATTAACCTTTAATTTTCCAATTGTTTTCAAATCATTTGACTTTTTCTAAGGCTATAGTAAAACCACTTGTTTTAGTTGAAAGGGATATAGTCCAACAATTTTAATAGAGCCGCATTTAATTAGCCTATTATTAGCCTATAATTATCCATACTAACTTGTAAGGTTCTGCTGTATGGTTTGTGTTAGCTTTAGAGCCGTGGTCTCCCTAAATTTACAGTGTCCTATTTATGTACAGTGTCCGATTTGCTTAAGTTGGTGTTTCGCTTAACATCAAATTCTTGAACATATATTAGCTGTGTTCCAATGGAGAAAGCAAACTACTCACAAGTACTTGTAACTACTCGCAGCTACCCATGCTCAAATGGTGGTGTAGATGTTGAAAGTAGTTACGCATAAATTTGACGGTAGGTATATTAGTTTCAAAAAATCTAACAGATGGCTTTGTGATGGTTTGATTATGTTGAAATGTCAGATTTATTAAAATTTTTTGTTTGTTTATATTCGATTGATTGACAATAAGGGATTTTTGTGGAATTGCAATAAAATTGTGCAAAAATTTGTAAAATTACAATTAGCTACTAATTATAATTATTAAATTGATCCAATTATAAATATCCTAATATATATATTTAAAATTATTAAACTGATGGAATTGATTCGACTATTAAAGCGGTGGATTTTTATAATAAATATATATAAATTCATTTTATTTACATTTTCACTATTAGAACCTCAATACTCCTCTTTCCTGCCAGCGTACGCACAGATTAAGGCTTTGCCTTCATGGTATGTCCAATTTTTGACATTATGTATTACCAAATTGTCTGAAAATATTCAAACAAATTTGATTTTGTACAACAAAATATGTTGCTGTCATAATTTTGCCCGTTCCTTTGGTTATCTACTCACAAATACTTGTGAGTAGCAAATTGTTTCCATTGGAACACAGCTATTGAGTTACACCATGAAGCTTAGTCACTGCTAAAGTTTATTGTTTCGCTAGAACGATGAAGTAATTTTTATTGCTTAGAAAAATTATTTTCCGCACAAGAGGAACAGCTAAGCAATAAAAGTAGATTGTAAACTGCATCTCATCCCACGTCCATCTCCCAACACGTTTCGAAAAAATGTTTTAATTTCCTTTTTTAATTTATTTAAAATTTAAAATTTTAAGTTTTAAATAAATTTATAATTTTAACACCTAAAACCGATCAGTCAAGAAATCCTTTCCGATCAAAAAAATCCAACAAGTACTGTGCCCGAGCGCGAACCTCATCCTTCGCGAACAGTTCGTGTCGCAATTTTTTTGATTTCTCGTTTTCAAACACAAACCACTCTAAATTAGCATGTTCAATGTTGTTAATGTACCGCGGTCCCAGGAACATTATTGATGCTAAAACCGCAAATTTTGATCGTTTTAACAAATGAATGTGAATATCGGTTAATGATGGTAAACGTTTCGGATATCCGATCGCCTTTAGTATCCGTACGAGTTCAGTGTGATAAATTTGAATTAATTTATCCCATTTACATTCTTGTATGTTGCTCGCGGTAGATGAATATAGTAAACTAGCTGACCTGTGACTGAATAATCAGTCACTTGAATACATTTTTTTAAATTTTTGGTTAAGAAATGATTAAGAAGATTTTTTAAGATATAAATTTGATGCACTTTTATCAAAAATAAAGCAAATTTTTATACGCGATTAATTTTTAAATCTTAAACGGTAAGCACGCGCTCAAATGTACACAGCATGACTTACGTGCCAAGTCAAATATTCATATCTCAAACGGCAAGTGCGCGCTCGATATCACATGACTATTTACGCGCACAAACCAAATATTCAAATCTGAAAAGGAAGCGCGCGCTCGGGAGACATTTTCATTATCAATTGCAGCAGTTGTTTTATGAAATGCATTCAACTGCATTTCGTTCAGCAGTTGGATTCGTAATTCAGATCTTCGACTCCTCGAACTGTATCGAAGACTTGCACTTCTACGGGACTTCACGATGGAGTTGGTATAAGCCGATCATAGCGCAAGAAAGTCCGTGCTGTATAAGAATTGTGTTGATATCGTGATGAGCCAAATTTTTTGCTTCTTTTTCAATATGGTGTCTGCTGTAATTGAGAGTCATGTCATCTGCATACTTCATCCAGAAATCAAGAGGTATTGAAGGTTGACAAATGCAACAAATATAAGCGAAAGCTGTCGAAGCTGTCTCGGCATTTGACAGAATGCTGCTTCTGTTAAGCAGTGATCCCATTTATCATCTTTTACCAGAAGGCCCCTGCAGCTGCAGATTTTTTGACGGTATTGTAAATAAAACCATTGAATGTTCGTACAAATTTAAAGCTGGTGGCACATTGAATATGTAGCAAAAGCAGCCGCAGGAAGAAACGCTCTTCATCTCTCAAGCTTACTGTATACATTCGTCCAACAACCTTCATTCGCGTACGTAAACGAAATGCTGGGGAATGTCAGTATATAGAAAATGACGTGCGTTTTGATAATTGAAGTTGAGTTGAAACCATGACTCAAGCTTCGTTCGGCCAGTTTGTGCCGCAAGCAACGCTTCATCCTCATTACCTGCTTCGAATGTAATTATTTGTTGATTCAGTAGGTGGACAGAAAGACGCATCACGGCATAAGATCGATCATACATTTTCGACTCGATAAAAAATAATTTGATACATTCGCGCTTTGCAATAAAGTAGTTGACATGTGGTGACCAATATATAAATCATAGTTTGCTATGAAGCAAGAGCAAGGGGGATTAAAACTGTCATAATAATGAATTTGAAAATTCTCGTCCCTCTTGTAGACGTAGAAACTAACGCTATCTACATTAGATTACAATCGCCAATAACAAATTCAGTTTTTTAATAAAGCAATCTAATGGCAAACACACATAGCATCAAATCTTGGAAATTTTCTGAAACCACCTGAGGTATCCGTTTCGGGTACTTTCCGGTGTAATTTTTCCGATTGTTCTAGCCTATGCACAGCGCAATATTTATATCGACCTACCCTAAAAAAATCTAACGGATCGGATCATCTTTAGGGGTCATTTTATGGTTGAGTATGAAAAATTAAGAGTATTAATGTAATAGTAGATAGATAGAAGCTGACCTGTGATGAATAATCAGTCACGTGAATACATTTTATTGAATTTTTGGTTAAAAAATAATTGAGAAGATTTTTTAAGTAGTAAATTTGATGCACTTTTATCAAAAATAAAGTAAATTCATATATGCGGTTAATTTTTAAATATTAAATAGATAGAGTGTCATGACAAAATTGTATTTTTACACTCACAACTATTAACACCAAAATGTTCCTAAAATCATTTTATGTTCACTGTTTTGTTTAATTGAGATTCAATTACAAATTTTCTACTCATTTTGTCATCACAGTGTGTCATCACAAAAACATCGGCAATTTTAATAAATTTTGTCATTGTCACGGTGTAATGCGCATGATCATAGATTCAATATAAACATATTTTGTCATGGCATTCTGGCGCCGTGACAAAATTTTACTGAAAACACCTGAGGTACCCGTTTCAGGTACTTCCCGGTGGAATTTTTCAGATTTTTCTAGCAAAGGCACTCCGCTATATTTATGTCGACCTACCCTGAAAAATTTAAACGGATCGGATCATGTTTAGGGGTCATTTTATGGTTGAGTATGGAAAAATTAAGCGTATTAATATAATAGTTAAGAGTATTAATGTAATAGTAGATAGATAGAAGCTGACCTGTGATGAATAATCAGTCACGTGAATACATTTTATTGAATTTTTGGTTAAAAAATAATTGAGAAGATTTTTTAAGTAGTAAATTTGATGCACTTTTATCAAAAATAAAGTAAATTCATATATGCGGTTAATTTTTAAATATTAAATAGATAGAGTGTCATGACAAAATTGTATTTTTACACTCACAACTATTAACACCAAAATGTTCCTAAAATCATTTTATGTTCACTGTTTTGTTTAATTGAGATTCAATTACAAATTTTCTACTCATTTTGTCATCACAGTGTGTCATCACAAAAACATCGGCAATTTTAATAAATTTTGTCATTGTCACGGTGTAATGCGCATGATCATAGATTCAATATAAACATATTTTGTCATGGCATTCTGGCGCCGTGACAAAATTTTACTGAAAACACCTGAGGTACCCGTTTCAGGTACTTCCCGGTGGAATTTTTCAGATTTTTCTAGCAAAGGCACTCCGCTATATTTATGTCGACCTACCCTGAAAAATTTAAACGGATCGGATCATGTTTAGGGGTCATTTTATGGTTGAGTATGGAAAAATTAAGCGTATTAATATAATAGATATGCTAAATCGATGGCAGGAGATCCACAGTACGTATTCTGAAAGTCAAGTCAGCCAAGTAAAAATGTTTAATTCATTCATTACTATAATAACATCATTAGGGCGATTCTGGTCATCAAACGAGTACATAATGTTGTTCATCCAAAGATCTCCGTGCGCAACTACTTTAAATTCATCTGGATCTGATTCGAATGTCGTTCCAACCCTAGTCGTTATCGTTTTCAATAGATTACCGATTTTTGGGACTAAATGTTGGTAACCCGGCCAAATGCTACACAATTCTCGGCAATCTTTCATGCCGCACATAAACACATCTAAAATGTAATCATCCTCAGTACATGATAACGCTGATGTTTTATGTGCGTTAAGTAAGTCCGGATACTCTTCAATCAGCATAGCCGACATGGCATGATACGTCGCTAACTTTTGTAATATAATTGCGGTTGCATCAAAATTTAATCCAATTCGGCGATCTATGTTACGGAACTGGGTCGTTTTTAAATCCTCAAAGATAAAATATATTGGGTTTTCGCTGATTTCATACGGTGTCGGGCAAAATTGAAAATTTTTGTTAAACATTATCCGATATTTAATAAGATTTGGTAGTAGATTCCTATAAAAAGACACTTCACGTTTAAAATATCCCGATTTCTCAAATTGATCGTGCAGCTCAGGGGCCAACGCAGTTAATCACAAATGATTTAGATCTAACCAAAATATAATTTTTATTAATATTTCAAACTTAATTTACTGTTGCATAATATTTACGCTAGATTGCCATTATAGTCACTGTGGTTCACGAAAACCCGAATCATGTGGCTCGTATAATTTTCACCTTTACTTACAGCACCTAACCTAACCTACAGCATCGTGCAATACAAAATCGACAACATGTGCATCATATTTTTCAACATGCAACATATTTTTCGTTTCACAATAATTTCCTTCAAATTGGCTAATTTATATTCAGGCCACAAGTTCGTGCATTATAAACACAGATGTCACTACTAATGTTTTAGTATCGAAGGTGGACGAGGTGGATTTGCTATTTGATCGAGACATTAGTTCAGCGTAAATGGGTCAATCAAGGGTTACGCTCATTGCTCACTTGAGCTATGTTTTTTAAGCGAAGTGAGCTATCTTTTGCAGATTACAGCTTCTTGGTTTACTTTTCAAAGCCGCAATAAATGAAACCGAATTCGTGAAGCTTAGTTGAAGCCACTCATATGCGCTGATTCATTTATTTTCTTTATTTAAATCTGTGGGGTAGAAACATCGCTCGCATCGCTCATTTTCCGAGCTATATGTGAGCTAAGGGGAATCTTCCACTAACGGCAAGTGCTCAGTAAACATTTCTAAATTATTCAGAGATAATTTCCGATATTTTGGGAATATTCTGGAAGTGGTGTAATTTATGAGAATTAGTGTCCATCACAATCCAGTGATACGAACCGAGTTTGATAGGGCAAATTCGTAACCATTGCGGTGACAGCGGTGGGATCAGCAGATTGGCGAACGACATGAAGGGCGGCTTATGGAAAAGATGCACAAACGGTTACGAATTTGGAGGAGTGAATCTTAAGTTAGGTTATGTTGAATCTCAGTTAACACGCGGTAAGCGATACTGTAAAAGCGAATAAATATAACGCGATAAGCGAGATTATGTTATGAGGGTTTTCTAAAGTGCGGGCTTGCACAACTACGATATAGAAGTTTAGATTGGGATAACCTTGATTGGGCGTAGAAAACTTGTTGTTCGGCAGCGATTCGGGCTTTTATTGGATTTTATTTTTAAGATGATCCTGGATGTTGCTAAAAAATTGGTTATGCTGCTGTGCACCTCCAAACCAAGTCTTCCGTCCACCAGAAGTCTATATAGTGAGTTGATGAATGATATTGTGCTTCCAACATTTTCCCAAAATCTTTCTCGTGGTAAAACACGGATCAGTCGTCGATCGGTTACGACAAAAAAAAAAAAATTGATAGTTTTGAATGACATGTCCGGCGACAGGGTCTGACCAGTACAACGTTATCCAAATAAGCAGTTTTCAATAGAGTACATTTAAGTACACATTTAAGGCGTTTGCCTACATATAAGCGCGGTCTTTCAAATTTCCGGCAGCTTATCTTCGTCCTAAACAGAGTAGCGCCTCTGTGGGATATACGACAAAGACCACGTTTGTTCTCATCTCTGCATTTTCGTCTTTGGTGGCTGTACTTCTTGGGTGGATATCTTTAGTGTGATTCTCGGCGTTAACAAAACTGTCCCTTAAAATTCCTTGTTCCGTTTGAAACCTGATGTTTTCGATGCATGATCTCATATGTTCGCGCTTCTTTTGCCGGAGGTATTTAGTAGCAGCTTTTCTAGCACTGCGATGTTCTGCTAGGGTGCTTCTAGTGGTACGAGCCAACCACCTTTCACGAGAATTTTGTTTATTTTCGATGGCTAGGCGCCATTAATCATCGAACCAATAATTGCGGGGTCTCGGAGATGTCTTTCCGACAGTATAGTGTGCCACTGCTGGCAGTGCCAGTACATGACAGTTTGCACTTATATTAAATATGACAAACAAATTTTCGCTGTTCATGTCTGTACCTCTGGAAGATCTAACGTCGGATATAATGGTGGATTGTTCCTTGACACCATGACGTAATCGATTTGGTTTTCCATTCTTCCATAATTCGATCTCTACGTTACTTTGTGGATTTTCTTATGTGTAAAAATCCGATTGTTGCATTAAATAAATCCACGACGATTTTAATGTCATGGTGCGGGATGTTATTGATGACTTCCTCCAATCTGACAAAAAATAGATCTGATGCCATGTGATTTATCTTCGGTGGGTGCATGTACATTAACGATCGTGGTGTTAAATTTCTTAGAGCAGAGTCTGACCGTGCATATCCGCATGTTGATAGGGCAGAAGTCGATGTTGCTTACCGCCCCGTTTTAAAAACATGTTGCTTACCGACCCGTTGAATGAGAAAGCCAACTCAAAATTCTCATCTATATCCTGATGGCTTCTGTAATGAAGAGTATAATCATTGGTGCTTTCATGGATCCTACTCCCAGGCCGTCTAGAGCTCTTGTGGTACTAGTATGTGTAATGTGTGATTCTTTGCATGGTTCGAAAGGTTCTGAAGATCTCCAGAGGCCCTCTATTCCTGAATACGATACGAAAACGAAAGTACAAGATTCCTATTGAATTTTAAATAAGAATCGTACGAATCTGATTCAATTCAAATATGAATCTTGTACTGTCATTTTCGTATCGTATTCAGGAGTAGGGCCCTAGGTCTTAGGAGGCTAAGCTCGTACCAAGTTCCCATTTTTAAAGCGTTGTTCGTGTAAAATTTCTGAGGTCGCCAGTGGGTCGATTCTGGTGTCTTTATAAAATAGGAATTTTTTTCCTATTTGGAAAAAATTTTGATAGCAGTTTTTTCCTAAAAAATCTTTCCTATTGATTATTTTAGTACTCATATGGATAAATTTTTCCCAAATTCTTGGTTAAGTTGAGTATTGAAAACCATGAATCTGTAAGCGGATAGAAATGTCAAACTTACATTAATTGTATGAAATTATAATTTTTTTTGTCTAATTAAAAATTAAAATAATTAAATTAAAAGAATATTGTGCGTCACGTAAAAGAATATCTTTCCGTATCCAAAATAGGTGCGGAAAGATAAACATCAAAACCGCGATAAATAGGAAAGAAAAAATTCCTATAAGACACATCAGAATAAGCTTATAGGAAAATAATACAAAACTGCTATAAAAATTTAAAATTCTTTACTATTTCCTATTCCTATAGGAAAAAAGAGAATCGACCCAAAGGTCATACGTTTAAGAGAAAAATTTCTGTATTTCCGTTCCAGAAACTTCTATAGGCTCTCGGCCATAGATGAGGGTAATAGTTTTAGATCTTGCTTGGTGTATTTAAGATGCGCACACGGTTTAAAGAGTTTTCATTGCATTAATAGAACCACATAAGGCAAAAACCGCCCCATGTCAAACGTTTAAAGGCAATATTTTGATACTAGAATCCGCTATATAGGCTTTTAGCCTCGCAGATGAGCATAATATTTGTAGGTTATCTGTGGTCTCCCGCCTCTCGTTCCCGAAACCACTATAAGCTCTTGGCTATAGATTACACTTTTATTTTTAGATCATGGTTGGTCAATTCAGGGTGCACACACATTTTGCAGAAATTCTGCTGGCATTAACAGGATTAAATAAGACTAAAAGCATCCCAGGGCATACGTTGAATGGCAAAACTTCAATATTTCCGTTCCAAAAACCGCTAGAGGCTTTTGGCCATAGATATGATACAATTATTTTACGATTATACGTAGATACAAGATGCGCACACAGTTTGAAGACATTCTCTTGGCATTAACAGGGTTAAACTTTAGTCTCCTCTATGTCTAATAGACCATAGTTTTTTTTGGTACAAAATTTTGCCGTTCATCGTATAACCTGGGGTGGTTTTTGTCTTATTTAACTAAGTTATTACCAGGAGAATTTCTAGCATGATCTAAAATATTAGTTTCATCGGTAACAATGAGCTGGACAACGAAAAAATTGCTCTAAGACTACGTAAGGACATAGCGGTTGTAGTTGTATCCTCAATGCTATGATCTCAGCAGCATTAAAACATAACATGGAATCCACCATTGCGTGGTGGTTTGATGCTATGCTGTGGTTCAGTAAAATAACTGCTTTCTTCGGTTGCGCTATAACTACTATAGCAAGGGATCTTGAAAGAGAGGTAATTGATTTTACCCTCAGTGATATATAGTTTATTCGCCTTAATACTTGTTAGTAAATGATGACACACAAATGGCGACCAACATATGTCATAGAGTCGGTATAGTCAAAATGATTTAGTGGTGAACTATAAGAAAACTGAGATGGGCTTTTTCAAGAGACGTACAATTTTAAGGAACTTCCCTTTCCCGAACATAGATAATCATAAAATGACACTACGAATCTGCGGGTCGGTTGGATCAAAGCTTAGTTAGCAAAAACGAAGAAATATTGAAGAGAAATACAAAAAAGCAAGCATTATTTACAAGAAATCTGCTGTTGGTTGGCTTGTCGGTCATTTTTCAGTGATTTCTGAGTTTGCCGCGAATACCGGCAAATTCAGTCGAATGGCCCTGTAGTTTTAAGCGATTGCCGTATGTATATGACCACGCAAGGCATATTTATATATTTATATTTTATGACGGAAAAACAAAAAGCACAGATCTAAAAGATACCGCTACGGTTATACTAATTTGTCCCACATTAGCCATTCCCGAGCTTATATATGCTATATTTACTAAACGATCAGCAGATTCTTAATGACATAGTCAGAGGAATTAGAAGAAACCTTAATAGTCAATTTGATTGGGATAAAGAAGGTCGAGATACTTTTACAATTATTTGAGTGCGACATTTAAGTTTTAATAAACTAAAACTCATGTCTCATGTTGTAAACGATTTATGTACCATAAAATGCTTACAACCAATAAACACAGGCAAACGTCGAGAAGTTCAAGATACAGAAATGAACCAATGTAGATTACCGTTGTAATATACAACAAACATTATATGATTACAATGTAAGTATGTACTTGTAAAGCACAAGTATTGAACCAATTCTAACTTCACTATAAGTTATCAAATCAAATGAACAACAAACCTTTTATTGAAGGAGAGAGATAGATATAGAGAAAAATTTGTCAACCGTACATGGCATCGGGAGTTAGTTTGGAAAAAATACTATTTTATCACACAAAATGTATTAAAACAACAACAAAGTCAAAAATATTTCAACCCGAGTATGGAACTATGTAATAGGCGGCGGCGTAAAGCATTTCACGAAATTTGATTGATTTTTTAGTTCGGGACTCTGGAGCGAATTTGATGCTTTTTATTTCCGATGTCATCTACGCAGCATTAACGTCTGCAATACCCTGTAACAAAATTGAACAAACTCGTATTATTGATCTGTTTGCATGGCCATAAAATTGATGACGCATACCATAAAGGAAAAAAATATTTTTTTTTTGTTTTTTGTTTTGTTTTGATGATCAAGTTTACGGTATATCGTTAATGAGCCAGACAGACCGTTTTAGTTGTGTTCTGGTTATTGAAGGAGCGTGCAATCTCTCTAATTGTAATTGAAGTGAGTTTAATTTTAAAATAATGTTACAAATTGTTTTGTTTTTGTTGCTTACTAAATTAACGGAATTAAAAATTTCGTGTTTAATTAAAATTATTTTAAGTTGACTAAAGTGTTTGTATTGTAATGTTTATGTTAGTGTATGAGGGGTAGTTTAGGGCTAAAACCTTTTATAAAAATTGTGAGTGTAATGTGAACGGTATGTACCAGAAAAAAACACTCTTTTTATAGGATCGATTCACATGTTGGTCTAGCCGTGGATACCAATCCAGAAGTAGCAGGTTAGTGTTAATATTTCTCCCTTTTATTTATTATAATTTTTGCCTCTAACATTACTATATCGCCTTGAAGTTATCAAAGACTTTCACTTTTTTTATTCGAGTATAAATCGAGTAACATGATAAGCGCCTTTCTTTGATTTTTGTAAAAGTGTAGTTACTATTCTCTTCTATAGTGCAGTTCTAAACTTCCATGGCCAAGTATGGTGTGAATATATATGAGAACCTAAACTGATATTCTGGGAAATCGCGAAACTTCATTCGACATAGTGCTCTGGTTCCAATGAACAGATTATTTTTGTCTGTAAGCTTTAAAAATATCAGCAGATTTCTCAACTTATGGTAATTACGTATGAAATTCCTAACGACGATTAATTATTCTTTGCATTGAGAAGTCTGTGACCTCTACCACCCTGAAAATTCATAGTCAATTTGGCGGGGGGAAACCAACATTTTACTGACGGAAGACATATGAGCAGGCCTATGCTGCCAACATAAATCTGCAACTAACAATAGCGATAAAAATTCTTAACCTATAGGTGTGGGACTGAGTCTGAGGAGTATTACGTCGGATCAACTAGTGGAAATTCTTCCGATCAGTGAGTCTTTGTACTCGCACTGTGGATAACTTCAATGTTGTATACACTATATTATGGCCTATTTCACATATTAACAAATGTTTGTTACGGATAATTCCTCATCTGTTAATTCTTTGTAGTCTCCAGTCATTTAAATAAAATGAGTCCGAAGATAGATATATAATATACTCGTTACCTAGAATAGACCACAACACTCTCTTCAGATCGGGACCAATTACATTTTCTTAGCCCTAATCCTTCAGTTGAAATTTTTTTGAATTTTCGGCTCCTCGAACTTAATTAACTACCAAGCGACTTCTCCGCCGAAGGGGAATTTAAAACACTCATTCTGTTTTCATCTCTCTCTACCCTTTTTTTTATTTTTTATTTGTCTTTGCATCTGTTTTGGGACTCGCAACTCTTTCACGGCTAGCTTTTCCCGTCCAATTGTAATTTTACGTCGTTTGCCAGCCAATTCGACGATGTATATGGCGATAGGTCCGATTTTCGTAGAATTTCGTTCATTTTCAACACACATCGTAATTCGCCAAAGCTTTGACCACTAATTTTTTAACTCTTTTGGTTCGTTTGAGGATGGCATCCTGCTTAAGCTATTTGCCACAACGTTTGCTTACCCTTCTTGATATTTATCTGCATAGTCATAGTTCCCCAAGTATTTTGAAGTTTTTCTCCGAAGATTTAATAAATGTTACTGGCTGGTAATCAACGCGACCTTGCTACCTAATTTTTTACGGCCCAAATAATAGCTAAAGGCACTTTTTCGTTTGTTACGTATCTTATTTCTGTTGAATTTAAGGATCATGAAGCGAATGTGACAAGTTTTTCAACATTGTTTTGGATTTGGGAAAGGACTGCGCCAAAGACAAAATCTGAAGCATCCGTCGATAAAATCAACGGTTTAGTAAAATCAGGATAGGTTTTAAGCGTTTCGAATGACCTGATGTACTCGGGGTCACAGCCCTTTCCTGTTCGGTCACACACCGTATTGGGTTATTATCTGTGACTTACAAATTGTATTCCTCTCTTTAAAAATTCACACTTATAGAGTTATATTTTAAGGTTGAGTTCTGAGAGTCTTTTTAAAATACTTTTCAGGTTATTTAACTGGGTTTCTAGGATTTTCCTCAATATCGTCGAGATATACATGAACTTTTTTACCTACCAGTCTCTGTAGTACGTTGTTCAGACCAAACGGCGTTCAGCAGAACAGTTGATTGTTTAGAGTTTGCAATTGATACTCAACCATTTAACTTGGTGAGCTGCTCCCTCCATTGATTCTGGGTTCATATTTCTATTTACTATAAACCTGTCCAATAATTTAGTTTTCTCTCGCGTCTTCTACTGATTGAATAATTTTACTTTTGTTTCTAACTTGTAATGCACAGAGAGAAGAAAATTATGTGACCTATCCAATAGTATCAAACGTTTGCACAAAGAGCAATCAAAGCAAATTTATAATTTAAAATTTAAAAAAAAAATATTTATAAACTTTGTTACCTATTAGTAATCGTGGATGTCTCAGGTTCAGCCGATTTAGCTTTTTTACTAGTTGGTGGAAGAATAACTATCAATGTATTACGAGTACTGGGCATGCAATGCAATGCCACTCAATGAAGACTATCTTCAGTGTTCGGGTTTTAATTATGTTTGTAGGTTTTCTGACACGTCAGTAACTCACGTAGCGGCTGTCCCTGCGCTTTCTTAATAGGATATAATTGCGAATGCGAGTCGTACCGAAAACTGTAAATGTTTGAATTGGAATGGCATATCTGTTTGAATAATTCGGATGCGAGGCAACGGTACACCTTCCCATTTAAATTTTTCATTTCAATTTTTAGTTTCCATAATATTGTTAATCTTTTTCACTGGAACCCTGGTATCGATATAAACTAGTAGCGGATTTATGTTTCCAAGAAGAATGGCAGGCATGCCTATTTTCAATGTTAAGACGTGCGGCAGCATGCCTGGCAACTTAAGTGAATTCAAGAAATTAGTTGGACAATTTCGAAATGATTCATTTAAGTATCGATGGATTTATACGTTGTCGCTTCGAATAATAAAGCACGTGCGCTGAACCACTGATTATTTTTGTAATTCTGTGTAAATTTTGGGAATCAACTTGTCTGTGGTTACTGTGATTTTATAGAAATTTGTTAGCAACGAGATTGATTTTGTGGATTCACCGATTGCCATTTTAACATTCCCAATATTCAACAATTGCTTGCGATACGTTCAGCGGATACAATAAAACTGATGATTTGCGATATGCATTAAGCTCATCTGTGGGTGTTGACATTTCTATAACTGGTAGTGCATCAACAATCACCAGATAATATCATGGGTGCGCCACCAAGAGCTGTTTGTTTTAATGTACGTTGAAGCGCTTCATATGCTTTTTGTGCTTATATTCCTTGCGTTGTTCTATAACCAATTTCAGAAGATTCGTTAGAACAATTGTATGATTCGTCGCAGCCTTTTTCTAGAGTACCAGTGCTAGGTAGGGATTGCCAAGTATATGGCTTTAATCAAAATCAATCAAAGGAAGTAGGATGTCTTCACTCAAGTAGTCTTTGTATTGGATGGTAAGCACGTTGTTAATATGATAAATAACTTGCGTATTTGTTGTAGTTGAGAAGTATTCGATGCATCAGCGGGTGAAGTATCCCAATATGCTGCCTGGGAATTGTTGCCTTCAGCGTGCGGTGCCATCTTTGGATGAGGTCATTTACCTACGCCGTTGTAATATAATGTCGGTTTCCCACAGTTCTTATTAGCTCATCGGAAAAGTGTGACTCAAGCTGAGCACATTGGTCGGTGGTGATTGCTTTTGGTGACTCTTGGTGCTGACATGTCGAGAATTGGAATCGCTTCTGGCCAACGTATGGAACGATTTATTATCGTCAAACCGTAGCGATTTCCTTCGGATGGTGGAGATAGTAATGAACTTCTCAAGTTCCGAATGTGTGACGCTAGCGACATCTGATTGAATGCCTGGCCAAACAAATCGTTTTGTTATCAATTTAGCCAAGCTCGTACACCTCGATGCGAGATGTCGAGATGTCATAAATTGCCTGAACTTCGAAATTTTTGCGATACAAATGGACGAATGTCACTCGTGGAGTAATCACAATATACTCGTTTTGAACTGCCTCGAACGGTAAAAAAGTTTTAACTTAATTGAAATGTTATTACCTTCCGCCAGTAGATATTTTAATTCTGCATCGTTTCTCTGGTCATCAGCCAAATTCTCGTAACTGATTTCCACACTCGAGCGGACACTTTCTATGCGTGATAAAAGACCCGCTTTTATGTTTTCAGTGCCCTTAACGTGCCGGATATCGTTGGTCATTTGTCCGATGTAATCGAGTTGCAGCTTTTGATCGGTGTAAATGTCATAATTTCTTCGGTGCAGCATAAACTTGAAATGTTTAACGGCCAAATACATTGCTGTGAGCTGACGATCATACGTGTTGTATCGAAGTTGTGTTTTATTAAGTGTTTTTGTGAAAAAACCTAACGGTTGAAGTCCGTTGTCAACGACTTGATGAAGTACTGCACAAGACGCGATATCGGAAGCGTTGACATACAGCGTAAGCTCCGTCGTTTTTGATGGATGAGCAAGTAAAGCGACGTTGGACAAATCGAGTTTGCACTTTGCACTTATCAATGAATATTTTCTTATTTCCAGGAATCATTTCCTGTGTTTTGACTTGAATGGCTTTTGATAAAAGCTTGCGAAATAGTTGATTGTCGCCAAAAACTTTTTAGTTGATTTACCATTGACGGAAAATTATTTCCACAATTTGATGGCTTTGATTTTGTTGGGCAACGGCAAAAGTCCTTCGGATGAAATGCGATGTCCAAGGAAATGAATCTCCTGCCAGACAAATTCGCATTTAGCAACATTTATCGTTAAATTGTATTGTTTCAATCGCCGCCCGAAAACGATTCGCAAGTGTTCCCGGTGGTCTTCGGGCGATGTCGAGGTGATGCACAAATCGTCGATGTACATACGCAAACACAAAATCGGGTCACGGCAAATTTCGTGAATTAATCGCTGGAACGTTTGTGCAGCGTTGCGTAGGCCAAACGGCATAATCGGCATCGACACCCATTTGTGTTATTTCACTTATTTTTCACTGTATCACTTTTGTTTATCACTTTCGCTTGTTTGACCACTCGGCGTCACCACTTTGGGATTAAAACAATATTTTTATTTATTTAATTTTATTTAAATTAGTTTTATTTTATTTTAACTCCAAAAAATTCTACAGCACGCGCTTTTATTTTTACGTCCGTCTACTGTTAATTTTCATCTCTCTAATAGTTTTTGTTTTTTTATGTTTTTATTGTAGTTTTACAGTACACTGTTGATATTTTTATTGCAGGTTGCACACTTTTTTGATAATTTAAATTTTTAACGGCTAACGTATCTTGGCTACACGTACACTTCACTGATGTATTGCATTATTGTAGTATGCGGGCACTTTAGAGTAAAGTAGCAAGCATGTCATCCCCACACAATGATAAAAATGCAGTTACCGTTTTTGTTGATGATAAAAATGCTCTTGCATGCGTCTTGCAATTTTTGTTGTGAAGAATACGCACTGCCCATTTTGTTCTCATTGCATCCCCTCGAAACGCAGCTGAACCAAGCGATGTCTGCAATGACAGATTGGAAATGAGGAGGTTGCTCAGGTTGGGTCAAATTGATTTGTAGAGAAAAAATTGGTGTCAAAAGCATAGTTTCGGCAGCAGTCATGCAACAAACACCTATGACCTGAATTCTGTAACAGAAACATTTGATTTGACACGAGTTCACCAATTTAGAAATAAAAGATAAATTTTTTTGTGAAGTCTTGTTTAAGGTTTTATACATTGTCAAAAAAAAATATGGCAGTAGGCTTTTTGAGTTTATCGTTAAGGTGTTACTTCCAACAAGTTTGATGTCAAAAGAATCATCAAGAAATTTGACGGAGTCTGATCTGGCGATTATTTGTTCAAACAAAGAAGGAACCGACTTTCGATCAGTATTCCTACGTTTGGTGCATACCATTAGGCTGGTATTGGATGAATTCACAAACAAATTTTTCCCAACTCAGATTATTAGAAAGCACAGCACCTTGGTACAGCCTTTTGATACTTTGAACAAGCTCCATCTAACTCGGCCACAAAACTGCGAGACTTAAACATGGTCTTGATCCATCTTGCTAAAGTTTGGTTAATGTCAAAATTGCGTGGTTAATGTCCTCTTACTCCAACATTGAATAACACACACAAAGCAATACAGGCTCGGAAGAGTTTAATCAGGTGGTCCTGTAAGGAAACCTACGAAGGAGCTAAGCGGGAAATCTCATTAGGCTTTTTATGGTGAATGGCAAAACATCTGGAGAATTTTTTGGCATTAGTCAGTCTACCATAAAGAAGCCACCACGGGCGTCAAGCCGACAGGCATTATTTATGGCCAGTGTTCTGTTTAGCCTATAGCTATGTTGGATAGGTTCATCTGTTTACAGAAACATATTCATGAGATTTTCTGAGCGGATCTTCAAACTTCTTACAAATTTTTTGCTCCCGGAATTTTATCCATGTCATATTAATCTGTTGGCAATGTTTTTGATTTCTATAGCATTTTTCTTTATTTTTTGAGATCAAAATCCCAAAAAGGAAGTTAATAAGGGTTTTCGAAGACGTTACTGGTTAAGGTGCTTCACCTCATGGACGAGTGGTCTTATCTACAAGCCTGTATGGTCTTATGTATTTAATTATTAAACTTCTTTTGCGTATTATTGTTACACTGTAAAAATATAATTTTTAATGAGACAGATATATAAAAGATCAGAAAGAGATAATAAGAAGTGCTATTCCTTTCTAAACAAATATCCGTTTCCGCAATTTGTGAAATTGAAATTTTGTATAAAAATTATAATTAAATTAAATATTTTAAAAACAAGTGTCAATTATCTTCAGATTACAGCTAATTTCAGATTTATCTATTAAAATAAGGTGCCAGGGATTCTTGTAAAATGCGACAAAGAGGAAATAAACAAATAAGACTGTTTTTCAAACAGCGACTTAATACAGACGTATTGACTTATTTGACGCCTTCTTGAGTAACTCGGTCAAGTCGTTCCAATTCATTGTACCGGCTTATTTGTGACGTAATAACATAAAACAAAACACAATTTCTATTACAAGGAAAATCTTTTTTCTTGACATATTGGTCGTTACCACTAGGTTTGAAAAAAATGCATATATTACATCATAAAGCAAAATATATATTTGTTGCTCGATGATTACATTTAGTTCAGACACATTTTTGGAGACATTTCTGTGTAGACATACTTATTCAAATAAGTTTCCTCGCGAGGTGACTTATTTGAATAAGTCGGTGTCTACAAGTATATTGGCAAATGGAAAATAGCCAAAGTAATACAGTGTCTACATGCCATGTCCCAGCAGCCTCCCAATTTCCAATTTTTTATTTACTTTGAATGGCATACCGGTTTCATCTGTGTGAGTAGTTTTTATTTCTACTAAGATTATGAGGATCACAGGGATTATTTTAAGGCGGCATCATTAGGTTATAATACCTCTTTGTACTAAGTAATAAACTGTCTATATGTTCTGTCCCAGCGGCCTCCTTCATACGAATTTTGTTCAAAAACCGCGACTTGCGAGCTGGGAGTTTTTATGTTGTTTCATCAGCATGTTAGAATAAATATAAAATTTACTTATTATTTACATCAACCAAGAATATTATTAATTTTGTGCATCTAGTAGGTTAGTGGAACAGCAGCAAAATTCCCAACTCTCAAGTCACAGTTTTCGAACAAAATCTGTACTTTGATGACGTCTCAAAAAATCCCGGTGATCATCATAATATTAGTCGAAATCAGAACTACTCAAACAGGTGAAACCGGTATGCCTTTTCGGTAATTAAATAACAAATTGAGAATTCGAGGGAACGTTATATATATGGCATATGGATATAGTAGCTCTTCTCACTTGAAAGTATTTTATCGACTTGATCGCATACTATAGAACAACCCTTTAAACGTTTCATAGTATGCACAATATTTCACTCAAAATTCTTATTAGAAATTAGTTTAACAGTGTAACTCTAATACAATGATATATTTGTTATTTGTTAAAATTTTCACTCCCGTCTGAAAGTGTACAACCGTCCCGGATATTGTTGATTTTGTAGACTTCTATAGAAAACAAAACAAAAGTCTTCTCATAGCAGGATTTAAAAAATAACTGCCATTATTTGCGGAGAAACTTCTTTGGTGTCAAGCTTATCCGATCTGAGGGCAGACTCATTCTTACAATCCATATGTTACGTAAGGGTATGTGTAACGAAATCCCGTTTTTTTTATAAATCCCTCTTTTCAAAATCCCGGTTTTCAAAATCCCAGTTTTGTATAAAAATATGCCGATTTTTAGATAAATGAATTTTCCCGGTTTGAATTGTTTTATTTTGACATATGGGAAAATGGGACTCTAAAATGATCTTTTTTTATCAAAATTCAAAAATGAGTTTGCGATAAAGTTCTAGAAAATGGCTAATATTGATGGAATTTGACCATTTCTTAACAAATTTTGTTGAAATTCGATACGTGCGATGGAAACGGGATTCTAAAATGATTTTTCGATAAAGCGGTCAATAAAGATGGAACTAGGCCATTTCTAAGCCGCTTTTGTTGAAATTCTTCACGTGCGATGAAAATGAATTTCTTAAACGATTTTTTGATAAAGTTCTGAAATATGGCCATAGCGAAAATATCGACTAGCTATTTCATCGTCTTTTTAAATTGAAAAAACCGGGATCGAAGTATTTGCCTGCAAGACAAAATCTGGGTTTCCATTCAATCTTGTTTTTTGAATTCTTACCGTACTACAATTATTGCATTTCAAAATGTTGCATTAATACCGACTCCGATCAAATAGCACCGACTCCAAGAAACCGCCTCTGACTTCGCAGCATTGGCTTTTTCTAGTAAATTTTTGGGTAAGATATCTTATTTTTATGTTATTATTAGTCCGGCTTCCCCAAATTAATAAAACATATTTGACTTTAGAACTAGAAGAAAAGAACACCGGGATTTTGAAAACCGGGATATTGTAGTACACCCGTTACGTAAACTGCAGTCAGCTATTAGTTTGGATATGCCAAATTAATAAATATGCGGCACTCGAATGTACCTTCAAAAAAATAATGATTGCTTTTATTTTATCACATGAGCACTTTAAAAGCGATATTAACTGATCGCGATAAATGAGCGATAAGTATACAAATATAATACATTAAGACGCGATCACAAAAAAACCTAGAAGCCACTTATACATTTGAAACCAAATTTTATTACTGTTAACAAAATCAATTAAAAATTTAATCGGCTTCTAGAAACCCTTTACGCTCAAAATAATCCAGCAAATACATGATCCGTTCCTTTGTTGCCGGCTTCTCATAAAGCTCATACCGTAACGCTTTTGATTTTATATTGTCGAACACAAATAATTCAAGATCAGCATGTTCAGTATTCTCCATATTACGTGGCGCAATCATTGTTAACGCGATCATAACAGCATATGCAGATCGTTTCAGCATTTGGATTTGCAGTTCAGTCAATGTTGGTATATGGTTCGGGTAGTTAATCAATTGCAATGTCCTTACAAGTTCAGCATGGTAAATCTGTAATAACCGATCCCAGTCTTTTTCGTCTATATCATTTGCAGTTGAGGTATACAATATATACGCCAAATCAATTGCAGGTGAGCCAACAAATCCCATTTGAAAGTCAACCTAAAAAAATAAAAAATTAAATAATAAATTCGCTGCGTTATACTGAATGCCGTGCGTATACCGTAAGAACATCAATTGGCTTATCGTCCTCATCAAATTTATACATAATGTTATTAACCCATAGATCACCGTGCGTTATCACATTAAACCCCGAATCGTCAGTCTCAAATACTCTATGCACTTTATCGATATAATTGCGATTCAATTTCTCAAATTTTTGCGGTAAATGTTCGTAGCCCGGCCAATTCCGGCTAAGCTCCGGTAAATCTTTCATGCCACACATAAACATCTCTATCAATTGGTAATCGTCCGGTTTTATCACCTTCATTTTATGTGCATCGAAAATATTCGATGAGTTTGTTACGTATAAGTGAGCACCCATTGCATGATACCGAGCTAGTTTGGTCAACACCATTTCGGTTGCACGAAAATCTAAGCCCTTACGTCGATCCATATTACGGTAACCGATCGGTTTTAAATCTTCCAGTACAAAATATAACGGACTTTCTCTTAAATGATAGCATGACGGCGCAAATTTAAACGATTCATCGACCGATTTTGTGAATTTCATAATATTCGGTAAAATATACTGATAGAATGCAAACTCTCTTGAGCCCGTTGGCATTATATCGATGATCTCTTGCGATGCATTACACAAATCAGACTTTACGATATATGATTTTTGTTTTGGTTCACTTGTATCACTGTCACTGTAGTAGTTCACAAATACACGCATCATTTGACTACCGTAATTTTCACCTTTTCCAACCGCATCTTCCAACTCAAAATCGATAATTTTCGCGTTTACGATACCGTCACTCGAGTGTAAAATATTCTCGCAAAATGTATTCGTTAGCCATGGATAGAGATCACTGGCGATTGGTGGCATGGTGTATGCTCGGTCTAAAACTTTTTACTGTATACTAACGCTTAATGTTACGTACAGTTTACTTTTATTTCTAAATGTATCTTCGACCTTGATAGATATGTGTAGAAACAGTAGATTAAAAATCGTAAATTATTCTGTTTGTGGTAGTGCCGTCGTATTAGAACATTACGTGACGTATACGTATCTAATAAAGTTCTCTTTAATAATGTAAACGTGGTGTGGTGTTTGGAATTAATACAGTCCATTGCTAACATCGAAACATCGGTTCATTAGATTATGTACTGTGTTTGTGCCAATGGGTTGTGGATTCCACGAACAAAACGAAAAATAATAAAAAATAATAAAATTAATAATTTGATGGACATAATGGATCATTTGTATCTAAATTTTAAGATACGTTTTGTTTATAAATATTTGTGTTTGCGCAACTTTGTTTAAATTGAGACGCGATAACTATGAAATTTAAAACAGTTTAGAATATCTTTGGAATGAGGCTGACTCAGACTTATAAAATTAAAAGTAATGACTAACCGAGAAATTATTCATGGCCTCGTGAATGGGCTTTTGAAACATCATTGATTACTTTTTGGTTAAGTTTATGTTCCCAGTTGACTTGTACTTTACGTAGAACATTGAAACAATCGCAATGAAATGTCAAACTCTTTCTAGAAACGAGTTAGAGTTAGGTTGACAGCCCTTATAAAACTATTAAATTACATATACTTGTGATACGTTTTTGTGTTAAAATTAATATAAATTAGGATTAAAAACGTATAGTTGGATTGCCCCCCTCCCTCGTTCTTGGTTTTGGACCCGATTGTTTTCCCAAAATTGCTCCTGCACAAGTGAATATCATAGCTGCATTGATACCATTTTCTAGGAATATAATTAAGCTTTTAACTCACTAAGAGACTCCCTCCGGTCAATCGTCAGGGCCTGGGCCGGTTAATTTAAATAGCTACAAGCAGTTTGTCGTCTACATGATGCATTATCTGTTGATGGTATCTTTTGTATGTAGCGTACGTGTTCGCTACTGATGAGGGCAGAGCCGACGATCTGCCGGGGAGCAAATTTGAAGTAGTTCAACCGTAATCGGAGCCATATGGATATCTAGCTCTACCTAATATACTTTCCTGTGTATACGCCTGTGTATCTCTGCACAGGTCAACATTATCTTCTCCTACACCTGTGATACCTATGGAAAACAATAATTTAAAGCTAAACAAAATCGATACTACCGGTGATCACCATAGTCTGAAGTATAGTTACAGGGATCGGCACTCAGCCCTTTAAAAGCTGCCCAGGAGCAGAAGGAATGAGTGGCATTGGCCATGAAAACGGTGAACTGCGGAAAGATCCTGGATAGGGGAGTAGAATCAATTGAAACTTGAAAGTAAGCATGCCAAATTGTTGTTTGAAGTATTTACGCATGCGCTGATGCTAGCTGTCATTGAAGTAGGGAGCATTACTATTGATTAATGAATAAGGTACTAAACTTTGATGAGCCAACCAAGGATCAGTAAACCTCTACAAAAAGACAGTAGCTGGCATTGGTCACTTGATGTCAAGCACGAATCTTGAACTGTTGGTAAGGAAGAAATCTCAGGCAGACCAAGGGGATCTAGATGTAACTGGTGTGATCTATTTCTCGAAAATGAATTTGTTTAAATAAAACACAACGCGATAAAGATTTAAGCTATACATTTATTTAACTATCTGAGAACTATCTTCACGACAGACGAAACAAGAGTTATTCTATTTTAAAAAATGTGATATTTATATAGATAATTTGACAAAACAAAAAGAAACTACAACAATAAAATAAGATAAAATAAAGGTAAAACCTAATTAGGATCATAAAGAAAATTGTTCCACTTTATGATACCAATAAAACAAGATCATCAATTATCCTCTTTTTTAAATTAGGGTTGAGGGAATTCCAAAATACCATATGTCTTGTTTTATGTGTTTATGAATTTCACCAATATTTGTAATACCGTACGAATATATTTGTCTTGGTTCTCCCGTTCTAGTGAAATTAGTACAAGTATCAATCTACTTTTTGCGTTTAACATCAACTACTAAAACGAAATGAGCTAAAAAGTCAGCACCCAAAAAGGGAACTGTTGATTTTAGCTATTATGAATTTCCAATTGAATGGTCTTCGAAAGCCTAAATCAAGAGTTAAATTTCTTTGACCAAACCAATCGATGATTGTTGAATTTGCTGCGAATAACTTAAATTCTGGTGATTTAATTACTTATGAACTAGTTGGAGGAATCACTGAAACTTTGGCACCCGTATCAACTAAGAATTGTAATTTATTTTGACGATCGTTAAATATAAAACTACTATTAGAATTTACACTCCCAACACGCGCCGTGAAAAGCGATGGGGTAACTTTTTTTCCAACTTCGAAACTACTGTACTTAACCGATCGAAATTAGACGGTTTTATACACTTCTTTGCATGAATAACATATTTAAAATGATACCAGCAATTTGGATAGTTGTTAACTTGGTCATTGGATCTTGAATTATATAAAGTACATCACTACTTTGCTTATTATCAATATTTTTAAGAGAGCTTACACTGCATAATTGGTTTTTGCATTTCAACGAAGGCGTTTGAGGGTCAAGTGCCGCAATCCACTTACCATATTTAGTGAGATCAGAAGTGATACGTTTTTTGAGTCAGACATTGGGGTAGATACTCGATCGGCTAGCAAGCAAGCAATTTGCTAGCCGAAATCCTGACTACTCAATCAATTATACCAAGAAAATTTGAATTTCAAATTATATTTTTTATAAAATTTTTGTTTATTTTTGCAATTGCACAGTAAAACAACACAAAAATTTGCTGTTCATTTTTTTAAACCGCAAAATTTACTGTGCAATCGCAAAAAAAACAAAAATTTTTGAAAAACATATTTTGAAATTCAAATATCCTCGGTGAAATTGATTGAGTAGCCAGGATTTCAGCTTGCAAATTGCTTGCTTGCTAGCCGATCGAGTATCTACCCCATTGTGGTGTTTCAACGGTGTCACAAATTTGTCTAATAAATCTGATAAAGTAAAATTTTATATCACGGTAATTTAAAAAAAAAAACGTGTTTCCAGAGATATTACGCCGAATGAATAACGAAAAAAATAAGGTAATTTAAGATAACCGAAATGGTGAATGAAAAATTAATAATAATAAAATTCCGCTTACCTGCAAAATTTTAAAATGCAGTAATGACAACTTCCTGGATTGTTTCTGGATGTTTATATTTACCATGGTATACAATCGGGAGTGTCCGCTAGTGAGGGCTTGACCCCGATTGTATTACCTTAGTAAATTAATAACGATATTAGACTGGACTGCTGACGATTATAGACTGGACTGGTACCGGCTGGCGTTATTAGGCTGGGCTAGACTACCAATAGCTGGGTGGCTTTTGCACCCCTTTATTTGTCCTGACAACTAACTGATGCTGCTCCGTAGTAAAAAACTTTGTGTTGGACATGTTCACGGATCGTTCTGAATCACGTCGGGGTCACCAGTTTATGGGTGTTATATTGATACCACATAAATTTAATGAACAATTGTCTAAATTATATTTTATAATCTTTTATTAATATAATTTATTTTAATATTTTATTTAACAACATTTGATTGATTTCACATTTGATGAATGATGTTCGATTTATATTTATTTTATATTTAATGTTTAATGTTTAATTAATACAATATTTAAAACACACGTTTCGTATGTTTGAGGAGCAGTTAAAATCTGATTATTATAAATTTTCATTCTTACGGGTTTTGTTTAATAAAGGAATTTTATGGCACTTCCATTTTACTCATTCAATTCAATAAATCCTGAAACACTCAGTTTTGGAATTGCTACTTTAATCGTTATACAAATTCACCAGTATATTTGAGAAAAATTGGGCATTACACTTCATAGAGCACTTAATTTTTTTGCGAAGATTAATATCGCACCTGTGTAGGATATTTCATTGCGATTGTTTCACTGTTCTACATAAAATACAAGACAGGTGGGGACATAAACTTAACCAAAAAGTAATCAATGATGTTTCAGAATGCCATTGACGAGCCCACAAATAATTTCTCGGTCATTTATTAGTTTTAACTTTATAAGTGTGAGTCAGCATCATTTCAAAGATGTTCTAAACTGTTTTAAATTTCATAGTTATCGCGTCTCAATTTAAACAAACTTGCGCAAACACAAATATTTTTCCGAATGTGGTGTGTTTTCGGTTTATTTAGAGTTAAATTTGCCATTATCAAACAACTTTAAAATAAATATGTAGCAGAAAAATGGTGACTCATGTGTGCAGAAATGTCACGATTTCCGGTACATTCTCATGTGGTATATATGTACCACCCATCCATCATAAAGTGTTCATAATTCCCGTCGCTAACCTTCAGTAGCAAAAAATAGAATTTGATGATCACCACAGATAGAGAGATATTTTTGGATTTGTTGTGTAAAAGTCGGATTACACTAGTTCGTTTAAATATTGGAAAGGGCTTACATTGGCTTTAAAGAAACCGAGAAACTATACGAGGTTAGGGTGGGGGAAAAGTGTGGTTGCTCCCAGTTTAGAATTTGTGCCTCGTGCGCTACATATTTACTCTACCAAATTCCTACATCTAGGTTTTGTTGCCCTAGTTGAATATACCCAACCAACAAAATAAAACCAAAGTTTCCAAAAAACCTTTTGATTAATTTTAGACGATTTTGATATATTGTTGTGAACGTTTCACAATAACAAAAAAAATAAAAATAAAAATCTGATGAGTTTGGTTTGTTTAAAACGATTTAAATGCATTTGAAGTACGTGTTAATAAAACGGTTTTTAGACCTTTCGTTCAGTTAATTTAAAACGTTTTTATCTCGTATCAGTATACTTTTTTACGTTTTTCAAAAACGATTTTAAAACTGCAAAACAAACGTATTTAAAATCTTAAATTTTACAATTAAATGCTGTTTTAAAACGTTTTAAAATGGATTTAAAAATCCCATATCATAAAACCCTTTTTGATGCCATTACTCGGGCGTAGAGCGTAAAATTTTGAGTTGAATTTATTATTTGTTTCCATGCGATCAAATGAGAAGGTGGTTAAACAAATATTTGTTTCTATAGTTCATAATTTTTAGAGTGTTTAACTATTAATAATAATCGATTAATTTGAATTAAAAATAGTAACTTAATTGTTGTGTACTTCAATTTTTTCTAGAGTATTTTTCAAAAAGTGTAATAGCTAGTGTTTTGTGAGTAACGGTAAGTTTTGCGCGAGAGAGGGATAATTTTTAGATAAAATGTGCTAACGCTACATATGAAAAAGTGTATGTAATTTAGAATCTGCATGTGTTAGTGTGTGTATTTTGTTTTAACGTGATAGAAGAAATATTTATAATGCATTGAGAAAGAGAATTATTAGTTACAATATTAATGATTATCAAACTTTAATTGTTAATTTTGTATAGTTTTATTCTAAGTTAATGCATGTGTCATTATATTATATTATTTAAAAACTATTGAAATTTGCTAATGTTGCTTGTGAATCAATTTGTAAGTTATTTCTATAAATACTCTTTAAAAATGTTAAAAATACCGTTCAGTGAATTGTGTTCATTAACAAGTTCGCGGACACTCTAAATGTGTAAATCACAAATTTCAATCACACTCATTCATTCACAAAATTAATGACCTTTTTCATAAATTCACAACACTTCTCGTAGTCATTATTTTTTTTTTCAATCAAGTCTAGAATTCAGTAGTCAAATCTTGCGAGAATATACATATGTAACGCAGTTCATTATGTATTGCGTGGTAGAAACCATTAGGATAGCGGACCAAATTATATAGCAGTACCCCAAATTTGGGGTATGATAAAATGATGCTGCACTATCCGTGTAATAGCAAGGATGTTAACAAGGCTAGACGAACAAGCAATCCACAGAAGGATTGGATTAACATGCAATGCACTATTTTACGGGATGACATTGGTAAGTTTTAATCATGCTAATGTAACCGAATATGTAATTAATCTTATTTTATTCTCTTCTTGCGATTTATAAGCCACTCTTAAGGAAGCTTTGGAGAAGGAGAGAGAAACAATGATTGTTTCATGCAGCGAAAATTAAATATTATCTCAGATTATTTTCCATGAACCTGCTAATTTTAATGAAATTTTTATACAGAACCTTAGAAACGACCACCAATCATTATTATTTAATTATGTATTGATGTATATTTTAATTAATTAAAAATTATTATTTTTATAAGAACTACTTGAATTCCAATGAAATTTCAAATAAAAAAATTGTAAAACATTATATTTCTGGGTTTTAATTTTACTCCATTACCTACAATAGACCAGTTTGCTCTTTATGTGTGATTCCAAAACTTTATTTCAACATAGTTTTGAAATCGTTACATAAAACTTGGTATAATTATAATAAACGATTTCAGCTATTAACTAACACGTTTCTAATAAACTATTTTTTTAATCGGAAAACGTTAAAGTTTAAAACCGTTTTTGAAACGTTTCAATTAGTGTCTGGTTTAAAAATTGCGTTTTTATCGTAGTATAAAACCCATTTATGAAAGCTTTTTTAAAATGTTTCAGTTTGTCGAACGTTTCAATAACGTTTTAAAATAACGTGATTGTAGTACCAGAAAATCACGTAACTGTAAAACCACATAAAAACGTTTTATGAGGGTTTTAAAATTTTTTAAAAGTTTTATTGAACCTGGACAAAATTGGGTGACAGGAGGTTTCTAAAACGTGTTTATGCGGAATCTGCGACAAATTTGGAAACCAGATGGTTTTGAAACCAAAGTTTCAAAACCAGATTAATACTGGTTTTATACCAAAAATTGTTGCTTGGGTAGTGATACTCAATACTACGGCTATATGTAAACAATGTCTTCTAAATATTAATTTACTCTTTTTATAATAAAATTTTTACTTGGAAATTTTTTGCACTTGTTCAATTAAGACACCTGAGACTATTTCATAATAAAGTATTACGTAAGCTACGATTTTGTATAAAACAGCTCCAAAATTGTATCTTTCGCATCAGTTCCTTCTTGAGCATTATTCAAGTTTAAACCAAACAGTGTATTCAAAAGCTATTAAAATGAAATTTTTAAATTTTCTATTGATCATCGTCTTGATATCATTAATTGAGGTATGTAATAAAATAAGGAAACATTTGTTAAAATATTTACGTTGCATTTAAAATTTTAGATGTCATTTGCTGCTATCCAACCACCAATTGAATATGATTCAGCCGCACCCATTTTCCGTACGGCCCGTGGTACCTACGAGTATACGCACTATGTCGTTTAAAGGAACTATATAAATAATTTTGTTGAATTTATGTAAAATTTTCTATTTTAAATAAATCGTTTTTTAAACAAACTTGTAATGTTTTAATATTCAAGCACTGAGTTGTAAAGCGAGATTCCTTATGAAGGGATCAGTTCTCGTTCGATTACAACTTCTTTTCTGCTTTAGATTAGGTAGCGAAATGTTTCTCCGATGTGCCACATTTTATTTGTTCAAAGTATTTAAAGAATTCTGAAATCCTGTCGAGTAATATAAACCATGCACTGATCGGGATTAATTCGGCTGGTTAATCATAAGCCAATGTTGTGTTACGCCTTTGCTCGAACATAGTTAGCAAAGGTGGAACGTGTTTTATGTCATTATACATTATAGTATACTACGATAAATTATGATACCGCCAAACAATTTTTCTACAATGGACGTTTCTCTCCCAAACTGATAGTTTACCAAATCTAAATTTCCTCAAGTTTTATCCAGAGTGTCATCCAAATCAATTAAGAATTGGCATAATTCCATATTCAATTTACTAATTTCAACATATACGAGCACAGTTTCACTCCAATCGGGGAAGAAACGTTTCAAATTCATTAAAATTACTATTTTTCCAAAGCCAAGACTAAAACTCGCCAACTCTACTCATATAATGAATTCCCATTTATAAAAGGTTTAAAAACTACTGGGCTCGGAACTAATATTGGAATCCCATTTTAATCATATAAACCGTGGTTCGTGATAATTTCTTGACAGAAAGTTGCCAGAAACTTCATGCTCGTATTTTTGTGTTGGTTCACTTGTATCACTGTCACTCTAGTACGAGGGCAAATCAAAAAGTCTTGCAATATCATATGAAAAAAAAGAGTGAGTGAGACAGCAATATTTTTATTTTTCGACATAATCTCCTTTAAGGTTTATACATTTGTCACATCGATCAATTAACTTGCCTAAACCCTCTAAAAAAAAAGATTTCTTTTGCTCCATAAAATATTCATTTACAACAGACTGTACTTCATAGTCACTGGAAAATTTCCGGCCCCTTAGTGTTTTTTTCAAATTGGGAAACAGAAAGTAGTCACTGGGTGCCAAATCTGGATTTTACGGTGGATGCGGAATTTCCACGAAGCCGCAGTCCTTTAATGCAGCTTGAGCAATATTAGCCTTGTGCACGGGTGCATTGTCGTGAAGAAGCAAGATTTTTTTCCTAACTTTCCTTGGCCGTTTTTTCCGGATCGCTTTTTTCAATTTTCGCAAAATCGCTGCGTAATATATGCCTGTGATTGTGGTTTTCGTTGGCATATAATCGATTATCAAAATTCCTTCAGCATCCCAAAAAATTGTTGCCAAAACCTTACCAGCAGACGGTTGAGTTTTGAATATCTTTGGTGGTGGTTCACTACGTTTAATCCATTGCATCGATTCTTGTTTGGATTCCGGATCCCAGTGATGAAGCCATGTTTCATCGCCTGTTATTATGTTATCCAAGAAATTTTCTGGATCTTCTTTGTACATACCTAAAATCGCCTTTGAAGTTTGAACACGCATTTTTTTTTGTTCTGCATTCAACAAACGGGGAACCCATCGCGCACTTACTTTCGACATGTGAAGGTGGTCATGTAATATAGTATATGTGGTACCGTATGAAAGAGAAAGTCTCCACGCTAATCGCGGAATAAAAATACGCCGGTCCTCCAATACAATAGATTCGGCCAAAATTACGTTTTCATGGCTAATGGCATCTGCTGGCTGACCCGAGCGGTTGTCGTCTTCTAATGACTCCCGACCACTTTTGAATAATTTTACCCACCTTGTTACTGTGGCATATGATGGTGCAGATTCGCCGTAAACTTTTGATATATAGTTGAATATATAAATTGCATTTCATCCATCTTTACAGAAAAATTTAATAACGGCGCGATATTCAATTTCATTCATTTTAAGAAAAATTCAAAACACATGTTACTAAATTGACAAAAACAAACGAACTGTAAAATTTACATCGAAATGTTCTTCTAGAAGTTTCATCGCGATAAAAAATGGTTTTGAAAAATATATTGTTGTCTCACTCACTCTGTTTTTTCATATGATATTGCAAGACTTTTTGATATACCCTCGTAGTTCACTATAACACGCATCAAAATATACTCGCAAAATGTATTCGTTAGCCATGGATAGAGATCACTGGCGATTGGTGGCATGGTGTATGCTCAGTCTAAAACTTTTTACTGTATACTGAAGCTTAATGTTACGTACGGTTTACTTTTATTTCTAAATGTATCTTCGACCTTGATAAATATGTGTAGAACAAAAAAGATCAATCGTAAATTATTCTGGTTGTGGTATACCCAGCAAACGTGTCTTGCAAGACAATTAAAAGACGACTCAGCAACAAGACTTGATAACAAGCTCAAGACAGTCAAAAGACAACTCTATGTATTTGAGACAACTCGTTTCAAAAGACTTGTTGTTTGGTGTTCTTTGGAAACCTATATGATGGGTGCCATTAGTAACTTGTGGGTATGTAGTCTTTGGTAACAAATATGGCAATGGTCTTTTGCAACATGTCTGATTGTCGTCTTTGTGTTGGTTTAATATAGAGAAATAAAACGTACAATAATATTATAATGTTTTAAATTTTAATTTGTTTCTTTAAAGTAAATCTAACGTTAACTAATTATATTCATTATTTAGAATATATAAAAGAATTCATTTTATAAACTAATTCAAACATAAATAATTAAGTTATTCACTGTGCTAGTAGAAAAATGTGACAAGCTGGGCACCCAGGGGGTAAACCTAATTCGAGTACGCTGAGTTCAATGGTGCTAGTCCCATTTTAAAGTTAGTCCCCATTTTTGAGATATCGCATTCAACATGTATGGCTCTGAGTCAAAATATACCCTCATTTTCACGTTGATAGCTCTTGAACCATTAAGATTTTTGTTATACTTTCTTCAGCAAAGTTGTTGCGCAGGTCAAGACCAAAAACTTTGCCGAACATATCAAGACCGAAAAACCACATCTAATTTTTTTTTTTTTGTTTTTCATTTCGACGAAAAACACTGTTTTTATCATTTTTTATTATTTTGTTGAATTTAAATCGAGTAGAATCGATCAAATAAACATTGCATCGACAAATATAGATACAATAGAAACTATTTAAAAGAAAGTTAAATAGATTCAGTTGATTTTATGGTGATTTTTCCTAAAAAAAAAAATCCTAAAAAATTAACATTTTTCTTCTCTTTGACAAAACAATGGCGTGTCGTTGCGATAGTGGATAAAAATCCTCGATTTTTCCATCCCATCGTTTTAACCAATTACATCACGTAAATTATACACGTAAATTAAGAAACATCTGCATCAATATACCACCCATCAAATGTCACTGCGCCATTCAATCACAGAAACATACGGACGGATAAAAATCTCGGATTTTTCTATCCCAGATTATTTTTCAATTTTTTTCAACTTTTTTGTATGCAAAGTGGCGTGTCTGTTGTACGAGGTAAAAGCTTGAGTGATGAAAGCCGAATTCAATTCACAAAATTTCTGATATCAAATTTGTGCCGAAAAAAACAATTGCATTCGATTTGTCAACGATTTTTCGGAATGTAAGTGCATTCAGCGCGTTGTTGTTGAACATTGTTGTTATTGACAGCAATAACGTTTGAATGTACTAACATTCCGAAAAATTGTTGACAAATCGAATACAATTGTTTTTTTCGGCACAAATTTGTTTTCAGAAATTTTGTGAATTGAATTCGGCTTTCGTCACTCTAACATTTACCTCATTAAGAGGTTTTTTATTTGATATCAATGATTTTGGCACGGCAAATTGAAAATGAATTGAATTGCGATTCGTTTTATTGTTGTCAGTCAAAACAGTTCACACACACTGGATAGCAATTCATTTTTGATTTCTTAAACAATACAATAAAATATACATATTTTAATGTGTTAGTTGGAAACAAAAATTAATGGTAGCTACCCTCTCGCTGATAATCCATCTTCATGCTATGGGAGGGGAGATAAGATCTATTTTTTAAAGAAATCATCATAAAGATTAAAAAAATATCGATGATATGCAAGGAGACTGTCAAATGTTCAATGTTTTTTGGTGATTTTTTCGATCACATCAATTTGTCAGTTTTTTCATTTTTTTTTTGTTATGAAAAAAGGGTCACTAGTAAAAATTCTCCTAGCAATGATAATAATATGATGTATTTATATTTGTTTCATTGTAATACGTTGATTCACAATCATTATGAACCGCAACGGACTGATTTTAGGGTGCATTTGAGCCAAAAAATGAAATTTTGCAAAAAATTAAGGTGGCTTTTAAGATATGGAGGTCAATATCTAAAATATACGAGTTTTCTGGGACAAACGGTTGATGTCATATTGTAGGTGAGGTTTGTGGCTAATAATCCTGAAAATATGAATCAAAAGTTTTGGGCTAATTTTTTAGCAATTTGGCCGAATGTGGCTGGCCGATTTGGCATTTTTCAGTTTTTTGGCAAAAATGACCTTGAACCTTAATTTTTTGAAATTTTTTATCTGTTATTTGATAGCTGTCTATACCTTTCTAACGATATGCATATGTCCGGGGTATGCTAAATAAGTTCAGCGCTGTGGGCGTGGCTAAAATGGCCAAAAATGGCCTTTCAGAGGATGGCCAACATGGCGGCTAAATCAAAAAGTTGTAGAGCAAAAGTTGCTTAGTTTTTCAAGTACTACAAACCCTGAAAATATGAGATCAAATGAAAAAAGTACGGACAAACAAACAAACATATATACTAAAGCAAGATTATATCGTGACGTCACAGAAAAATTTCCAATTGTCATAACTTTGGTCAAAATCATCCGTTTTGGTCGTTTGAGGTGTCGTTGAATTGGTATTGACGTCTACAATCATAATTTGCTAGTTAAAAAATAATTGGGGCACTTTTTGGGGCAGTTGTACCTGAAAAATTAATTTTTTGGAAGTCGAACTCGTACATACGAGTTCGACTTCCAGTACAGTAGGTGTTTTCTTCACTCGTTTGGACTGCTGTCTAAAGTGATAATTTACGTGATGTAATTGGTTAAAACGATGGGATGGAAAAATCCAGGATTTTTATCCACTATCGCAACGGCACGCCATTGTTTTGTCAAAGAGAAGAAAAATGTTAATTTTTTAGGATTTTTTTTTTTAGGAAAAATCACCATAAAATCAACTGAATCTATTTAAATCTAATTTAATTCTTTCTTTTAAATAGTTTCTATTGTATCTATATTTGTCGATGCAATGTTTATTTGATCGATTCTACTCGATTTAAATTCAACAAAATGATAAAAAAGACGGGAAAGGTTCGGAACCGAACTCTATAAGCATTTTTGTTGTCTATACAGATGTGATGTGTGATTTGCGTATTTCAAATATCACGCCCACCCACATCCACCCACACCCACCTAGCCCCCTCTTACACCTAGCCCAACCGACCTCAATACACCATAACTCAACCGACCCCAATCAACCACAAACCACGACACCTAAAAATTATTACCACCCCCACCCACAATCCAACCCCTAAAACTCATCTCACCCGCACTACCCTATACCGCACTATCCATATCAACACCACCTCCATCCCCACTCCCACACACACACACCACACAAACCCTCATCCATCAAATCAAAATTCCCACACCAAACCCAAAACACCTCATCCCATCCGCCCCCTCCACCCCCAATACCACCACTCCTACCACCCCCATAACCACACCATCGACACAAACCCACATCCACATGAGATATATTTTTATTCCACATTCACATGCTCTATTGATTGATTGATTGGAATGTGCGACCAAACCTAAGTAAGATTCCCGGTTGACGCCGGGTCCATCCGCACACTCTTTTACACATAACAAGATGGAGGGATAGAAATGGTATATTAATTATTATGGAAATTGACCCGGTTTCAGACACCTAAGTAGTCAATAGTTAGTAAATTGTTAGTTGAAATGTAATGTAAGACGGTTAACACAAGACAGCACAATTATTTAAAATATGGTATAAATCTCAGCAAACAGAATCCTAAAAATTATATTAAATTATCTGCAATAAAACTTATAATATTTCCAGTGGTGGTTTTTACTATTAGGAATACTAAAAGAATGGTAAATAATGAAGTATTAAGTAATTATATTAAAACAGCTTAACGAAATAATTATCATTAATTAATTCAATTCAATTCTCCTGAAAAATATTAAATAAAATTAATCAAATTCAAACCACCAATAGTTAGTATATAATAATAGTACTAACCAGAATCAAAAGTATCATTACAGGACTTCGAGATACTAAACAGTATTAATAAGTAGCAGCGACATTTCTCGTTCACCAATAAAACCTGTTAAAGTATAATTCAGCAATAATTAATACTAACAATCGAAGCACCATGGTCATCATTAAAACAGTAACTGCCATCTCCTAATTAAAGGAGAAATAACCCATGAGCATCCTGAAATTTAAATTAATTAGCTTTCTGTTCATAATCAATAATTAATTTCCTGTAACTTAGTAATGTAATACTAAGAATTATATTATTCTTCTGCCTCTAAATCTGAAATGTCAATTCATCATTAATTAAAGTAGGATTAATAAGTTTTGATTTCATTTGAATGCACGACCAAGTTTAAAGCAGGAACTCCCAGTTACTGCCGCGACCATCATACACCTGCTTTATATACAACAAAAGGATGGGAGAGGTACGTTAGCTGTGGCAGACCTGGCCCGATTACAGACACCTAGAAATAGCCGATAGTTAGTAAGTTCAACATCACAAGACAACACAATTCTAAAACTACTTTCAAATTGTGTCAGCTTCCCTTTGGACCGCATCTGAAATTAATTATTATTTTGAAATATTTTAGTTAAGTATATAGCCATCAAAACTGCTTCCAGAATGCTTATCTCCTAGAGTCAATAAAGAATTTTGTTAGAATTTGAATTATTTGCTGATAAGTGCTATTGATTCCGGAATTCTTTCCCTAACAATCAATACTTAATTTAGTTTTATTATTATTATAAATCAGTTTTAAACACTAACACCCAGAGTATCCGTAACTAACCAGCACCACTCTTAAAATAGATTAACTGCTTTACCAAGAATAAGTAAACTGTCTAACTTATAATAACTTATTATAACTAAATACTAAATTTAAATAGTTATTAACCGGGTCGCCTTCCGAAATATTTCCTGTAAATTAACTTAAGATTAATGACTACCATTTCACTTTACAATATTCGAAAGTGTAGCCAACAAAACTGCTTCCAAAACA
Organism: Nephrotoma appendiculata; assembly: GCA_947310385.1. Taxonomy (NCBI): domain Eukaryota; kingdom Metazoa; phylum Arthropoda; class Insecta; order Diptera; family Tipulidae; genus Nephrotoma; species Nephrotoma appendiculata. Next base: position 303,813,611 of record OX371223.1, read on the forward strand.
CCAATGTCCTAGAATTTAAATTTGTTAGTAAATTGAGATGCATAGATACTATTAATTCCGGAATCCTTTCCTAAATCCGGATTAAATTAATTTTATTATTCCAATCCATTTTTAAAAACATTATCACACCCGAATTAAGAATCAGCACCCATCATAAATTAGCTTAACCACTTTACCAAGTATAAGTATACTTTCTATCATACAATCACATATTATAAACTTAATTCTAAATTTAATTTAATTTAAAAACTAGCATTAATATAATAGTGGTCGTTTGCTACAACCCAACATCCACCTGGAGGAGATTTGTAGATATAGTATACAACCTGGAATACTAATAATATAATTATCCAACATTTATATTATATAATAGTGATTAAGAATAAGATTAAATTGGCTGACTTTCATTTTATTTGTATAATAATGTTTATTATAAATATTGTATATGAACTGTAATGTGATTAATCTAAACTATAATTATTTAAAAATTTCATTAGTATTAACAATGATTAAATATTATTCTAAACCAAGGTCCAAATAGCCTTATTTGTTATGAGGCCTAAAAGACTCAGCTTCCACCTCCATCTATATCTGAACCTCCAGATTCTTTTATTATATAAAATTATAGTTAATGAGTTAAATAATAGATGACTCTTTTTAATTATTGGAATTTTTTCTTCAATTTACCGTAATTATCTTACTCTAAAATTCTAATTCCGCCCAGCTAAATTGACGATAAACTTCAACAAAAATATCCACAACATTTAGCAATAATTAACAACTATACCATATTCCCGCCGCCACTGTGTAAATTGATCACACATATTGCATCACTCGATAACCCCCCCCCCTCAGTTCTCCGCATTATAGAGAAGAAGTGTACCCCCTGCCAAATCGCTAAAAATATAAATACAAGAAATAGCGATGCCCATCGCAATCTCATCATCACCCAAGCAAGATTCACAAAAACAAGCCGACGATACTGAACAGATTCACATAAACGTTAAAACTACCAAAAAAGAAACATTTTCAAAATCATAAGTCCCTGTTCCTGGCAAGTAATTACATGCTATATCAGACATTCAGAACCAAACACAATTACATTCTATAGAATATAATTGCGATCGGCTTCGAGTTATATATCGCAAAACCACATTTTCACTTTTCGGTGGTTATTGAACTGCATATCCCGCGCGCCAAACACCTCCAATACATACTAATATTCATGTAAAATATAATATATGACTACGAGTAAATAAGTATACAAAACGAAAGAAAGGATTTAAAATTACCAAAAGCAGAAAACAAAAAATTCTCGTCGATCACCAAACATGCATACTCTCTTCCAAAAACAACAACAAAAATTGTTAGCTAGTGTACCAAAAACAGTAGAATTGAAAAAAACCCTTTCTCGCGCAAACTATATTCGGTCGGATAACAACCTCATAACATGAGAATAATTCTACTCTACACCTTCATGGGTTATAAATATGTGTTTATATGTGTACGTAAAAGAAAAATTTATTTAGGGAAAAAAGTTATGTGTTATGTAATTTAGTATGTAAAAACAATGAAAAAATGAAAAACACTTATCTTTCCATCCTTTTCAATCAAAAACGTCCTACATACATATTGAAAATTTGCATTACAATGCGTGATGCATTCAAACAACGGTATCAAAATACATAAATATAAAAGAAAATTGTTATGTACATATCCTACACCATTGCAAGCGCACAACACACAAATCAATACAAATATGCAATATGTAACATTTTTCACTTATTATTTATTAGTTAGTTAATTAATTAAAACACATTTAAATTTATTTACTTATTTATTTCGAGGAGAGACAAAACACGTCTTTCCTCAACGACGATCTATCGCCGAGATATATTTTTATTCCACATTCACATGCTCTATGAAATCAAAATAGTATAGAAAATAAAAAAAAATTCTATCAATTTTAAGGAGGGGGGTTATCAAAACCCTACGTATCTGCGAACACCCTGAACACAGAAATGTCCAAATCAATAGGGCACATTCCCATGAATTGTTTGAACTTTTAGTGAAAAAATTAAGTTGGTAGCTCTATCCGTTCTCAAGTTATCGTAGACACAGACGGACAGACGGCAAACTGAAACCATATAGCATTTTTTTTAACAAAAATGCTTAAAAATGATAAAACAGTGTTTTTCGTCGAAATGAAAAGCAAAAAAAAAAAAAAATTAGATGTGGTTTTTCGGTCTTACTATGTTCGGCAAAGTTGTTGGTCTTGACCTGCGCAACAACTTTGCTGAAGGAAGCATAACGAAAATCTTAATGGTTCAAGAGCTATCAATGTGAAAATGAGGGTATATTTTGACTCAGAGCCAAAACATGTGGAATGCGATATCTCAAAAATGGGGACTAACTTTAAAATGGGATTAGCACCATTGAACTCAGCGTACTCGGATTAGGTTTACTCCTGGGTGCCCAGCTTGTCACGAAAAAAAAGTTCGCAATTCAAGCACAGCGTTCAATTCAAATATCAATCATAAAAAAAAAAATTAAACATATTATATAATACATAAACATAAACATTATTAGTTTGAAAAACGTAATCGACTGTTACGTCTATTTTCACGATTATGGGAATCAAATATTTGTTTTTTAATGTTTTTTCAAAATCGGCGTAGGATGAGAATTTATCCTTCCAAGCATCTGTAATTAAAATGGAATTAATTAATATAAGACATATAGTTGTAATTAAATAATTGTCGAAGTACCAAAGAGAATCTTATTAAAAAGCGAAATGCTTTTTAATGTTAACTTTGAATTTATCCCCTCCCAATTATAATCTTTTAATAATCTATCGCTGATTATTTTGCTAAGAGCGGTAGAATGATGTTTGCCATCTACCGGTACATAAGGTGTTAAATATTTAACCTGGAAATAAAAGAATAAATATAACGTTTTAAAATAATTGTATGTAAACAAATGGTGAGTTAGCGTATGACAGCGTGAATTATCTTAATTAATTCAGTAATATTACACGGTGATTCCCACGTGTCTTAACAAATCAAAAACAAGTGATAGTAACAAGCCTCAGACGGTCAAAAGACAACTATATGTATTTGGGACGAGGAGTCCTCAAAGACATGTCTGGTGTATATAGAAATAATTCAATACCGTTGGGTCCTGGATGGATTAATTATTTCTAACTTTTAATATTTTGTGGAAAAACTAAGCGTACATAACTCAAAATTCACAATTCCGAAGAAAAAGATAAAGCACGCGCAACAATAATTTACGAATTTAATATAAACTAAAACATCAATAAAAAAATACATATATAACTAAAATAATATTTTACTCACAGTATTTAGATATATTGTTAATAAATCTTTGTTTTAATGTTTGTTTTAATTTATTTACATAAAAAAAAATCACCTGTATGAAAATTGAACTACACCAAACGCCTAATGAAATGGAATGATGCGAACACAACACCGAAACACAAAATTCAAAATGGCGATTTCATTAAATCAGGCGCCCTCTCAACCAAAGATTTTATTTTAAATGAATGTCGCCAGTAACAGGTGCAAGACAACCACAAGACATGTTAAATTTATTTTAAAATTTCACCGATTGGAACGGTGTATGTCATGCTAAGACATGTTGTTAGATTATTACCAAAGACTACCTACTAAAGTCATGTTGCATTTATGTTATTAATGTGCGGTTTGTCCCTTTTGCATATCACAAAAATCGTGTTTTTCTTTTCCCCAGACAATGGCAAGGCAAGTTACTAAAGACAAAAGATTTGCTGGGTAGTGCCGTCGTATTAGAACATTACGTGACGTATACGTATCTAATAAAGTTCTCTTTAATAATGTCAACATGGTGTGGTGTTTGGAATTAGTACAGTCCATTGCTACCATCGAAACATCGGTTGATTAAATTGGTCCGAAACTTAACGCTACCGCGAATATATAAATAACATTTTTTGGGGCATTTTTTGTAGTTTACATTCAAAAGTATTAGCATTTTTTTAAACCGTGTATTTACTAATACTAGTTTGTATTTGTAATTTTGGACAAATTTCACTGCCATTAAATATTAAATAATTTGACGAATACTCGGGTTATTCTGCATTTTCATCTTATCACAAAAAACTTCAAAAACTATGATCAAGGAAAATCTTTAGTCTCTTCTGAAAATTCTAAATTTGTATAGGGTGTTTTTTTTATTTCCAGAACGGTGAAAGGTATCAAACTACGTCAAACTCACAAAGTGCTAATTTTTCTAGATTATGTTATGTGGGTGTAGGTGTAATCTAATTTTAAGATGAACTTTCTCAAACCGACGCCAGAATTATTACGACCGAAATCAAATAGCGGAAAGGAACACGAATCAGTCGAACTTCTTACAAAATGGCAATAGCAGTTCCAAATTGATTGTAATATAAAATATTCGACACCATGATATTTTTTATTATTGGTAAAGTTTAATGGTCTTAGTTATTTTATGAACTAAACATTATTCACCTCGCATTATCTAAATTATGCACATTTCGTGGTATCATTGTCAGCCGATAATGACGATGCTTTCAGTTGAGTTTTGCTTATCATTTTAATTGGAAAGTCGTAAGCCACTCAAATACGGTAACAAAATTTTATAATACAGTTTATGTAATTTATTAGATTTGTGCTTCTGGTTTTCGAGAATCGTGTCGAATGAGCATCGAAAATTGTTCGGTGCTCATTCGACATGATTTCGGCAATCGTGATTTAATAATTTGCTTTTAATCTCGACATTGGTTGTAATTTTGTATATAACAATGAGTCTGCAGTTTAAATTTCCGTCTTGATTATGTCGAGTAATTTTATTATGCTACGTGCTTTGTGTACATTGCGATAAGATAATAAATAAAGTCGTGTGTCTCCAAGTCTAATTGCACAATGATTGACGTTAATTTTTCAAATACAAACATAACTCGTTATCGCGAAATTTATTTAGTGGTTTATGTAGTCGCTGCACTCAACGCGCGAACTTTCAAGTAAAGATTGACAGCAGCCTGAAATTAGTGCTTTTTATAGTGCAACGAAAATTCGATACCGTTTAGCAAATTCCCCATCTTCTCTTAAACCTCTTAGCTATATCAGTTCAAGGTTTTGACATCTTCACCGTAAATCTGTGTGTATTGACCATTCCTCTTGTTTCCCTTCCTGGCGTAACGAATGTTGGTATTTTCTCCTTTCGTTTTTTTATTTTTTTTTTATTTTTATTTTATAAAAAGAAAGTATTAATTATCCAATAGATTTAATGTCCGTTTAAGGTCAATTAATATCCCCCTTTTCATTCACGCACACACCCACCCATTCACTTACTCACACAACTACAGTGTACCACCTGCACATTGCAAGCTCAATGTCAACCTGTACATTGACATAGACGGTGAGTCGGCACTGAGTTCTGCTCTCTAACAGAGGGTCCTAGTTGTGTTTATTAACTTCACCGATAGTAATCGATGAAGAAAATTTGCTTTTGCATCCTGCCTCTGCTAGGATTCGAACCCAGTACCTCCCGGTCTAAGTGCCGAAGCTTTTACCACTGCACCATTTGTCCGGTAAAAGTTCTGCAGAATATTTACCATGCATTTATCTGTAGTACGGCCAGAGTTCTACAACATCTCTGCGGCGTTGCAGTCTATCTAGATCTAATAGCATGATCTGTATGCGGTCCTATGTATCTGCGGAACCTGATGAGATTTCAAGGAGCTTCTGCATCTATTGAGGAATCCAAGTTACCGTGAAACTGACTTTGAACACGAAGCAGACGAGTTAAGTCGCAAACTAAGAATACATGGTCTTTTACCAAAAGGGTATTCGTTGTGATTTATTTTAGGCGAGAATGCCTGTATTTGTGTTTTTATGTCGTTAAAATTGATCTGAACTCTCTCCCCACTCAAATATTGTACTTAAATGGGAATTTTGCGAAGTGGTAACTTATAGCCGTGCTCAAGTATATATAGTAGGTTTTACTTCGAATGAAATAGAAACTGATCTGTGTGGGACTCCGGCATTAGAGAACTGTATCTCTGACGATCTCCCGTTTAGCACAACGTTGGTTTTTCGGTCTTTGAGAAAGCTTTTTAAGTTTACAAATGAAATTCTCATGCCATGGTTACCTTGCTTATAGATATGAGTAAACTTTATTTAATATTGGCGCCAATTCACTGGTAAAGTGCTTCAATATTCGAACTGAAATTCTGTCGGACCCAGTGGTCTGAATTATATCCATTGCATTCAGAGTTCTGAAGACAATTTCCTCCGAGATGTGTCAATTTTGGAATTGACACAGTCGTAACTCCATCGGGCACAACTGAGGGTCGAGTTTGATTTGAAGGCGTTCGCCGGTAAATTGCAAGTTTGGATCCACCAACAAAACATCGTCTACACATTTCAATGCTGACATGTATATTTTTGAAATATTGGGCCATCTGATAAAAGTCGTTTTTCACAATTTTTGTCAATTTTTGTTTACAAGTGTTTAGTGTGGCCTTATATTCTTCAAAAGAATTTTCTTTACGCTATATTTGAGAGTAGTTTTATTTTGTTTGGCGGCTTTTTTTGAAAAGACTTTTTAATTTTGATTGGGATTAGATAATGATGATGGGATCAAATAAATAAATAAATAGATTCCGTGTAACACGGTCTCAATGAAGTTGAAAATGGCGTCATTTATTTAATTGTTGTATTGTTGTCCATTGTTTAATGACTAAACCAAGGGAAATGTTGAAAAGGTCATCGTAAACCATCACATCACATTCAGTCTCGTTAAAATGCTAAAGACGCCTTTGCTGCCGTCTGAATTCCAGTGGTACTTCGACAGATATTTTCAAGAATTTCCCATTCCAGTCTCTAAACGTGCTTCCATGGAATGAGGGATTGTTGGAAGACAAATATTCAGAATATGGACTCTTGTAATGTTGGTTTCTGAATCTGTCTGCTTAGGGGGGTTCTATGCAAACATCTAATTAAGAAAATGAAATTAGGTGGCGATATTTTAAGCATAACAATTTTAGTGGTCATGTGGTCTTTAACGAACATATGCACACTCCACGTTGTACCTTGGATACTTGTTCGAACTGGTAGCGCTTGAAGCAGAATTCGATCTTGTGCAATGTTATGATAAAATCTTTTCCCATTACCTAATATGTCTAGTCTACGTGTTTTAGATGTTGATGTGCGCAAGTTTTGTTAGTTACGAGTTCCCGGGCAGTATATTTAGGGGATTTTCGATGATTGTTACTCATCGTTTAGTAAAATTACATGATTGTGTTCAAAAATACGAGTTATAGCAAATATGTATGTCTTAGGTACTAATATTTTTATACCAAACTATAACAAACTTCCACTCGAAATTTGGGAATGATTATACTCAAGTTGCATTTATGCCGAGCTCGACGTGAATATTGCTATATGGGAGTGATATTAGGAGTATCGTCAACGATTTTAATGCCAAGGTACGATTTTATAACTCCGACCTCATAATAGATTAATCGTTGGAAAGGAGTGTAACAACAATGATAATAGGTTGCATCAACTCTGGCCTAGTCATCAACTTTACATTGAATACAGAAAATTCACCAAATAAATATATAGTTTAAGGAAGTTTTTGGGGTGGTTGTTGGTGATTCTTTGGTTTACATAAACCAACATGTTATCCAAGGTTCAGGGAGACAAATCTGGCACAAGCAAGCTCCAATACAGTTGAAATTACATCACTTAAAGGTTGAATACTATTTAATCGAACCCAAAGTTAATAGAATGACCTAAGCAAACAAGAGGAATTGCTATAATGAAATTGCGAGGAAATATACTGATACACTTTAAGATCATTTCGCCCCATAAAAAGCCGCCACGGACGCATTCTAACCACTGATCAAGACTTGATCGTTGGATAGAATTCATTTAGTCCCGCATCAACTTTAACAACAGTTAAACGAGAAGCGCTTGGTTAAACTACTAAGTTCCTTACATCTGGAAAAAGATCTTTATACATCACTAGCTGACCCGGCAACCATTGTTCTGCCATATAAATTATTTCTATAGTAAATATTTTGGTTGTTAAATATAAAATAACTAATATATTGTAAGTGTGTGGAGATGGGATCTATGACAGAAAGAGGAATGGAGCGCTGTAGACGATGACCGCCGATAAAAACAAAAAAACACCAACCATTCATTTTCTCAATTCAATGTATTTCATTAACTTAACGACCATATTCATTGTTTAATCTCTTAAAAGTTGTAAAGTGAAAAAAAGTAATATATTTTTTATCCTAAAGTAGGAAAATGAAATAAAGAAAATCAATATTAATTTCGAGGAGCAATTGAGTGTCAGTCCTTCTTTAGCCAACACTATTAAGCTCAATGGTTTGTTCACGCGAGAACTTGGCACGTATAATTGTCCGTGTGAAAAACACGGTGTGTCCTAATCTAAGCCGCAATCAGACATCGTATGGCCTTGCGAGTTATTGATTATCATTGCGAATGCCAATCTAATAGGAAATTTAACGCGGTTGAATTCAAGTGGCACGTCTGTGAGAATCATTGGAATTTGTGGCCGCAAAACTTTTTCGGCTCGGAATTTGCCATTCAAAACAGTGGCAAGGATAATGTTTTTCATCAATTTTTTAATGACCAATCGCGTACCATTGGACAGCCGTGGTGGTTTCAAATTTCGAAGTAAAATAACCGAAGATCCAAATTTCAGTCGTAGAAGGTGTGGTGGCACGCGTGGCCGATCCAGTAAGTTCAAAAACGCTGTTGAATAATTTATAGCTTCGCTGGCATCGCAAACTATATCGATTGATTTGTATGATACCAACTCGCCTGGCAACGACTGGCGTATCTTGAAGTTTAAATCATCGACGTCCACATTGTTTGCTGCCACATGGCTCTTTCTTCAGCAACTTTTCCATCGCCGATATCTAACAACAATTGGTTCTAGAATGTATCAGCGGATGGATCTTGTAGCATTTGGACGCGTATATATGTTTATTTTTAGCTGATCTTTTTCAACGTTACGCCACAGTGGCGATGATTTCAAGCTAGCGTTGATCTCATCAGCGTACGTTGAACGTGGAATGACGGGAAATGTTTGTCTGAAATCACCTGAAGTATTTTATTTTTACAGTGTTCGAATGCGCTACAACTTTCGTCAGTCCAAGCAATTTCCCTTTTATCGTTTTTGCGACTTCCAAATTTCCCATACAAGTTTATCATTCTCAATAAACTACGCAAAGCATTAATCATCTCAGGCTTGGTTTAATGCTCGGATGGTTTAATGTCATCGCACTAATTTTCATGTCCCAGAAAAGTGACCTTCGGCGTAGCAAAGACACACTTGCTTACATTTACCACTAAAGATGGAGTTAATGCTCTGCCATAGAATTGAGATGCGACTAGCAAGTCGTCAATATATGGAAAACAGAAAGCTATATTTCTCAAAACTACATGTGTGCATCTTTAAGACGATTGCGCAGCATTTCGAAGTCCGAAAGTCATCCTTGTGAACTCAGAAAGTCAGAAGGGAGTACATATGACTGTGTTTGCGACATCCTCTTTATTAATAGAAATCTGGTGGTAACCTTTGATCAGGTCTGTTGTTAAAAATACTCCACATCCATTCAACTGATATGCAAAATCAGTTAAAAATGGAATGGGATAACGATCGAGTTTGTTTTGTGAATTCAGCATGTGGTAGTCGCAACAAGGACGCCATGATCCGTCCTTTTTCTGGTTGTACGTCCTAGTCTGATGGACGACAAATTCTTTGATGCAGGAGTATATCAAATTCTTTCTTTGCTATGTCTAATTGCTCGGGAGACAATCTACAAACATTTGAAATGGAAGGATGTCCCGTTGCAGAGCACACATGTGGAACTTTCAACCTGTTACTCCTAATATCTAATTTGTCCACTGTTATTTCTTTATACTGACCTAATAATTTGAAAATATCAGGACACAATGCCTCGGAAACAATCGTTTTCAACTCAGAAGATGGCCCTGCTACTGTTCTACTAGAGCGAACGTAAATCGACAACAGGACATCCGACAATTTTTGCTTCTAACATCTACTAACAAATCATGGTGCTTCAAATAATCGGCATCGAGAATAGCCTTATCAATCTGCTACCACAAACTTCCAAACCAAGTCCCTGCGAAGATCTAACAGCGCATCCCCAATAGAATTACTTTTTCCTTTTTCCTTACAGAAAAGTATGAAAAAAAATTTGAGAAAAAAAAAAAAATTTGTTTCTCAATTTTTTTTCATACTTTTCTGTAAGGAAAAAGTAAAAGGAATCCCATTTGGGGATGCGCTGTAAATATAATTTTAAAACCTTACTCCCGTACGTATTAATTTGCGTATAATTAGCAGCGAATAACTTAAAATCACTTTTATTATTTCTTTTAAACATGTTAGGTGGCAAACGTCGGTGGTCGTCATGAACGACGAGCCAACTATTTTTCCGGCTTAGCACCAGAAATGTTGTGTGATTGAAAATTACATGGTGGCGTATATTTACGGGCTCTATCATTGCATTTAAAATGATACCAACACATTAAACCTCTCTCTGTGTTTCGTTGCTATCACGTTCCGACTGAGCGCTGCTGTTTCGATAAGAATTTGAAGCACGATTTCACGAATGGTTTCTACTCCTATGTTGAGCTTTCATGCTGAAAGTTGAATAGTATTGACGGCGCTTGTGTCGGTAAGTGCTGAAGCAACAGATTTTGTAATATCTTATCTTGAATATGCAATGAAACCATAATTCGGAATTTGTGCAAATATTTAGAGTCATACTTTTCTGCGAGCATATATTCAAAATAATCTATTTGAGGTTTACGAAAGGTCTGGTTGAAAGTTTTATTTAAAAGAATCTGTCGTCTATTCAGACACCTTGTTGAAGTTAGCCGAAAGTTGCCAGCCGAACGATAATGCAGATAGTGTCTTGACTATTTCAGCCGAAAGTTAAACTCTCTTTATACTCTCGCTCCTGCCGATTTTTAAATTCCTATAAACTGAAATAATTTCCCCTTCATCCAAATGATATAGCCCGTTCCTAAATTCGAGTTCATGACTGATTTTTGCTGTATTCAAGACACTATCTGCATTATCTTTCGGCTGGAAACTTTCGGCTTTAAAGTTAGTAATATTCAGACTGCAGTGCCAGAATTATTATAACTTTGCTAACCATTTGTTATTTATAAAATAAGCATCCTAATATTTCATATTAAATATTTTATTCAAATAATTTTATACAGAAATTCCTATTTATCGTTCAAAAAACCCTTTACGATTATAAAAGTCTAACATATATTGCAATCGTTCATAAACCTCAGGCTTATCATAAAGCGTTATTAATTGGTCTGTTTTGTCGGTTAGAATTGCGTCTAACTCTGTTTCCGTTTCATTACTAATATGACGACCTGCTATAGCCGAAAGCGAAACCAATATACCGCCCATTGATTTCTTAAGCATTTGAATTTCCAATCCGGGTAAACTTGGTATACGCCTTCTAGGACATTTAAGAAGTTTAAGTGCAGCCACTAATTCAGTATGATAAATTTGTAATAAACGATCCCAATCCTGCTCAATTACATCGTTTGAGGTGGACGTATAAAATAGGTAGCTCAAGTCAATAGCTGGTGGCCCATAATATCCACCTTGGAAATCTACAAAGCGAACATCGATCGGGGTAGCATTTTTTTCGTCGAACCGGTACATGATATTGTTGGCCCATAAATCGCCGTGCAGTAATGTATTAAACGTATTTTCACCTTTGGAATATGTCGATTCAACAATTTCCAAAACATTATTTAAGATTGGTTCAAATTTATAACGGAAATGTTCATATCCTGGCCACCGTTGACATATATCCTTTAGAGTTTGCATACCATTTGAAAAAACCATTAATAATGCAGGATTTTCTGCGCTCACAATTCTTATTTTATGTGGTTCAAATAACTCGGGACTCTCTTCATAAATCATGGCGTTGATTGCATGCATTTTGGCGAGTTTTTGCACAACCATAGTCGTTGCGTTAAAATCTAGACCAATCCGGCGATCCATATTCCTAAAATGTTGGGCTTTCAAATCTTCAAATACAATGTATGTTGGATCCACGCTTACCGCGTAACATCTGTAACAAAATGATTAAATATCAATATGGACTAGGTTAGGTTAGATTCGATAGTACCTTGGAGCACACAAAAAATCTTTATCAATAATATCCGCGTAATTTTTAATTTTTGGTAATATGTCACGATAAAACGCGATCTCCTTATCAAACAATCCGGATTTCTTTAATATCTCGTTCATTTGTTCAGATTCCAAAATCGTTTTGATTACAAATGATTTTTGCCTAAAAACAGCAAACATAAATTATTCTTTAAATTAAAAATTTTTCACAACGTTACGCCACTATACTTTGATCCAATCTCATCGGTGTAATTAATGATGACCCTCATTAAGTAACTGGTATAGTTCTCGCCTTTGGCCACAGCATCTTGCAACTCAAAATCGATCACTTTAACATTTTGATTGTTTTCACTTGATTTTAAAATGTTTTCTAAAAATTCACTTGTCAACCACGAATAACGTGACGGATTTGATGTTAACGTGGCCATGCTTCACGTTTGGTGTCAGTTGGAATAATAAGTTTAGCTTAAACAATTGGACAAAATACGTAATTAGTACGATAAGACTTGTTATCGACAAAAATTTCAAGTGTCATAAGAGATAAGGCTTACACTCATTCAGCCTAATTTGAAATTTTGAACTTTGAAAACTATTTTAAAAATTTTTAACGCACAAATAAATAGATATACAAAATTTAGTGTTACACGGTAAATAGGTTTCCGAAAAAAATTTCAAACTCAAAAACTTATGATTATTTGCTAAATATTCACAAAGAAGACTAGTATAAAATGATGATAGTTAGCCGAAAGTTTCCAATCGAAAGATAATGCAGATAGTGTTTTTGCTATCCCAGCCGATAGACGGTAATGCAGATATAGTTTTTGTTATCCCAACCGAAAACATATTGTATAGCCGAAATGGCCCGATATACCTCCATACCACCTCTAAATAACCAGAATGCAGCAAAAATCAGGCTGGAACAAAATAATTTTACCAAATTGGTCCAACTCCTATCATGAAAATTATAATAAATTTAGAAATTTTCGAAACTAAATTAATAAAACGTTCTGTATTTTTTAAGTTACCCATTTTCCAATCGACCCTACTATGTTTATGTGATTGGACACAATCTTACGTAAACCCACAAAAAATTTGAAGCAAGCCTATAATGGAGATAAGCGGGTGTTATTTGGAATAAAGTCGATATCGGTATAGCATCGATAGGAAAGCAGGATACTCAAAAGTTACAGAACATTTTATTAATTTAGTTTCAAAAATGTCGGATATTCTGATACGTTATACCAAATCACACTCCCATATCCCCTTCAGACTTGCTCCAAATTTCACATGGGCTTAGCTAGGATTATGGCCTATACATCAACATAGTAGATATACAACTATAGCAAAGACACTATCTGCATTACCATAGTTTGGTTGGAAACTTTCGGTTAACTTTAATACCTTGTTAAAGTTACCTGAAAGTTGCCAGCCGAAACATAAAGCAGATAGTGTCATGAATATTTCAGCCGAAAGTTAAACTCTTTTTATACTCTCGCTCCTATCAATTTTTAAATTCCTATAAACTGAAATAATTTCCCCTTCACCCGAATGATATAACCTGATCCTAAATTCGAGTTGATGACTGATTTTTGCTGTATTCAAGACACTATCTGGATTATCTTTCGGCTTGAAACTTTCGGCTAACTTTGACAGTATAACTTTAATAGGGTAAAATGTTGTACTGCTGGTTCCATTGATTCAGGGCAATTTAAATGTTGTTCTTCGTAGCCAGGTGGTAAAGACACTAAAAATGTCGATAATGTAGATTCAAACTAATCAACTGAAAATGACAGCCGACGTATGTCTTGTTTCTCAAAATCAACAAAATCTATTCAAATTAAAAATAATATATCGAACTAAATTTTTGTAAGTGCTTTATTAAATGTTTGGGAAGGTAAGATGTGTCTGCAATACTGTTAAAGTTAGCCGATATTTCCTAGCAGAAAGTAATAAAAAATCGATAATGCAGATAGTGTCTTTGCTATCTCAGCCGAAAATATAATATGAAATATAAAATATTAATATGCATCAGCCGAAATTCACCAGCCGACATTTCTCAGCCGATATTTTTCAGCCGAAAGTATTTTATTAAACCAAAATTATTTTGTTTTCTACAAAAAAAAAAAATAATAAAAAAAATATCAACCGAAACGGTTAAAAATAAAACACTTAACTATATTTTTAATAGCATTATAGATTGTTAAGAAAATTCATTTTCCAATAGGGAAACTTTTATATTAATATATCGCACACACAAAATTTGACTATATTAATATATCGCACACACTCGATTCTAACCATGACACTTTAAATGGTCAATATTTAGAAATTTTCCAATTTTGTGTGTGCGATATATTCAATCGAGTTTTCCCGAGCTCCCCACATGGAAATTGACCTGAAATTATTTCCAATTGTGAACAACCCTATTAAAGCTAGCCGATATTTCCAGCCGAAAGATAATGCAGATAGTGTCTTGACTATTTGTTAAACTCTCTTTATTCTCTCGCTCCTATCGATTTTCAAATATCTATAAACTGAAATAATTTTTCCTTCACCCGAATGATACAATCCGATCCTAAATTCGTAAATTCTTAAGTTCATGACTGATTTTTGCTGTATTCAAGACACTATCTGCATTATCAGTCGGCTGAAAAATGTCGTCTAACTTTAACAGTAAACATTACATATTATATTTTCGGCTGAGATAGCAAAGACACTATCTGTATTATCGATTTTTTTAATATCGGCTTGAAATATCGACTAACTTTAATAGAGTGTGTCTGCAGTGCAAAAGCATCTACAGTGGGCTGAATATAGTTTAAATGAAGTGTATTCTTTTTGATTAACATTATCAAAAAACCAAAAGTTAATTTTCTTGAGGACAGTCCAGGAAAACTCGTTTGAATGTTTCGCACAAAGCAATTTGAAAATTTCTAAAAATTAGGTGGAAAAGAATTCTAATGAAAGGCGTTTGTGATAGATAATCTTGGAAACAATTTTGGGGAGTGGGGAATCCGAGAAAACTCGTTTGAATATATCGCACTCGCAAAGTTTTAAAATTACTAAAAATTGACCGTTTAAAGTTTCATGGCTGGAAAACGATTCGAAAGAGAGCGATGGTTATCAATTTGAAAAAATTTCAGTCAATTTTCATTGGTAAAAAAAAATCCACAGAAATACCTAGCCGAATAATGCCGACAGACGAAATATGTCGATAATGCAGATACAAATTATATGTCGGAAAGTCATTTTTTAATATTAGAAACTATGGTTTTGTTGTTTCCAAAATTCAACCAAAACTGAAACTAAAATGCTAAACAAAATTTTGGTATGTGCTTTATTAAATGTTTAAAAAGGTAAGAAGTTGAATGCATCTATATAGTGAGATATTTGTAAAATGGTTTAAATGGAGTGCCTTATTAATGATGACATTTTAAACGTTAAATTTTTAGAAATTTTCATATGTTGTTTGTTTTTCCGAGCTTTCAACATGAAAAGATGATACTGAAGTTAGCCAAAAATTTCCGCCAAAAAAAATCTTCGTTATCGATGTATTTTGGATCAGGTGGTAGTTCAAAGTTTTAATGATATTAGCCGAAATTACATGTTATTGAAGTTAGCAGTAAATTTTCGCGTGTTTAATGGTAATTTGGACTGGGTGAAGTTAAACCAATTCGTAAATGTCTAGTGTTAAGTAAATGTTTAGTGGTAATTTGGACTGGGACCAACTTCGACCAATTCGTAAATAGCTGGATCACGCATATTTAAAATTTGTCGTGTTAGTGGGCAAAGAATTTGAACTTTAGCACTAACAGTGAACACAGGTGTTAAACCTCAATGCATAATTTATGTAGCATCACTGTCAAATAAATTAAAACCTAGATGCATGTTTTAGTGGTAATATTGATTGGGTGAAATTTTAATTTATTTTATTTTGATGTTACATAAAATGTGTCCTGATTTGTGGCAGAAATGTTCACTGTTAGTTTCACAACTCAAACTCATTATCCCTTAACACGAGACATTTAAAACATAGGGTCCAGACATTTACGAATTGGTCTTACTTCATCCCGTTCATACTACTATTCAACATGCGGTTTTTTTCGACGAAAACTTACTGCTAACTTCAGTTACGTGTAATTTTCGACTAATTTCATCAGAATTTTGTACTACTATATGATACAAAATAGGTCAATAATGAAATTTTCGGTTAACTTCAGTAGCATCATACTTTTTTAATAAATTCCCTAATTTTTTCAGTAGTAACCATCACTAAACCTTTCGTTTGTAGACGATTCATTTGAATTATTCGAATCATTTTTGAATCTGCATTATCGACATTTAGTTCTTGCATCATACTCTGCATTATCGACAATTGTCAGTTAAAGAGTATTGCTTTTATGCTAGTCATGTTAAGTGAAATCAACATTCGTTGGCCTTTAGTTGACTGTCAGATCACTTAATGGTGTTTTATTTAAAATATGTGTACTTCCTTCGACCAAAAACGTCCATACGTATTCATGATGTCCAGTATTAATTTATTGCAATACCGTGTTGGCTATGCCTCATTTAATGATAAAAAAAATTTATCAGCACCAAACTTTGAGTACGCGAATTCTACAAATTGTTAAGACAAGACGTGCTTCTATAACATTTATCCAAGTAACTTTAATTTTTTTGGCTTAACCTAAAACACCAATGTTTTATTCACTTTCTTCATAATTCTATATAAATAAACAGTTCACAGAATCATTCCTTTTTTCCTGAGCCAATGGATTTCGTTTTACTTTCAAAGCGCCAGCAAGAAAAGAATATGGGCCCTCCCGTGAGGGCCTGTCTTCTTTAGTGCCGAATTGTTTTAAGCATGGTATGGGTTTGAGAACCTAGAACATATCCGAGTCATCTAAGCCTTCACGATTTAATTATTACATTATATCGATGTTGTCCAGATCATTTCTGATCTCGAAATCCAGATGCATCCGGTATATCTCGAGATGCATTCGGTATATCGTCCCGTATTGCTATCGTTGAAGGCTCGCTACCAAAAGTAACCGGCTGCGATTCGCGATGATATGTCCGCAGAGACTTTCATATTTTCCATCTATCCCAACTATTTAAACTTGTTCGTATTGTGTCTCGCCAGTTAAAAACTTCCCTAGTATTTGTTTTCTAGCGATAGCCATGTATTTGGTTTTTGCTTCATTGATAAGGAGTCCAATTTGTCGGGCTGTTATTTCCAACGGGAGAAGAACTTCTTTAAGGGATGCGATAACGACCACCTAACAGATAAGTTGAATATAATTTTGCTTATTTAGTCTCCTTGCCACACTCCTGATCGCCATGCTTTTTACAGCCATTCAATAATTATCTGATTCTGCATTCTTGAAATTGGACAATTTAACATTATGCAGAATCACCAATTTTAGAAGTGTGTGAAATTATCCCAGTATTTCATCCCAGGAACATAAAAAATGTTCATCAGGCAATACTAATTATATCCCATCCCAAATGGTTTTCAAAATCACGTCAACAAATTTTGAAATGACACCTGTTCAATCACGGGTTTGAACATGGAATAATTTATTATATATGTTCAAGCACATAACATTAGCGACACAAATATGTCATCAGCAACAATAAGTATGCGAATAGGTTAATCAACCATATAAGCTAAATATTATTTGACGGCTTATATTTCCATTATTTCTGGCGCGCATACACTTATTAAATTCATAAGAGCAGCAAAAGTATTGTCCATATAATTAATAACATAAACACATATTTTTTAATTTAGGTAAAATTGTAAGCTCGGCAACTTGATAGTTGTAATTATATGTATTAATTTTGTATATAAACCAAAAGAATCTAATAAAAATTAAGTAGTTTAAAACAACACTTCAGACTGTTATTGTCATAGCCCTCACCAGTGGTAAGCGGATAACAGTTCACTAAAATATCGAAAAGCTATATCAAACGTCAACACTGATATAACATTGGTCCTTCGACGCCAAAACAACAACCGGCGGACTATATAAATTTCGAGCCAACAACCAACAGGCATCGAACCTAACAACAAATACTTCGAGCTACTGGTCATAATCATTTCGAGCCACATTACAATAAAAATATGGATGCTTTATATAAAAAGCAATGTACGCGTGTCGAACAACTGCAGCGGTTAAAAACCAATTACAGCAAGGATTCCGAAAGTAGACGGACAACTGTTTACTTAGAAGATAAACTGGATAAACTAGATGACTGGTGGTCCAGTTACACGGATGCAGACAACGAAATGAAAGACCAACACTTCGACAACGATCCAACGCATTGTTACTGGGCTGAGCGGGACACAGTAAAACAACTGTACACAACGTTCAAACGTGAGATAGAAAGGAAACTCGAAATAGCAACACGAGAGGCAATTCCAACGGGATCACCAACAAAAAAACCATTAACAGCCGACGCGCTTGAACCAGAACCAGCACATCGGTACAAAACACAAGAGGTCAAAATGCGTCTTTGCTATAAGTTAATAGCCGATACAAATGAGCTGTTAGGAAAGCAGGGCAATCATGTCCAACTACAACATAAGCTGCAACAGCTGAATGCAAGGATAGCACAAATAGAACAACTGCACGAAGACATATTGGTGCACGCAAATGCAGGTGAAGAAGAGCGTACAACTTACTTTACCGACGATTATTACTCTGCATTGGTCAACGAAAGTGAAACATTACGTTGTAAATTGGTTGAAAATGAACGCGGACAACAAATAACCGATAGTGAAAAAAGCAAGATAAAATTAAAACGGATTGAGATACCGCAGTTTTACGGAGAAACTCTGAAATGGGCAGCTTTCTACGATTTATTTAGAAAGTTGGTTCACGAAAATGACGATTTAAGCGACACCGTCAAGATGCACCAACTAAAAACAACAGTTCAAGGTAGTGCAGCTAGAATCATTGGTCATTTGGAAGCAACAGGGGTGAATTACCAAGATGCTTGGAAGCTATTGGTAAATCGGTACCAAAATAAGCGGCAAATTACAACAACACATATCAACCACATTTTGAATTTCCCCAGCATGCATGCAGAATCAGCAACAACTATGAAATCGTTATACGATACATTAACGGAAAGCATGCATGCCATCAAAAACTTGGGCGTAATAACCATTTCTTGGAATTACATATAGTAATTCCAATTGTAATCAGAAAACTAGATAATGAAAGTTTGAGGCTGTTTGAGATGACCATTCCTGATCATCGTGAGATGCCAACAATAGAGGAATTTCTGGCATTTTTGGAACGCAGATTCCAAGCCTTAGAAGCCGCCAGACCAAAATCACTCACCTTTCGCAATTCCGGACCAACTCAACAACCAGGCACCACTCCACAATTACCAAGACTTAAAAATCTACACGTAAAAGCTCAACGGACATGCATTAATTGCAAGCAGATACATGAACTTCAAGACTGCTTGAAGTTTCAACAAATGTCTACATTGGAACGTAGCAGATTGATCAATCAGCACAATCTGTGTAAAATATGTTTGGAAAAATTTCATCAACCGTGTTTAAAATCAACACGATGTTTAGTATACAAAGGAGCCCACCACACTCTCCTACACTCTAATAATCACCCACAACGTACAATGCTTACCAAAAGGGTGGATGACAGTCCAAAAAAGGAAGCAAACGAAACATGCATTGTGACTAATCATTTTGTAAACCAATTTGAACAACCATCTGGTACACTATTGGCCACAGCAATGGTTGAGGTACAAAATGGAAAGCAACAACCAACCCTGTTACGAATGTTAATAGATCCCGGTTCACAAATCTCATTTATCACCAACGAGGCATCGAAGAAAATCAAACAACCGCCGATAAAAACGCATGTGGAGATTCTTAAATGATAGCGATATCACGACTGCCACAAAATTAGTCACTTTTCGAGTAGGAGCACGATTTTCTTCAAACTTCTCCATGGTAATGGAAGCATTAGTATTGCCGAATATAACTCGGCCACTACCTGAACAACATTTCGATAATCAAAGATGGGAACATTTAAATAATCTACTATGGGCGGATCCAACTTACAACCAACCAAATAAAATTGACATTTTATTAGGTGCGGATTATTACCCAAATATTCTGATGAACCAAGTTATAAAAGGAAATCAAGGCGAACCAATCGCCCAACAAACGGAGCTAGGATGGATCATATTTGGAAATATTGTAAACGAAAAATCCCCGAGCGTCCAATCCATGGTTACCTTGGTAGATATTGAAAACCAGTTAAAGCGGTTCTGGGAAGTGGAAGAGATATCATCCAAAAACTTTAGGACAGAAGAAGAAAGGATGTGTGAAGAACATTACCAACAAAATTACTGTCGAACCACCGACGGCCGCTACATGGTACGTATTCCGTTTCAACAAAACATAACATCAATCGGTTCATCCAAAAAACGAGCACTGGCTAGGTTCATTCAACTAGAACGACGTTTGTCAGTAGTTAATAAATTTTCTACTAGATATCGAGAGTGTATAGAAGGGTATTTCAACCAGGGACACCTCATTGAAAGTAATGGACATACGCAGAACGAATATTACATTCCTCACCACGCAGTAGTCAAAACCACCAGCACTACAACAAAATTAAGGGTAGTATTTGACGCATCAGCTAAGACCGATAAAAACGTTAGCATAAATGAAACTCAACTCGTGGGTCCAAAATTACAAGAAGATCTGATGTCAATTTTAATTCGATGGAGAAAATACAAGGTGGCGTACACAGCAGATATAGAACAAATGTATAGACAGGTAAAAGTACATCCCGATGATCAACAATATCAGAAAATATTATGGAGGAAGACGCCAGATGAAGTTATAAAATCATACCAGCTAACAACCGTAACTTTCGGTATGTCATCTGCGCCATATCTGGCTATCAAGACATTGCAGCAATTAGCAACAGATGAAAAAGTGAAATTCCCGATTGCGGCCAACATAATAATGAGCGACTTCTACGTGGACGACGTATTATCAGGAGGTAACACCCTCGAAGAAGCTCAAAAAGCACAAAACCAACTTATCAGTGCACTTAAAACCGGAGGATTTAATCTAAGAAAATGGGCGTCTAATTATCCTCAACTATTAGAAGCTGTCGGTTCAGAGTCGAGAGCTCTCGAGCCGATCATAATTAACGACGATGCTGTAAAAACATTAGGATTGCTGTGGAACCCTACAACCGATACCTTCGAATTCAAGGTGAACCTTAACGAAAAAAATGGTATCATGACAAAAAGAAAGATGTTATCCGAATCATCAAAGGTTTTCGATCCATTAGGATGGTTGTCTCCAACCTTAATACAAGCCAAAATTTTAATGCAAACTCTATGGATCTCAGGCGTTACGTGGGATGAGAAGCTGCCTGAAGACGTCGAAAATAAATGCTGCCAATACTATGCCTTTCTCCCGAAGCTAGAGGCGATCAAAATCCCAAGGTGGATCAACTTCAACTCTACGTTACCAGGAGAGTTGCATGGATTTTGTGATGCTTCAGAAGCGGTTTATGCAGCAGTAATATATTTTTACGATAGATCGTTAAATAAGGCAACTTTGTTAACATCAAAAACCCGGGTGGCACAAATAGCAACCAAGTTAACGCTACCAAGGCTAGAGTTATGTGGAGCCAGTCTGCTTGCTAATCTAATGAGCAAGGTACAACAGGACATGAAATTCGATAAAACACCAACCTATTTTTGGACGGATTCTATGATTGTTTTGGGATGGGTGAAAAACAAGCCTCACAAATTTAAAACATTCGTAGCAAATCGAATCTCGGAAATCCCGAAGTTAACTGCCTCATCTCAATGGTTTTATGTAAAATCATCCGACAATCCCGCAGATTGTGCATCCCGGGGTATTGAAGCCAATCAATTAATCATATACAATTTATGGCGGAACGGTCCTCAACACGTCTTCAAAACGGCAATCCAACTAACACCAATGAAACTAGAAGGAACGCCAGATCAATTGGAGCTGAAACAACCGATTGTTGGGGCCACGACAGTGACATCAAATAACCCGATTGAGAATTTATATCGAAGGCATTCCAATTTCAATACAATAAAAAGGATTCTAGTATATGTATTGAGATTTATTGACAAAAGCCGAAGGAATACTGTAAACAACCAAGAAGTTCCCACGACAGAAGAACTAAAAAAAGCTACCCAAGTATTGATTAAACTGGCACAGAGGCAACGCTTCAGGAACGAAATTTACGATCTTACAAACCAGAAAGGAGTGGCAAATAAAAGTAAGATTAAATCTTTGTCTCCTTTCATGCAGGATGATATCTTACGCGTTGGTGGCCGAGTCCAAAACACAACCTCTTGGAGCTACGACGAGAAACATCCGATTATTGTCCCAAGAGATCATCCCATTACTAAACTATTGATTGAACAAGCACATAAACAAACAATGCATGGAGGAACACAATTAACCCTGGCTCATCTTCGCACCAGGTACTGGATCATCCACGGTCGGAATCTAACAAGACATTTCATATCGAAATGTACAAGATGTCATCGTTTCAATACAAAAACAGGAACACAGCTAATGGGTAATTTACCAGCCGCCCGGATTACTCCCGGAAGACCATTTTTGAAAACTGGAGTCGACTATGCGGGACCTCTTCTGATTCGAACAACAAAGGGAAGAGGTCACAAGGCACACAAGGGTTATTTAGCGATTTTTGTTTGTATGACAACCAAGGCCATACACATTGAGCCAGTCAGTGATCTAACTAGTGAAGCATTCATCGCGGCATACCAAAGATTCACTGCACGTAGAGGATTATGCAGTGATTTGTATAGCGACAATGGTACCAACTTTGTCGGTGCTAAAAATCAACTTGAACGCGAATTAGCTGCACTAATTCGTAATTCAAATAAGGAAATTGCGCAATTATTAGCAAATGATGAAACAACATGGCATTTTATACCACCGGCTGCACCACATTTTGGAGGACTATGGGAAGCGGCAGTTAAGTCAGTAAAAAGATGCTTAATAAAAGTCATTGGAGAAGCAACATTGACTTTTGAAGAATTATCGACGGTTACTTCACTAATAGAAGCTTGCTTAAATTCAAGACCACTGGCACCACTATCAACCGATCCTACAGATGTTACCTTCTTAACGTCTGGACACTTTTTAATCGGTGCACCTCTAAAAGCAATTCCACAAGATGCAATAGCAGAAACAACCATTCACGGCATAACACGTTGGAAACTTAAAGAAACTGGTCCATTATGTCAATCTCAAGTAACGGATTGTCTTCTAATTTTTTATCATAGATATTTGTAAAACAAACTCTTTAAATCAATGAATATCATATTTCGTGTCATATAAAATTTTCTGGAATTTTTTTTACAAATCCTGGGATGGGATTTAATTAGAGAACAGTTTTTATTTTTCTGGGATGAAATACTGTTACAACTTAACACACTTAATCTTGCAAGCTTCTTTACTGATGAAACGGCACGGAAAAGGCGCTAATCAGTGGATGAATATCGATTCAATTAGCCATTGATTTCCCGCATTTCTTAACTTACGAAAAAACGCCAGTTACACTTTTAAGAGTATCGTTCCTAGGTTCAACCTTAAAGGGGCAACTCATCATGTTGACCGGTATAATCGAAAGGGGAATCCATAATGACTTTGATAACTAGGAAGGAGTCCGTTAATATTGTGTCATATTCCCTAGTACTCTTTTTCATTCACAAGCCCGAGATATGTAAAATCTTGAATATACTTTAACAAGTTAATTAAAAGCACGGAAGCTAAAACTACAAATGTAGGACTTTCGAAAGCCGGTGTGAAATTTATCAAAACTCACCTTAAGAAATTCATTAGTCATTTGGACTACTAGTGACTAGAGATAATGACAACAAGACAGTCGATTAACACATAAAAATTGCACTAGTATAGTATACCTCCATTATCAAAGAAATCCCTATAGGCCGCCAAAACAGCCACCAGACAAGATTAGCGGTAGTGCAGAGATTTACAGAACTAGTTCTTTCAAAATGGCTGTTAAATAGTTCCTTGCAAGAATGCACCAAATGGAAACGAGAAACACCTTATGAGATAAATTGATTGAAATTATTCAAGGGAACAACCAGAGACATGTATAACTAACAACATCGTCGAGCTAATCGCAGGAGTATGTTCGAAAATTTTTCCCAAAATTGATCGGATAATCATGGAACTAGGAATTCAAATTGAAACTACTTAAAATCAGGCAACAAAAACAGTTTGTTTTAGTTATTTAGCAGGACGCCAAATCTGGAGAACACGGGAAAGCAAGCCCTAACCCAATTCGGCCATTTTGGTCATGGTTTTTGGCTGAAATCCTAGATAGTCCTGCACTCAATGCCGCGAGCCCTGGGGTAAGCCTAAGATTCATTTGAAATATCAATTGCGTTCCGCTCCTTTGACAAAATGGAAGAGCGAGAACCAATGCATCAATAATAACTGACCAACTTGCAAAACCCTCTGATGAAAAATCCAGAATTTAACTAACTCGAGTCACAAGTGAGCTCCATTCGTTGTAAATGGGGCTAAAACGGCGAAAGAATTTCGTCTTCCTGCAGGCAGTGAAAGCAAGCCAATTGAGCTTAGCTTTGCAATGAACGTAGTTCTTAATCGCTTTCTTGCCATCATTAAAGCTCAGTGGAGCTACATGTTTGGGCCGAATGCCAGATGTGAACCCAACTTGGCTAAGAAATCAGCCATCACATTACTCTCAATGCCACAATGAGCCAAAAGGGCTAATAAAATGTTTACAGCCCTTAACCAGTTTGGAAGTGGACACATAACTGTTCAGTGTGTTTAGCACCTGGAGCAGTGGTGTTGGTATAGCATTGATCGCACGCCGTGTGAGACCAATCGATCGTAGATCAAATGAAAGACAGTTGGTTTCAAAACCCCCATTAATTCAGAGTGAGAGTCATCTACGACGAAAACTAACGGCTCAGACACTTGGTTACTGAAATATTTTAACAAACAACGCTTTCTAGCCCGATGGGTAAAACACTAAGTAGGGAGTATCGAAGTCGAATTCTCAATTTGTCATTGACAAAAACGAAATCTGGTACGGATGAACTCAAGAGAATGAAATTAGGTTGTTCCACGAAGTAACGCACAACAAGGCGAAACAAGCCGTACCCATTATGAAAGACTACTGTCTGCAACGCGAGGTACGGAGTCAAAAATATAGCACTAGTAATAGCCCTGGATGCCATATTCTGTAGACTGATATGGTTCGCTAAAGCGGAATACAATTTTATCACGGGCCACCAAACACGGGCCACCGAAGTTAGGCCTCATCATCTCTGAAATGATCTTCTACATTGCCAAAAAACAGCGGTGGAATTTTCAAGTTTACTTTAAATGTGTAGCTTCTGAAAAAGTTTACTGTCTAGAGTAACGTCCAGATGTTTGATGATGTCTGATCTGGTGCTTGTCTCACCAAAAACAGAAGGCCAACACCTCTTGCGCTATTTTGAATGTGAAAATATTTAATGTAAAGCGATCTTTCGGTTCATGTAACAAGTTCATGTAAAGCGGTTTGACACTTTGTCAACTCTGTAAGCATGCTGCATGTTAAAAGTTGAGGTGAGACTAAAAGGTCTAAATACTTTAAGATTAGTGTAATTCAACCTGCCAGCTTTAAGGATGAAAATATCTTTGCTTCGAGTGATCCCGATTGAGAAGAAGTCGTGTTGTAACTCAGCTTGAAAATTTCAATTAGGAACAATTGTCTTAAACGGAGCAAAAGGAAAATACCCAGTGCATTTTGCCTGTGAGGGATTACCAGTATACTATTAAAAACTACTGCAAGAATCAATTCTAGACATATACCTATTAAGGCTGGCGATGCCGGAGAGATTGTTTATTTTTTCACTAGAGCTGATCTAATAAGCCCTACGAGCAGACCTTAGACTTCTCTTTTATTCTCTTCGAGCTACTAAAAATATTTCAATCAATCTGCAAATTAGATCTTTTGGCTACCTTGTTAAAGTTAGCCGAAAGTGAAAAAATCGATAATGCAGATACTGTCTTGACTAGTTCAGCCGAAATTTAAACAACTTATAAATTAAATTGAAGTATCCCAGCCGAAAGAGCCGAACCTACAAAATCAGTCGAAAACATATAACAAACAACAATTAAAACCTTCAATTTAACCGATATTGATTTATTGTTTCATATCAATTGTGAAAAATTGTTCCTTCCCTTCTTCTGGCAATAAAATCGTTTATCATTCGAGATTTCGCCAGATGGACACCACTCTGACTATGCCGGTTCAAAAGTCCATTACTATAGGTAGACTTTGAGTATAGGTAAGGGGTAGTTTGATGGGGTTATAAGGGTGAAATTTTGATTTACCTCATTTTTCAACGATAAAATCGTTCGTTATACGAGATTTTAGCATTTAGATGCTGATGCTGATTCGATAGCCCATGACCATAGGTAGATTCTGAGTATAGGGTTGGGGTGGGTCTAATGGGGTTATAAGGGTGAAATATTGATTTTCCTCATTTTTCATCGATAAAATCGTTTGTCATTCAGGATTTTGGCATATCGACACCAATCTGGCTACGCCGATTCGATAGCCCATGACCATCGGTAGATTCTGAGTATATGATTGGGGTAGTCTAATGGGGTTAAGGGGTGAAATTTTGATTTTATCTATTTTCCAATGATAAAATCGTTCGTCATTCGAGATTTTGGCATGTAGACACCAACTTGACTCTGCCGATTCGATAGCCCATTATCAATCTTGGCTAAACGTAAGTGTGTCTCATGGCTATAATTCTATTGATGCGTGTAATTGAGATTTTTTTTTGAAAATTGATGATTCATTTGTAACTTTTAAATTAGTATTGCTGGCATTTTTCGGTTTGAATATAGAAGTTAATCTTCTTTATCGATGCAATCTACATTATCGACATTTTACACAATACTATTTTCGGCGGGGATAAAAAATTATTATCTGCATTACCACCTTTAGGTTAGGACGACAAATTCACTATCTACATTACCATCTTTCGAGTGGGATAGCAAAACACTTTTGGCTCTATTCTTAAGTTTTCTAGTAGTTACCCTAGTTTTTTTAGATTAGAAACCAAAAAGGCTTATCCCATCTTTTTTGTTTGGTAATAAAAGGGTACTTGCCTCAAAGACGATACTAGCAGATCATAGTTGTCAGTCGAACTTATCTTGTTTAGTGAAATTAGCGGTGGTTGGAGCTCAAAAGAGAACTTTCCCAGTTTGCTAGAAGAACGAATATCATTATTAGTCACTTCGCAGTTGAATACCAAATAATAAATGGACAAAGACTACAAACTACACACCAAAAAATTTACATATAAAATGAATACAAATTATAATTGTATTCATTTTATATGTAAATTTTTTGGTAAAAATTCATACGGAATTATATTTATATTATAAATAAATATAATTCCGTATGAATTTTTTATAGATTTTATATTAGTTTAACTTATAAACAAATGTTATAAAATATTGTATAAAATTTATATTACTCCATATAAATATTTTGATAGGGCACTGGTATAAATTTGATACATCAACGTATAAATATTTATATACTACAAAATATAAAGTTTATCCGTTAAATGTTAATTTTTGTTTATAAGGGATTAGTATTAAATTTATATAAATTAGTTATAGAAAATATCAATCTGGTCATTGTATAAAATTTAGTTGGTTTAGTATAGAAAGTTGGGAATTCTAAATGCTAGAAATGAATCAATACTGATGAATTTTAAGATACATTTTTGTCAAATAAATAAAACAATTTTAGATTATTTTTTAAAAATCGATATATTTATCAAAATCATATTATTTTTTTAAGTGTTATGTTTATTTAATTTTACTTACAAAAGTGTACAAGAGGTACGATTAAATTAAGTGTAAAGTAATTTAAATGCTACTATTTAATATAATATAATATGTTTATTTGTTTTTCGTGACACGGCAGAGTCGTAATTTCTGTTGAATTTAAAATGTTTCAAATATAATTTATTTGCGGCCCGGTTCATTGAATTATGAACACTATTCAATATAGTGGAAAACTCCAGTTTTTATCAAAATATAAGTAAGACAATTTTTTTTTTAAATGTTTTAATTCACGGAACAGGACCGATTAAAACAGTACATCACAAAACAGTACATGGTACATACACTAAAGTACATGTTACTGAACGTTAAGCTAGAGGATTTTTTCAGCTTGATTTGTTAAATATTTTTTTTATTGTTTTTATTATTTTGTTTTTATTATTGTTTTATTATTTTTTATTTATTTTTTTCTATTCACCTAGAGTAATTAGGCAGTATACTATATAGAATTATAATTGCTTTAAGTTATAATAAAATATCCCTTCACCTAACAATATATAACATTATTTTAATTTAAATCGCTAATACTCGATCGTTGCAAAGTAGATCAAAAATTTAAATAAATATATAAATAATATATTTATTTTATTTATATATTTACTTAAATTTTTGATCTATTTTGAAACAATAAGTAAAACTTAAACAATTTTTTGGAATTAAAACCTGCAAAATTGACTATTAACTATTTTGTGGTGTTCTCTTTTAATTCGTACTGTTTTGCGATGTACTCTTCCGTACCATGTACTTTAGTGTACCATGTACTGTTTTGTGATCTCCTGTTTTGTGACATCCTGTTTTAGCACATCCTGTTGTGAAATGTGTCGTTTCGTATGAGACCCCTTTAAAATTAAATAATTTTGAGTATACATAAATTGGAAAACAATTAAAATTTGGTTAAATACCTTTATTTTTAATGACAGCTTTTATTCTTTCAGGCATGCTACAAATTCAAATATTGATCATATTGCAAATTTGATCACTATTTCTCCATATTTTTCAATATTTTTTTAGGGCGGACACTGTAGGATTTGGGGTTTTAAATACGTTGGACTTAAGTATGGTCCAACAATGCTCAATAGGGTTTAAATCAGGAGGATTGCCAGTCCAAGAGAGGATATAGATATTTTGGTTTAGGAGGACCTTTTTTCAATATTTTTTTTCTAAAAAAAGAAAACATTAATCATGATGCAGTGAACTTATTGTCCTTGTAAGGTCAATTAATACTCCCCTTTTCATTAACACACACATACATCCATTCACAAACTCACACAATTACAGTAGTACCTGCACGTTGCAAGCTCCATCTCAACCTGCACACTGACATGAACCTTTTTTATTAATTTTGTGGTATGGCAAGGAGCTTCACCTTGCATACGAGTGTAAGAGTAATGGTCTTGAAGTAGCAACCTCATATATGGAAACAAGACGTCTGTTAACACCTTTTTATATTGTTCTTTTCTCATGGTTTCCTCTTCGAAGTATATTGGACCAGGCCCATCTCCACTAATGCAGCACCATAGCATTACTGATGGTGGTAGTATTATGCTCCTAACTACGCTCTCTCTCTCTCTCTCTCCCTCTCTGTCTCACTAGCCAGATCCCACGAAGGGATCCTATCTACGCAGTCCTCCCTAAACCTCTCTCTTGGTCTCCTTCTGACGAACTTGGTCGATTCTGTAACGGCCTCTAGCCTGTACTCGGCACTAAATATAACCTATAAATTTAAAAAAAAATTAATTTCGGATTTTTGTTATTTGATTTTTTAACATACATAATGTTAAAAATTCGATTTAATTTCTTCCAGTCGTCTATTGTCCAGCGCTTATGAAGTTTAGCATAAATAAGACGTTTTTTGCGGATGTTTTCAGTGAGTCTGGGTTTCTTTGCTTGACGCCTGCATTTCAAATTATTTTCATGTAGCCCTCGTCACAATGTCATCGCTGATATCCTTATCCCTTCTTCACTAAGGTACACTTGTAGCACGCTTTTCATTGCTCTGCGCTTTTATAAGGCGGATTGAATAATTTTCCGGTCTGCTCTAGGCAATGTCTTCCTGATCCCTTTACAGTTTCTTCTCTTGGTGTCATAAAATGAACCCCCAGATTGAAGAATCATTATCAAAATATTTACTGATGCGGAACAAACTTTTTTTTTTGTTTTTGCACGATCTCGCGGTATGAATGGTTTTTTGTTTTTAATAATGCTCCGATAGCATGTTTTTTTTCACTGCGTAGGTCTATTTTTCAACCCATTTTTGAAAATAATTGTCTCAGGCTACCCTTTCCAAACAAAAACACTCTCTTTTTAACTTAAACACAAGTTTTTTAACTAAATGATAAAAATCATTTAAAGCATCACTTCACAGTCACAAAATTTCTAAAAACTCCTCGTCAAACCGCGCGTCAAACGTAAAATGAGAGGATAAACTAAAAGTAAAATATGCATGCTATTGATCTCTTCTTGAGTCGTTTTTCTGGTAATAATTTTATTTCGACCTTTTAAGAATGTGGTAAAATAATCTTAAAACAATAACAGATGTGATCCTAAATTCATTTTATTACTTTGAATATTTTAAAATTTAAAACAATAGCAGAAATTAGAAATTTCCAAAACACTAATAGTGTCCATAGTCCAATGAAGAGGGACCTTAGTATTGACTGTGCCATAGCTTGTCAAACGTGACAACTAAATACTTTTAAGATAAAAATCCAGTATCAAACACTCTAAAATTATAAACTTTATTTCATAAAATTCGTTATGGTTATCGGCATCACTTTCCGGTGCTGAGGCTACGAATAATCCAGGGTGATAGTGTGTATTATAATTAATCCAGTCAAGAATCCATCCAATGAAGAATTATTTTCTTGAATAAATTCTTTACCAAGTAAAGTGTTTTTCCCATTTTCCACTTTTCTTTCGAGATTTAAATTTTTTATAAGAGTTGAGAACTTCGAATTGCTAAGCTTCTGCAAATATTTTCAAAATTCCTTAGTTTTTTATTTAAATTTTTAAAATATTGGTGAAATGGCTCACACGTTTCTTTTATTCATTTTTTTATATACATGGTTTACCACAGATTGTGTAAACATAATACATAGGGATGTAATATATACCTACATTATATCAACACTTGATATTAGTTAACAATTCGATTTATTATTATGATATTTCACTATACTATTTATAAATTATATTTATTAACACTATTAACTACTTCACAAATCTACAATAAAACTTAAAAACACTTCTACTCACTACACGATATTCACAGAACTGAAAAAAAATCAAACGATCCTTACAGTATAAAAATCCCGTTTTTAACCAAAAATATTTGTTTTTCTATTAATTTTATAAGACTAATCGTATAAAACTAAATTTGTATATGATAAATATATTAATTTCATACCAATCAAGGTATAAGAGTGAAGTTTTATACTGTAGGTTATAAAAAGTGTACAAAAGAAAGTATAGAAATTGTTTGTATACTACGAATTTGTATAAAATTTATTACAGAATTATATAAACGAATTATATAGGTTCAATATTTATAATTTTTATATAGTATTTCATATAAATATAAATTATCTGAACAAAAATATAAATAAATTTATAGAATATCTGAAAATTTTTTAGTGTGTATGTAATATCAATCAATTCCCTCTTTTAAAGGATTTACAGTAGCAAACTCCACCCTTTATTGAGGATTTTAAGTTCCAAAGTACTTAGATCGGTATACAGATTTTATTAATGTTCCAGCTGTCCCATAATGAATGATGATTATTAGAATCGCGGCCATCATCAGGGGCAACTGTTTATTCCTGCTTCATTCAACAATGTTAAAGAACTCTTGCAAAGTGCAAGTGGAACATCGTCATAAGGAAGATAAACTGATAAAACTATACCAGTGTGTTTTATGAAATTGACGATTTGAGAGTGACAAGCACAGCCGTAACGTCAGTAGAGGTTCATTCATGGATGAGAGTTGGGCTGATATTATGAGAAGTAAAAATGTTAGTTTATCAATTTAGAGTTGTTGAATCTGAATGAGATACAGCAAGCAGCGACCTAAGCTGGCTGCTTTGCTACGTTTGGCCTTGTTTGCCGATGCTGCAAATCAATACAATAATTCACTGAAATATTGAAAACTGGGATGTGCGTGGTATGAATTATAGAAAACAGTTACCTTCTATGCACTTCCACTTATAGCTTCAAACAGTTGGTTTGATTGTTCCTTGGTAACTGGTGTACAGTAAGGTATCCACGTTCCATGAAACCGTTAAAAACTCTTTCCGAACAAGTCCAGATTGTATTGAGAAACACAAATTTCGAGCTCTAAGCTTTCGCTTGTTCAAACAATTATGTGGGCCATCAGCCATTTTCGTGTATTCAAGTCCAAAAGCGAGAAAACAAAATTTGTTTTTTTCCGTTGTTTACAAAACCACTGAGATGATGACGCGTAATATTTCTTAAGCACCAACTACTTCTTTAGAATATCACGCGGGAATGCACTTATGGTAATTATTTATTGTGCAAAAATTCGTCAGAAACTTATCATTTCCGCAAGAAGGAATGTTTAGCTCTGCAATGATGGACAAGAGTTAGTATTAGTGTTTAAGACTACCGCTATGGCACTGCAGATAAATATATTTGATTAATTCGCATACAATTTTTAAGGTACACACCGAAATATCAGGCATTCTGGACACGGAGTTGTTGTTTAACAATCATTTATGCGATGAACATGTCCAAAGAACGTGTTTGTCACATATTGAATAAAGATCAAAGCATGAGAAAACAGTCTCTCTTTGGAAAAGAAACGTGTTCGAATGACCATTTCCAACACTCTATTGGCGCAATTTAGGCGCTATAAATCAGAGTTTTGGAGCCGGATAATTACTGTTGATAAAACTTGTATACACCGTTAAACTTCAAATTGAAAAATACAGTCAAAACAGTAGACTGCCGAAAGGGAGTCGACTCCAAAAAAGGCAAAGGTTGTTCGTTTTCGTCGGCTGGGAAAGTGATGGAAACTCTTTTCTGGAACAGTCGTGGAGTTATCTTAATGGTCTATCTTCAAGGCATATTTGCAGAAACAAAGCTCTTGCTCCACCAAGACAATGTACCGTCCCACACCTAAGAAGTTGCCATGGCGGAAATCCACAAATTAAACTACAAGTTGCGCTTGGAGGACACAGAATTTCATTGAATGAGAAGAGAAGACGCCGAGTACTATTTGGACTGTGAAGAAAAATAAAAATAAATTTGAAGAAAAAAGGTCTTAGGTCTTTGTTAGGTCGCAAACTTTTCAGACAACCCTCGCATATGTACATAAAAACAAATATTTATTTCAACAAGCAATACCGTATACAAAAAATTATACCGCACGGCATTACAAAAATCCCTTGCGATGATAGAAGTCGAGTAAATATTTTAACCTTTCACAAACCTCTGGCTTGTCATATAATTTCAAAAGCTCTTTCGATTCATCCGCCGATAATATTGTATTCAAATCTGGATCAGTCGTGCTAGTGTCAATATGACGTGCTGGAATTGTTACTATTGAAACCATAACGGCAACCAGCGATTTCTTGAGCATTTGAATTTGCAACTCATTTAAACTCGGTATACGATCGCTGGGATACTTAATGAGATTGAGTGCTGACACCAATTCAGCATGATAAATTTGTAGCAGACGATCCCAATCCTGTTCAAATATATCGTTTGCAGTAGATCCATAAAATATATTGCATAAATCGATGGCTGGTGGCCCGTAGTACCCACATTGGAAATCAACCATACGCACATCGGTAGGCGTATTTGTCTTCTCATCATATTGATACATGATATTGTTAACCCATAAATCACCATGTATCAACGTATTAAATGTACTGTCGTCTTTGGAATATACCGATTCAATGATTTCTAATGTTTTATTCAGTAACGGCTCAAACTTATTGCAGTAATGTTCATAGCCCGGCCACTTCAAGCACACTTTTTTCATATTTTCCATACCGCTTGTATATACCGGTATTAAGTCTAAATTGTCAGGTCTCACGAGGCGTACTTTATGCGCGTCAAATAACGCGGGACGTTCTTCATATATCATGGCATTGATTGCATGTAGTTTTGCAAGCTTTCGAAGCACCATGGCCGTCGCGTTAAAATCAAAACCTACTTGGCGATTCATATTGCGATAATTTTGTGGCTTAAGATCTTCAAACACTAAATAGGCGGGATCTTTTCCGGCTGCGTAACATCTAAAATACGATTTTTTTTTAATTGTAGCCTGGCAACAAGTAATTCATGTATAAAGAAGAATACTTACTTTGGAGCACACAAAAAATCCTTATCGATGGTATCCGTGTATTTTTTAAATGTTGGCAATATATCCCGATAAAAAGCTATCTCGTTATCAAATAAACCGCAATTCTTTAATTTATCGTTCATTTCATTAGACTCCTGTTCCGTTTTGATCACCAATGAAGTTTTCCTGCAACACAAATGCAATAATAAATAATTTCATAACAGTTCATTGTTGCACTTTTAATACTTCGACCCTGTACTCCCATCGATGTAATTAATCGTGACTCGAATCATGTAACTACCATAGTTTTCACCTTTGGCTACAGCATCAAGCAACACAAAATCTGAGATTTTAACATTTTGATTGTCTTCATTTGATTTTAAAATGTTTTCTAAAAATTCACTGGTCAACCAGGTATAGCGGAACGTATTTGTTGTTAACGCTGTCATACTGTATCCGTCCTGTACGAACACACTTTGAGCACTAATTTTAAAGTGAAATATTTAAGTGTTGTATACGGTCGCATATTTAATTAAAGATACAGAATAAAATAATTTCATAACAAGCGGAAATTTTCGAAGTGTATTCGTCTTATCTTGTACTCGACCTACGTCGCCTATACAACACAATACTAATTCAACATGAACTAGTATATTATGTGTACATTAATTGAGAACCATTACGACCTGCATAAAACACACACTTAAGAAATTGTAAAAATTGGCTGTATGTTCCTATTTAAAATGTGATGCCGCAAAAAACAACTTTTCGCTGTCTCGTGCCAAAATTAGTGCATATGCTAACTATACTAATATTATAACTAAAACAATTTTTTTGGCGCCCAACCAATTCCAAATCATATAGAGATTAATATATTCAAGTTTTGGCATGACAAGTCATAATTGTTTATGGTAACATCCAACTAGAAGTTGAAACAGTAAATAGTAAAATTCGATGACGGAGACGGCACTCGGTCTTAAGAGAACTTTGAGATTTACTTATTTTGTATATAACTCTTGAAATAAACAATGCTTGGTGCTGGGCTGCTAAAGGTGTTATCTGGACCTTACTCGTCCGGAACTATGCTGCTTCGTATTCTAAGTGAACGAAAGTGCACAATCTTGGAGGTAGTATTGCTTATGGTAGTCGGCCCCGTGTAACCGATCGCTTTAGGCTACCCAACATGTGATAATTCAAGATGCGGGTACATAATTTACAAAAAGAGGGTATTTTATCTGAAGAAGTACAAACTTCTCAAGAAAAAGGTACCATACAACCTTATCTGGAAAACTCTAAGGCAAAAGAAACGTACCCTATCAAAAATTGCTCCGCTCGTTACAAAATCAGGAGTCCCTCGTTCGGTCAAATTTGTTAGCACTTGGAGTCAATATAGTCAAAATCATTCAATTATCCAAATTTTATTGGTTAATTCTTCTTTATCTGATTACTATTGCTCTCTATAGATGATTCCGTTTCTGCATTCTTCCCAACGGCTATTGTTAATATTGGTTGATTTATAAAATGTCGGGTTCAGTGGTTGCCCGTCAATAACCGTTAATTTTGACTGACAATCAATGATGTGGATTAGTCAGGACCTGTATTGAAAACTGTCCTTTGAAACAATACCTATAATATAACAAGATGAATGGAAACATGTCCGTCCTACATACAACAAGATGAATGGAAACATGTCGTGACAATGTCACGCTTTATTTAACTTAGTGTTAGTGGTTAATTGTAACAATAAATTGAGGGCTGACAATACTAATTACTAAATTTATAACACCCTTACTCAATAAAATATTGAATATGAAATTATATTTATATCTCTTTTATTTTCATTGCTTCATCAATTTAGTCCCATCTTGACTGAACATAATTCCATCTTTGGTCCAGTAACAGCATTATTAAGAACATCTGCTGCGTTCACGTCGGTTGAAACGTTTGTAATGATGGTCAGTTGAAATGATGTCTATATGCTTCGTTCTTTGATTTTAAGCATCTGATTTCGATAAATTGATAGCACTTTGATTGTCCATTTGATTATGATCTGCTTGAGCGATGTCTGGATCTAATTCACGGCCAAAATTTTTGTAACCAAATCGCTTCGCTAGCCGCCCATGATACAGCTATGTATTCAGCTTCCATACTCGAAAGTGCAATAGTACTTTGGCGGTTGCTATTCCAGGATATATATGCACCATTACTTGGTTGGATCTGCATTTCAATAACCGGTTAAATGAACCGGTTAAATAATAAACAACCAACTAATGATTGATATGGAATTTTCTTCATTTCTTCGTTTTCTTCTTCGGTTGTTGGGCACATTGCAGCAGACAACTTTTGACATGGATCACCGGGTGTTGCAACTGGATTAGAACTTCCCATACCAAAGCGACCAATCACTTCTAATATAAATGACTTCAATAGCAATTCCAATATTCTCGTACGTAATATGTAAACCGATGCATGTAGATGCAATGCCCACGGCTTTCATCTTAAACTCATTGCATAACGCGTCTTTCAATTTGTTCAAGGTAGCTTGATTTTTCCAAAAAATCGACCGTCTTAAATGTGAAAACTTTCGTGGCATAGCTCTATTGAACACTGCTTACAAAGTGTTGGCTAATGTTGTACTTGCCAGACTCATCCCTTTCGCCGAAAACATCATTGGCGACTATCAGTGTGGTTTTCGTCCCAACCGATCGACCACTGACCAGTGTTTCACCATGAGGATGATCTTGCAAAAATGTTGGGAATACAACATAACCATACATCAATTATATATAGACTTCCAGCAGGCATATGACAGTATAAACCGCGACAACCTTTGGGCCGCGCTCATATGCCTAGGTATTCCAGAGAAACTTGTTTCTCTGTGTAAATTAACAACGTCTGGATCTGCATGTAGAATTGTAATTGAAGGATCTGTGTCAGACTCCTTTCAAATAACATCTGGTGTTCGACAGGGAGATGCACTCGCGCCTGTGCTGTTTAATTTGGCGCTTGAGTACGTAGTGAGGAAAAGCAACATTGAAACTTCGCGCTGTATACCAATAAATCAGGCCAAATTCTTGGATATGCAGATGATATCGTGCTTCTTGGCCGAAGACCTAGCGACATCAAGGACAGTTTCATACCGCTCAATCGCTGCGCAAGAAGACTTGGTTTGGAGGTGAACAGTACCAAAACGAAATTTTTAACAACACCCAGGAACATCTCTATGGCAAATCTCGAAATTGGCGACCATAATTTTGATAGCGTCGACAATTTTAAATACCTCGGGTCACTTATAACATCATCAAACGACATGCAGGCAGAAATAAAAGCCCGAATCGCTGCCGGACAACGAGTTTTCTATGCGCAATCAAATTTATTGCGATCTAAACACCTATCGCAGTCGTGCAAGCTCGCACTTTATAAAGCACTGATAAGACCTGTGCTGACTTTCGGAAGCGAGAGCTGGACCATGACCTCTAACGACTGTAGATTATTATCTACCTTCGAAAGGAAGGTCATCCGTTAAATTTTTGGTCCTATTAAAGTTGCGAACAATAAATATCGGATTCGCATGAACCACGAAATAAAGCAACTTCTCGGAGGTAGCGATATTATCGGCTTCATCAAATCTAATCGAGTGAGATGGCTCGGCCACGTTGCAAGATCTCCACAACAACGAATGATTTACAAAGTGTTCCATCAACAACCAGCCGGAGTACGTCGTAGAAGAAGACCCAGACTGCGCTGGCGTGACGACGTCGAACAAGACCTACTCGTATTAGGATGTCGAAATTGGAGGACGAGAGCGATGGACCGAGAAGGATGGAGGACCATAGTGCGGGCGGCAAAATCCCTTCATGGGATGTAAATGCTAGAGAGAGAGAGAGAAATGTTGAAAGGTATACAATTTACGAAAGCCGACTAATAACTATAAGATTCTAATAAATTTATAGATTAAGTGTTCCAGAAGAGTAGTCGAAGAGTAGGAATGAAGATTTTTGGCCTAACAAAAGTTTTTACTAAAATTTTGGTAAGTTGTATTTCTCACCTTAGAAATCAAGTATGATGTATTCGAGATTTACAATGTGTATATCACTTTGGACGGCAGTCCAAACGAGTGACGAAAGCACCTACTGTGCTGGAAGTCGAACGAAGTATATATACAGCAAGTTTCGAACTTTTTTCCTTTGAGGCCGCCAGGGTCATGTTATATACCATTGGAAAGGTCTTGAAAAATAAACCCAAATAATGTATAAAAACATAAATTTCTTCCAACATTGAGTGGAGATATGACCTTCCGAAAATTGCCCCAAAAAATCAGTTTTTCGGGTATAACTGCCCCAAAAAGTGCCCTAATTATTTCTTAACTAGCAAATTATGATTGTAGACCTCAATACCAATTCAACGACACCTCAAACGTCGTAAACGGATGATTTTAACCAAAGTTATGACATTTTTAAATTTTTCTATGACGTCACCATTTAATCTTGCTTTGGTATATATGTTTGTTTGTTTGTTTGTTTGTTTGTTTGTTTGTCCGTACCTCTTTCATTTGATCTCATATTTTCAGGGTTTGTAGTACTTGAAAAAATAAGCAACTTTTGTTCTACAACTTTTTGATTTGACCGCCATGTTGGCCGCGGCCAGCCTCTGAACGGCCATTTTTGGCCATTTTGTCACGCCCACAGCGCTGAACCTATTCGACATACTCTGGACATATGCAAATCGTTGGAAAGGTATTGACGCCAGCTATCAAATAGCATAAAAAAAAATTCGAAAAATTAGGGTGGAGGGTCATTTTGCCAAAAAACTGAAAAATGCAAAATCGGCCCGCGACATTCGGCCAAATTGCTAAAAAATGAGCCCAAGACTTTTTGTTCATATTTTCAGGATTATTAGCCACAAACCTCACCTACAATATGACATCAACCGTTTGTCCCAGAAAACTCGTATGTTTTAGATATTGGCCTCCATAACTTAAAAGCCACCCTAATTTTTTGCAAAATTTCATTTTTTGGCTCAAATGCACCCTAATATCGGTTCGTTGCGGTTCATAATGATAGTGAATCAACGTATTACACTGAAACAAATATAAATACATCATATTATTATCATTGCTAAGAGAATTTTTACCAGTGACCCTGTTTTCATAACAAAAAAATTAAAAAACTGACAAATTGATGTGATCGAAAAAATCACTAAAAACATTGAACATTTCACAGTCTCCTTGCATTAAATCGATACTTTTTTAATCTTTATGATGATTTCTTTAAAAAAACAGATCTTATCTAACCTCCCATCGCATGAAGATGGAATATCAGCGAGAGGGTAGCTACCATTAATTTTTGTTTCCAACTAACACATTAAAATAAGAATATTTTATTGTATTGTTTAAGGAATCAAAAATGAATGGTAGCTGCATGCGGTTAGTGACAAAACAGCAAGAAACATGCAAAAAAAATTGTTGAATTACTCAATCGAATTTCTACCAAAAACACATGCATCTGATCTAAATTTTTACTACTCTGTAACATGCACTAAAAACTAAACTACAAATGTTCAGCCGATAGCCTACGAGAATTGGGTGTTTAATAAGATCACACCCGGCATGACCTGTTTGTGGCATGTGGTAAAGGATTCTGAAATAAAATCTACTAAAATACTACAAAATGAAGATTGAAAAAATGCATGCAAAATAAAGAAATAGAATCGTCTACCACACACCAGAAACAGTACACCAGATCGTAGGCTATCGTCCTGAACATAATGAAAAAATACATATCTGAACCTAATGATGAGACCTGATCCTACTACTTTTCAACATGGGTAGTGCGGTGTAGGGTGGTGTGGGTGAGATGGGTTTTAAGTGTTTAAATTAGATAGTGGGTCGAGAAGGTAGTAATGTTTAGGAGGCATGATTTGCGATTGATTGGGGTCGGTTGGGCTGGGTGTAGATGGAGTTAGGTGGGTGTGGGTGGATATGGGTGTTTGTGATATTTGAAATACACAAACCACACTGCATAGAACCTCTTTTTCTTAGACACGGAATAATAATACAGTTAATACTATATAGGCAACAAAAATGCTTATAAAGTTCGGTTCCGAACCTTTCCCGTCTTTTTTATTTCATTTGTGTTTGTGTTAGTGTGATTTCACTGAAAATTTGTTTCAGTCGCAATTAAAACCAGTATCATAGGTAAACGGGGAAAGAATAGAAGAAAGTTATAATTTCTGTGAGATCAAGTGTGGAATAGAGCATTGTGCCTCATACACAGACGCACGCCAATGGAGTGACGAATATCGAGAGAAGAAAAACGAATCATGCACACTCCGTAACATACAGCCGACAGCTGTGTGAAAGTATGCGTAATTCGTTCTTCGCCTCTGGCTATTCGTAATTTCAATGCCGCGCGTCTGTGTAAGAAGTCGTATTCATACGTCGGATAAAAATCTCAGATTTTTCTATCCCAGATTTTTTTTCAACTTTTTGTATGAAAATAGCGTGTCTGTTGTATAATTTACGTGATGTAATTGGTTAAAACGATGGAATAGAAAACTCCCGGATTTTTATCTGTCGTATGAATACGACTTAAGCCACAATAACACGTAGCGGCCAATTGGGTGCTATCGAGTGTGTGTGAACTGTTTTGACTGACAAACAATAAAACGAATCGCAATTCAATTCATTTTCAATTTGCCGTGCCAAAATCATTGATATCAAATAAAAAACCTCTTAACGAGGTAAATGTTCGAGTGACGAAAGCCGAATTCAATTCACAAAATTTCTGATATCAAATTTGTGCCGAAAAAAACAATTGCATTCGATTTGTCAACGATTTTTCGGAATGTTAGTGCATTCGGCGCGTTTGTTTACATTTTTCTTTCTAGCTGTCAAAAACAACAACTTGCCAACGATTTTTCGGAATGTTCAACAACAACGCGCTGAATGCACTAACATTCCGAAAAATCGTTGACAAATCGAATGCAATTGTTTTTTTCGGCACAAATTTGATATCAGAAATTTTGTGAATTGAATTCGGCTTTCGTCACTCGAACATTTACCTCGTTAAGAGGTTTTTTATTTGTTCGTTTTACAACAAAGTCGGGTGCTGTTTTTTATATTTTAGGTTTGCAAGTAGAAACTCTGGTTTTTTCGGTCAAATTCAAATTGACTGAAAATATAATTGTTACAAAGATTAATTATCGAAACATTCGACATTATTATCCTTGGTCTTTTGTCATTTATC
This sequence comes from Nephrotoma appendiculata, assembly GCA_947310385.1. Taxonomy (NCBI): domain Eukaryota; kingdom Metazoa; phylum Arthropoda; class Insecta; order Diptera; family Tipulidae; genus Nephrotoma; species Nephrotoma appendiculata. The sequence goes on from OX371223.1 coordinate 303,855,408, forward strand.
AAGTAGACGATGAACATCTTTGCGATAGAAACTAGATGGTTTCGAAACAAAATAGTATTCGAGTCATTTTTGTCCATCTTCAACTTTCGTGAACCACTAGTCTTTCAAATTTGATGACATCGATCTGAATCAGTGGCTAGAGCGAGCCATGTCTAGAAATGCTGTACGCCGTTTGCTGTAAAACTTTCCACCCTAAGGAGAAAATAAGTTTCTGGGTTGATTTTGTTGTATGTGGCCGAGTGTTGTCATGCAGCAATATAACGTTCTATTTTTGGCCGTAATCAGATTTGACCTTTGGCTAGAACCAGATTTTTTCGAAATTCATAGTGAGACCGATGACCAACATCGAAAATCTCAACTTCCATTAAATATTATGGTTGTTCGTAAAGCGGCCGAATATAGGCCATTCTTGGTATGAGGACCCCATCACAACCTCCTGAAACTTCTTACTCGTAAAGGCTAGAACCAGATCAGTCCGAAAATCATAGTGAGACCGATGACCAACATCGAAAATCTCAATTTCCATTAAATATTATGGTTGTTTGTAAAGCGGCCGAATATAGGCCATTCGTGGTATGAGGACCTCATCACAACCTCCTGAAACATCTTACTCTTAAAGGCTAGAACCAGATCAGTCCGAAAATCATAGTGAGACCGATGACCAACACTGAAAATCTCGACTTCCATTAAATATTATGGTTGTTCATAAAGCGGCCGAATATAGGCCATTCTTGGTATGAGGATCCCATCACAACCTCTTGAAACTTCTTACTCATAAAGGCTAGAACCAGATCAGTCCGAAAATCATAGTGAGACCGATGACCAACACTGAAAATCTCAACTTCCATTAAATATTATGGTTGTTTGTAAAGCGGCCGAATATAGGCCATTCGTGGTATGAGGACCCCATCACAACCTCCTGAAACTTCTTACTCATAAAGGCTAGAACCAAATCAGTCCGAAAATCATAGTGAGACCGATGACCAACACTGAAAATCTCAACTTCCATTAAATATTATGGTTGTTTGTAAAGCGGCCGAATATAGGCCATTCTTGGTATGGGACCTCATCACAACCTCCTGAAACATCTTACTCTTAAAGGCTAGAACCTAATCAGTCCGAAAATCATAGTGAGACTGATGACCAACATCGAAAATCTCAACTTCCATTAAATATTTTGGTTGTTCGTAAAGCGACCGAAAATAGGCCATTCTTGGTATGAGGACCCCATCACAACCTCCTGAAACTTCTTACTCGTAAAGGCTAGAACCAGATCAGTCCGAAAATCATAGTGAGACCGATGACCAACATCGAAAATCTCAATTTCCATTAAATATTATGGTTGTTCGTAAAGCGGCCGAATATAGGCCATTCTTGGTATGAGGACCCCATCACAACCTCCTGAAACTTCTTGCTTATAAAGGCTAGAACTAAATCAATCCGAAAATCATAGTGAGACCGATGACCAACATCGAAAATCTCAACTTCCATTAAATATTATGGTTGTTTGTAAAGCGGCCGAATATAGGCCATTCTTGGTATGAGGACCCCATCACAACCTCCTGAAACTTCTTACTCGTAAAGGCTAGAACCAGATCAGTCCGAAAATCATAGTGAGACCGATGACCAACATCGAAAATCTCAATTTCCATTAAATATTATGGTTGTTCGTAAAGCGGCCAAATATAGGCCATTCTTGGTATGAAGACCCCATCACAACCTCCAGAAACTTCTTACTCATAAAGGCTAGAACCAGATAAGTCCGAAAATCTTAGTGAGACCGATGACCAACATCGAAAATCTCAATTTCCATTAAATATTATGGTTGTTCGTAAAGCGGCCGAATATAGACCATTCTTGGTATGAGGACCCCATCACAACCTCCTGAAACTTCTTACTCATAAAGGCTAGAACCAGATCAGTCCGAAAATCATAGTGAGACCGATGACCAACACTGAAAATCTCAACTTCCATTAAATATTATGGTTGTTTGTAAAGCGGCCGAATATAGGCCATTCGTGGTATGAGGACCCCATCACAACCTCCTGAAACATCTTACTCATAAAGGCTAGAACCAGATCAGTCCGAAAATCATAGTGAGACCGATGACCAACACTGAAAATCTCAACTTCCATTAAATATTATGGTTGTTTGTAATGCGGCCGAATATAGGCCATTCGTGGTATGAGGACCTCATCACAACCTCCTGAAACATCTTACTCATAAAGGCTAGAACCAGATCAGTCCGAAAATCATAGTGAGACCGATGACCAACACTGAAAATCTCAACTTCCATTAAATATTATGGTTGTTTGTAATGCGGCCGAATATAGGCCATTCGTGGTATGAGGACCTCATCACAACCTCCTGAAACATCTTACTCATAAAGGCTAGAACCAGATCAGTCCGAAAATCATAGTGAGACCGATGACCAACACTGAAAATCTCAACTTCCATTAAATATTATGGTTGTTTGTAAAGCGGCCGAATAAGGGCCATTCGTGGTATGAGGACCCCATCACAACCTCCTGAAACATCTTACTCATAAAGGCTAGAACCAAATCAGTCCGAAAATCATAGTGAGACCGATGACCAACATCGAAAATCTCAATTTCCATTAAATATTATGGTTGTTCGTAAAGCGGCCGAATATAGGTCATTCTCAGTATGAGGATGTATAGCATTATGTATATGTATGTATATTAAAATGAAACTGTTTATGAACGGGATTGACTAATCGTGTGTGAGGCATTTATTAACAAAGACCGAAATACGTCATAGATTTTTTCATGAACCAATTAAAAATAATAAGAATTGCTTCTTGGCTCTTTTATGCATTTATTAAATACGGTTTTAATGAATCCTCCAACTATGAAAATTTGAAATTTGGGCTTGGTGTATTCGACCTAAATTTCAAGACGACAACAAGATATAAAAAATTTGTGGTTATTTCAAAAAATCTATAACGAAAAACATTTTTATTTTTTAGGCTGACATCATTAAAATGTCGTTATATACGATTTTTTTGGGCTGACAGTTCTTACGTGATAGCATCTATAGTTTTTGTGTTAAAAAATTATTAGAATTTTGAGAAATGTTTTTTATCACTTTCATTTGAACATGTTTGAGTTAAATGTGTATATTTCTTATTTTATTTTTAGTATAATTTTATAAATTTAAAATACAATTGTATTATTTATATTTATTTCATTCAAATTCATATTTAATCTTTGGATTATAGGATGATATTCAATGCTTTTCCAGTTTTCTGTCATGATAGTTATCGAAATAGATGACGGTATTGCCAGCGGCAAAAAATATAATTTTTTGGGCCAGAATTTTGGGCCAACTTCACAAAGGTCATTTCACCTTGGTTATGATGAAACGATAAACCGTAAAGTGCTTGTTTAAAGATAAATGTTATTTATTTGGTATCTTTAATAACAAAAAAAAAAAAAATTAAAATCATCTCTACTGAGTTAATTATGAGATGATAAGGAAATCGATTGATCTGCATTTAAAAATTAACCCTATATATATAAATTAGTTTAAATGCTACTCATTGCTACAACACTAAAGTTTGATTTCACCCAGTTCGATAACTTAATTATATGGGGATTCCCATAATCGAACACCAAACATTTATATATGCCAATGGAGGTAATCAACGTAAACACAAATTTACATCAACTTTAATATTAGAAATACAACGGTACAACGACATCATCAAATATGCCTGCATGCTGAAAGAAGAACCGAGCGGAATCAAGGACACCATCACATCATTCATCTTACTTTTGGTGACGTACAAACCTATTGATTTTCTTTTATATTATTATATTTTCATTAAATTTCTTTCTTCTCTATATTTAAAAAAATTTTTACTGCCAAATTTATAAATGTAAATCAAAACTCTAAGTTGTTTATTAGTATTGGTACTAATTTAGCTTTCCATATCATTTAATTTGTGAATGGATTTATTATTTTATTGTGTTCTGGGTTTCTGCATTTTACGCGGTGCGTGCATTGATTGATTTATATAGTATTGGTCGATCAACGAGATAACAATTATAACTTTTGTGAAGCCTATTTCTTTTGCATGCTAGTTTAAACGGTTAGAATGTGCTAGGAGGTAATACGTTGATGGGATGACGAAAATTTAACTAGGTCAAACTAAATGCACACTTCAATTATTTGAAAATGGAAAAATTTGTAGATGGCTTCCGACATCATATGCTTACCATACCCGCCCAACCACTGATTGCTACCCGCAAAGATAAGTGTGCCATGATTGTGGTGTTGGACAACCTCAAGCCATCGGTTACAGAGTACTGGTTACAAACTCATTATTGTTTGTGGAAACACTTTGTTCATTGTCCTTCACTTCATTTAATGCCTCTCTAAACTCTAGATCTCATCAATCTAATGAACACAACATCTCGATTGATATCAAGCTTCTTGCTCGGATGAACACAACGATAACCTTTTGTATCTTCAGAAAATCGCACGAAGACTAATTTTTTGACTTTTTATCCCATTTCTTCCGTTTTTGCTTTGGAATATGTACTATGACTGGGCTACCAAATACTTGAGAATGACTAGCATCAATTTTATCTCCTGACCAAACTTCTTCTGGCGTTGTTGTTTTTAATGTGGCATTTGCCGATCGATTTAATATATATGTTGCCATGTTAATAGCCTCAGCCCAGAGTGAGACTGTAGCTTCGAATCGAACAGCATAAATTTAGCCGTTTCCACCAATTTTCGATTTGTTCTTTCGGCGATTTCGTTTTGCGGAAATCTTTCTTCATCTATAAACGTAAGTGTATTGATTTATTCTTCATATTTAATATAATATCTGTAATTTCGGATAATTTTAGTTTGGTGAAAAATTTTCAAATCGTAATTGGTGCTCATATATGCTGTGATGGCCCACTATCTATATGTACCTGCGCTTTTAATTTGAACCGAATCTTGAACCGTTGACAAACAGCGTTGGCGAACAGCAATCTTTAGCCATATGCCCTTATTTACGCCAATTAAAATACTTTATTTTGATTTTTGACAATGACCTTGATTTATTGCAGCTACCACTGTTTCCAAAGAACGCTGATCCGTGACCACTCGATTTCGAAACATTAAACACAATCTAATAATTTCGATTTTATTGAATCTGCCGTTACTGTGGTGCCGCTACTTTCAAGACCCATTAACATACGAGCAAAATCATTCGATAAACCAGCCGACAAAATGCTACCAAGCCACCTGTCACAGAAAAACCGATACCGAAATATAATCAATCATCGAATCACAACTTTCCAAACCAACTTGCGTAATAAACTAATACGACGCGATAGACCACGATTCTCATAATATAAGTCCTTTTGGGATTCGAACCCGCCACCTCCCGATCCAAACGCCAAAGCCTTAACCACTGTGTCATTTGTTCGGTATTACAAAATTTCTTTCCGACATTCTTTTTATCTGCATTATTGACATGTTATCATGATTATGTGTAATCTGCATAATCGACATTTTTGTCTAGGTACTTTTGAGGATTTCTTTACCAATCTGTAAGCTTTCTTTAGCCGAAATTTCCTAAACTACCGACAAGAAAATCGACCTGAAATTTTCATACATGTTTTCAAACTTTTTGCGTGCGATATATTCAAACGAGTTTTCCCGGACTCCTCACATTAAAATTGACCTGACCTTTTTAATTGATAATTATTAGAAGGCACTTCATTTAAAATATTTTTCAAACTTGTCGTTATAGAAGCATTTCACATCTTACCTCCCCAAACAACTAATAAAGAAAGCTCTTAGAAAAATTTAGTTTAGTATATTAGTTTTAAATAAATGAAAAATTCCTATTTTAATTTTTTAGTTGTATTTTTAGAAACAGCCAATTAAAAATTTCTATTATAAATAATTACTTACAGACATAAAATTTGTATCAGCATTGTCGACATTTTCACCGGCTGGATTTTTCGTTGGGCATGTTACCGAAAATTATCGGATTTCATTTTCGTTTGATTAGTTTGCATCTGCATTATCGACATTTTTCGGCAAGGACATTTTCGGCTAACTTAAATAGCGTTGAATTGCCTCCGATTGAAAAAAGTAAATCGATTTTAAAGCATGCACCTAACTGACTGATAATTTAACAAACCTGGCAATATCGATATCTAAATTGGGGTTGGTTATTCCTTCAATTTTTGAAACGGTCGTTTGAAAATTAACGTATAAAATAAGCAATTCTCGGTTGGTGGTTATTATTGGAAATGTTGGAATGTTCAAGTAACCATCTTAATTACAACTAACATGTTAAGCATTATACTATAGATATCGACAAAAGTCTAAAAAAAATTTGGGAAGTGGATTCATTCAGGCAAGCACGAGACATTCTCATGAACGTTTTACGCTAAGCATATGTCATTAATATCAGTTGGATCATTCTCTAAACACCGCCATTACAAGACTTTTAATGAATGGGACGCGGGACTTGGAGCTTTCGAAGCTGTATAAAGAATGTAAAGTGGAGAGTGGGAATTTATACAAGAAACCGAAACCCATGGAGAAATGCTGTATAAGATAGCGGAATTTTGACAGCGGAAAATAAGAGATTACGCTACTCGCCGCAAGTGGCAGTACTTATGTACCACTTTTTTCACTAAATAAAATATCTAAGCGGAATAAAATATTAAAAGTGATCCTTAAAAAGGCAAATTGATTGATCTCCGATGTAAAGGAACTCGGTATATGAAATCTTGAAATTTAACAATAATCCGTCTATCCGCCATTTCTTCCATTAGTAACCAATACGTTCGGTTGTTTTTCTAATAGCTTAGGTCATACTGAGACTATATGGAAAATTTGGGGGAAATTTATAGACTAGAATTTGCACTAGAATTTTTTGATTTTCTGCGGCCATTTAAGTGATTTTCAGTTTTTGACCAATATCTCAAAAACTTCCACTAGTAACCAATACTTTCGGTTATTTTTCTAGTAGCTCAGCTCATACTGAGACTATGTGGAAAATTTGGGAAAAATTCATGGACTAGAATTTTCACTAGAATATTTTGATTTTCTGCGGCCATATAAGTGATTTTCAGTTTTTGACCAATATCACAAAAACTTTCACTAGTAACCAATACTTTCGGTCATTTTTCTAATAGCTAAGGTCATATTGAGACTATACGGAAAATTTGGGGAAAATTCATGAACTAGAATTTTCACTAGAATTGTTTGATTTTCTGCGGCCATATAAGTGATTTTCAGTTTTTGACCAATATCTCAAAAACTTCTTACAGTAACCAATTCTTTCGATTATTTTTCTAGTAGCTTAAGTCATACTGGAACTAATTGAAAAATTTGGGGAAAATTCATGGACTAGAATTTTCACTAGAATTTTTTGATTTTCTGCGGCCATATAAGTGATTTTCAGTTTTTGACCAATATCTCAAAAACTTCCACTAGTAACTAATACTTTCGGTTGTTTTTCTAATAGCTTAGGTCATACTGAGACTATATGGTAAATTTGGGGAAAATTCATGGACTAGAATTTTCACTAGAATTTTTTGATTTTCTGCGGCCATATAAGTGATTTTCAGTTTTTGACCAATATCTCAAAAACTTCCACTAGTAACCAATAATTTCGGTCATTTTTCTAATAACTTAGGTCATACTGAGACTATATGGTAAATTTGGGGAAAATTCATGGACTAGCATTTTCACTAGAATTTTTTGATTTTCTGCGGCCATTTAAGTGATTTTTAGTTTTTGACCAATATCTCAACAACTTCTACTAGTAATGAATACTTTCGATTATTTTTCTAGTAGCTTAGGTCATACTGAAACTATATGGAAAATTTTCGGAAAATGCATGGACTAGAATTTTCACTAGAATTTTTTGATTTTCTGCAGCCATATAAGTGATTTTCAGTTTTTGACCAATATCTCAAAAACTTCCACTAGTAACCAATACTTTCGGTTGTTTTTCTAGTAGCTTAGGTCATACTGAGACTATATGGAAAATTTGGGGAAAACTCATGGACTAGAATTTTCACTAGAATTTTTTGATTTTCTGGGTCCATATAAGTGATTTTCAGTTTTTGACCAATATCTCAAAAACTTCTAGTAACCAATACTTTCGGTCATTTTTTTAATAGCTTAGGTCATACTGAGACTATATGGTAAATTTGGGGAAAATTCATGGACTAGAATTTTCACTAGAATTTTTTGATTTTCTGCGGCCATATAAGTGATTTTCAGTTTTTGACCAATATCTCAAAAACTTCCTACAGTAACCAATTCTTTCGATTATTTTTTTAGTTGCTTAAGTCATACTGAAACTAGTTGAAAAATTTGGGGAAAATTCATGGACTAGAATTTTCACTAGAATTGTTTGATTTTCTGCGGTCATATAAGTGATTTTCAGTTTTTGACCAATATCTCAAAAACTTCCTACAGTAACCAATTCTTTCGATTATTTTAATAGTAGCTTAAGTCATACTGAAACTAATTGAAAAATTTAGGGAAAATTCATGAACTAGAATTTTCACTAGAATTTTTTGATTTTCTGCGGCCATATAAGTGATTTTCAGTTTTTGACCAATATCTCAAAAACTTCCACTAGTAACTAATACTTTCGGTTGTTTTTCTAATAGCTTAGGTCATACTGAGACTATATGGTAAATTTGGGGAAAACTCATGGACTAGCATTTTCACTACAATTTTTTGATTTTCTGCGGCCATTTAAGTGATTTTCAGTTTTTGACCAATATCTCAAAAACTTCCACTAGTAACCAATACTTTCGGTTATTTTTATAAAATTTCTGTAAAATTTTCCCCAAAGTCGTTTTCCATATAGTCGTAGTATGACATTCGCTACTAGAAAAACAACCGAAAGTATTAGTTACTAGTGGAAGTTTTCGAGATATTGGTCAAAAACTGAATATCACTTATATGGCCGCAGAAAATCAAAAAATTCTAGTGAAAGTTGTAATCCATGAATTTTCCCCAAATTTTCGATATAGTCTCAGTATGATCTAAGCTACTAGAAAAACAACCGAGGGTGTTGGTTACTAGTGGAAGTTTTTGAGATATTGGTCAAAAACTGAATATCACTTATATGGCCGCAGAAAATCAAAAAATTGTAGTCAAAGTTCTAGTCCATGAATTTTCCCCAAATTTCCGATATAGATTCAGTACGACCTAAGCTACTACAAAAATAACCGTAAGTATTGGTTACTAGTGGAAGTTTTTGAGATATTGGTCAAAAACTGAAAATCACTTATATGACCGCAGAAAATCAAAAAATTCTAGTGAAAATGCTGGTCCATGAATTTTCCCAAAATTTTCCATATAGTCTCAATATGAGCTAAGCTATTAGAAAAACAGTCGAAAGTATTGGTTACTAGTGGAAGAAATGGCGGATAGACGGATTATTGTTAAATTTCAAGATTTCATATACCGAGTTCCTTTTTAGATCACTTTTAATATTTTATTCCGCTTAGATATTTTATTTAGTGAAAAAAGTGGTACATAATGAATGAAAAATTTCCGCTGGTAATTACATAACAAAATTAATTCTCTTTACTGATAGTACTGCCACTTGCGGCGAGTAGCGTAATCTCTTATTTTCCGCTGCCAAATTCCGCTATCTTATACAGCATCATGGAGGAAGAGTCTAAGGACCCGGCTCGGGTGGGCTTTGACGGTTTTGGATGGGTCCGCTAAGACTTTCACCAGCATTTCTTTAAATGACTACTTAATTGTGGGTATCTCATATCATAAGTTATATTTGGCGAGACAAACCTACATATTAATTTGTCATAAACTAGGCTACTCTAACTTTTATGGAAATGTCTACTCAATAGAAAATATCGTTAAGCTTAGCTGTTCAAGCCAATGTTGAGGGTATGCATGTTGATGACTGGTGCCGATATCGTTATTAAATCAGATAATTTAAGGGTTAATATTTTTAATCTATTAAGTTAGCATGGGTTTATCCACTAAGAAAATGGAAGTCGAATTCGCTGCATTTACTAAATTGATTATCGGTATAAATTAAGGATACTCTGCCCAAACCTATTGATGATTGCAGTTAAGAGTCATCTCATTCTGTGAAGATAATACGTGTGTTTTTTTTCCAGCAACAAAAGAATTCGTGTTTACATCAGCATCTACAAGACAACAATCATCTAAAAGAACGTTACGTGTACTTTTTTCGTGATTGAGCTATTCCAATATACATATTGTAATTGTTTTGTGAAAACTTCTAGTATCGTCATCAGTATGATACAATAATTTTAACAGGTTGCTCCCTTTTGGTTAGGGTCAGGAAGCGAACGTCAAATAAAAAGTCTTCAACGATTAAAATGACGCCCATTAAACCATCAACTTTACATCGTTTTTTTAGCCGCTGCTCTCTCTCTGATACTATATCCATCAAGGGATTTGGCCGCCTCAAATGAAGTTTCATAATCATATTTTCATTTCTGATAATGAGTGATTAATTCATTGATCCTAAACCAGCCGTGAAATTTTTTCCTTGGCAGCACCGGGAATCGAACCCGGGATCTCCGCTCGCTGGAGCACTGATCAATTTGATGAAAAACTAAATTAAATTTCGCAGGAACATGTGCCTGGGCCGATTCAAAAATAGTTCTAGATTGATTTTTTAGCCATCCTAGACAATGGAACACTTTTGTATGCAACTAAACTTTGCTTCTCGTGGAGTTTTTCCAATGGCATTAAAATATTTTGACTTATTGTGGCATTGCGGGTTGCAATACTCTATTGTACACTGATCATTGAAGAATTTAAACTACGTGGAAAAACAGGCCTCTGCCCTGATTTTGTTTAATAATGATTATTTAAATTACCACTGGTGGTGTTTAAATAATCAGAGTGAGAACTTTACGGTTGTAAATTATTTTGAATTCTGAAAATACAAAAATGTAGGTTAGGTTTCAGTGATTGACACTTAGGCCATTTTTGTTGATTACACGTATTCATGCCACATCATTAACCCATTCACCTATTTACCTACTCACACAACTATAGTATACCTGTACTTTAACATGGACGGTGGGTCGGCGCTGAATTCTGCACTCCATCAGAGGGTCTTAGTTGTGTTTATTAACATCACTGATTGTAATCGATGATGAAAATTCGATTCGCATCTATCCACTGCTGGGATTCGAACCCAGAACCTCCCGGTCCAAGTGCCGAAACTTTAAACACTGCACCACTTGTCCGATTACAAAAATGTAAAAAAAAAAATCTTTACCGCATCGGTGCCGGGTTTTCGGAAATATGATAGACTGACTATTCTGCATGTTGTATTCTAAACATGTGCTGTTTAGATTAACTCAACATACTCCCGGGATCTACCCTGAGCATAATAAGAACGTAGTAAGTTCAATTCAATACTTCCCTTCGTTTATCCTTGATAAGAGTACTAAATTTCTGTAGATTGTTTCCTGGAATAGAGGCTGTAATACTTCACGTCGTTTGACATCTTCTCTCCAAGTGTGGTTCCAAGAAGTAACCTGAGGTTATTGCTTCTATGTCAGAGGCTTAACATTTGTGTGTGGTGTTAATGGCCGAAAGTTGAGGTACGCTTCATTTTTAGTTGTAACTGTGAACAATTCCTAGCATTTTACGGTTGATTCACCAATAACTCTTTTGATATGTAATTTCACTAAACACCTCATAAAATGTTGCCTCCCAGAAATCTCCGAAATGGGGAGTGTGAGGTGGGATGAAGTGCCAGTTGGTTCCAGCAAAGCCTAACATAGATGCTGACATTGCATCCGTTATTTGCTCCGACAAAGTAAGTTCCATTGTCGGAGTAAATATCGGTACACAAACCTTGCTTAGAATGGAATCGTTTGTAAGCAGCAATGGAAGATTCCGTTGTAAGACAGTTTACTATTACGAATTTTGGTCGCCTTAGTTACGATACATACCAATAGAGCTATTTCTAGCTTTTATAAGCCTTGCGTCCCCTTTTTTGGTTGTTACTACTTGGATGGGGGCGGCGTGTCGATTCCTGTTTTTGCAAATGCTCTTCCTGGTTCTATTCTGGCAGCTGGAAATGTACCATTAAATATTCCGCTATGTGTTGTTTAAAGCTGAAGCACTTACAACATTTTTGAATAACGTTATACATACTGCCCGATTCAGTAATTTGTTCCTTCAAGGTCAATTGATGCCACCGTGCAACGTGCCATGATGTCCATCCTAAATGATTCTACCGTTATTATGTGTCCGTCACGCCAGCCGGAACCATATCAGCCGGAACCAAACAACTATGGCACAAGTAGCACGATACATTGTGCATCATTGAGCACTATATGCTTTTTCAGCCGGAACCTTATAATTCCAGCCGGAACCTGATAAACCACACAGAACCATACAACAGCCAAACAAACTAGGGCACTAGTAGCACGATGTATTGTATAATTTTTCAGCCGGAACCTTATAATTCCATAAATATAACATTTTAAGGGAAAAACCTTACAAATTCAGCAGGAACCATACCCTCTACAGCCAAACTAACTATGGCACAAGTAGCACAATGCATTGTGCATCATTGTGCACTATATAATTTTTCAGCCGGAACCTTATAAATCCAGCAATATATGATTTTTCATTGGAACCTTATAATTCCAGCAGGAAACGATGGTTTGGTTAAATACAGTCAAACTAACAATATCACAAGTAGCACAATGAATCGTGCATCATTGTGCACTATATTGTTTTTCAGCCGGAACCTTATAATTCCAGCCGTAACCTAATAAAGCCAGCCAGAACCATACTATAGCAAAACTAACTATGGCACAAGTAGCACGATGTATTGTGCATCATTGTGTAATATATACATTTTAGCCGGAACCTCATAAATCAAATAATATACGATTTGTCGTGAAAAAACCTTAGAATTTCAGCCTGAACCATACTCTCTACAGCCAAACTAACTATAGCACAAGTAGCACGATGCATTGTGCATTATTGTGCACTATATTGTTTTTCAGCCGGAACCTTATAATTTCGACCAGAACCTTATAAAGCCAATCGAAACCGTACTACAGCCAAAGCAACAATAGCATAAGTAGCACGATGCATTGTGCATCATTGTGCACTATATAATTTTTCAGCCGGAACCTTACACATCCAGTAATCGAAGATTTTCCGAGGAAAAAACCTTACAAATTAGGGTAACCTTGCAGTCAAAATAACTATATCATAAGTAGGACGATACATTGAACATCTATTTGCACTATATATTTTTTCAGCCGGAACCTAATAATTTCGACCAGAACCTAATAAAGCCAGCCAAAACCACACAACAGCCAAACTAACTATAGCACAAGTAGCACGATGCATTGTGCATCATTGTGCACTATATAATTTTTCAGTCGGAACCTTATAAATCCAATAATCAAAGATTTTTGGGAAAAAACCTTACAATTTCAGACGGAACCTTATAATTCCGACCAGAACCTATTAAATCAGCCAAAACCGTACAACAGCCAAATCAACTATAGCACAAGTAGCACGATGCATTGTGCATCATTGTGCACTATACAATTTTTCAGCCGGAACCTTATACATCCAGTAATATACAATTGTTCGTGAAAACCCTTACAAATTCAGCCAGAACCATACCCTTACAGCCAAACTAATTATGGCACAAGTAGCACGATGCACTGGTCATCATTGTGCACTATATAATTTTATATAGTAGTTTTCTATATGTTTTTGCAGCCAAACTATAATGCCATCTAGAACCATAAAAATCCAGTCGAAACAAAATGTTTACATAAATAGTGCAACATATGATTTTTTTCGGAACAATCAAAACGTTATGCACTACAATGACAACCCAGCCAGAACCAGCAAAACCAGCCGCAACCACATGAAGTCGGTGTGAACCATTCGGAGCAATAAAGAGTAAGCATGGTTGACGGTCATTGTGAACTAGCTAAAATTTCAAGTGGAACTATTTGGACACATTATAGTTCCCGTAGTAATTTATTAGTAATATTTTATATTTAGAGAAGAACTTTGTTTGATTTGGGTTCTTGTACATAGAACAACATGTAGGCAAGCATTTTTCGTGAAGTGTTGGTGTTGGTCTCCGCCTTTTGCAAATCGTCGTAAGTTTTCCATATGCCACCGTTCCTAAGTGCATGTGCCGTGAAATGAGTTGCTCACATTCCTCAAATCCAGATCACTAATGCCTGTTGAAAGCAATGGCAACTTTCTTTCGAGTTTAGTTCCACATTTATCACAAATTCTTTCAATATTGACACTGAAAGTAACATCATCGTTGAAAATGCATAGATCTGCGAAAAATCCTCTAATTGATGATTTGCAATCAATGAAAGTGAGGCGAGCCCGTTCGTTTGAGCTATAGTTGCCCGATTTAATAAAACGTTCCAAGCAAAAAATTTCATTTAGCAATTTATTACGACTGTTGTAAATCTCCGAAGATAATTTATCAATGTTTGTCGTGGAATTGTAAACGTTTTCTAAAAATCCGGCAAATTTGCCAGTTATACTTTGACCAAACATTTCACCTCGAAGTACCCTGTCATCAAAACATAATGCGGCAAAGATAGCAAAAATGCTATCAAACGGACACGTATTGATAGTGGTTATGCCGCTTTTATCAGTATTTAAATGTACATTTTTTTAAATTGGTATTTTTTCCCTGTAGCTTCTGTCTTGCGGTTGTATTATGGAAGTTTTGCTTCTACGTCTTTTTATTTCTAATACGCTTTGTGAGTTTCTGCTTTTATTTTGTCCCTTCCAATTTTCTTTGATGTTCGCACTCTTTGATGTTCGCACTTCCAAGGTGCCTTTTCGCATTATTTCGATAAACTTGTGCTATAGTTAGATGGGCTGTAGAGGGTATGGTTCCGGCTGAAATTGTAAGGTTTTTTCCCAAAAAATCTTAGATTACTAGATTTATAAGGTTCCGGCTGAAAAATTATATAGTGCACAATGATGCACAATGCATCGTGCTACTTGTGCTATTGTTGATTTTGCTGTTGTACGTTTTGGCTGGCTTTAATAGGCCCTGGTCGAAATTATAAGGTTTCGGCTGAAAAAATATATAGTGCAAAAAGATGTTCAATGTATCGTGCTACTTATGATATAGTTATTTTGACTGCAAAGTTACCCTAATTTGTAAGGTTTTTTCCTCGGAAAATCTTCGATTACTGGATGTGTAAGGTTCCGGCTGAAAAATTATATAGAACACAATGATGCAAAATGCATCGTGCTACTTGTGCTATAGTTAGTTTGGCTGTAGAGGGTATGGTTCCGGCTGAAATTGTAAGGTTTTTTCACTACAAATCGTATATTATTGGATTTATGAGGTTCCGGCTGAAATTGTATATAATGCACAATGATGCACAATACATTGTGCTACTTGTGCCATAGTTAGTTTTGCTATAGTATGGTTCTGGCTGGTTTTATTAGGTTACGGCTGGAATTATAAGGTTCCGGCTGAAAAACAATATAGTGCACAATGATACACGATTCATTGTGCTACTTGTGATATTGTTAGTTTGACTGTATTTAACCAAACCATCGTTTCCGGCTGGAATTATAAGGTTCCAATGAAAAATCATATATTACTGGATTTATAAGGTTCCGGCTGAAAAATTATATAGTGCACAATGATGCACAATGCATTGTGCTACTTGTGCCATAGTTAGTTTGACTGTAGTGGGCATGGTTCCGTCTGAATTTGTAATGTTTTTTCCCTAAAAATGTTATATTTATGGATTTATAAGGTTCCGTCTGAACAATTATAAAGTGCACAATGATACACAATACATCGTGCTACTAGTGCCCTAGTTTGTTTGACTGTTGTATGGTTCAGTGTGGCTTTATCAGGTTCCGGTTAGAATTATAAGGTTCCGGCTGAAAAAGCATATAGTGCTCAATGATACACAATGCATCGTGCTACTTGTGCCATAGTTGTTTGGTTCCGGCTGATATGGTTCTGGCTGGTGTGACGGACACGTTATTATGTTATATATTTGTCCAAGATTATTGGATGACAGGCGTATGATTTTAATTTTGTACCATTCACTCTTAGCATTCCATTGTTACCTAAGGCCGGATTCAAAAATTCGAATCTGTTTTTTTATCGAATTGCCTGAGGATTTGAGGCAAGGGATTTCGTCATAGAAATCATGTGCCTGCATAATTTTGATAATTGTATAGTTTCTGCGCCTTGGAATTTTCTGTTCGATGGTTCTCCTGGTGTGTTAGCTGTTAGCGTTTTGTGGTAGTTGAAACGCTTACAATATGCGACGATGCATTTTAGTTTTGTTGAAACTTGAATGTCGCTCGTGCAAATGTGTACGATTGTATGCTGTAAATTTATATGCTCTACGTCATGAAGAATCCTGTATGGCATGGGTGCATCGGTATCCAACACTAATTCATTATGAAGAAAATCTGGACCATTCCACCATAAATTACTGTTAGCGAGAGCTTAAAGTTTTTCATCGTAACGCTAGGTCTGCAGGGTTCTCATTTGACCTTACATGATGCCATGTAGTTATTGGCAGAATGTTACTTATTACAGATGCTCTATCGAACAGAAACATATTGAATCGACTTGGTTCCCCTTTGACCCAACATGGTGTGATATGGTTAGGTTAGACGAAGCATAACTTTCTGGATTTTCTTAAGTTGGAAGAACGTACTCGGTATTACTTAGTTATACATTATACTACTTATGCAAGTTCGGCGACGTATTGGCCGTTGTTGTTAGTAAGCTTATGTAAGATGGTGTGGTATGCTACTATTGCTGCCTTTCAGATCAACAAAGATTTGTCTTCAGTTGGCGCATATATATTGACAATCGTGATATTTATGGGATAAGTTGACAATATGCTGCTACATCGGCGAAGGAAGTCGACCTCAAATTCTCCGCTATTCTGATGGCCGCTATAGTAGAGAGTGTAATGACCGAGTTGGATCCATAGAGATAGCATGGATCCAACTCCCAGCCCATGTACATTTTCCTAGCTCGTTGTTATGAATCCGATTTATTATTGGGTATACAAATAAGTCTCCGCTGTTTTTATCAAAATTTGGGCATTTATTGTGAAAAAACGGGAGGTTTTGTTTTGTTCTCCATCGCTAGCTACTATTTTTCCCATCTTTCGGGTGCATACGAAAACCATGTTGGAAGAACGCTTCTACTTTTGAAGCTATCCATGAATCAACCCAATTTTTAGTCTCTCCATATAATGTGAGGCGCTGCTCAAACAGGCGATGCTTCATCGATCGGATTTAGCAACTTCCAAACTGATCCTACCAAATACACAACATGAGTTTTTTCCATGAGTATTCAGCTTGGTTGTCGATCTTGAAACACGGCCAAGTGGTCTCTATGAATTCTTTTTTGATTTTTGAGTTATTGTGGTCAATCCATTTTTCGACTGGATGCAAAAAATTGTTTCGTTTATGCTTGGCAAGAAGCATTCCACATGAACACAAAAATCGGCGTTCAACTGCTCTCGGCTTCAGTTCACACGGAACTTAATTTCCTTGCTTAAAAATTCAGAATCAGATCACTCGTTGTTAATTTGAAGGGTTGACGGAAGTTAAGAGAACTTCTTACAAACCGTTAGTAATAATATAGGAACAAGCTACAATCCCTGAACATCACTACCATTTACTTTGTGGTACTGAAACTTTTAACAACAGCGAATTTTGAATAGTCAAACTTGATGCGTTGGGTGTCTTGTTTGTAAAAATATTTTTTGAGATATAACAGTAAATGGAATTTCCTCAGAAGTTTAAACACCTGAATTAAAGTGTAATTATTTTGTCGTAATGAGGATTGGATATAACCAAAACAAGCTACTGCTAAAACAAGCGTACTATTTGGCGGCGTTTGGTCATTCAATTTTAAGATCTAAAGTACTGAATCTTTTCTTATAGTGTGTGATTTAGCTATGTGACATCACGCTCGTAACTCGCTTGCCTTATGGATAATTGTTCTGGAGCAAAGGTTTTTCGTGTTCTATTTTCTCGTCTAATCACTTTCAAACTAGTTTTTCCATGAAACACTTTGCCCTATTTCGATATTTTATTGTAGAAAACATCTGTTTATTAAGCACAAAGCAATTCAATTTAGCTAGTTACCCTTCACTTGTTGTTATATAGGTGTAGTTAAATGAACTGCAGTCGAAAATTTGTAATTCACAACATTACCAATGTCAAGTAATCTGTTGACGCATGGTTACTCAACAACTTGTATAATTTCTAAACAAACATCCAATAGATTTTTGAAGCAATGCACAAAAGCGGAAGCGAACCAAATATTCTAATCTAAAATCACAATAAAACGAAAATATTTCACTTATCATTAACATTTCTATTTAAATTTAAAAAATAAATAAATTTTGACAATACAATAAAACATACTAACTATAAAGAGCATACAATTTAAAGTATTTGACAGTGAAATGGTTCATTCACTGCGACCGGTACGAGCGCCTGTTTTATTGTTTCGTCAAATACTTGTTTCAATCCTTCTCTCGTCTTTGCCGAGCATTCAAAATATTTTTTCGCCTTGATTGTTTTCGCCAGATCGAATCCCTATTTAAAAAAAAAAATTAAGTTTAAATCAAATTAAAGTGCCTATACCAGATTAGACCCACAGTCAATCGAGCATACCTGTTTATATGTTATATGACCACCACCAGTCACACCCTTTCGCATATCTAGCTTCGTACCAACTAAGACCACAGGTACATTTGGCGCATGGTGCTGAATCTCTTTAATCCATTTGAGGCTAACATTTTGGAATGACGTCCGATTTACCAATGAAAAACACACCAAAAACACGTCGGTATCCGGATAGGCCAGCGGCCTCAATCGATCATAGTCATCTTGACCAGCGGTATCCCAGAGCGCTAAAATAATTGGGGTATCATCTACCAACACTTTGGCTGAATAATTATCGAATCTATAAAAAATTAAAATTGATTTACATTTTTAATTAGAATTTATCTCCGTTTAGTGTAGTTGAACGATAACAAAAAAAAAAAAAATGTAAAAAACTAAAAATAATGTACGATAAATTTACACTGTGGGCACATAATCATCTGGAAATACTCCCATTGCGTAACACATAAGTAAAGATGTTTTACCAACGGCACTGTAATGACGAAAAACAAAAATTATTTAAACGCGGTACGCGGGCGGTGATAAAATTTTCATCGTAACGGAACACCTACCCATCACCCACAACAACACATTTTATTTGCTTCATACTTATATCGACGAATGTTAATTATCTATGAAAATATATTACAGAGATAAATACCACAAAAACTATAATAAAACACTACTCGTCTGCACTGCTCCAAATAAACGAGTGACTAGTAAATCAGTAGTTTGGTCACTAAACTTTTATTTGATTTTGATTTAAATATTTTGGTTCAATTTCATAGTAAATACATTTTTACGTACGAGGGTGACACCTGTGTTCGAATAGATGACTTAGCTATTTGTAATACAGTGGTACAAGTATATGGTAAATTTTATTTTTACGCAACATGCGGAAATGGTTTGAAATGAAATTGTTTTATGTGGGAACAAAAGTCGGTTTTTCGAACGAATGCGGGATATTGTGTGTGTATAGTTTGTACTAAAATTTGTAAAATTATTCATAGGATTTTGTTAGAAAAATAATTCATGTGTCACTATAAAAGACGTGACACATTCATATGGCTATTTACGGTGGCACTTACTACGCTACCTAACTGGTTCTACGCTGATGATGGCGGAACCACTATGGCGGAAGTTACACACTATTATGGACCATCTGGTTTATTGTAGAATAAGCACTATCCATTCTAGGTCAGTGTGTACCATAAATTTCAGCCAGGACTTTCTTTTACCATGAATGTACACGTAATTTTCAAATACACCACTGGAAAAACAACAAAACTAGAAATTTTACCTTTAAAATTAAATTGCAAACGTAGTAAAACACCTGCGCAAGCGGTTACTTGCGGTCCATTGAATGACAGCCCTAAACGCTTAACGAGAGCAGCCGTGAGGCACGTTTTCAGGGATGTGGATGTTACATATGAGCTGTTTTGATCAAACATAACAGCCAGATATTTAGCTTCCGGCATTATTTGTAGAGTTTTACCTAACTGTAGCACGGGAAATTGAGTTATTTTGCGGTTTGTAAACAATTCAATTATTAATCGTAGTCAACATTTCCGTTAAATTTACATCAATTCTTATACTTAGGTACAACCTTAAACTATTTTTTTAAAAATATATATCAGTTCACAAGCATCATTTTGCAGTATATTGCATTGTTAATAAATTAGCAAGTTAGTTGATAATAGTGCTAGTACATTTTAGCCGTTATACAATTCAGAAATTGTAGCATTTCCATCCCTAGCCCCATATAGACATGTACCGTCCAGGCTACCGGTCTACTATAACGGACCATTACGGGTTTTAAAGATGTTTATCAGTTCGGCACAATGTGCCTGAAACTGCGGAAGAACTTCGTCACTTAGTAATGTTGGCAATAGTAATTCGTGTAGGTTCGAGTTAACCAGACATTTTTGTTTTAATGACATTACCGTCGTCACCTCGTTACATTCGAAGAGTAGGTGGTTAACGTCTTCTACTTCTGGACCGCACAAACATTGACAATGGTTTATTATCTTAAATCTCTGCAGGTAGGCTTTAAACTTACCTTGTCCAGAGATAACTGGGCTAATGGAGCTCGTTTATATCCTTTTTATTGCTTTGTTGATTTTGCCTATCTGCATCATGTACATGGTCACCTATTTCATTTTTAGGCACTTCTTCTTCGGTGGTACATGTGTGCTCGCTTCCTTATTAGAATATTCACCAGGAGCACGCCTACCAGAAGAACAACAACATCATTAGACATTGAAGAGCGCCTCTGCCACACCTTAGTAGATTAACAAATGTGTTTTGTGATTAAGTCCCCATCCCTCTCTTGACATTCTCGCCGCAAGGAGTGGACTAGCTTCTTGGCATAACTGTTTTCTCTGCAGATAGAAACGTTTTATTTGTATCACATCATCATTGTACCATATAATTAATAGCGATTTGGCCTTGGCGCTGTAGTTCAAGTCTCGAATTGCCGTTCACCAGAATGGCTTTATCGTCTGCCCTATGATAGGCCAAGTCAGTTGAATTATTTCAGCGTTCAAGTTGTCAAGTCCTGGTGACTTGCTACGCTTAAACCAAGTAAGGGCACTGGTGACCTCTTCCCACGTAAATGGCGGGTCTTCTGCATCTCTGCATGTCCGAAATGCTGTTGGTGGTAATCTCGCGCATTTCTGCTTGAGGCCCAGTTTCATCACGTGTTTCGTCCGGCAGAAGTGAGTTTAGTAACTCCAAGCGTGTGTCATGCTCCGTATCAATATCGACCCCATTTGTCTTCCTAATGGTGCTCGAGTTTTCAAGTGGCCTTGCTTTGCCGGCGGCAAATTTGTATACAAGACCCCATGTGTCTTTATAACCGTGTTCTGTGACGTACCTTTGGAAACTACTTTGCTTTGCTTTAAACACTTCATGGACGTATTTTTTGCTTGCCTCTCTAAAGAGGGACAATCTCAACTCTTATGCTATTTGGTTCCTCTCCTTCTGGTATACTCTTTTAAGCTTGTGCATAGAACATCTAAGTTCCTTAGATTAGAGTTCCACCAACTATTCCGTTTCTTACCTTCTCTTTTCCTAGGAATTGAGTTGGAGCAGACATTGGTTAGCTGTGTCGTAATCAGCTCGACACGGGCATCAATTTCGTCTATCGAATTGACCTCTGAAAGAACTTCTTCACTGTCCTAAGTGCCAACCAAGTGTCTAGCAAATAGACCCTAGTCAGCTATCTTAATGGCACCCAACTAATCCCAACTATCGAGCCCAGCATGGCTCCATTCAGAATTGTTAGGTCAATATTGGAGTTTCCAATAGACAAGAACGGTGTACTACGGTGTAGGGTGGTGCGGGTGATATGGGGTTTGGGGGTTTGAATTGAATAGTGGGTGGGGGTAGTAATAATGTTTCGGTGTCACAGAGAAAAACTGACCACGTAAATTCATACAAACTCAAGAAGATATCTTAATGGTTTTCATTCAAACGGTTTGTCATCTTAAAATAAGGTGGAATTTCGTTTTACTCTAAACTAAGCGATGAACTCATAACTTTAATTGGATTCCCTCCTGTTTCTAGAAAATAACTTTTTGAATAATAGGCACATTGAAATAGATGTTCTTCTTAATTCAAAAGGAATTCTGCTTATTATTAAGAGATATAGTCTTATTTTTACAGTTTATTCAAGGGGATTCCCATTTCTTTGATAAGTATTACCTTTCAATTTATTTTAAAAAGAACTATTTCTTGCTTAAATCTTTAAACGTCGTGTTACAAAGTTAAGTCATCGTTTGGTTTAAAATAAAATACTATTTTGTATTTATTGCATTAAGTTTGTTTTTATTTCATTACTATACTATACATTACACAAAATTCGTACACAAAAATACAAAAGATTAGACAAATAATAATCAAATACTTTGTACATAAATAAAGATTAATTTTTGAATACTAAAATAAATATAAATAATAAATTAGTTATATTTCCAAATTCTTGCAGGATAATAAACTATTTCTTATTATAGTTTTCTTTATATTTACCAATACTTTTTCAATCTAATTACTTTGGATAAATCTCTTAAAATACTGTAATAAATAGGAGGCCCATCGAAATTATAAAAGTGAAGAAATGTGTGGTCTTGAGTTGGGTTGGTGATAATTACCGATTGGAAATGTTCCGAAAAATATATCTGTTCCCATTCGACACAAAGTGCTAGAGGTTGGTTATTTTCATGTAATGTAATATCTGTTAATTGATATATTTATAAATCAGTGCCTTCAGTGACGCTCAGAAAATTACCAACTCTAAATATTATTCCTCGAAAGAGAATTGAGTTTGTTTTTTTGTTTGGAATGTTTGGTGTATCGTTGATATTGGTAATATTAGAGAAGTAACGCATTTTATTTAATGCAAATGGTTTTAAATCTGAATTACAGACGAATTCTTCCTGAAAGAAATCTTTTTCGACTATTCCACAAGAGAATCTTAGAGAAGGTTTTATTGCTAACGATAATGGTATATTCAACGTTGAAGTGATGTTATGGGCGTAGGTTTTATGTATTTTATGCTCTGCCTCAAATCGGAAACATGATAAAAATTTTATAGGTCCTACATTTCTTATGATGGTCGGTAGATAATGCACCATATTACGAAATTTAGGCTTTAAATGCAAATTGAAAAGCTCGTGATAGTGTTCATTATGCCTTTGAATTAAACTTTGAAGCAAAGGACCCCGCACCATTTGACCGCAATTCAATTTCCATAAGGTTTGTGCGGGGTCTTTTAATGTTTGCTCATCAAACCTAGGTAGAAGTAAAATGTCGATTAACTTAACTAAAATTATTAAAAAACTGTAAACTTGGTTATCATGAGGTACAAGGGCACCTATCAACAGAGGCATAAAATGAATAAGTGTTCTCATTTGTCGCGCATTAATTTTGAAGAGTGAACTTTGGATATGTGTTTTATCAATTGGTGGACTTATGTTCCCTATTTCTGAATAACCATAATCAAATGTCTGTTTTATTTAATTAAATTGTTCTAAAGAGAAAAGTTTTTCCAAATTACAGACAAATCGTATTTACAGACACCCAGATAAATATCATGCATTATATCACAACCAATATTTTTGGTTACATGAAAATTATTAAGAGTATTAAAAACTGATATTTCTTTAATACCCGTAATTTTATAGTCCTTTATTAAAGTGTCTGCATTATAATTTGTTACATTGCGTAAAAACTCGTCGTGTACTATACAATCTTTACGCATATCGTATTTGTTTCGTTTACATATCCGGCACTAATAATTCGAGGAAAACGATTTCACATACCCCAACAAAGTGTTAAGGCCGAGATTATCACCTAATAATTGAGATAGTTTAAAATATATTTTATAGATCTTGTTTTCAGATTTCATTTGTAATCCTTCTTCTTCCAGAGATTTTAAAATTTCAATAAGCGATTTTATTGAACGATTACAACCACATTCATTAAAATCAGTCGATTTCACGAAACCCGCGGCAAACATATTATTCAATCTACTTATTTGAAAATTTAGGATCATAGGAAAACTATAATATATTCCACATATTTTGTGACGCCCTGATTTGAAACCCAAGGGATCATTTATTTCAAATTCGTCCATGTCAATAAACATAGTGTTACGGTGACACCTAGAATAGAATAGAATAAGTTAATTTCATTAATTGTTCAATTACATTTATAATTTATATTCAACATTTAGGCGTATTTCTATACTAACATATTTGCTGCGCATTTAGGATTATTCTAGAAACAAATATTTTGGTATATAAAGGCGCACGTTGACGTGGAATGCTGAGTTTTATTTTAAACGTGATACAGTGAAGGTTAAATAGAAAGATTATTAAAGTGATTATTAAAAAGTGTGTTATACTTATAATAATTAATTGTGAATTTTGTGTTGTATAATAAATTGTGTTGTGTAAATAAATTGTGTGAGTTCAAATTTGAAGCAGTGTATTTATTCACAATCCAGTGATTCGAACCTTGACTGACAAGGCAAAATCGTAACAATTGGTGACAGCGGTGGGATTGTGAATAATGAGGAAAATGATTCTCTACGAATTAAAGCTTGCGCAATTAAAGGAGCAACTGAAGCAGCGAGGTTTGGCTAGTGAAGGCACAAAAGCTAGTTTGGTGGAGCGACTACGTGAGGCCATGGAGAAGGACGGTTTAAATCCAGATGTGTATAATTTCGAGGAGGACAACACGGATGAGATCAGTGTGGACAAGAAAGAAAAGGAAGAACAAACGATGGTCGGAACAACACAAAACCCATCCGGAAGTTTCGATTTATCGCAGTTGATGGCTGCTATGAATCAAATGATGGGACAACAGTTGGAGCTACAAGGGGCGGACATTAAGCATCAAATGAAACAGCAGATGTTACAAGTGGAGCAACAAGGGGCGGACATTAAACAGAAGATGGTACAAATGGAGCCACAAGGAGCGGACATTAAAAACCAAATAGAAGTTGGTCAAAAGAAAATGGACGAGACGTTTCTGGAGTTATCTTCTACACTACACGGTAAAGTGGAAAAACTGCAAACAGAAGTACACGCAGAGATTCAAAATGTTAAAGGAGAGGTTCAACGTCTCGAGAAGGAGCTCCAAGATGTTAAAGTGAATGGAACGACACATCAAGTGATTCAGACGGTTAACGCAGTTAAGATAAAACCACCAACATTTGATGGAACAACATCCTTCAGCATTTTTAAGTTCCAATTCGAAACGGCGATTAAGCAAAATCAGTGGACTGAAGAACAATGTGTTGCAGCGTTAATTGTGGCTCTTAAAGGCGAAGCGGCAGAAACATTACAAATCATTCCCGAGCAGGAACGGAACGTTTACATGAGAATTATGAAGGCGTTAGATCGAAAATACGGAAGTGACCACAAACGAGAAATCTATCGCATGGAATTGAAGGGTCGATACCAAAGAGGAGGAGAATCGCTACAGGAATTTTCATCGGCAATTGAGTGGCTCGCGCATTTAGCACATTCAAATATGTCGGCCGATTACATGGAGCGAATTAAAATAGATGCATTCATTGACGGTATTCGAGATCCTGAGACACGCAGAGCAGTGATGTTGTCACCTAAGGCAACTTTCACGGAAACCATCGCTTGTGCGTTAACAAACGAAACTGCGCAAACCATCATCAAACCAGCAATGAAAATTCGTCGAGTGGAGATTGATTCCAGAATGGACACCGCAAGGGCTACGCCAAGGTTCAGAGATGGAAGTGGCCGGATTAAATGCTGGGTATGTGATAGAATGGGTCACATCTCACGGGACTGTTGGGAGATTAAGAAGAAACGAGGAAGGTCGCCATCTCCTATGAAGCGTAGACCAAACGAGGAGCAGATAGAACCCAGAAAGGAGAGTCAGACGACAACGGAGTCGTTAAACTAAAAAAAGTCAGTTTAAAGCGGCAGAAGCTGGCTCCCACAACCAATTGCCCCATAACCTCCATTCATGTTTCGAGAGTAGCAAGATGCGGTGACAGCTTGACAATTGAAGCCGATATTGATGGGAAGAAATGCATGATCACGCTGGGTACGGGAGCAACTCGTACGATTGTTCGTGAGGATATTATCGATGGAATTATGGAACCAGCTAATGGAATGAAATTACGAACGGCGACTAGAGAAAATTCAGCAATAAAAGGGAAAAAGGTCGTAAAAATAAAGATTGGGCGAAATCACTTTCAACACGAGGTGCTGATTGCACATATTGGAGATGAAGTCATCTTGGGAATGGACTTCATGAGAACGAATGGCTTCGTGGTGGATGTTGGACGGGGTGTATTAACCTACGATAATATCAAGTTGCCACTTCACGTCAGCGCTATACTAGAAACGACCAGGCAAATTATAATGGATCATCGGGAGAAGCTGCCACCAAATTCGGAGACAATAGTATGGGCAAAATTGGAAGGAGATTCTGGGTCACCCAGGTTGTGGGTTGTGGAAGCCAATGAAACGGAGAGCGGAGCCAGAGAAATTATAATCGGGAAAGTTCTGGTGAAACCAGACAGCGATAATAGAGTACCAGTTAGGACTCTAAATCTCTCGGATAAGACGAAAACCATCAAGAAAGGGATAATAATCGGAAAATGCGAAGAAATATCTGCGATTGTGAAGTGCGAGCAGAAAAATCCGATTAATACGACTAACTCGCAAGGGCAGAAAGAGGTTGTAGAACAACTCATGGAGAAATGGACCGAAGATCTTACTAAGGAACAGAAAAATTTGGCAAAACAATTGCTCGAGCGGTACATGCCAATATTCTGCAGTACACCGGACAATAATGGGAGAACCACAATGGTAAAACATCGATTAGATACAGGAGCAGAAATGCCGATTCGTCAACCACCCAGGAGACTACCATTGGCAAAGCAAGGAGAAGTGGATCGAATGGTAAAAGATATGCAAGCAGCAGGGGTAATCGAAACATCAAGCAGTCCATGGAGTTCACCAGTGGTGTTAGTCGAGAAAAAGGATGGTACCATGAGATTCTGCGTGGATTACCGAAAATTAAATGCTGTGACGAAAAAGGATAGTTACCCATTGCCAAGGATCGATGACACGTTAGACACATTATCGGGAGCTCGAATATTTTCAACATTAGATCTGCAAAGCGGCTATTGGCAAGTGGAAGTCCAGGAGGAAGATCGCGAGAAAACGGCATTCAGTGTGGGTAACGGATTATGGCAATTTAACGTTATGCCATTCGGATTATGTAACGACCCTGCAACTTTTGTACGGCTAATGGAGCGCGTGCTAAAGGGATTACATTGGAGGACGTGCCTCGTATATTTGGATGACATCATCGTTATGGGCAAGGATTTCGACGAGCATTTAAGGAATTTGGCAGAGGTTTTGGATCGGATACAAGCGGCTGGATTGAAGCTAAGCCCAAAGAAATGCAAACTATTTAGAACGGAAGTAAAATATTTGGGTCATAAGGTAACAACCAATGGAATCCATACCGATGAAGACAAGATCGCAGCAGTGAAGGAATGGCCACGACCTAAAAACTTACATGAATTACGGAGCTTCCTTGGATTGTGTACGTATTATAGACGATTCGTGCCAGGAACCGCCAATATTGCAAAGAGTTTACACGAATTAACTAGGAAGAACAAGGCATTCGAATGGAAGGATGAACAGGAAGAGGCATTTGTGGAACTAAGGCGTCGATTATGCAAAGCACCAATCCTCGCATACCCTATACCCAACGTTAAATTCATTTTGGACACCGATGCAAGTAATGATGGTATAGGAGGAGTATTATCACAGGCAACAAATGGTGAGGAGCGAGTTATTGCATATTACTCCAAGATGTTATCAAAACCGGAACGGAATTATTGTGTAACACGGAAAGAGTTGTTGGCTATAGTGGAATGTGTTAAGCACTTCCATAAGTACCTCTATGGCCAAAAATTTCTTCTACGGACGGATCATGGGGCTTTGCGCTGGTTGTTACAATTCAAAAATCCAGAGGGACAAGTAGCACGTTGGATCGAACGTTTGCAAAGCTACGATTTCCAAATTGAACATCGGAAGGGAACCGCACATGGAAATGCCGACGCATTATCAAGAAGGCCATGTCCCGTAGAATGCAAGCATTGTGGGCGTGTGGAGGGTAAGGAAAACATCATCGATATTCGACTTATGCAAGTGCTACCTGATGAGGAATGGACTGATGAAATGATCAAGAAGGAGCAATTACGGGATGCTGACCTGTCATTCATCATGGAACATAAGGAAAAGGAACACCGTCCCACATGGAGTGAGATAGCTGACAAAACTCCCATTGCATTGTCAATCAAGGTAACGCTGCGCTCGGTTTCATTAAGCGTTGGTCGAAAGAATTCGACGATCCTTATGTTACGAAGGCTCTCTATTTAACATTCGTTCGTCCCCTGCTCGAGTATGCTTGCCAAGTGTGGTCGCCTTATCATGTGGTTCACATAAAAAGGATTGAAGCAGTTCAGCGTAGATTTCTTCGCTTTGCTTTACGCGGGCTACCGTGGGTGGACATGTTTCGCCTACCTCCATACCTAGATCGCCTCAAGCTAATTGATTTACAACCACTTTGTAGGCGCAGGGTTGTTGCAGACGTGGTTTTTATTCATCAATTGCTAACCGGCAGTACCGACTCTCCTTTCCTCTTAGGAAAAATCAATCTAAATTTTAATTCACGAGCCTTGAGATCGGTACCTATGTTTCGAATCGACCATCATAGGACTGACTATGGTAAAAATGAACCTGTATCTAGGATGCTTCACGAGGCTAACCAATACTCCCACTTCATTGATTTTAATATGACGAAACGCACTTTAAAACAACTTTTTTATTTAACTTGACTGGTTTGGCCTTTAAAATTTTATAACTTTTATAACATTTTGTTTTGTTACATTTTATTTTGTTTTATTTATCAAATTTTATGAAATTTTATCAGTTGACTGCTATATTTTTCAATTTTAATCTGCTTGTACTAAGCAGACTCAACCTCTGTTCTCCTTCCGTCCGCGACGGGTATCGTTTTGCTTAGCTGTTCACCTAGTTTGCCTCTTAATAATCAGATTTGATTTTAATACTAATATAGATTTTCCCGCTTGCTACTTTTCTTTAATTTCACAGGTTAAGCAGTTCGATATCCATGTTTATAATCACTGGAATTATACTCAAAAAAATAATAATAATACAGATGGAGACTCCCCGCGCGCGGTTGGGAGAGGTAATAGGTCGTTGGGAATTATTATTATTATTGTAAAAGCATATTGGGCTCAATGGGATAGCCTCCACATAGAAAATGGTTGTTTTAAACGAAAGTGGGAAAGCACGGATGGTAAAGTAAAACAATTGTTGGTAGTGGTGCCAAAAGATCGGATATCGGAAATCCTCAAGGAGTATCATGGAGGAGCAAGTGGAGGTCACCTAGGGATTAATAAAACATTGGCCAAAATTCGACAACGTTTCTACTGGTCCGGATGTAGACAGTCAGTAGTAGAATGGTGTCGAAGATGTGACCAATGTGCGGCAGTAAAGGGACCAGCTCGAAAAAGCCGTGGAACCATGAAACAATATAATGTTGGGGCACCATTTGAGAGAAGTGCAATGGATGTGGCGGGGCCATTTCCGACCACCGAGAGCGGAAATAAATATGTGCTAGTAATAAGGGATTATTTTAGCAAATGGCCGGAGGTGTACCCCATACCCAATCAGGAACAACAATAGCTGATGCCGTGGTTAACAATTGGATTAGCAGATTTGGTGTTCCTATGGAAATTCACACGGATCAAGGAAGGAATTTCGAATCGGTGGTATTTCAGGAGATATGTCAGATGCTTGGAATCAATAAAACAAGAACGACGCCTTTACACCCACAATCGGACGGTATGGTGGAAAGATTCAATGGCACATTGGAGGAATATCTAGCAAAGGTTGTGGACAGGAACCAACGCAACTGGGATCGACATATACCGATGTTCCTGATGGCCTACCGATCAGCGGTACATGACAAAACAGGAGTGACACCAGCTAAAACCATATTTGGGAACAATATGCGATTGCCGGGAGATTTAAAGTTTCGAGCCGTTCCTTCAGCAGCTCTATGCGGACAGGACTACGTCGACCGGATGAAAGAGGAACTCAATGAAATACATCAATTTGTACGGGAGAAAATTCGAATATCAAGTGATCGAATGAAAGCTCGATATGACATACGAGCAAATAATCAAGGCTTCGAGGAAGGGCAATTGGTATGGCTTCACAACCCGCAACGGCACAAGGGATTATCACCGAAGTTGCAACCCACATGGGAAGGCCCTTACACTGTCATTAAAAGGTTGAACGACGTGGTTTATCGCATACAGAAAGGACGGAAAGGTAAACCAAAGGTGGTGCATTTAGAGCGTTTGGCGCTCTACAGAGGAGGTGATCTGGATCCTGTTCGGGACGAACAGGCTTAGGTGGGGGGTAGTGTTACGGTGACACCTAGAATAGAATAGAATAAGTTAATTTCATTAATTGTTCAATTACATTTATAATTTATACTCAACATTTAGGCGTATTTCTATACTAACATATTTGCTGCGCATTTAGGATTATTCTAGAAACAAATATTTTGGTATATAAAGGCGCACGTTGACGTGGAATGCTGAGTTTTATTTTAAACGTGATACAGTGAAGGTTAAATAGAAAGATTATTAAAGTGATTATTAAAGCGACTATTAAAGTGATAATTAAAAAGTGTGTTATAATTATAATAATTAATTGTGAATTTTGTGTTGTGTAAATAAATTGTGTGAGTTCAAATTTGAAGCAGTGTATTTATTCACAATCCAGTGGTTCGAACCTTGATTGACAAGGCAAAATCGTAACAATAGGAAATGTTATTCTGTCGTAATTATTGTGAAATTCCTAAATTATATTGATCCATTTACCAGGTTTTCAAAATTAGGTTTTAATAATAGTTGGTTATAATTTTCAATAGTTTTTTTCACCAAACCTGGTGTTTCAAAATATTTTCTAATTTGAAACTTTATATCTAACCAGCGGGTCTGTAAGAGTCAGTAACGAAACCTTACAGAATTTAACGAGAACAGTTTGTTACAGAATATTTGACAGCTTGACCAGCGAATCTGTAATACGATTATTATTGTCAATTGAATTTTGAGATGTCAGTGTGCAAAATCACAAATTAACCACACCACGATATTCGCCAAAATGAATCTGAGAAAATTGAACAGCTTCTCACCCTATTTAAAAGACGAAGGGGCAAAAATGGTACGAAAAATAAATCGCACAAAAGACATTCGGATATTACAAGGTATTTACATATGACTAAATACAATAAATGCAACTACGAGTATTTAAAAGTATATGTACATAATTTATTTATTTTTTTATTTTAAATATTTGTACGTATACAATTTTGACGTTTCCTTCAGTTTGGGCGATAATTTTCGCTCTTGTTACGGATTGCTAAATGACAATTCAAATTTAACGAAACTGAACGAAAAGTACTTTGAGTTTCGCTTTGAGTTCCGCTAATTTAATTACTGAGTTTATAATGAAACCTATATATGTCAAATTATCTGAAGATATAAATTTCACGCTTTCGTGAAATTTATATCTTCAGATAATTTGACATATATAGGTTTCATTATAAACTCAGTAGTTAAATTTTGAATAAAAATTATAGTTTTGCGTGACAATTCTGATCTCTGAAACATATCAATATCAGGAAATAATTCAGGATTTTCAGGAATAAATGTATATAAACTTGAAGTAGACTGATTTTCAGCCACATGGTCCGTTGCACTATCAATACATAATTCACTGGTTGTTGGCAAATTGAAGTGGATGGTATTTAAAGAATTAGGCTTTTGAATATTTTCGTGTTTGTTTAAGTGTTTCTTAAATGCATGAATATTTTGAAAATTTTGAGAACAATCAACTTGATGACATACGAATTTATATATATTTGGTATTCTATGAAATGTTTTTAGGTGTTTTATAAATAAGTTTGAATTAATAAAGCTATTTTTGCATAAGAAACACTGAAATGTTATTAGTTTTTTGCTCAGGTTATTCTATTAATTAAATTTGTAACTGAAGGATATTCTTCAGATTTTAATTGAAAGAAATATTCTTCAAGGAACAACCACACTAATTTACCTCTTTTTGAGTAACGAGTTTTAAAGACATAGCAAAATTTATCCCCTCGCAATAAACATAAAGTGGTTCAGTTTTTCCAATTGCGGGCCGATTGCTATTAATTTTGGTTGAACGCAATTATTTTCTTCAGCATTTTTTGACAATTTTTCCACGGTTAATTGCAATTCACTTAGATTCCTTACATGTATCATAAAATTTTGTTGCCCGTCTAAGAAGGTTGGTTTGAAATTGCGACTGATTCTCGGCGGCTAAAGGACCGTATGTAACAGCAATACTGCAATACAATCTCTAGAGTCTGTCAAATAATAATAAAACCAATATTAAAGTGGGTGTTATTGTAAGGTACCTTTATGTTTTTACTTTTTGGTAGGTCACTTTTTTTTAAAAATTTGCAACATTTCGAGAGACCTTTTATCTTCAATTTCTTCCTCGAAGCAAACCATTATTTTTGATATGAAATCTTCGAAGTCGTTTAATAAATTAAACTGCTTTCCTGTGGCCCTATTCTGTCTTTCGCTGGGAATAGGGAATTGGGAAAAATATTTTCATAGCATTTTTGCCTAAATTGTATTTTTCTGGCCTACTGAAAGAAAAAGTTTAGTGCAAAAATTTTCAAAACAAAGTGAATTGGGAAACTTTTGTTCCACAAAATTTTTATTGGGAAAAATATTTTCCCATTTCACTTTGTTTCAAAAATATTAACACCAAACATGTTCCCTCAGTAGGCCAGAAAAATACAATTTAGACAAAAATGCTATGAAAACCTTTTTCCCAATTCCCTATTCCCAGGGAAAGACAGAATAGGGCCACTGGATGCATTGCATTGAAATCAATGTCAATTAATTGGTCTCCGTCAGGATTTGTATATAATGGCCATTCTAATAATATACTATTTAACAAGTATCCTCATTCTGGAGCTGATTAAACCGATATTTTGATGTACGTCGCCAGTTGTTAACCACTTGATCCCATGGGCTTATGTGGTTTTGTAACCAAAATTTCAATTCTGTAAGTTCTGAAAATAATTCATAATTTTTTTTGTTAAATATTTTGCAACAATAAAAGCTTACCTTGATCAGAAATGTCTGTATCCATAATTTGTGTGTTGTTAACCGAAGACATAATTTCTTTAGAAGCAGGTTTATTATGTGACATAATGCTCCACCGCGAAAATAATTTTCCTGAAGGATTCCTTTGGCCTGGTTTTCGAGGCATGGAATATATGCACTGCAATATAAATTATAGAATTTGTTCCTCATTATGTAATTGTATAGTATAAAAATCTTACCGATTTTTCATTTGGAAACAACTGTTCTATACGTTCTGCTCATCGTTTCATATCGGTGTAAGTAATTTTTAAATGGTTCATAAGCCAATAATCAACTATACAATGAACTAATTGTTTTTGTTGTGTATTGTTAAGGCGAAACGTGTCCACCCTTTACCGTTGATTTCAAAATTTCTTCCAACTCTGAGACGTTCGATGGATATGAATTTTGAAGTATGCTCGTTGGTGTGGAACATTGAGATGTTTCTGCGCTAATGGCGTTTAATATTTTTTCCAACCATTCTAAAATCCTGCTGTTCGTAACTGTGGTCACTGTGTCGGCGTCACATAACATTGGCTTTCCCTTAAATTTGAATTTAATGAATAATTAAAAAAATAATAATTTAGATGTTGAAAATAGCATCAACAATTTTTAGTTCTAATGTTAAATATACTGGTATAACTATCAATTCCGATGACCTAACCTTAAAATATTTTATTAAATAACCCACTTTATGGTTGTAAAATAGGGTTCCAGATGTTTCCAATTGGCTGAATTGGAAGCACATTTCACTATTATTTAAATGAACCAAACTAAATTCTCGCAATTGGATTAATAACAATTTAAAATAAAAATTGTTACCGAAAACCACTCTTTAGAATTTAGCATTTATCTATTCATTGCGCCACTCCTTTAGTTTTTTGGTAAGAAGCAATTGATCACCAAAAAATGTGGTCGATTGCTTTTCAAATATTACAGAAATGTTTTCAAGTTCTATTGCTTCTAAATGTATTAGTTTTGTTATACCGTGTAATTTGATGACACTAATTGTTGACTCCGACAGCTCCCAGATTCGAAGAATTTCGCTAATTTCATCATTTTCCCTGATGTAAATTACAGAAATATCCTCAAATTCATCCACCTCACAATTTTCTTCCTCCATTTTCAATTATACACTAACTATTAAATAATTGGATCACTATTCACTACTCACTTTATTATATGTATTGTATTATTATGTAAATGTTTCAATTTAGTACTAGCAAGATTGTTTTAAATATGTTTGATATTTAATACTATAAATGCACACAACTGTTTAGATAAATTCAAAGCCGTCTGTCTGTTGATCTCGAATGTGCGAACAAAATAATTTATTGTTACAAAAAACGCATTTAACTACATTGGTCTCATTTTCGCATTGCAAATATCTCTTTTCCGCCACTTCGAAATATACGAAAACACAAAAGCAAAAATAAATAAAAATACGTGTATAGGATAACGGTTTTAAAATAAAATTATTAAAATTTAAAATAAAAGGGTTTTCCAATCATTGAAGAATATTAAAAGGAATGTCATTTTAAATTTAATTACAGATCATATTAAAAAATAAAATGAAATGCGGTTTTAAATTTAGAGGAGACTTATTCATTTTAAAAAGTTTTACTATAAGGATTTAATGGATTTACACATTTTTATATTTAAGAGGAAAATTTTATTGATTTTAGGGGTCACTTTTTTTTCTGTGATGGTGGTTTGCGGTTGATTGAGGTCAGTTGGGCTGGGTGTAGATGGGGTGGGTGTGGGTGTGGGTGGATGTGAATGGGTGTGATATTTCAAATACTTAAACCACATTGTACAGAACTTACACATTGAATAATAATACTATTAATACTATATAGACAACAAAAATGCTTATAGCATTCGGCTCCGACATTTTCCCGTCTTTTTTATTTTAAAAGGAGTAATTTTTATGGCTGAGTGTATGGTATTGTTGCAAGTTATGACTACGTCCGTCACTAATTCGTTAATGTCCATGTTAAGGTTCGTACAAGTAGCTTTCGTATTCTGTATATTTCTATTAAGGTCGAGTGGAATCTCTCTACGGGAGAGTTTCCTGTGGAAATACTGGGTGCGGTAAAATGTAGTTCGATATTTTTATTTGAACAATAGTTTTTAAATTGGTGAGATTTGAATTCAGTTCCGTTGTCCGTTACTATTTTCCGGGGTATGCCTGTACGGAGATATAATTTTTTAGTTCTTTCCATGTACAGTCACTTGTTCCGTCTGTAATCGGTGTCGCTTGTCCATATTTAGAAAACTTATCTAATATTGTAAGGATATTTCTTTTTTCTATGTGGACTGTGTCCATATGTATTATGTTTAAAGGTTTCGTTGGTGTATCTGTTAGTTCCAATTGAGTTTCTTTATTGAGTCTGTCATATTGGTTTGTAAAGCAAATATGACATTTGTTATTTGTGATATTTTTTATATGGCGAAAATGTGTCGTTCGTTTCAGCTTCAGATAATTTTCTTTAGGTCCGCGATGTTATCCTGCTAGATGAATTCTATCTATATGAATTCGCTGTTGTTCTTTATCTTCTATGTCTATTAGAAGCGTATTAGTTGGTACAATATTAGATTTCTTTGAAGTGAATTGTGATGTTCTTACATGCTATTGCTGTGATACCCTGTTGGGGAAATATGAGCTTTAACTATATAAACCATAATATGACCCATATATCTATGAAGGTCCTATTCCTATTTTTGAAGATAATTTGATAGTTTTCTTGGTATTGATTAGGTGTGGTTGTATTAATTGATTCTTAAATCCGTTTAAAGGAGTTTTGGTGGTGTGAGAAGTTATGTCAGGATTTTTGGTAATGTTGTCTGTGGCCCTTCTGATGCTATTTGACTGTGTAATTAGAACCTAAACTCACAAATTTTGATTGCTAGCTCTCGTTCTGAGAACCGTAGAAATCTACCTTCGTTTGATGACGTGGTGGATAATTCTTTTTGTAGAGATTTGTCTCCAAACAAATATAAATTCACCATCATTCAGACTTGATGAGATAGAACTACTTCATAATCGTATTCTTCAAGTATTAACCTCCAACGGACTAGTTTGGTATTGGGCTCCTTGAGGTTCATCAACCACTGGAGTCGTTTATGGTCCGTAATGATTTTGAAACGTTTGGCGTAATTGCTTAACGGTCTATTGCAAAAGTTTTTTTCCCGTTGCACTATAATTGATTTCGGTAGAAGCACAGCAAATGGGAAGGTCTTTCCCAATTTTGCCTTGCAAAAGTACTGCCACTAGGGCAAAATTACTCGGGTCCGTTGTGATGATGAATTCTCTTTCAAAGTCCGGATACTGCAAAATAGGATTATTACATAATATTTCTTTGCACAAATTGAAACAGTTGATGTATTCTTTGGCTTCCCAACCTTTTTGTCTTTTTTTAAACATGCTGTTAGTGGCTTAGTTATCTCTGTAAAATTTCTGAAAAATTTGCTATAATACCCGAATAATCCTAGGAAGAATTTTATCTGTCTTTCGATTTTGCGATTTTGGGCAATGGAAAGTTCTTAACAGATTTTATTTTTTCCGGGTTAGGTATAATACCGTCTTCAGATATGATATGTCCCAGGAAAGCTAATCCTTTATGCAAGAACTCACTTTTATCTAATTGCACTTTAAGATTTGTAGTTTTTATTCTAAGAAATATCTGTTTCAAGTTTACCATATGTTCCTGAACGTTCTTGAAGTCCCTACAGAACCTTGTTCATCACCTTTTGAAAGGTTGATGGAGCGTTCTTGAGCCCGAAAGGCATTCTCACGAACTCATAATGCCGGAAGCCGACCGTGGAGGCAGTTCTGTTTTCTATCTTTAGGATCTACCTCAATTTGATGAAACCCAGACGCAAGGTCCAATGGAAAACTATTCACAACATCCTAGTTTGTCCAAGATTTCATTTATGTTAGGAAAAGGTTACCTATCATCGATGGTCTGCTGATTTAAGTTTCGGTAGTCGAAAACTAACCGCCATTTTACTTTACCCGAAGCATCGCCTTTTTTTGGTACGATTCATATGATGAGATGGGATGGTTGTGAGGAAAAAAATTATCTTATTATTCAAACTTGAACCATCTAAGAGATTTGATTCGCTTCTTCCTCCTTATGGATGTACGGATAACGATAGGATTTCGTAAATATCGGTTTGTCATGTTTTAAGTCGATGGAATGCTTCACTGCGTTTGAAATGTTGGCACTGATTATCATTTTGAAAGATACTTTCAAAATCTTGATATAATTTTCCAACGGCGAGTTTCTCTTCAGGGTTTAAGTGACTAGTTCTTATGAGTTCAATCATAGGGAGAGAGTTATTTGAATGGGTTTGATGTAAGATTCGCCTTTTTTATATCTAAGGTTGTGGATCTATGTATGCGGATTAGGTTTTTACTTCTAGGAGGAGTTTTATCAATTGGTTAGTAATTCAAGGGGAATTTTTTTCATAGATTATCATATCGTCGGCTTATATTGAATTAACCTTAATTTTAATCACGAGCTCAACGTCATAGATAGACAAGATTAGAAATGTTGGCCACAGACGATTACTTTAGGGTACCCTTCTGATGTAGCTGTGAAAGGTGCTGACGTGACTAACCTAAGCTGATAACATTTCCTGCCTCTATGGTTTTAAGGTATAGATTGGTGGTGGTGGGGTGGTGGCTCTTCTTTTCATAAAACTGTGTTGCACAATGAAAATTCAGTGACTCGTACACACTCTCACACATATAAAAGAATTTTTCAGATATGGATGTTAAAATTCCTACTGAAAGTGATTTTTGAAAATAACTGTGAGTGGTTTGGCGGGACTGTGAATTTTTCGAAATGACAGGCGGCAGATCAACAGGGCCGTTTGAAAAACTAACGCTCATATTAGTTTAAAATCTATATTAGAGGAAGCCTGGCTAAAGAAATAGCGAGTTAGTGATTTTGTTGAATTGCTGGCTGATGTACAGTTATGATAAAGGTTTGTCTCAGCGAATTTGAGAAATCATAGTAAATTTTCAGATAATTAGCTGTTGCTAACGTTTATTTCTGGGATTGTACAGTATACGCAGGTCTCGATTGTATCATGAAGGGGACGATGGAATTTGGCAAGTGTATGAGTGAGTTTTAAAATTATTATTATTAGTCAGAATTGTGCTAAAATCATGTTCGCTAGCATTCCGCTAAATTTTCCTAAATTAGGTTTCAAAAATTAGAGTGAGGCGGAGCCTCAGAATTAGCGTTAACATGACCGAAATCGTATCAGTATTTGAATAAAATTGTTGAATGGTATATATGTGGAGTGCCTCTCCAAATTGTTTTTTATATTATACTGATATGCAATAGCCATGAACGTCGGCCCATTCGTAAATCAAGCATATAGCATGCGGTACTGTCATTTTAAAGGAAGCCACAGTGTTCGGTTCGGGCAGGTGTTAGTTTAGGGAATCCACACTTAGTACTGTTACAAAACAAGGAAAATAACACAAAAACCCTCATTTTATTAAGCAAAGATTTAGTAAATTTATTCTTACTAAAGTTTAACAACCATCTTACGAATGAATCTTATTAACATTAATTTTTTTACAAAATGAAACACGACTTTTTTGATTTATGGTTACTCGGTTTACGTGCTGCTCGTACCGCCTCATCGATTACATTTCGTAAACCTTGCTGTGTAAACGATGAACACTCCAAATACTTCACAGCGTTAATTTTTTCTGCCATATCGAAACCTTCCTTATACACAACCACTCGAATACCTTTACGCTCGTTCTCCTCCTTGCGCTCGCGCATATCTAATTTCGTGCCCACCAACACAATTGGTACGGTGGGACAGTGGTGCTTTAGTTCGGGATACCAACGTAAACGAACATTATCCAGGGACGATGGTTGAATTAACGAGAAACATAATATAAATACGTTTGTATCGGGATACGAGAGCGGACGTAATCGATCGTAATCATCTTGACCGGCTGTATCCCAAAAGTTAAGAACAACTTCACGGCCATCAACCGTAATGGTGGATGAATAATTATCAAATCTAAAAATATACAATTATCACAAACCGGTAAATTTTTTATAATTATCTCTGGGTGTTTCATATTTTATATTTATATAATTACACTGTGGGTAT
Source organism: Nephrotoma appendiculata (assembly GCA_947310385.1). Taxonomy (NCBI): domain Eukaryota; kingdom Metazoa; phylum Arthropoda; class Insecta; order Diptera; family Tipulidae; genus Nephrotoma; species Nephrotoma appendiculata. The sequence continues at coordinate 303,895,087 of OX371223.1, forward strand.
GTACTCGTCTGATGGACATAAATTTGATGTGTATGTTATTAAAAGACATGTTTTTCCCACCGCTCTGTGGATTAGGAATAAAAAAAAATTGTGTAATTGCGTTAATTACAGACAAACATATACGATAATTATGGAGACCCACTTACCCATCACCAACAGCAACAATTTTTATGGTTTCCATATTCAGTGGAATTTCACACTGCGTTGATATACGAAACCTTATCACTCGCTGCTATACAGAATGGTTAATGTTGTTATACAAATTAAGACTGGGAATTGTGTGGATACCGTGTTCAACAACAAAATCAAATCAACTGACTAATTCTGAAAAATTAGTGTTATTGTTTTGAAAACTAAAAAAAATTTACCGAGTGCGACATCTATCTCGGAATGGACCACAATAATAATAATATTTTGTGATTAAGCCACTATATATGTTAATTTGCATGCAGAGTGTTACTTAATTCTTTTCCATGTAATCTTGATTTTATTGAAATGTGATGAATGTACTTAGTGGTTTTAATATTTTGTTAGAATTTATAACATTCTCATCTCCAAATTTGTACGTAATCGCGCCGATAACTCTTTGACAAAGTAAACAACGTCGACTACTAAAACGTTGGCCAATCTTAAAGTCATATAAATAATTTTAGGCTCAATATGGCTTAATCAAATGCCAGATTAAAAATTGTTGGGCTCCACCCGTTCTTAACCCAGCTTTAGGTCATTTAATTTAAGGCTGGCAGAACCAATATCGAAAATCTGATTAACACCGCAGTTAGAGCCACTGTTTGGCGCGTAAATTACACGATGTAATTTACACGGGTTTTTACAAGTAAACTTCATGTATTTTACATGAACTTAGTTTTGACATTATGTAAAGTAGAAAATGAATAAAAAATGTGAACAATTAATTTTTCCTTATAGGCATCTCTTGGTTGCATTAAAATGATTTACTGTCAGTTTATCGTGAACAATTTATCGTGAGCAATTTATCGTAGAACAATTTATCGTAGAACAATTTATCGTGGAAACAATTTATCGTGGAATCAATTTATCGTGGAACAATTTATCGTATAACAGTTTATCGTGGACAATTTATCGTATACCAGTTTTTCGTGGACAATTTATTGTATAACAGTTTATCGTGGACAATTTATCGTAGAACAAATAATCGTGGACAATTTATCGTAGAACAGTTTTCGTGGGACAATTTATCGTAGAACAGATTATCGTGGATAATTTATCGTAGAACAGTTTTATGCGTGGTATTTCAAAATTTAGAGGGAGTCTTTAATGTTTTTTGGCAGAAGTTCTGGAATATAACTATGTGGGATGGAACTCGGTAGTTTCTTAACCGATTATGATGGGATTGGGTATGTTGGTTGGAAATGGGATTATTGAATGATTTTTGGAAGAAGTTCTGGAATATGGCCATGTGGGACGGAACTCGGTAGTTTCTTAACCGATTATGATGGGATTGGGTATGTTGGATGGAAATGGCATTATTGAATGGTTTTTTGAAGAAGTTCTGGAATATGGCCATGTGGGACGGAACTCGGTAGTTTCTTAACCGATTATGATGGGATTGGGTATGTTGGTTGGAAATGGGATTATTGAATGATTTTTGGAAGAAGTTCTGGAATATGGCCATGTGGGACGGAACTCGGTAGTTTCTTAACCGATTATGATGGGATTGGGTATGTTAGATGGAAATGGGATTATTGAATGATTTTTGGAAGAAGTTCTGGAATATGGCCATGTGGGACGGAACTCGGTAGTTTCTTAACCGATTATGATGGGATTGGGTATGTTGGATGGAAATGAGATTATTGAATGATTTTTGGAAGAAGTTCTGGAATATGGCCATGTGGGACGGAACTCGGTAGTTTCTTAACCGATTATGATGGGATTGGGTATGTTGGATGGAAATGAGATTATTGAATGATTTTTGGAAGAAGTTCTGAAATATGGCCATGTGGGACGGAACTCGGTAGTTTCTTAACCGATTATGATGGGATTGGGTATGTTATATGGAAATGGTATTATTGAATGATTTTTGGAAGAAGTTCTGGAATATGGCCATGTGGGACGGAACTCGGTAGTTTCTTAACCGATTATGATGGGATTGGGTATGTTGGATGGAAATGGGATTATTGAATGATTTTTTGAAGAAGTTCTGGAATATGGCCATGTGGGACGGAACTCGGTAGTTTCTTAACCGATTATGATGGGATTGGGTATGTTGGATGGAAATGAGATTATTGAATGATTTTTGGAAGAAGTTCTGGAATATGGCCATGTGGGACGGAACTCGGTAGTTTCTTAACCGATTATGATGGGATTGGGTATGTTGGATGGAAATAAGATTATTGAATGATTTTTGGAAGAAGTTCTGAAATATGGCCATGTGGGACGGAACTCGGTAGTTTCTTAACCGATTATGATGGGATTGGGTATGTTAGATGGAAATGGTATTATTGAATGATTTTTGGAAGAAGTTCTGGAATATGGCCATGTGGGACGGAACTCGGTAGTTTCTTAACCGATTATGATGGGATTGGGTATGTTGGATGGAAATGGGATTATTGAATGATTTTTTGAAGAAGTTCTGGAATATGGCCATGTGGGACGGAACTCGGTAGTTTCTTAACCGATTATGATGGGAGTGGGTATGTTGGATAGAAATGGGATTATTAAATGATTTTTGGAAAAAGTTCTGGAATATGGCGATGTGGGACGGAACTCGGTAGTTTGTTAACCGATTATGATGAGATTCGGTATGTTGCTTGGAAATGGGATTATCGAATGATTTTTGGAAGAAGTTCTGGAATATGGCCACCTGGAACGGAACTCGGCTGTTCCGTGGAAATGAGATTCTTCAATGGTTTCTATAACAAGTTCTGGAAAAGTGGCCACCTGGAACGAATGTTGGCCCGTGCTTAGCCGCATTTTGATTGGACGATAGTTAATGATAAATTACTATACGCGCTTTTGGACGAAAACGTTAAATTCTAATTTTAATTTTTTCTAATAAATTTTCTAGTAAAATGTGTAACCATCAGTGGTGTTACTTATCAAACTCCCAGACAGTGTAGTCAGTTTTTCAGTGTAGTCATTTAGGATAATATATTCAATTCTCGCTTATCAATCTTTGTTCATTTCATTGATCAACAACAATTTTAATTATTCTATTGTGTTACTTTACTGCACTGACAATATAGTTGTTATATAGATTTTATACATAGACAAGCTCAATCAGATGTTGAAGATATGTTAACAGCTGATCGGTCCAGTTTTCAAGTATAAATACCTTATATATACAACAGCCGATAATATACAAACAGATACATAGAGATACCTTATACCAAAATAACCTTTTTGGACAACATAAAAATTTTTCAAACAGTCGACATACATCTTTTAAAATGCTAAATTATATTTTGTTAAATATTGTGTGGGTCAAAAAATCACCCAAAATAATTTGTGAAAGTTCATAGTGTAAGTGCAGTTCTAGTGACATAATAATTACAATATGATTGATTTTATACTAATATTTTTTCTTTATGTTGTATAGTATTTTACAATAACTATGATTTTAATTTTTATTTATATTTTTAAACTCAATGTACATAATTTTAAGGTAAAGTTTTTTTTCTTAAGTTTAGTTTTTTCCATAATTTTACATAACGGTTTTTAACAAATTTTGTACTCAATTAGATTATGCCACTGATGAAGACAATTTAAGTCGAAATATATGGCGAACACATTCGTAAATTAGAAGCTGTTTTTATTGTGAAAATAAGGAAATAAGCAAATTCCCAGACAATCTAAACTCTTGTAGTATAACTACGTCCAGAGTGCGAATTTAAGCTTGCTTCGAAAAGTTCTCGAGATCTGAAGCCTTAATAGGTTTTTTTCTGAGAGCAGATAGTTGGCTTGCCGCTCAATCCACTTATTGGGTTGACACTTGTATGCATTACGGACTAGTGATATACATGTACATAGCGAGCTCCTTGCTATAAGTCAAACGCCCACTTCCGTCATCCCTAGCCTGGAGAACATACGCTTATGTGGTATTGGATTTGTGGCGCCCATGACTCGCCCTGATATGTAGTGTCAAACGCCATAAGCAAAATTCCTCCTGCATCGCTTTCTCTCGACTTCCGTATTAGTTTAGAGTTACTTAGCCAGCACCGCAAAGAGGTAAAAATCTAGATCTGTGTGCCCATACTTTATACATACAAAAAAATAAGCGGTGTTAATAGATTTTTTATCCTAATGACTAGTTTGTTTTCATCCAATCGGATAATTATTTTAAAATCTAACACCGCATCATCGGATAAATATTTAAGTTTATCCGATGGGATAGCTATTTTTGAAAATTAAATTTGTTACCTCTTTTGGTGTTAAGGAATTTTTAACCGTTTGTGAATATGTTTTATATTACAAGGGAAACCCCTAAAAACTCAGGTAAACTCCCTTTGGATAAAATTTAATCTTTTTATGGTGTTTTTTGTAAAAAAAATTTCATGGATTAACGATTTTAAATATTACATTTCAGTGTTCATTTGAATTTTGTGGATATGACTTCACAATTTCATTACATTTTAGTAAATTTAACATAAAAAGTTATAGTACTGTATATTAAATTTGTGAAATGTGGAAATATTCATGTGAGATCATCATTGTTAAGAATCTATTAAAATGGTAAACAAATAAATTAGTGAAAAAATGTGCGAATGAAAAATTAATTTCAATTTTTGTTCTTTTAATTTATTTAGAATTTGATGACAATTTCAGTGTGCTGCATGTATTGAAACATCTTTTAGATACTAAGAGAGAAAAAAATGTATGAACGACTGATGTAAACCTACAGCCATATTCATTTTAAGTGTTTGAAAAAGTAAGTGTCCTAGTAATTCATATTTATAAATTAAAACGTAAAATAAAATAATAACATATATTTTCAGAATGGAACAAATATAACAGATGTAATTACGCAGCCACACCTGATTCTTCGAGGTCCATCAAAAAATCTAATTTTATCGTACAGCATTATTATCGATAGTAAGGAAATTCCGCTATCATTGATTTTATAACCATTAATGTCTTTACAACGTTATTCAAGGCATTTTACCAAATTGTAAACCATATATTATTTACAAAAATAAAATAAAAAGAATTATAAAATTAAAATTTATGTTATTTACTTATTTCACAAATTCCCAATTTGGGTCTTTAAAATGTCCAAGAGGATATTTCTAAAAGATAAAAGAGGTGTTACGAAGTTCATCAAATCGGTGTTAATATAATAATTATTTTAATGGATATAATTTATAAACAAATTTGGTGTAAAAGTTTTTATGCAATAGTATTTTTTGTCATTTTTATGATAACATCCGATTGGATTCAATTTATATATATCCGATCGGTGGGACACTATGTAACACCGATTCGGTGTTGTGGTGACCTTTTATTTTTTTGTGTGTAGAAATTTATAATTTTACAAAAAAGAAAGGATTTGCACAATTCTATGCGATTGACGTCAAACATTCAACACATTCTCATTTTCAATAAAGTACGAAAACTTAATAACGAATACAAAGTTTATTAGTTTATTGAATAGAATACTGCTATATACTGAAGAATAAGTGAAAAATGAATATGAATATTTTAAACTGAAACAAATGTAATGTAACCTACTACTACTTTCTCTACTCAACTTCAATTGCAAGGAAAGCATCCACGCACTCTTTAAACAAGTGCTTTATTACAAATTAGATATTTAAACGATACAGGAAAAAATGTTCATTGAAAATAACATCGTATAATAGCATCACAATTAGTGATTATCGTCACGCCTATTAAATACCGTATTTGCATATTCGGGTTTAATGGACGTAATTTTGATATTTCGTTTGCCAATATATAAACCTGAAGTTTAGGTAAACTTGATCAAACTAGTCATACTTTCTACAAACAACATCATGATAATTATCGTCTTGAGCAAAATACTACAAGACGGCGTGAAAGTACTATTGTTTATTTATAATTATTATTATTATTTTTATTATCCCCGCAATCTGTTGTGGGGCCGAGGCTGTCCCAACTCGGGGTTTATAGATGTGTTCCATTTCATCACAGATCGTAATCTGTTGAAGGAAATTCTCTTTGCATCCTGCCTCTATCGGGATTCGAACGTTCGTCGAGGTTCAGTGAAAAATTATTACAACATTTAAAATTTTTAAAACAACAAACAAAAAATAACTGAATGGATAACTGGAACCAAAGCGTTTTAGAATAAAAATTGCACACGTCAATGAAATCTAATTATATAATTTTTAGTCCCACATGGCCATATTCCAGAACTTCTTCCAAAAATCATTCAATAATCTCATTTCCATCCAACATACCCAATCCTATCATAATCGGTTAAGAAACTACCGAGTTCCGTCCCACATGGCCATATTTCAGAACTTTTTCCAAAAATCATTCAATAATCTCATTTCCATCCAACATACCCAATCCCATCATAATCGGTTAAGAAACTACCGAGTTCCGTCCCACATGGCCATATTCCAGAACTTCTTCCAAAAATCATTCAATAATCTCATTTCCATCCAACATACCCAATCCCATCATAATCGGTTAAGAAACTACCGAGTTCCGTCCCACATGGCCATATTCCAGAACTTCTTCCAAAAATCACTCAATAATCCCATTTCCATCCAACATACCCAATCCCATCATAATCGGTTAAGAAACTACCGAGTTCCGTCCCACATGGCCATATTCCAGAACTTCTTCCAAAAATCATTCAATAATCCCATTTCCATCTAACATACCCAATCCCATCATAATCGGTTAAGAAACAACCGAGTTCCGTCCCACATGGCCATATTTCAGAACTTCTTCCAAAAATCATTCAATAATCCCATTTCCAACCAACATACCCAATCCCATCATAATCGGTTAAGAAACTACCGAGTTCCGTCCCACATGGCCATATTTCAGAACTTCTTCCAAAAATCATTCAATAATCTCATTTCCATCCAACATACCCAATCCCATCATAATCGGTTAAGAAACTACCGAGTTCCGTCCCACATGGCCATATTCCAGAACTTCTTCTAAAAATCATTCAATAATCCCATTTCCATCTAACATACCCAATCCCATCATAATCGGTTAAGAAACTACCGAGTTCCGTCCCTCATGGCCATATTCCAGAACTTCTTCCAAAAATCACTCAATAATCCCATTTCCAACCAACATACCCAATCCCATCATAATCGGTTAAGAAACTACCGAGTTTCGTCCCACATGGCCATATTCCAGAACTTCTTCCAAAAATCATTCAATAATCTCATTTCCATCCAACATACCCAATCTGATCATAATCGGTTAAGAAACTACCGAGTTCCGTACCACATGGCCATATTCCAGAACTTCTTCCAAAAATCATTCAATAATCCCATTTCCATCCAACATACCCAATCCCATCATAATCGGTTAAGAAACTACCGAGTTCCGTCCCACATGGCCATATTTCAGAACTTCTTCCAAAAATCATTCAATAATCCCATTTCCATCTAACATACCCAATCCCATCATAATCGGTTAAGAAACTACCGAGTTCCGTCCCACATGGCCATATTCCAGAACTTCTTCCAAAAATCATTCAATAATCCCATTTCCATCTAACATACCCAATCCCATCATAATCGGTTAAGAAACTACCGAGTTCCGTCCCACATGGCCATATTCCAGAACTTCTTCCAAAAATCATTCAATAATCCCATTTCCAACCAACATACCCAATCCCATCATAATCGGTTAAGAAACTACCGAGTTCCGTCCCACATGGCCATATTTCAGAACTTCTTCCAAAAATCATTCAATAATCTCATTTCCATCCAACTTACCCAATCCCATCATAATCGGTTAAGAAACTACCGAGTTCCGTCCCACATGGCCATATTCCAGAACTTCTTCCAAAAATCATTCAATAATCCCATTTCCATCTAACATACCTAATCCCATCATAATCGGTTAAGAAACTACCGAGTTCCGTCCCACATGGCCATATTCCAGAACTTCTTCCAAAAATCATTCAATAATCCCATTTCCATCTAACATACCTAATCCCATCATAATCGGTTAAGAAACTACCGAGTTCCGTCCCACATGGCCATATTCCAGAACTTCTTCCAAAAATCACTCAATAATCCCATTTCCAACCAACATACCCAATCCCATCATAATCGGTTAAGAAACTACCGAGTTTCGTCCCACATGGCCATATTCCAGAACTTCTTCCAAAAATCATTTAATAATCTCATTTCCATCCAACATACCCAATCCGATCATAATCGGTTAAGAAACTACCGAGTTCCGTCCCACATGGCAATATTCCAGAACTTCTTGTTCAATATTCAACAACAATCTTGTGGCAATATTCCAGAACGATAAATTGTCCACGAAAAACTGTTCTACGATAAATTGTCCCACGATAAATTGTGTCCACGGTAAATTGTGTCCACGATAAACTGTTCTACGGTTAAATGTTCACGTTAAATTGAAACACGATAAATTGTTTACGATAAAGAGACCGTCACCCCATTAAAATATATCACCCTGCCATTTTGGATATATCTTGGGTAAACTGTTACAGCTGAACGTTACCAGTCCCACTTGCTCAAACTGAGTTATGCTTCTGGGGAAGAACTGTTGAGCAAAATAATGTGCACAGAAAAAACTTTGTTACTTTACTGATGGATGATGAAATAGTAATGAAGAAAAATATATTTCAGTAGTATATACAGCGTTAACAATACTATTATACAATATAAAGTATACATATATTAAATATGTAAGTGTACGAGAATATAAAATATTATATAATGCAATGTTAGAGAATACAAATATACAATACACAACAAAGTAAAATTATTTAAGGTAAAGTTGGGCTTGCATAATTCATGTTTGGTTCTTTTATTTATTACCCCAACAAGAACTAGCATTTACGGGCCAAGGAAAGTGGATGGTGATACACATACAGCAAAATCAAACCAGGAACTCATCTTCTTCTTAGGCTGAGAAGTTTTACAGCATTCAGCGTATTCTCCAGACTTCGTTTCCTCTGATTACCGCATATTCAGATCGATGTCATCATATTTGAAATTAAAGATCTGCAAAAATAGCTCGATGAGTGTTTTGTTTTCAAAATCCGGCTTTTCCTGAAATCTTAAAAATACCTGGACAAACGGGAACAAAATATTAAATAATTGTATCTACATTTTTATTAAGAACTCGACCATTTCTTTCTTCAATTTTTAGAGTTACGCAATGTTCAATAGAACTTAACCATTCCCCAACCAATAATTGTCAAATTTGTTATGTAGCTATTCTATTTCTACTTGAATTTTGAATGAAGTTTTGAAAAGGAACGGTTTGCTATTATTATTTCCTTTCAAAGAAATTAAAATTCGATTCTACAAATTTTCATAACATAAAAATTAAAATTCAAAATTCCAATAGTGTAAATCCCGAAATTTATTTATTTTAGAACAAATTGCAATTTCCAAAATTTCATTATTTCATCAGTTTAATATAATTTGCAAACGTCCTTAATTATTTAATTTAATTATTATAATCATCAAAATTTAATTTAATTTTTCTAACTAATTAATACACACACAAGATTCCAGTTACTTACCAGATTGAATACAGTATTTTGTGATTCTACAAACTGTGTTGGGTTTCTTTGGAATATCGAATCGTTCCCATACAAACATACCGGGAAGTGGTCGGTTATCCAAAAAAGAAAATTCAAACTGACCTAAATCACAATTAATAAAAATAGTAAATTCCATTTTACAAAATACCATAACATAAAAATCAAAATTCAAAGTTTCAATAGTGAAAGTTCCAAGATTTATTTATTTTAGAAAAACGATCCATTATTTCATTAGTTTAATAATATTTGTAGCATACTTAAACTTAATAAACTTAATAAACACATTTTTTACTAATCACTTGTTTTTTGTCTCGCAGTTATTTTGAATAATTTGCAAAAAGTTTAAAAAATCACTCGATCGATTTCGACTTGTTAGGTCATCATCAGTAGTATCTACTGATTTGTATTAGTAAAAATTTTGTTATATAGCAGAAAAAAGCAAAATATAAATAAAAGAAGGAGGGACAGCAAATAAGCAATAAAAATTAATCTACGGATCGCGCAGGTAGGCGATGAGTCATAGGTTGAGTAACAAAATTCAAGGTATATTATTGCGTACGTGAGAATAGAAAAGGGCGGGATCTGTAATTGCCGTAATTTATCGTCGTTTGTTGGTAAGAATTTGTTATAATAATAATCAAATACTAGTTGACCTGTGACTGAATAATCAGTCACGTGAATACATTTTGTTAAATTTTTGGTTAAGAAACGATTAAGAAGATTTTTTAAGATGTAAAGTTGATGCACTTTTATCAAAAATAAAGTAAATTCATATACGCGGTTAATTTTTAAATCTTAAACGGCAAGCACGCGTTCAAAAGCACACAGTATAACTTACGTGCCAAGCCAAATATTCATATCTCAAACGCTCGGGATCACATGACCATTTACGCGCCCAAACCAAATATTCAAATCTCAAATGGGAAGCGAGCGCTTGGGATCACATAACCACTTACGCTCTCAAACTAAATATTCAAATCTCAACTTCGGCTGGAGACATTTTCATTATTCACTGCAGCAATTGTTTTACGAAATGCATCCAACTGCTTTTCGTTTAGCAGTTGAATTCGTAATTCAGCTTCTTCGGCTTCTCGAACTGTATCGAAGAGCCAAATATTTTGCTACATTTTCAATATGGTGTCGGCTGTTATCAAGAGTCTGCATACTTCATCCAGAGATCAAGAGATTTTGAAGGTTGACAAAAGCAACAAATATAAGCGCAAGTCTATCGAAGCTGTCTGGCCCTTTGAAAGACTGCTGTTTCTGTTAAGCAATGATCTCATTCATCATCGTTTACCAGACCCCGTGCAGCTGTAGCTTCTTTGAAGGTTTTGTAAATAAAACCATTGAATGTTCGTACAAATTCAAAGCTGGTGGAACACAATAACAAATACAGGGTTTTAATAAAGCAAACTAATGGCAAACTCACATAGCGTCAAATCTTGGAAATTTTCTGAAACCACCTGAGGTACCCGTTTCGGGTACATACTTCCCGGTGAAATTTTTCCGATTTTTCTAGCCTATGCACAGCGCAATATTTATGTCGACCTACCCTAAAAAAATCTAACGGATCGGATCAAATTCAATATACACGGTTAATTTTTAAATCTTAAATAGATAGAGTGTCATGACATGACAAAATTGTATTTTTACACTCACAACTATTAACACCAAAATGTATGTAAAATCATTTATGTTCTCTGTTTTGTTTAATTGCGATTCAATTACAAATTTTGTACTCATTTTGTCATCACAGTGTTATGACAAAAACATCGGCAATTTTAATAAATGTTGTCATTGTCACGGTGTAATGCGCATGAATCATGATCATCGATTCAATATAAACATATATTGTCATGGCATTCTGGCGTCGTGACAAAATTTTGCTGAAAACACCTGGGGTACCCGTTTCGGGTACTTCCCGGTAGAATTTTTCCGATTTTTCTAGCAAAGGCACACCGCTATATTTATATCAACCTACCCTGAAAAATTTAAACGGATCGGATCATGTTTAGGGGTCATTTTAGTGTTGAGTTTGAAAAAATTAAGCGTATTAATATAATAGATAGATGGTTTAATAGTAGTTGTAGAAAATTAAAATTGCTTCCTAACTATACTAACATTAAATGCAATAGTAAATCTTTGGAGGGAAGAAGAGCTATCAATCTAGCGCGTTGTAGCTGGAGGGATAACGAGCTGCGTAAAGGGTATGCTACCAGGAACAACTTGTATCTCCATCTTAAAGTTGTTCACACTGAGTTAGCAATTCGTTTGCACTCTGTTGAGTTCGATTGGCTGGACAAAAAAGTTCGTGCAGAGGTAGCTGAAATTTCACATATTCAATATGTGAAGCAAAAAGCTAAACTGGATGTGTTGCGAGATAAGGCCTATCCATTTAACCATAGAGGTAATAATGGTTCGCCTGATTTCCAATTTTATCCACGTTTTAAGAACTTGTCCTCAGTCGTTTTCCGTGATACAGAGGTGCAAATGCTTAGCAACGGAGTGAATTTTGCCCCTACGCCAAATAAAATCGACCTTCGATCATTCGAGAATCTTGCTGTAGATGCCGAAACAGCCTTATCTGGCCAGATAACCCAAATAAAATCAGTATGTGCGTTTCAAATAAAGAAAGGTATTGATAACTCTTCTTCTCCCACAAACTCTTCTTCTTCTGCTGCTTCTAATACTAACCTCAAAGTGATTGGTGCAATAAAGAAACAACTACGTGACCATGACCTGATAGCGTGTAAAGCGGATAAAGGCAATACAATTACCGTGCTCACAAAAGTTGATTACTGCAATAAAATTTCTGATTTTATTACAGAAAGCAAAGCAATAGAGCTTGGCAGGGATCCAACTAAGTCTTTCAAGACTTCGGTTAGTAAGTGTATCACCCAATGCCAGAAGTTATTTGATGGAACTGGTTGGAAGTACTCTGTCATGAATCCATCTGCCCCGATCCTTTATGGTTTACCAAAAATCCATAAGGAAGGCATTCCGATTAGACCAATAGTAGCGTATTGCAATGCTCCTGCCTACAAGCTATGTAAGGGTTTCATAAATTTTTTCAATTGTCATACTAATTTCTTTTCAGCTTACTCGGTTAAGAACTCGGTAGAATTGATTAACAAAATTCAAGACGTCGACATTCCGTTACATTCAAAACTAGTTTCATTTGACGTTGCCAGTCTTTTCACTTCTATTCCGATTAATACTTTGTCCCAAATAGTTTGTAATTACTTAGATAGGGATGTTGTAGATGAGAGCTTACGTCGTGAACTGAAGTTAGTTTTTGAGACTTGTATTAAACAAAATTATTTCTGTTTTGATAATACATATTTCAAATTCGCTGATGGTCCACCCATGGGCTCTCCTCTGTCACCTTTGTTGGCTGAAATTTTCATGAATTTCTTCGAACAAATGATCATATCAAATAACAATCCTTATTTTCGTCATATAATCTTTTGGTATAGATATGTTGATGACATATTATGTCTATGGAATGGAACTGATAGACTGTTAGACTCTTTCCTTACTTGGTTAAATTCTCAATATCCCACCATTGATTTTACGTTAGAAAAAGAAGAAAATAAATGTATTAATTTTCTGGATATAACAATAACCAGGATTAATTCATTTTTAGACTTCAAAATTTATCGGAAACCCACGTATACAGACGCTGTTATCCCTAGTTCTTCAAACCATCCTCATAATATTAAAATGTCAGCTTTCCACTCACTCATAGACAGACTAATAAACATCCCCTTGACAAATTCAAATTACAACACTGAGCTTAACATAATTCTTCAAATAGCAACGAATAACGGATCTGCAACTAGGACTATATTAAAGTTATTGAATAAAAAGCTAAAGCGTAAAACTCTAACGGGTATTTATCCACCGGATAGTCCAACGCGGGAAAATTGGCGTCGCTTAGAGTATATAGGAAAAACGAGCCAACGGATTAGCGACATCGTGTCCAATTATACCAATATTAGTTTTGCTTTTTATAATAATAACACAATAAAGAAAATGATTTTTAACAATAAACCTAGAGTTGATCGCCTTTCCAAATCTGGTGTCTATAGGATCAATTGCAATGATTGTAGTTTCTCCTATATTGGTCAGACTGGACGCAATTTTGGAGCTAGAGCTAAAGAACATTTATCTGGTTGCAATCAATCAACTTTCCATAACCATTTAACTTCAGAAAATCATACAGCTAGCTTGAACAATTTAGACATATTACATATACAACCCAAAGGCAGACGTTTAGATACATTAGAATCTTACGAAATTAGAAAATCAATATTTCTTAACCAAAATATCCTTAACGGAAAGAGAGATATCCGGTTCTCACCAATTACAGATCCCGCCCTTTTCTATTCTCACGTACGCAATAATATACCTTGAATTTTGTTATTCAACCTATGACTCATCGCCTACCTGCGCGATCCGTAGATTAATTTTTATTGCTTATTTTCTGTCCCTCCTTCTTTTATTTATATTTTGCTTTTTTCTGCTATATAACCAAATTTTTACTAATACAAATCAGTAGATACTCCTGATGATGACCTAACAAGTCGAAATCGATCGAGTGATTTTTTAAACTTTTTGAAAATTATTCAAAATAACTGCGAAACAAAAAACAAGTGATTAATAAAAAATGTGTTTATTAAGTATAAGTGTGTTTCGCCAAGTGCCTACGGCAAATAGCGTAAAAAGTATATTTGTAGCAATTTCAATTATTCTGAAATTTGGTAATTTGTATAGAAATTTTATTTTTTTCGAATTTCGTTTTTTGGATTTTTTATTTTGGAATTTCGATTTTAGAACTTTGGATTTGGTGAATCGTATACAACCCCATTGGAAATATGTAAGCTTTCCGTTTATGGGTTCGGTATATTTTGCCAAATCCAAAATTCTAAAAATAAAAACTAAAATTACAAAAACTAAAATTCCAAAACAATCCAAAATATAAAATTCCGAAAAAACAGAATTCCTAGACAAAATGCCAAATTTCAAAATTCCAATATACAAAATTGCAAAAAATATTCCATTTCATGCCCAGGGAAATGGGTTCGATCAAATCGTATCCAACTCCAAAATTTCAAAAACGAAATTAAAAAATCAAAATTCCAAAAAACAAAATTCCAGAAACCAAAATTAAGATAATAACAATTCTTAAAAATAAAATTCGAAAAAAACAAAATGCCAGATTTAAAAATTCCAATTTACAAAATTCCAGAAAATTCCAATTTATGTCCATGGAAATATAAAAGGCGCGTGTCTTTCATATTTCCATGGTCATAAAATGGAATTTATTTTGGAAATTTAAGGTTTATTTATTCAACGGTATCTTGTAATTTCCTAAAACCGTTACAGTACTTATTAATTAATGGGTTGGGTACGATTTGCGAAATCCAAAACTCCAAAAACTAAATTCCAAAATCAAAATTCCAAAGAACATAATTCCAGAAACAAAAATTCCAATAAAAACAATTCCTAAAAATAAAATTCCAAAAAACAAAATTCCTATACAAAATGCCAAATTTCAAAATTCCAATATAGAAAATTCTAAAAAAATTCCATTTTATGTCCATGCAAATATAAAAGGCGCGCGCTTTTCATATTTCCATGGTCATAAAATGTTTTTTTTTGGAATTATGTATGTTGGAATTTTGAAGTTTGGCATTTTGTATAGGAATTTTGTTTTTTGGAATTTTATTTTTAGGAATTGTTTTGATTGGAATTTTTGTTTCTGGAATTCTGTTCTTTGGAATTTTAATTTTAGAATTTCGTTTTTAGAGTTTAGTAGAACAACCCATGCCGGGTTAAGTACGATTTGCTAAATCCAAAATTCCAAAATTCCAAAAACGAATTTCCAAAATCAAAATTCCAAAAACAAAATTCCAGAAACCAAAATTCCAATAAAAACAATTCCAAAAACTAAAATTCCAAAACAAACAAAATTCCTATACAAAATGTAAAATTTCAAAATTCGTGTTCATGAACAGAAATTTTGAAATTTTGTATTTTGTATAGGAATTTTGTTTTTTTGGAATTTTAGTTTTTGGAATTGTTGATGACTTCGAGGAAAAATATTACGCCACTGTCGCAGAATTAAATAAGCTAATTCGAAAAGCAAATTTGTTTGCCGGAAATATGTCATTCGAACTAAACGATACCCAAGGAGAACAAACAAAAAGCGCAAATATTGAAGTCAAATTACCAAAGATCAGTATAGCTCCATTTCATGGTAGTTATACAGAGTGGCAATCATTTTATGATTTGTTTTCGTCAACGATCCATGAAAATACAAATTTAAATCCAGTGCAGAAATTTCAATATTTAAAGGAATTTTTGAGAGATGAAGCCGCTAACCTTTTAAAACATCTCCCCATTTCCGATTCGAATTATATCGAAGCGCTACATAAATTGTAATCCAGCTACGATAGGAAAAGGTACACAGTGCAGTCATTCATTAAAAGTTTTATTGATCTACCGCATCTACCAATCCAACATCGCAACATATTCGGAAGTAATGGATACAGCCGATGAAGTTATCCGTGGCTAGTTTTCCTACTGACCCAAAAATTAGACGAGAAAACAAGGGACAAATGGGCTACCAAGACATTGAATATTGAATTCCCAACCTACCAACTACTAATCGACTTTTTGATGAAAAGAGCAGATGCTCTGGATTTAGTGAAAGGTTTCTCTCGAAAACAAGTGGAGCGTATGAAATCAATCTCGAAAACCCCTACCAATGCGGTGACCAATGCAGTGATGTTGTGTTCCGTGTGCAAGAAAGATGCTCATCCTTTATTTACGTGCCCAAAATTCAAGGAGTGGACCGTTGAGAAGCGTACAGAATTAGTCAAAGCTAAAAATCGTTGCTTTAATTGTTTTGGCGAATCCCATACCGTATAGTGTAGATCAAAGGCAAGCTGTCATCATTGCAGAAGGTGGCATAATTTGATGTTACACCTAGCCGACGATGCGGTGTGTCCTACAGATAAACAACTTGACTTTTCAAGTCAGGCTATATTACCAACCGCGGCCGTGAGAGTGCAAAATACAAGTGGTCAGTCGCAACTATGTCGGGTTTTACTCGATTCTGGATCTTAAAATTCATTCATTATGGAAGAATTGGTACAAAATCTGGGCCTGAAACGTTCATGCAGAAGTATTCGAGGAATAGTAAAGGTCGTTGTATCGCCACATTTCAAATCCAATTTCACATCTCACATTTCTGCGTATGTAGTGCCCTCCATTACCAAAATTAACCCAGTGCAAAAAAACGAGTGACTAGAGTATCAATGTGTTTCCTCAATAACATTAGCTGATATAAGTCCAAACTCAACATCCAAAATCGACTTACTAATCGGAGCAGACAAGTTCTTTGATATTTTGAAACCAGATCAGATTAGAGATTCAAATAATAAAGTCTGTGCTCATAATACACATCTGGAATGGATATTGACGGGAAATATACCACACCCAGAAGACTCGAGCCAATGTAATACCATTATAGTGGATAATAATATGTTGAACAAGAATTTGAAAAGTTTTTGGGAATCGGAAGAAGTTTTTCGGTCTACTCCATTATTACCAGAACACCAGATTTGCGAACATCTTTTTAAATCCACTACCACGAATCAAGAAGACAATCACTAATGGTGAGGTTACTTTTTAAACAAGAAGTAACACCATTGAAAGAATCATTGAGTATCGCTATCAAGCGTTTACACGTTATGGAGAAAAAATTTATGAACAGTTCTAATCTGCACGAGAAGTACGTTGAGTTCATGGAGGAGTACAGACGACTGGGCCATATGGCAGAAGTAGATCCACCCGAGCCACTATCAGATTATTTGTATCTACCACATCAGGGAGTTTGGAAAGAAACTTCCACAACCACAAAATTGCGTTTGGTGTTCGATGCGTTTTCCCATACCAGTTCAGGTTATTCGCTCAACGATAATTTGCTGACTGAGCCAATTCTGCAGAATTTATTAAGTGATATTCTGTTACATTTCCGTGTCTACAGAGTAGTATTTACCGTAGACGCTGAGAAAATGTATCGGCGCGTTTGTGTACATCCGCAAGCGATCACCGATTTCAATGCATAGTTTGTCGTGAAACACCGAGCACACCAATATGGCATTTTGAGCTGAAGACATTAACGTATGGTATGTCCTCAGCACCCTATTTAGCAACAAGAGTCATCCACCAAATTGCCAAAGATAATCATAAGCAATATCCGGAAGCAGTACAATTATTACAAAGAGACACGTATATAGACGATTTGTTAACTGGAGCGCATTCAACACCTGAAGCAATCAAATTAGCAGAACAAATCTCACATATAATGTGTCAAGCTGGATTTAACCTTCGGTATTGGTCATCGAATTCACAAGAATTATTAGGCAAAATGAGTGCATCTGAGTCGTGCCCATCAAATCAAAAATTAATTTCCGAAGATCCCAATGAAATTAAAGTGTTGGAGCTAGTCGGATTTTTCATCCTCTGGGCCTGTTATCACCTTACATAATAAAAGTTAAGAGTTTTTTTTTTCAAACATTGTGGCTGCTCGAATTGGGATGGAACGACAAATTACCGATTCAAAATCAATGGCAAACCATTAGAGAGGAAGCATGCTATCTAACCACCATAACCATACTAAGGTGGCTCTTCATGACCAGTGGAGAAGGACATCAATTACATGGATTTTGCGACGCCAGTGAGTTGGCATTCGCAGTCGCCGTATACCTACGCACATACTACAATAGCAGTTATGTTACCAATTTAATAGCTGCAAAAACCAAAGTTGCGCCTATCAAGAATATATCATTACCCCGATTAGAATTAAATGGGGCATTGCTGTTAACTCGATTAATCAAGCATATCCAAGAAGTCTTGTGTATTCCAGATTGTCAGCTATTCGGATGGACCGATTCTACTATTGTGCTGGATTAACTTTCAGAACCGCCACGCTGATGGAAAACATATGTAGATATGAAGATACATACATTATGGTGGAAGGGACCAGAATTTCTTAGTTTAGAAGTTGACAATTGGCCTAAGTTTCAAAAAACAGAAAAAACAAATCAGCCAGAACAAAGAGATAAAGTACAAGTTATGACCAGCGTTTGTTTAGATAAATCGAAGTCATTAATCGAAGAATTATGCAGCAAATATTCCAGTTACGATAAAGTTATACGTATTATTGATTGATATTCAGAAGTTTTATTATTTATGTCGCAGAGACAGAGATCTTACGGGATTCACAGTCACATGCTTTCAAAGAAGAAATCAAGGATATAATCAAGCGTAATCAAGAAGTCCATTTTTGGACCAACGAGGAATCTTACGAGTTAGAGGGCGGATTGACAAATCGATTGCACCTTACGATACGCGTCATCCAATAATTCTATCGGCCAATCCCAATATCGCCAAATTAATAATAGAGCGATATCACAAAACGTACTTACATAGCGGCGCATCGTTGCTTTTAATCCTGGTACGAAGAAAATACTGGATAATCATAGGGAGAAATTTAATTAAATCAATAATAAGGAAATGTGTCTATTGCATTAAACAACGTCCAAAAACCGAAAGCCAACTATAATGGGTAATCTGCTCAAGGAAAGGTTAGAATGTATTCATTTCTCAAGATAGGATTCGATTTTGCGGGTCCCATAAAACCTATCTCAAACGCGGGCGAGGCTAACGAGCAGAACAATCATACATTTGCTTAATCATTTGCCTAAGCGCGAAGGCGATTCACCTAGAACTCGTAAGGAATTGGTCAACCGACGCATTTTTAAGCGCCTTTTATCGACTTTTCGCGCGCAGGGATGTTAGTATACTGATATATTTTCGGATAATGGTACTAATTTTCAAGGGGCATCCAAGAAGTTTCAAGAAGTAAATAAGTTTATTAAAAATACATTAATATAAAATTAATCTTCAACCCTATTTTTCAAAGAAAAACAGGCAAGAAAAATAGGTTGTTTGGCATTTTATACCACCAAACGCACCTCATTTCGGAAATATTTAGGAGGCGGGCGTAAAATCAGCGAAGACCCAGATGACGAGAGTAATTGGAGATAAAATACTGACGCAAGAAGATTTGCACACGCTGTTGGTACAAGACGAAGGGTTGCTGAATTCAAGACCATTGTGCATTCTATCCGAAGATGAAATCGGTCTATTAACCTCAGTGCATTTTTTAATCGGACATCTTGTCACTACAATACCACAGCCTGACCTCACGCAAGTACCTTATAACAGACGGTCACATTACAATGCCATAACAAGAATGGCTCAATTATTCTGGAAGCGTTGGCAGCAGGAATATCTTACGTCGATGCAAGCTCGTACTAAATGGCAAAAAACCAAGGAAGACATTCAACCCTTTAATTAAACAGTGGAAGATGGGCAGAATAATACAAGTATTTCCAGGAAGCGATGGACGAGTTCGTGTAGCCGAAATCAAAACCACCCGCGGCACCATCTGTCGATCTATGACCAAACTTTGTCGCTTACCAATAAATTAAATACCTACCATCGATATTCAAGGCCACCGTGATGTTCATGAAGCACACATCTGCTCGTCGCGTCTCAATTAAAATAATCGATTAAACTTTTATTATATTTATTTATAACATTATAATTTGTAGGAATGATTGTATAACCTAAAAAGGACAAAATGTAATTAGAAAGGTATACAAAACCATATTGTAAAACTTACCTGTAAATTCTATAGATGTTATATTGTCTATTTTTATATTATCTAAATCGAAAAGAAATTCAAATTAGACAACATTAATTGTAAAAATGTACTTATCTGAACTTGTATAAGTTGTATCTCACTTAAATCGAGCACAGTGTTATTGTTTTGTTTATTGCCAAAAACTACCTACTGTCAAAATTAATATAGTCAATTTCGAATGAGAGTATACATTATACCAATTTACTAACCGCGACATTTACCTTTTCGTGATGTACACTAATTTTTTTGATTCATAAGTTAAGAGCGAGCGCTTGATCAGTGAACAAAACCAAAAGGAATCAAATAAAGTTATAAATTATTAAGTTTATAAAGTAAAGAATTTTCATATACAGTGCGCTACCGCAGTATAATTCCCATATACAAAATTCCAAAAAAAATCCATTTTATGTCTATGGAAAGGGAATGAGTCGGTTATCCGAAAAAAATAATTCCAACTGACCTAAATTTTCAAAATCAAAATTAATAAAAATATAAATTTGCATATTACAAAATACCATAACATAAAAATTAAAATACAAAATTCCAATTGAGAAAATTCCAAAATTTATTTATTTTAGAAAAAAATTCGATATACAAAATTCCAATTTTTCATTAGTTTAACAATATTTGCAGCACTTCACAAAAATTATAAATAATTGATTTATTTTAATTAATAAATTTTTTTTTTATTGTTCTTAAAAATTATTACTCAAACATAATTCCCATTGTTTACCAGATTGATTAACGCTTGTTGTGATTCTAGAAAATAGGGTTGGGTTTTTTGGTATACCGAACCATTTCCCTACAGTTCCTTGTGTATGGTTCAGTCATTAATAAATAAGTACTGCAACAGTTTTAACAAATTACAAGTTACTGATGAATATACATTAATCGAAGATTTCCTAATTATAAATTAAATAACCTCTGGGATAGTTTAAATGGCAAGACTATTATATATTTACAGAATATTTTAATACTATCCTGATAGTCAAGTATATATAATTAATATTGCTGCATATAAATCAAATATATCACGAGATTAGCTATAATGTATAGTAAATTTTTATATAGTTTTGTAATATTAAATTAGTATGACGAAATTTTCAATTACAATTATATGTACAAAATATATTATTATTTAACATTTTGTGATAAATTTTTATATCATCTCGAAAAAATTACACTAAAATAATTTACATCAATATAATCAAAATTAATAAAATATAAAAAAAAAATTAATTCAAATATTTAATATTAAAAAAAACAACAATTCTCTGAACTAAAATAGAACTATTTTATTTTTGTAAAATGGTAAGAAGATATAACAAGTAAAACTTTAGATAAAGCTGTGTGAAGTCGTAGTAGATATTAATTAACAGAGCAAGGTTGGTATGGAATTTGTAGAGGAAGCATCCAACTTTCAAACGCCAAAATTGTGAATCGAGTCTATGAGTCAAATTTTAGATATAGTCGTGTGAAGTCGTAGTAGATATCAATTAACAGAGCAAGGTTGGTGTGGAATTTGTAGAGGAAGGATCCATCCATACCAACCTTGCTCTGTTAATTGATATCTACTGCGACTTCACACGACTATATCTAAAATTTGACTCATAGACTTGATTTAAAATTTTTGGCATTTGAAAGGTGGATCCTTCCTCTACAAATTCCATACCAACCTTGCTCTGTTAATTAATATCTACTATGACTTCAAAGGACTATATCTAAAATTTGATTCATAGACTCGAATCACAATTTTGGCTTTTGAAAGGTGGATCGTTCCTCTACAAACTCAAAGGCAACCTTGCTCTGTTAATTGATATCCACTACGACTTTATCTAAAATTTGACTCATATTTGACTCATAGACTTGATTTAAAATTTTGGGCATTTGAAAGGTGGATCCTTCCTCTACAAACTCCATACCAACCTTGCTCTGTTAATTGATATCTACTACGACTTCACACGACTATATCTAAAATTTGACTCATAGACTTAATTTAAAAATTTGAGCATTTGAAAAGTGGATCCTTCCTCTTCAAATTCCATACCAACCTTGCTCTGCTAATTAATATCTACTATGACTTCAAAGGACTATATCTAAAATTTGACTCATAGACTCGAATCACAATTTTGGAGTTTGAAAGGTGGATCCTTCGTCTACAAACTCAAAAGCAACCTTGCTCTGTTAACTGATATCTACTACGACTTCACACGACTATATCTAAAGTTTGACTCATAGACTCGAATCACAATTTTGGCATTTGAAAGGTGGATCCTTCCTCTACAAACTCAAAAGCAACCTTGCTCTGTTAATTGATATCTACTACGACTTCAAACGACTATATCTAAAATTTGACTCGTATTTGACACATAGACTTGATTTAAAATTTTGGGCATTTGAAAGGTGGATCCTTCCTCTACAAACTCCATACCAACCTTGCTCTGTTAATTGATATCTACTACTACTTCACACGACATATCTAAAATTTGACTCATAGACTTGATTTAAAAATTTGAGTATTTGAAAGGTGGATCCTTCCTCTACAAATTCCATACCAACCTTGCTCTGTTAATTAATATCTACTTTGACTTCAAAGGACTATATCTAAAATTTGATTCATAGGCTCGAATCACAATTTTGGCTTTTGAAAGGTGGATCGTTCCTCTACAAACTCAAAGGCAACCTTGCTCTGTTAATTGATATCTACTACGACTTTATCTAAAATTTGACTCATATTTGACTCATAGACTTGATTTAAAATTTTGGGGTGTTGAAAGGTGGATCCTTCCTCTACAAACTCCATACCAACCTTGCTCTGTTAATTGATATCTACTACGACTTCACACGACTATATCTAAAATTTGACTCATAGACTTGATTTAAAAATTTGAGCATTTGAAAAGTGGATCCTTCCTCTTCAAATTCCATACCAACCTTGCTCTGTTAATTAATATCTACTTTGACTTCACACGACTATATCTAAAATTTGACTCAAAGACTCGAATCAAAAATTTTTGGCATTTGAAAGGTGGATCCTTCCTCTACAAATTCCATACCAACCTTGCTCTTTTAATTAATGATCTACTATGACTTCAAACGACTATATCTAAAATTTGACTCATAGACTCGAATCACAATTTTGGAGTTTGAAAGGTGGATCCTTCGTCTACAAACTCAAAAGCAACCTTGCTCTGTTAATTTATATCTACTACGACTTCACACGACTATATCTAAAATTTGACTCATAGACTCGAATCACAATTTTGTCATTTGAAAGGTGGATCCTTCCTCTACAAACTCAAAAGCAACCTTGCTCTGTTAATTGATATCTACTACGACTTCAAACGACTATATCAAAAATTTGACTCGTATTTGACTCATAGACTTGATTTAAAATTTTGGGCATTTGAAAGGTGGATCCTTCCTCTACAAACTCCATACCAACCTTGCTCTGTTAATTGATATCTACTACTACTTTACACGACATATCTAAAATTTGACTCATAGACTTGATTTAAAAATTTGAGTATTTGAAAGGTGGATCCTTCCTCTACAAATTCCATACCAACCTTGCTGTGTTAATTAATATCTACTACGACTTCACACAACTATATCTAAAATTTGACTCATAGACTCGATTCACAATTTTGGCGTTTGAAAGGTGAATCTTTCCTCTACAAATTCCATACCAACCTTGCTCTGTTAATTGATATCTACTACGACTTCACACGACTATATGTAAAATTTGACTCATAGACTTGATTTAAAATTTTGGGCATTTGAAAGGTGGATTCTTCCTCTACAAACTCCATACCAACCTTGCTCTGTTAATTGGTATCTACTACGACTTCACACGACTATATCTAAAATTTGACTCATAGACTTGATTTAAAATTTTTGGCATTTGAAAGGTGGATCCTTCCTCTACAAATTCCATACCAACCTTGCTCTGTTAATTAATATCTACTATGACTTCAAAGGACTATATCTAAAATTTGATTCATAGACTCGAATCACAATTTTGGCTTTTGAAAGGTGGATCGTTCCTCTACAAACTCAAAGGCAACCTTGCTCTGTTAATTGATATCTACTACGACTTTATCTAAAATTTGACTCATATTTGACTCATAGACTTGATTTAAAATTTTGGGCATTTGAAAGGTGGATCCTTCCTCTACAAACTCCATACCAACCTTGCTCTGTTAATTGATATCTACTACGACTTCACACGACTATATCTAAAATTTGACTCATAGACTTAATTTAAAAATTTGAGCATTTGAAAAGTGGATCCTTCCTCTTCAAATTCCATACCAACCTTGCTCTGCTAATTAATATCTACTATGACTTCAAAGGACTATATCTAAAATTTGACTCATAGACTCGAATCACAATTTTGGAGTTTGAAAGGTGGATCCTTCGTCTACAAACTCAAAAGCAACCTTGCTCTGTTAATTGATATCTACTACGACTTCACACGACTATATCTAAAGTTTGACTCATAGACTCGAATCACAATTTTGGCATTTGAAAGGTGGATCCTTCCTCTACAAACTCAAAAGCAACCTTGCTCTGTTAATTGATATCTACTACGACTTCAAACGACTATATCTAAAATTTGACTCGTATTTGACACATAGACTTGATTTAAAATTTTGGGCATTTGAAAGATGGATCCTTCCTCTACAAACTCCATACCAACCTTGCTCTGTTAATTGATATCTACTACTACTTCACACGACATATCTAAAATTTGACTCATAGACTTGATTTAAAAATTTGAGTATTTGAAAGGTGGATCCTTCCTCTACAAATTCCATACCAACCTTGCTCTGTTAATTAATATCTACTTTGACTTCAAAGGACTATATCTAAAATTTGATTCATAGGCTCGAATCACAATTTTGGCTTTTGAAAGGTGGATCGTTCCTCTACAAACTCAAAGGCAACCTTGCTCTGTTAATTGATATCTACTACGACTTTATCTAAAATTTGACTCATATTTGACTCATAGACTTGATTTAAAATTTTGGGGTGTTGAAAGGTGGATCCTTCCTCTACAAACTCCATACCAACCTTGCTCTGTTAATTGATATCTATTACGACTTCACACGACTATATCTAAAATTTAACTCATAGACTCGAATCACAAATAGTTTGCTTACTAATAAGCAAACCAGAATATTTGATTTTGCATTTTTGGCTTAACCATGCCCATTAAATCATTTGTTATTAAATTAATTTCCCGTTTTTATTAAATTAATTTCAATATTTTTTTTTGAATTCGGGATGGTTCGAACTCTTGCCACTATTTGTTTACTTAAATTATCTTTTTTGTAATTTTTTTTTTCGGGATAACAAAAAAATAAAAAATGTCATGACAGTAAAAATGTCATGATAGTAAAAAAAATTCGGGATGACATTCAAAACTAGTGTAATATAGAAAATTTTTCGGGATGACATTGAAAAATGTCGTGATATTCGTTTTATAGTGTTGCCATCGCATTTCTTCGGGATATTTTTCGGGCTAACTTCACAGACATAATTAAATAAAAATTCCGAAAAAATTCAATCTTATGGTCATGGAAATATGAAAGGCGTGTTACGTCATCTCACGACGTCACAACCCAAATGCCAGCAATTAGATCACAATTTCCGGTCAACAATAATTAATTAGTTCATTTAACACATTTCGAAATTTAACGTTAACAAAAAATAACAAAAAAACAAATTGCGAATTTTGCAATTCTATAAAAATGAATTCTTCTAAAAATACAGTGTTGGCATAACGTTATTGTAACGGAACGCAATAACGGAAAACCCGAAATATTTCCAGTAACGTTATTTGTACCGGTATAAAAAATAATAAAATTGAAAATAACGTTATTTGTAACGTAACGATAAATTTATTTTCCGTTATTTCGTTACAATTAAGGTATTCGAAAAATTCACGACCATAGCTTTTGTAGAGGTAATTTTTATAACCTGTAAACGTTGATAATTCTTGAAAACTTGCAATTCTCCAAGAATTAAGTTCTATAGTGTCGCAGCAGATTGACAGAGCTCTCACAATAGAAAAAAAATTTGCCTTTACCTTTTGCCTTAAACTTTTACCTTAAGAGTATCTCTCACAATGAGAAAGAAAAAATTAATTGAAACTAACTTCGTTTTATTTATCTTCATACTAATAATATTTTTAAAATTGTATTTTATATTATTAATTATAATGTTAAGATATATTAAACCGATAAATTAGAACTTATTTGCATTTTAACATGTTTTTGTTGGAAAATGACAACAAAAACCCCGATTTTGAAATTTAGCTAACTTCATTAGTCTTTTCTTAAGGCAAAAGTTTAGAGTTTGCTAACTTTTTCCTTAAGGTAAAAACGAAAAAAATTTTTTTTGTCAAGTTTTATTTTCAAACAAACTTGTAAGGCAAAAGTAAAAGTTTTTCTATTGTGAGAGCTCTGTGAGCGAGCATAATCTCAATTATTCCATGTAACGATCTATTTATATTTTTATGTAAACTTCAAATTCCATTCGACCCTTTGTACCAAAAAATAACGTTATAACGGAACGAAATTAATTGATTTTTAAGCTACGTACCAGTAACCATAACCGTAACGAAATGTGATTTACAAATATAACGAAATTAATAACGTTACATTTTTTTTCCGGTATGCCAACACTGTAAAAATATAATAAGTTCATTTTTGTGCAAAATGCACATTTTGCATTTTGCACAATATAAAATTACCTAAATGAAAATTAAGCAAGCAGATTGTATTTTGATTCAGAGAATGTAAAACGTGTATTACAAGAAAATAAATTCATTATATTAAAAAGAAAAAAAAAGTTTAGTGTATATTTTTCCCGCAACTGCCATTTCATTAAATATAATTCGCGCCTTTCTTATTTCCATGGCTATAAAATGGATTTTTTTTGGAAATACAAAATTGGAATCTCGGAATTTGGCATTTTGTGTAGGAATTTTTTTCTTGGAATTTTGTATTTCGGAATTGTTTTTATTGGAATTATTGTTTCTGCAATTTCGTTTTTGTAATTTTGATTTTGGAATTTCGTTTTTAGAGTTTTGGATTTGACAAATTGTACCCAACCCTAAATAAGAAAGGCGCGCGCGTTTCATATTTTCATGGGCATTAAGTGGAATTTATTTTGGAAATTTTTATTTAATTTATAATTAGGAAATATATTTTATATTTTAAAAAAATATCTTATGAAAAATTATCTAATGATTTCATTTTTTCGGATCTACCGAAAATAGAAGCAAATGAGTAGGTTCTGCGAGCGCAGATTTCTACCCATTTGGTTTTATTTTCGGTAAGTTTTGGGATTTTTAATTCGATATTTATATTTTTTTTTTTTTTGAGATTTTATGTTGTAGCAATTTTTTTTAGTAAATATATTTTAGTAATATGGGTTTTGAGATTTTTGTTGTTTGGATTACTATTTTCGGGATGGCATTTTGGGATATTTTGTTTTGCTAATAAAATTGTTGGTATCGAAACCAACCAAAAATTTTGGATTATGGTTTTTTTCATATTCAATTAAGGTATGTTTATAGGTGAACGGTTGTGTATACCAAAAACACCCAACCCTGTTTTCTAGAATCATAACAAGCGTTAATCAATATGGTAAACAATGGCAATCGTGTTTGAGTAATAATTTTTAAGAACTATTAATATAATTGAAATAAACCAATTCGAATTTTTGCGAAATGGTGCAAATATTATTAAACTAATGAAATAATGGAATTTTGTGTATGGATTTTTTTTTCTATAGAAATAAATTTTAAAATTTTCTCAATTGGAATACTGAATTTTGTAAAATGGAATTTTATATTTTTGTCAGTTGGAGCCGTTTATTTTGAAAGTGGCATAATTGACTTTTTCCAAAAATCAAGTTAATGCTAAAATTAATCACAATTTAGCGGTATCTCTACATTTAAAAAAAAATCAATGTTAAAATTAAATGTTTTTAAAATCAAGAGTTACCGCTAAATTGTAACTAGCATTAACTTGATTTCCGGATACATTCAATTCAAACGGCTCAATTGGGATTTTGGAAATTTAGGTCAGTTCAAATTTTATTTTTTGGATAACCGACCCGTTCCCATAAAAGGGATGGACACTTTATTCCAAAAAAAAAATTCCATTCGCACAAAATTCCAAAAACCAAAATACAAAAATTTATTTAACCAAATGAAAAATTCCACAATATATAAAATTCCATTTATTTTATTAAATTAATATTAACCGCAATATTTGGCAAAAAAATCTAATTTTGATAAATTTTAAACCCAATTTTAGACAATTTTAATTTTTCGAATTTAATTTATTTTGTCGAATGCGCTGCCCACTCCCTAGTCTGTCAGTTTCGTTTTTCGACACTATCAATTTCATATCAAATTCCATTTTATGCCCATGGCAATATTAAAGGCACGCCTATTATATTTCCATGGGCATAAAGTGGTATTTCGAATTTTGAAATTTTGTATAGGAATTTTGTTTTTTGAAATTTTGTTTTTTGGAATTTTAATTTTGGGATTTTCTTTTTGAAATTTTGATTTTGGACAGTAATACCCAACCCCCCATAAAATGGTAAATTTGACATTTTGTATAGAAATTTTGTTTTTTTGGAATTTTAATTTTAGGAATTCTTTTTATTGGAATTTTGGATTCTGGAATTTTGTTTTTTGGAATTTCGATTTTTTAATTTCGTTTTTAGAATTTTGGATTTGGTAAATAATACCCAACCCCATTTTTTTTGGATAATCGATCCGTTCCCTAAATTGAATTTATTTTAGAATTTTGTCTATACGAATTCTGAAATTTGGTATTTTGTTTAGGAATTTTGGTTTTTTGGAGTGTTGTTTTTAGATTTTTTATTTTAGAATTTTGATTTTGGAATTTGGCGAATCGTATTCAAGCTCTTCGGAAATATGAAGACTTTCATATATGGGTTTGGTACGATTTGCCAAATTCAAAATTCCAAATTATATTCCAAATATTATTAAACTGAATAATGTAATTTTGTACATCAAATTTTTTGTCTAAAATAAATAAATTTTGGATTTTTCGCCATGGTATTTTGTGAAATGGAGGTCAGTTCATTTTGTTTTTGGATAACCGACCCGTTCCCTTTATACATTTTAGAATTTTGTATATAGCTATTTTAAACATATCAATTTTGTAGATGAATTCTTTTTTGATTATTTTAATTGCTTGAATTATTTAATTTCGATTTCGGAGTTCCAAATTTTTTGAACCTTACCCACCCCCTTTTGGAATTCGGGCGTGCCGAGCAAGGCCATTTCTTAACAAATTATGGTTCAATTCGTTATGTAGCACTGGGATTTAACGTGAATTTTGAATGCAGTTCTGGCAAACTATTCTGTACGTAATTTGAACAATTCTTAAACAATTATTGTTAAATTTCATATTCAGAAGCGGATTTGAATCATGAATTTTATTGATTTAATGATGATTTCTAATTTTTAATGAAGTTCTAAAATTCGTTAATAATGAATATACCTATAGGTAATTTACTAATTATAGTCAAATTTGATTTGCGTAGCAGTTCTGAATTTTGGCCATGTTGAATCTAATTTATGATGTATATATTAAATTTCATATTTAATTTAAAAAATAGCCACATGACCATAAAAATTCTTTTTATTAAAAAAATGCGTTTATAATCGATAAAACATTCGTATTAAACCATCAAAAAATCAATCAAAATTTCGAGCTAATTTTCGAGCGGTTTTTTATTTCGTTGATTTTAAGAACACAAATAAAAATCGGGAGATGGCCGAACTCTAGAATTCTATCCGAATTCTTGTTCCAAATTTGAAAATTATTGGTTGAAGAATGGCTCCTTCACCTTGATTCATACCCATCAACTATTTTTTGCATTTGCACATTGTACGGCCTTGAAGTACAAATGTTCTGAAGAAATTGTTACGATTGGTGCACGTCGTATTTTCGACACCAGCATGTAGATAATTCCGAAATATGCGTAGACGCACAACACTGAATCTCATTCGAGGTCTTATGAAACTCCTATACCAATATGATAAAGGCAAAAGCTGATATATTTAATGCGCATAAAGTTCTCTCTATCTTTGTAGTTTTATTTGTGATTCAATTCAGTTCCACGTATGAACGACTTTTGTTGGTGTCACAGTGCCCAGGGCACAAGCATTGGTTTTATAATAATTCACTAATGCTATATAAGCATGTATAATAATTTCGTTTGAAGATCATGTTCTAAAATATTCTTTTAGTGGTTTTGAAATAATAATGCTCCTGGGCATATTGAGTATTCATAAAATATAGTTCCTCTATTAAAAACTAAAGGAATAAACCAAAATATGCTACCACACAAATCCGATGAAGAACATAAACTACATGTACGCCGTGTTTTATTTTAAATGCTAGTGCAATGAGCAGATCCATATCAAATTAAGTCTAGAAACCACTTTATATGAATTAAATGTAATTTTGTTGTTGTTCTGTGTTAGGTATACATCCAATACGAATTTAATTGAAATTCAAATCAGTTTGGAATTAAAAAATAATAATAATATTCCAGTCTGTAAACGATATTGCGGTGTACCAATCGTAATCATGTTTATAATTTTGACCTAACAAAACGAGCTCAACCAGTAAAATTCTACATGTTCACAGTGCAAACCCATTTATTTCGATTTAATACGATGCCAATATCTTTAAGAAAACACATTGTTTTATTATTCATTCAAACCCTCCACATACATTATGTAAGATGTGATACCTAAATATACACACTAAATCACCTGTCAATTTTCACATCGCATATAAGATGAAGAAAACTTTCTTGTGTAAAACTATAACATGTACACAGTTAGACAATATTATTAAAAGATTAGATCCAATTTAGCAAGCAGCAGCAGAACAATAATCTTGTAACAGACAACCCAGCAGGAAAAATTGGAGCAACTCAAAAAAAAAATACTTTGAATTTTTAACAATGAAGAAAAACTGTCACGAGATAAGAATAACATATAGTGAAAACGTTTTCTTGTGTTCCATACCCCTCAACCTCTCCAAACTTGATATTTATTTCTTTGAAAATTTTATATCATTTCTTTTTAATAAAACACCAATGATGATGGGGATGAATCATTAATTTCACTTATCATTTCGATGTGGTTCAAATACCAAACAGTTTTCAATTTCGACTCGTATCGTAATTACTAATCGAGTTCAATAAATATTTGACAGTTTTATTTAAATATATTTGGACTTGCGAAGGTTAAAATAACTCTTGAAAAATGTTTCAACCAGAGATTCGTGTACGTTTTTCACAGGAACCTACAAATATGTGCAATTATTTGGATGTAGCTACAAGTTAAAAGATAGTTGCGGCACAGGTCTCGCATTAACGGATCGCATTCTGGACGTCCAATTTTAAGCCAACTTTACGAAGACTGCTGGTGTCAATTATTACTGAACTATTAGCATAGACCAGTGACTTAACGCGGTTGCTTCGTACGACCTTGAAGTCCAAATAACAGGTCCATTTCTCGAAAGCAGTTTATCACCTAAATTTTGATTTCACTACGTCGCCGAAACCACATCTGGTCCAGATCATTGTCATCCATACTTTAAAACAAAGAATCTTGGGTTATGGTGCGTATGATGTATTTTTCTGTGTGTAATGGAGATAGTGGATTGGACACACTATATATGTGACAAGTTTGCTTATTAACAAACCCATTAAACCAAAAAGGAGTCTAATCGCTAAATACAATTTTGTGATAAAACAACGGGTCATCTTCCAACTGCCCAAGAACCCAATCGGCGAAAGAACGACATGTACGACTCGTGGCTTTAATTCCTGTACTAGCTAGATCTTATGCGGATGTAGACAAAAATTTTTGCGCAAAATTTTCCGACTAATCAATAAAATTGAATCATCATACACGCTTTCCTCCAGTCATTGTTGCTCCAAATAATCAATAGACGCTTGGGATAAACCACAAAATCCTTGACATGATTACAGGTCAGGCCAAAGTTTACTACAGCGCGGACTCAATCATTTCTGGAGATCCAAATGACGCATATATATATCCGGTTACGAATACAATTTGACACCAACTGGTATGCTGCCACATGTTTTGCACAATCTGTATCCGAATAAGGGATTCTGCAATGGAACTCGATTGATGGTGAGAAATGTTCAGAAATGTTTATTTCTTCAGACTTCTTCACACTGATAGCCATGATACGTGAAGTTGGTAACAGTTAGTTTTATGTATGTAAACAAACAATAATTGATTTTGAAAACGACCATCGAATCTAAAATAATAAATTTAAAGTAGCAATAGCTGATGATAGCAGCAGTAAAAGGGTGCCAAGTAGCCCCGGGGTTGGATCGGTTACCTGCCTGGGGCGCCTAATAAAAATAAAAATAATAAAACTCCCCTGACCAGTAACCCAACAGATCTGTCAGCATTATTAGCATGTAATTTCCATGGTAAGGAGAGATTCTCTCCAAGAACTGCCAGCCGCAGATATAGACCACATATCATTAAACAGACAGATTGTTTGAGGACGACAAGGTCAATTGTAAAATTTTGTAAAATACTGGTTACGGAAAATTTGAAAAGCTAGAAAAGCTTGAATCATCTGATGCTTAATTCGGCCAGGTCCACATACACATCACTCTATTCAACCACTCCGCAGGCATAAACTTTGAAATAATAGGCCTCTAGGAGGTGGCTATGAAATGGACGCTAATAGTCTATTATAACATGAATAATTAATGGGAGGAAATTGACGCATTCTACACTGCAATATAAACAAATTCAGTGGCAGCTTATCAATTTGAATGCGGACATTGAACTTTTAGAGAGCAATAACATGAGCGACACAGTTGTCATTTTGGTATAGGTGACATGTTTGGGATCCTTGCAGACCCTAGAGTAAGGGAATACGAAACTCAATTTAAAGGCACTGATAAGGAAACATTCCACCTTAATATACAATAGTATGAAATAGAAAAATTTATTGACTACTTCATACGGACATCCAAATTCGATTGAAATTAAACAATTTAGAAGACACTCAAAAAGCCTCACTTGATGTAATACATGATGGTGTCGCGGTTAAAATATTGCAACCAAATATTCTAATCGTACATAACGCAATTGTAATATGGTCCAACTCTAAATCGTCACCCGGTTGTTTTTGCCACGTGTAACTGGTAAACAACATAAAACGGGGCAATCGTCACCCATGTTGTTTAACACAAATCGTGATAATCGGCATATTTACAAAAATGAACAATCAAAACGAAAACCTGTCCATCCACACGTGATGTCATGAATCCCGTGGAAACCGGATTCATGACATCACGTCTGCATGGTTTATCAAGATAATAATTTTTGTGCGAGCGTAAATGAGACATTACATATAAATCTGACAGTTCATTAAAGCCGCCGCACCGATAGGGGAACGAGAAAAATATAAGTGCTAACTTTTGCCTCCACAATGGTGATAGTGCCCTACGGGGTAACAATAAGCAACAACAACAGAATCTTCAGTAGCGGTAGCAACAATAACAGCGACTGAAGCAATACCAGCAACAAAAATAGCGAAGCAGCAGCACCGCTACTAACAAAAGATTTATTTTGCATTTTAACGTATTTGGGCATGCAATTTCCATGTTGCATTATCCAGCGGCACGCATTGTGTTTCATTTTAAACATCTGACGCTTTCCTCGTGCATTTTGATGTTCTGTCATAATCTTGTAGTTACGAAAACCCATCAACACCTCCATTTCAAAAGCTGGGGCTCTATTATGAAATTTTCGACCGCGTTATTTTTTTGAAGACAAGTATCAGCATAGACCCATTACCATCATCAAGCCATATGCATTCCACAATAAAAAGTTCGTCACATTCTGGAAGCCGAAATAATCTAGCTAGTCAAACAAAATGCAAACCAAAGAAAAAATCGAAAATAATGTTAAAACGCCAAGTACAATTCGCCTATAGCTCAATGCGAAGTAGCGATCCTATAACGGGAGGTGAATCTTAAAGAATCATGTTCCATCGGATTCTATAATGCATCAAATTACTGCGTAAAACTTAATGCCATCAATCAGTGGTCAAATATGCTGCTCCCAATGAAACAACGATCGATGTAATATGCGGCCATGAAATCGAATCATACAACTTTCAAGCATCATTCCAAATCGAGACTACGGGACATGAATTTCTACATCATTGCAATCAGCTCAGCTTCTAATTATATAGAAAATTCCTACACTAACTGAAACTAACCGCTTAAAGGAATTGATGGCACAGAATTAAAACTAGCTCGACAGCATATAAATGTCCATCGTCATAGTCCGTAACGGAAACTTAGAGAAATAAAGATCCAACTATGTGAGAGGAATATAGTCTCATATCTAATATTCATATATCATTTTAGTCGTAGGGGTTTTTGGGGCATCAAATACATAAGGCTAATTAGAGCTAGTCCTTCCCACAGCTTCTAAGTTCAATGAGCTGAGCACAAGCATAATCATTTCAGGTAATTGACCACATTGCACATGACATTCTCAAGTCGGTCGATAGTGTTAGCACAATGGTTTTTGCTTTCTATTACTGTTGGAGCTGCATCGCACTTTTTTCAAAATCCTGCCATATTAAAGGGTTTTTCAGTAAGGACGTTTAATTTTTAAATTTAAATAAAATTAATTGCGTGTAAGATATCTGCTCAATTTTTGTTGAATGAATATTTTATGGCATTAAGTATGGAATATAATGTAGTTCAATTGTCCAGAGCGGCTAAGCTTGGTGGCACGTATTCCGAATATCCAATCTTCGATGATTTTATCGCATAAATCATCCTGAATATGATGGTGGCGATCGTTATGTTGGCTTTGAAGGCATCAATTGTTGCGTTAAATACCACGATCTCGGTGGGCAGTTCACGTCGCCGCTGAAACATTGTGACGATACCATCCCTAGTCGCGTGGAAACATGTACAGTCCGGGTTTCCGGTCAACTATCAAGCAATATTCCTTCTATTAAGATAATGATCAGTTCAGCACAATATTGCCGGAACTTTGGAAGAACTTCGCTGACTTTTTAGTTACCCGACGGTCAGCTCGCTAGATTTGAAAAGTAGACGCTTAACATCTTCCATTTCCGATCTGCATAAACATTGATATTAGTCCGTTATTCTAAATCTTTGTGTAGGTAGGCTTTAAACATACCATGCTCAGAAGTTAATTGGCTCATCGAGCTCGTTAGTGATAATTTTATTTTGAGTTTTGCTTTAATGTCTGGAAAGACGTCAAATGTATGCCGACCATTGGCCGATTCACTCAATTCTTCCTCATACGTCCATCGCCCTTGCGATGAAAACGTTGAAAACTATTTTTCTTCGCTTTAAATAGTTCATGGAAGTACTTATTTTTTTGGCCCTCTAAAGAGTGAAAGTTTTAATCTTTTGCTTCTTGGTTTCTTTCCGACTGGTAAGCTCTTCTAAGATTATGCATAGACCATCTTAGTTTCCTTAGATTAGAGTTCCGCCAACTATTTCGTTTCTTACCTACTCTCTTCCTACGAATTGAATTATTACAGACACCGGCCAACTGTGTTGAGATCAGATTCACACGAGCGTCAATTTCATTGATTGGCCTAATTTCTGGAA
Organism: Nephrotoma appendiculata; assembly: GCA_947310385.1. Taxonomy (NCBI): domain Eukaryota; kingdom Metazoa; phylum Arthropoda; class Insecta; order Diptera; family Tipulidae; genus Nephrotoma; species Nephrotoma appendiculata. Next base: position 303,931,347 of record OX371223.1, read on the forward strand.
GTTCATCTACACCGTCCCCAGAGTCAACCAAGTTTCTAGGAAATAGATCCCCATTAGCTATTTTAATGGCAAATCTCGGAGTTTTTCTACTACGGATTTGAGAACTCAAACATAATAGCTCTATGTCACACTCTGTATACATTTTTCTCTTACGTACACCACCCAACTATCGAGCCCAGCAAAGCTCCGTTGACTATTGTTAGGTCAATATTGGCGTTCCCATTAGACGAGAACGTCGTTGGGTTTCCCTGCACGTCCATTATGAAAAGGTCACTGCTAGGTACGAAGTCCTCTACTTTTATTCCATTTTCGTCGGTCATGTCACATTTTACTTCTAGCATTTCTCCAGTAATCATAACCTTTTGTTGTTGACCCAATAAATAGCTTATGATCATTACGCCTTCGTCGCTAAATATGATTTTTAAGGCAAAATTTGGGTAAACTTTCAATTGCACAGTGCCCAATCGGCGAACCCACGACGTTGTCTATGCTTGCTCCAGCGACCGGAGGTCCCGGGTTCGATTCCCGGTGGTGATACGGAAACAAATTTCACGGCTGGTTTAGGATCAATAAATTAATCACTCATTATCCGAAATGAAAATATGATTATGAAACCTCATTTGAGGCGGCTAAATCCCTTGGTGGGATATAGTACCACAGAGAGAGAGAGAGAAAGAGAGAGAAATGCTGAAACTCGCGGACACAAAAAAAGAATCAAATGGTCAATAGACAACATTTCTAACACCATTGCTATACATGCAGCACGGCTATAATATCCGCTACCGTCTGTGATAACTCTTAAAAAATGGTGTGCAGAAATTAAAGATATGCATCCTCTCATTTGATGAGATACAAAAACGAAACATTAAACGTTGCACGATACGTTCAAGTTGTTGTTGTTGTTTTTTTTTTTTTTTTTTTTTTTGTAAGTTGTCATGGTACGTGACTTGTTTGGGAACTGAAAACAGCCGACTTATTACGAGTTTGTAAAGTATGACCAAACAAATTCTTTTCCGCATAATAAGATCTATTGAAGGCTATGGATTTAAGTCGTCATTTTTTTGGCGTTATTCGGGCGAAAAGTTGGTTCCATGGCCAACCGGACCGTCGTGAATTTATTTATAGATTGTTACGACTTTTTGTGGGGTCATAACATTATTTCATTTTCGTTTTTGAGTTTTAAGTTTCGTGTTCATCTGCTCTACGATATTAACACTAAAGTTTTTGTGTTATTGTGAATTGGCCTTAATCTTTTGTTTAACGTTGTGTCCACCTAATTTATATCACGTAAACTTCGAGTAATTGTTTAAGCAGACCAATGCAATCGGCGTAGTTATAGAGGAATGTTTTTGTTGTGTGTTTCTCATTTTGTTGAGTGCGATTGATGTGTGGTGAGTGAGGAAGTGACGCGCACGGAAAACAAAAACTAAAAACCCCGACGGAAAAATATTATTCTAGATTTTTTTTTGGATGCGAGAATTTTTTTAGTTAGCGTCTAGTTTTGATTTAGAGAAGTCGAGTTTTGTTTTTGTAACTCGACTTGCTAGACATAATAAAATTGTTGAAAGTTGCATAAAAAAAATTAAAAAAATAAAAATTATTTAAAAATGAATTAGTTTTGTAATAAATTAAATAATTTTTTTTCAAATTACAACAAAATTTTTGTTGGTGAATTGATTTTCGTGAATACAAAATTTGGGTTTTGTTATAAATCATCCCAAAGTTTTGAATTGGTGGTATATTGTAGAGCGGCAAGTAAAGCATACCGCCACTTGTACGGATTGCCGACCCGAGGCTCGCCGTTCGTAGTACACGTGTACCACAGTGTTAACGGGTGTCACCGCTTAATTAACGGGTGTCACAATTCAACGGTACACCAATGGTAAACCGCATCCGGGTGCCGCATTCTTCGTCGGTTACCGCGTTTTCGGCGGGTGCAGCATTATATCATCGGGTGCCGCAAAATTTCAACGAATGCAAATATTTAAGGGTGAATATTTAAGGGCGGCTAATTTAGGCTCACCGAACATTTACGGTTACGGGTAACCTATAACGCGGCAAGGACACCGCAACATTACAGCGTGACCTAAACGAAGGTTGAAAGGTACGATTTTTTTTGTTTTAATTTAAATTTTAACTCAAATTCATATTTTTCATTTTCAATTTTCAACTTTTATATTTTAAATATGCATATCTGTAATTGAGTACCGATTAGCGGTCGATTGGCGCACGTGTAGGGGTGCCACATCAGAATTCATTTGCGATCAGCAACCATTTTAGTTAGATTTGTTTTTTTTTCTCTTTCCCTCCTTCCTCCTCTTATCTCTTGTGAAAAATCATTTAAATAAAAACACCACTGCGTATTATTTTTGGCATCCGGTATTTCTTCCATGCCTCGGCCTAGATCTATTTCTTTCAGTTATTTTTTTATTGTATCCCATTCTCGTTTTTTTTTTCAATAAAATGAATTGCTAAATTTTGGGATCGGTATGTTGGGAGGACGGTTTTATTTCGTATCGGTTCCACGTTTAGAGGCTGGGCTAGCCACCCCCCTTCATCTCCTTGGTAGGACATCTACAGGGTTGGAGTAGTGAGTCCAGTATATGTGTTGTCCATTTGGAGACGATTGTAAAATTGTGGGCGATCCGATCGCTATTTAATTTTTTTTCTGTTCCACGGTGTAGGCCAGGAATATACAAGCCCCAACCTCCGTAAGAGAGGCCTTTGCATATTTAGAAGAATCTGCGGGTTGGGTTCGTGCCAACACGTAACGAGATTGCGGTCCTACATAAACCCTATTAAAGTTAGCCGACTACAGCCGACAAATGTCGATAATGCAGATTCAAACTAATCAAACGAAAATGACAGCCGATTTTTGTCAGTAACATCCCAACTGAAAAATGTAGATAATGCAGATACGAATTTTATGCCGCAATTTAATTATATATATTGTAAATTTTTATTTTCTTCTTCCAAAAAACCAACTAAAACACTTAATATAAGAAATTTTCAATCGAAACAATAAAAATTAATATACAAAACCTAATTTCTTTAAGTGCTGTATTACATGTTTGGAGTTAAAACGTGAAATGTATTTATATCATCGGGAAAACTCGATTGAATATATCGCACACACAAAATTTGAAAATTTCTAAAAATTGGCCGTTTAAAGTGTTATGGCTGAAAATCACTGATCTACATACTTGGATACGACTTGACAAAAACTATATGGTAGTGAAAAAATAGTTCTACGGTTGTGAGAGAGACAGACAATTTTTCTTTTTTTTTCTTAAATTCCGAATTTTCGAAAATCAAATAATGTAAACAGAAAACTGGTTCCTATGAGTTTTTGACGTTTGACGTTTTGACGACACAAACTCTTTTTTTTATTCGAAATATTTGCAGGAGCGTATTTGAAATATCAAGGGAAATCGCAAGAAGAAATTTGCATACAAAAACGATACCACATGAATTAAATGAATAAAATGTGATTTATAATTTAAATCATTTGAATATTATTATTTGTTCATTGACTATAATAATAAAAAACCAATGTCAGACATTTTCGAAATTAAATCTATTCTCGATACGGTCCTATCTTTCGGAAATATTTTTTTAAGACAAGAGATGTATATGAACGAGCGATATGACTATAAAAAAGTGCTCCCATTTTTTGCAGTTGTTTTATATGGTTTCTGACATTCATGTCGTATCCATGTAATATAGATCAGTGCTGAAAATAGATTCAAATGAAAGGTCTTATAGATGCTCACACCTGGAAAATTTTTTAGGTCGATTTCTATGTTGGAAGTCCAGGAATACTCAGTTGTCGTACTGCCAACACAGAATTCGACCTGAAATTTTTTCCGCAGGTGTGAGCATAAATAAGACCTTTCATTTGAATCTATTTCTAGCCATGACACTTTCCCGAACTTCCAACATAGAAATCGACCTGAAATTTTTTCCAGGTGTAAGCATTAATAAGACCTTTTTATTTGATTTGATTTCCAGCCATAACACTTAAAACGGTCAATTTTTAGAAATTTTAAAACTTTGTGTGTGCGATATATTCAATCGAGTTTTCTCAGACTTCCAACATCGAAATCGACCTAAACTTTTTTCCAGGTGTGAGCATCATCAAGACCTTTGATTTGAATCTATTTCCAGCTATGACACTTTAAACGGTCAAATTTTAGAAATTTTCAAATTTTGTGTGTTCGATTTATTTATCGAAATTTTATCGGGCTCTTCACAATTGTCGTGAAATTGTTGAAGTTTTGCTTGGTATATACCATTGAGTTTTCTCCTTATTAAAATAGTTTTTTAATTATAGTTTTAATGCATTTAATAACAAAATTTAATTTTGAATAGTATACGTTGATGAATCGAAATAAACATTTTTGATTTAAAAAATAATTACTGTTTAACACCAAAATTACGAATCTTCCTTACCGACCTTTACTGGCTGGAGTACGTTCACGATATTTACATTGTTACGATATCGTAACAACTGTCATTGTAGAAATGACGTAATAGTTAACTATGAGATTGTTCCAAGTGTCAAAACATTGTTAAAAACATAACCACAGAATTAAGAAGATAAAGAAATTTATTGTTAAAACTGGGATTGCACTAAACATTTTTAGATTTGCGACAAAATAAATTATGAATTTTAAAAGACTGTAAAACATAGAATTGTGATACGAAGGAGTTTGTTGTGAATTTTCAATATAAATTTCTAACGGAGAAGCAATTGTGTGGCAGATTATTTTGAATTGTAATATTTTTTAAAAATTAATAATTTTTAGTTAGAATAATCTTGAGGGAATCGGAATTGGAGACTAACTTTAAAATATTGTTTTTCAGACATTACCCGCTAGTCGTTTAGCTCATTTACCACCTGCCTTATAATCTGACAAACCATACGCACAGGAATATGTTCTTGAATTAGCCGGACTCCCGCTCGATGCAGACGACAAGACTGAGGCATGTCGTTCGTTTGCCCAAGATGTTCTAAACAAGACTTTAAATTTAAATGTTGAGTATAAAATTGCTGCTTTGACTTACGCTACGCTATCCGATCCTGCTACTAAAGTCGATATCGGCAAAGCACTTATTGCAGATGGTATAATTCGTGTTGAGAGACGACGTGACCGCAAACTCGCCAAACCGGTAAGACTGAGCGGCCTTTATAAAATACAAGGCTAGAATAAAATTTGTATTTATAGATTGAAGAATATCAAGCAGTTGACGCAGCTGCTAAAAAAAATCGTGTCGCAATTTAAACATCACAGATGCGGCATTCGTTCACGATACTATTAGACCTCTTAAGATTCCTAACTATCTATTATGAACGTTTTATGATTTTGTCAAGTTCGATTTGCCTAGAGGACAATTTTTTTCCATAAAGTACGAATCGTAACTAAAAAATATACGAATAGTACGATTTAACATAGTATTATGGAGCATCAAAATAATCAGTGTATTCATAAAACACAAATTTATTTAAAATAAATATATCAAAAATTGAATTTTCTTCTTTAAATTATTTTTCAAACCTACACAATCATCATGTTGCTTCTGATACCTACATCATTAAAAATGACATTTGTAGAGGCAGTCTCGAGTTGGGTTGAGAATGACGTTTGTAACAATGTAGAGTTCGTGAACGAAAAAGGCACGTGTTCATTGTTACAATATAGTTTCATGAACGATTTTGAGCTGTCATTGTTAACAATATTGTAACAATGTAAATATCGTGAACGTACTCCTGCTGTTTTTGAATATGCATTGTCGACTTTGTTCGGTTGATATTTTAATTTATTTATTTATTTATTTATCAATAATGACATTTTATAATACATTGTTTTTTAAATTAATTAAATTATATTTTATATACTAAATGTCTACTTTATCTTTAACGAATGTATGCAATAATTTATTAAATTGACCGTACTCTAATTCTCGAAGTTCACCTAGCATGCAATAGTCTCCCAATGAATTATACAACTTTACTCCATTATATCCCAGCGACCGTTGTGAAAATGATTTACTATACATTGGTAGTCTGAAGTGTGTACTCCGAGTATTGTAAGTATGAACATTTCTATTAGAAGAAAGCAAAGTATCTAAATATTTTGGCAGATCTCCCTTTTCCAGCCTAAACAAGAATTTTAACACATTAAATTGTATTCTCTGTTTGATTGATTTCCAGTTTAAAATTTCCAACATGTCTTTTATGTGTGTTCTACTTTCCGCATTCAAGATACGAGTACGTCGCATGAATCGATTCTGAATTTTTTGAAGACGTATAATTTGAGTTTGATTCATGATAAACAGCACAGAAGAACAATAATCAATATGTGGAGTCACAATTGATTCATAAAAAACAACTTTTGTCTGCATTGGTAATTTGTCTTTAATTCTGGTGAAAAATCCAAGTTTTTTATTCATCTTTTTAGCGATATAATCCAAATGATCGTTAAAACTTAAGTGCTCGTCGATAATAACACCAAGATATTTATACTGTTTTACTCGTTCGATAATTTGGTTGCCAACTATTATATCTGCATTACTCTCGAACTTTGCTTTGATTGATAGGAGCATGTACCTCGTTTTCGAGATATTCAGTGATAGTTTGTGAAACATCAGCCATTTCCGTAGACTCTCGAGATCTTCGTTTACTTTCTGCACTGCTTCTGGAAGAGTTGTTGCCGAAATAGTAAGTAAAGTATCATCTGCGAACATATTTATTTTGCAATTTTGAATAACGTCGACTATGTCATTGATGTACAGAATAAAGAGTAACGGACCCAGGGCTGATCCTTGAGGTACTCCGAGATTATTTTGTATTAGTGACGATGTGTAATTATCAATTTTCGTATATTGTTGCCTCCCTTGAAGATAACTGTTAAACCACTCTAGTTCTTTCCCAACAACTCCGTACTTGGTTAACTTTTTAAGTAGAATACTTCTATCAATGGTTTCAAAAGCCCTTTTAAAATCTAAAAAGACTACAATGATTACTTTGTTGTCATCTATTTGATTTTTCCAGCTATCCAACATTAAGGTTAAGGCCGTTTCACAAGAATGGGATTCTCTAAATCCAGATTGTTGATCAACCAATATATTGTTATCAGCGATATGATTTACCAGTTGGTTTTTAATTACTCGTTCCAGAACAGTCTCATACAGTGGGAGCATATTTATTGGCCGGAGCTCTTCTGGCGTGGTTGGCTTCGAAATTTTTGGAATGGGAACAACTGTTGATATTTTCCATGAATCTGGTACCACTGCTTGCCTTAAACTACAATTAACTATATCAGTAAAATGTTCAGAGAACATTTGATTCTGCATTGCATCCAGCATGACAATTTTGTTTATACCATCTATTCCATGTTGCGATTTTATTCTGCTTATTATTTTTAATATTTCGTTTTGTAATGTTTGTTGGAATTGAAATTTTTGTATGTTCAAAACAGCATTAGGAAGTTCAAAATCCGATATTTCAGGGATGTTACGGTGAATATCTACGACGCTGGACACAAACGAGTGATTTAGTGCATCTGCAATCTGTTGTTTATCGGTGAGTGTTTTGTTATTAAATTGAATACTCCATTGCATACTATTTTTAGTCTTATACATAGATTTGAGAGTTTTCCATAGCTCCTTTGGGTTATATTGGTTTTCAATGAACTTATTCTTGAAGTATTCAGATTGTTGCTTTCTTAACGATTGTTTGTAAATATTTCTAGCTTTTCTATAGTTTTCCCAATTCTCGCTTGAATTTATTAATTTCAGAATACTAAAATTACGCTCCTTTTCTTGTCTTAATAATGACAAATTTTCTGAGAACCAAGGGATTTTATTTCTACTTTGAACAATTTTTGTTTGCGTCAGTTGCTTAATTGCATTCTTTAACTCCAGTATTAAGCTTTCAGCTTTCTCATTCAATTCATTCTGTGTTCTGTAGTGCTGCAGTCTAGTGTTTAGGATACTATTTAATTTTTCACCAGAATAATTTTTCCGAGATCTAATTTCTTTAAATTGATCAAGTAACTGTGAATTGTTTCTGCTTATATCCACACATAACATACAATGATCACTTATTTGTTGTTCTTTTATAATTTCACATTTTGTATTTACTGAATTAGTTATCAAAAGATCTATTAAACTTTTGCTGGTTTGTGTGACTCTGGTATAATCTGGAACTATTTGTGCCAATCTATAATCCATGATTAACTGCTTTAATTGTAAACTATAAATATCGTTGCTTTTCACGTCAATATTGAAATCCCCAAATATATAGTTCGATTTATCATAATTGATAACTTCTTCGAACCATCCATCTAAATTATTTCAAAATGCTGCTTTTGTTGTTTGGTATGATCTATAAACTACGCCAAATATTCCAGTTGTATGGTATCCTTTTATGATCTGAATCGCCAAAAACCAAGCGCGGTCCTTCTCGATATTCGAAATTATTTTAAAGCTTATGTTTTGGTGAATATACATGACAACCCCTCGAGTATGACGACTATCCGAATCGCACCGTACACATTTATAATTTTCAATAAAAAATTCCGAGTCGTACATGTCTTCTGTTGTTCTAGATTCACTGAGTAATACAATTGACGGTTTATATTGAATAATTATTTGTGATAACTCTAAGAAATTAGAGGGTAAGCTGCGAATATTAGTGTATAGAAGGTCTTTTGTTTTGAACTGCTATTGATAACTTATTTGGTTTTTCAATGTTTTCATCTTTCGTTGGTATACTGCACAAGAGGTGTCCCAAGTCGTGTGGTTAATAGTAACATTTAAATTGAGCTTTGTATTTACAGCAATGCAATTGCTACACTTTACTTCTTGACTTTAACATTCACTTAACTTATGATTCTCACTACATCTTGGGCAACAAAGTTTGCCGGTACATCTATTGCTATGATGGCTATAACCATTACAGTTAAAGCATCTTGAGATCCCTACTGACTCTACGACATGGCATCTATCAAAATGTATATTTAACTTCTCAGCTTGTAAGATTTTTGTAAAATCTACGGAGCCTACTTCTATGATTGTATCAATTTTTTGCGAGTTTCTTCTGCAATAAGTGGTTATTACTTTGATATCACTATTAGCGAGAAAATGGTTTTGCTGTTTTAGCGCAGATACTATTTCATCACTTTCTAGCTTCTCCGACATTCCAAGTATTTTTACCCTTGGTTTAAGCTCCGCTGGTAGTTTTACTTCATAATCAGCTCCCATCCTTTCCGTCACGATTGTCTTTAGTTTCTCCTTGGCATCGTAAGTGTTGCACTGCAAAATAATTCCACCATTCGCAATGTTGCGACAGCCCATTACTGGTATAGTTTTTGGATCGAGTGACATTGTTAAATCTTCTCTAGTTTTTTTATTAGCTTGAGGTTGTTTTGGTTGTAACATAACCAACTTGTTGGGATTACTCTTTACTACTGCTGCAAAAGAGTGTGGTTGATCCGTCGGTTTTTGAATTTCTTCTACTTGATTTTTAATTTCTCCTAGCTGGTGTCCTATCTTTAAATGGTTTGCCGTTAAATGTTGCTTCATTTCCATGATAAAAAGATTAATTTTGTTGAATTCTTCGTACAACGTATCTTCTTCATAACCTTGGCACTCAAGACAAACGAATCTTGCATATGGACATTCTTTAAATAACTTTACAAACTTTTCAAAGTTCAAATCCACACAAGCGTAATGATACAATTTCCTGCACCGTCCGAAACATCTAATTGTAGTCCGCTCTCTCGAATCAGTAGCTTTTTTACATTTTTCACAATTTGACATTTTAGAAAATTTTACCGTTCATTCACTTCACAAGATAAACACGCGTGTAAAAGGTTTAACTGTTCTGATTTTTATCGTAATTATGTGAAAAATGCATTAGTTGCATAAAAATAAAAATAAAAATTTAATTTTTGCACTGGTGTCAAATGTTTTCTATTTTAATTTACTATTTTATTCACTTAATTCTCAAACTTTCACAAATCTTACATTACAACACATTCATCTTTAGTTCTTATGTATATTTTATAACTTTTAGCAATTAAAATTGCCGCTTAATAAATAATTTAATTTTTTTCCACGCACACAATATATTGATTACTACATCCAGAAAACAGGGTTTCCAAACTCTTTAATCTGCATTATCGACATTTTTCGGTTGATACATTTTAGGTGTTAGAGTCGATTCTGTATTATCGGCATTTTCGGCTGATGCATTTTAGTTGTCACAGACGATTCTGCATTATCGACCTTTTTCGGCTGATGCATTTTAGTTGTTACCGCTGATTCTACATTATCGACATTTTTCTGCTGGAGTGCGTTCACGAGATTTACATTGTTACAATATTGTTAACAATGACAGCTCAAAATCGTTCATGAAACTATATTGTAACAATGAACACGTGCCTTTTTCGTTCACAAACTCTACATGGTTACAAACGTCATTTTCAACCCAACTCGAGACTGCCTCTACAAATGTCATTTTTAATGGTGTAGGTATCACAAGCAACATGATGATTGTGTAAGTTTGAAAAATAATTTAAAAAACAAAATTTAATTTTTAATATATTTATTTTAAATAAATTTGTGTTTTATGAATACACTGATTATTTTGATGCTCCATAATACTATGTTAAATCGTACTATTCGTATATTTTTTAGTTACGATTCGTATTTTATGGAAAAAATTGACCTCTAGGCAAATCGAACTTTACAAAATCATAAAACGTTCATTATAGATAGTTAGGAATCTTAAGAGATCTAATAGTATCATGAACGAATGCCGCATCATCTTCTGTGATGTCACAGTATTAAATTGCGACACGAGATTTTTTGGCAGCTGCCTCAGCTGCATGATATTCTTCAATCTATAAACAAAAATTTTATTCTAGTCTTGTATTTTTTATAAAGGCCGCTCAGTCTTACCGGTTTGGTGAGTTTGCGGTCACGCCGTCTCTCAGCACGGATTATACCATTTGTAATAAGTGCTTTGCCGACATCGACATTAGTGGCAGGATCAGATAGCGTAGCCTTGGCCAAAGCAGCAATTTTAAACTTAACATTTAAGTTTAATGTCTTGTTTAGAACATCTTGGGCAAACGAACGACATGCCTCCGTCTTGTCGTCTTCATCGGGTGGGAGTACGGCTAATGCAAGAACATATTCCTGTGCATATGGTTTTTCAGATGATAAGGCAAGAGGTAAATGAGCAAAACGACTGGCGGGTAATGTCTGAAAAACAATATTTTAAAGTTGGTCTCCAGTTTCGATTCCCTCGAGATTAATCTAATTAAAAATTATTAATTTTATAAAAATATTGCAATTCAAAATAATCATTTAATGGAATCTTCCCCAGAATTGCTTCTCTGTTTGAAATTTGTATTGAAAATTCACAACAAACTCCTTCGTACGACAATAAAACATTGCAGTGTCAGAAAATTCATCATTTATTTTGTCTACGCAAATCTAACAAATTTTACTGCAGTCCACATTTTAACAATAAATTTCTTTATCTTAATTCTGTGGTTATGTTTGTGACAATCTCATAGTTAACTACTACGTCATTTCTACAATGACAGTTGTTACGATATTGTAACAATGTAAATCTCGTGATACTTCGTATAACACATTACCGATTCGCATAGCGATTACAACTTTTAAGAATTTTGGAGCCAGTTTACTTGCAAAGTGATTAGGAGCACTGCTTGGTTTGACCAATGTTAAATATACGTGGTCGGCTTCGCAAATTATATTTTGTTACATTCCTGGCGTATGCTGCTTCTAGGTTTCGCAAAACCATGCTTTGAGCCTCGGACAAACGCTCGGCTGGAGTAGCTACTCCAATATTATAATCATTTAAGGAATGTAACTTCTTAAGGAGTTTATACATAGATCCATGCATTATTTTGTGTTGACCAAATATCAGATAGTGTGGCGAAAAGCCGGTTTATGTATGCATAGCATTTCTTAATGCACCAGCGATATCATCTTTATACTGATCCCACTTTTTATGGTCATCTTTAATGTAGGACCGGATGGCTGCCAGAATCGACCGGTTCACACGCTCCGATACATTTGATTGCGGAGCGTAAATTGCAGTGAACTCATGCTGCACTCCGTATTTATTCAATAGGTTGGCTAGAAGAGTAGATTTGAATTGCGGACCATTATCCGAAAATAACACCTCAGGAACTCCGTATAACTGAAACACTTTGTCCTCTAAAAACTGGCAAACACTTGCAGCTGATGCGGTACGTAGGGGCTCAAGAATTGTAAATCGAGTGTAGTGGTCTAAGATGATCATGATATGCGTAAATCCGTTCGTTGTTCGAGGGTAGGGAACCAAAAAGTCTATATAGAGTCTCTGAAATGGCCTGACAGATTCGATTAATTTCCCCATTTCCGGACGAGTCGAAAAATTCACAGGCTTGCTTTTTCACATGTTTCGCAATCAGTCACAAATCTTTTCACCTGGCTAGACATTGAAGACCAATAAAAATGAAGCTTTAACACGTCTAATGACTTGAAAATCCCCTGGTGAGCTGTAGTTGGTGGATTATGCGCTTGTCGTATGAGGTCAGTTGTGAGTCCAGTTGGTACCACTAATTTCCACTGCGAAATATCGGTTTCATGGTGAGGCAAATTCGTGAGATTAATATACAGTTTTCTATCAACAACTTTGAAGTTCGTGATTGCTTTCGGGTTATCTACTATAGCCTGAATTTTGTCCTGATACTCCATGTCTTGAAATTCTGGTGAATCCATATTCAATTGTATAGGCTCATCGGTCGTTATATTACATTCTTTCACATTTACTCGAGAAAGACTGTCTGGAACAATATTCTGCGAGCCCTTTCTGTATTCAATCGTGAACTTGTGCGACTGAAGTTTTAAAGCCCACCTTGCTAGCCGCCCGGACAAATACTTCTGGTCCATAAGCCATTTTAAGCTAAAGTGATCTGTAATTATCGTAAATGCGTAACCTTCGATATATGGTCTAAATTTTTTGACGCTCATCACAGCTGCTAAGCACTCTAGTTCTGTGATGGTGTAATTACGCTGAGCTTTATTCAGCTTCGCCGACATATATGCTATGGGGTGCTCTTCTTCCCTATCTCTCTGAAACAGCACGCTGCCTACTCCTCTAGTGCTTGCATCACACTGCACGTAAAAATGCTTTGAAAAATCTGGGTTCTTTAACACAGGAGCGGAAATTAAACAATGTTTAAGTCTATCGAATGCATCTTGCGCTGACTGGTTCCAGTTTGGCTTAGTGCCTTTTCGCAGAAGATCCGTTATTGGGGAAGCTACCGCAGAGTAATTGGATATAAACCTCCTGTACCACCCTGTCATCCCTAGGAATCGTCTTATTTGTTTCGACGTACGAGGAGCGGGGTATTCAGCTACCGCCTGGACTTTTGACGGATCCACTCTAAAGCATCCCTCACCAATCACATATCCAAGGTATTTTGTCTCCTTCAACATGAATTTACTTTTCTCTACATTTATAGTGAGATTGGCGTAACTTAACAATCTCGCTACTTCAGATAGTAAAATAATGTGATCTTCGAAAGTCGCGGATACGACCAGTAGATCATCTAGGTAAACAAATACCCTGTCATGCAATTGATGAGGGATAACCTTATCCATAAGTCGACACAACGTTTGGACAGCGTTACACAGCCCAAACGACATGACGACAAACTGGTAGAGTGGCCGCCCAGCGACGGTGAATGCTGTCTTATCCCTTGACTCTGGATCTAGAGGTACCTGCCAGAAGGCATCTTTTAAATCAATGGAGCTAATATACCGAGTTTGATCCAATCGGCTTAGAAGTCCGTCGATCAGAGGCAAGGGATAAGCATCAGTCACCGTCACCGCATTTCCCTTCCGTGCATCCGCAGGCAGAGCCGAACCTTTCCGTTAGCCTTGTTAACAATACTTACTGGAGACAACCAGGAGCTCTGGCTCTCCTCAATTACTCCGAGTGCTAACATTCTATCCAGTTCACGATATATTTCTGCCTGCTTTACAGGGGACACTGCATAATGCCTTTGTTTAATGGGGCGAGCATCGCCATCATCAATTTTGTGTGCTAACAAATGCGTTCGTCCCAAATCCATTTTCACGCTCGGCGGGAATATATTTATAACTTTATTTAGGATGGATTCTTGCCGCTTATCCAATTTATGCTTTGTTAGATCTTCAGTCGATATAGACTGTTGCTGCCCATTTTACAACTCATGAACCATCATAGGGATCAGTCCAAACGACTCCCAAAAATCAATTCCCAAATACAAGGGTTGGCTTAGTCCTGGGGCGATATGTATTCGTAGGAGTTTCGTTTTGCCACCATAGGAAATTTTCGCTGCAACATGCCCTATCACTCGTTGCTTTTGTCCACTAGCGGTACATAATGTAGATGGAAGGTTATTGATTTTTAATTTGTTAGCGTTAATGAACTCTTCCGCATCACATCCTAATACAGACACGTTGGCTCCGCTATCTAATAGTCCACGATATGGGACCCCATTTATTAACACATTTGCATATGGCCGATTATCCTTTGTTGTCGAAACGACTGAACTGCACACTGTCTTCTTTAATGTTTTCCTAAACCTAAAATAACCTAACGCCCGATTTGTAACAAGTCTTTCAGTGGGCATTATATCACTTTTTGTATTTATACATCTCGTGTTTTCTCTTTGGCTGAATTGGGATCCCTCTTCATCAGTAACTGATAAAATTCGGGATCGGTATTTGTGACTGCTTCCTCCTTTATTTGTCTGTGTATCGAATTTGGCTGTAGACGGGAGTTCAGATTCCCAGTGTTCCTGAAATCCCACATGGCGTTTCCCTTGGTATGATGTTTGCATTCTAAACATTGAGACTTAATAGTATCTGGCGCTCTACAACCAAAACAAAATCGGTGCTTCAATGGAACCAAAGAATCTTTATAAAAATGCCCTAATGCATAACAGTTCCAGCATGCGTTAGGAGAAAACTGCTTTTCAAATTTAGTCTTTTGTGGCTTATTTGCGGATGTCGAAGTAAAATTTCGAAGCGACATAATTGCACACACTGAACTAGATTGCTGAGATAGCTCAGAAGAACCGAAGGCACTATCGTATTCACTATTTTTGATCACTTCTAGCTCATTGACTTGGCGGGGTTTGCCTTGGTGGTAGATTTCAGGAGTCCAACTTATCCTGTTCCATGTCTCCTCCACGGTCACGCATTGATCAACCATTTCAGATATAGTTTTTAATTTATGTCCCGCAAACTTAGCTTGTAGTCCTCCTCGCATATTTCTGCTCAATATACCTATGAGTTCGATATCTAGTATCGGTTTCATCAAAGAGAGGGCAATGCTTCGAATTGTATGGTAGTAATCTAGGAACAATTCGTTGTGACGTTGTTTCCTTCTTTCCAATGATTGTGTTCCATCCTCATCGGTGTTTCTTGTTTTGAACCGTTGTATCATTGCTTCTTTCATGGCTTCCCAAGTAGCAGGTCCATATGTTTCCTGATACTCCTAATACCAGGTTAGAGCTCGGTCTTTCAAAAGAACACTGAAATTGGCCGCTAATCTTTCCTTGTTTAGGCCATTTTCTAAGGCCATTCTTTGTACTGGGTACAGAAATCTCTCCACGGGGAGCTCATGTTTTTCATCTCCATGGTAGCTAATTTTCCAATTGTAGATCTCGAGAAATTGTTTAGGCATTCTAGCACTGCAAGTCGAGTTTTGTGGGGGTTCTTTTGAAAAATTCAACCGCTAAGGAAGGTCGTTTCGTCACAGTATAATCATCCTATTTATACAATCTAATTAAATCAAGAACCGTGGATCCTAAAAATTTTATAGTGTGAGCATGCATGGCTATTAAAAAGGCATGCTTAGTTTTAGTTAAATAATTTTTACATTGAAAATTCATCATTTAGTTTGTCTACGCAAATCTAACAAATTTTAATGCAGTCCACATTTTAACAATAAATTTCTTTATCTTAATTCTGTGGTTATGTTTGGGACAATCTCATAGTTAACTACTACGTCATTTATACAATGACAGTTGTTACGATATTGTAACAATGTAAATCTCGTGAACGCACTTCTGATACATTTTAGTTGTTACATCCGATTCTGCATCATTGACATTTTTCGGCTGGAGCAAGTCGGCTAACTTTAACCTTATCCTACATACTTCGAAGAAATGAGGGGAGCTTATCGTTAAGCGGTAATACTTTGGTAGATGATAACGCTAGGTTTGAATGCGGAGACTTATTAACCAATAGATGAATCCCGTAGATGAATTAGAGATAACCCAATACGACGGGACTCGCTGATACATTTCCGAATTTAAAATTTAACAATGACTTAGAATGTTTCTATACGAAATTGAAGTGAAGTCACCCGTGTCGGCTATTTTGAAATTTGTTGTTGTTGGATATGTGCAATATACTACCTCTATAATGTGTACTGGGGCTATATCCAAACAAATTTCAAGCGTCGCTATTGAAAGACCCGTTACTTCTTAAGGCCATTCGGCCATTTAATTTGTTAAGGTGGTTATTTCATGAATCGTGCTTACTCTAAATTAACGTGAAGTTCTGGCTCGAATAGCTTAGAAACGGGAAGCAAGGTGGCCATAAAATGTCTAAATTAAATTGAAAAATTTTAGTGGTACCAGCGACCTATATTTTATACGGTTGTCATGTTCACATGTATACATATTGTGATTGTCATGCAATTAATTTATATGTCCTAAATTGATGTATTCTTTTATGTTGCCACAATGCATAAAATAATCGTATATCAAACCATTCGATGTAAGAAAATTTTGCAAATCGATTCATCTCATTTAAGAATCCATTCGATCGGTATACGAACACATTTATTACCATTTTGGCAATTTATTATGGATTACTGTACTCTATGTACCAAGTTGTGATATAAATTACCCAAAACATCGTAATACATAATATTCAATGAATCAAAAAAGGGTTCAAAAGAGGAAGAAAAACCCACCATACTCGGCATCAAATCAATCCAAGACAAATTTGATTTATCGATTTTTCACAATAAAAACAACGAACTTCTTGTTATACAGTCAAATTTTTATGGTCTGGGTGGAAAATAGGTGCTCTTTGTTTGATGATGCCACACAGTATGTTGTTATTTGATAAAAATACTCCACCAATCATAGATAAATCTAAAACCATTAGGTTACACTACATATGACCTAATCCTAATATTGAAAAATGTTTAATGTATACTCTCTGTGTGTGCTATCTGCTAAACGATATCAATTTCCAATTCTAATTTTTTCCGGACAGTAATTGCTGTTGTTGTCAATTTAGAAATTATTTTTATGGGTTAGATGAACTTATCGATTAAATTCGGGGTCGATGTTCCTAATTACTTGTTGTTTGGTTATGGGACTTTATATGGGACATCAAAACATTCATCAGTTGCAGTTTGTCATCAATTCGTTCGAATTCCATATTTAACTGCGTGTACAAAACAGTCATACTGGAATATATTTAGCAGTTCGCTTTTAGCATTCGGCATGGAAACGCTCAAAATAATTTTAGTTGGGGATGAGTACGTATACTAAATCAAATAATGTAAGTTGATATAACTAAACTATAATTTTGATTTCTAGTGGTGTTGGTAAATCTAGTTTTTTGAATCGATATACGGGTCAAACAGTACCGTCCGGAGAGTACACACCAACCGTGTGAGTTACTTGGTATACATGTTGAGAAATGGTGGACGGAAAATTTAACGTTTATACATTTTAGTTTTGACAACTCTCTGATTAAAATCAAAATTAATGGCAAGGAGTTGGCCATAAGCTTCTGGGATACCGCTGGTCTCAATAAATACAATGCTATACGCCCGTTGGCTTATTCATTATCAAATTTATTTCTCGTCTTTTTCTCCACAACGAATCGTACATCGTACGAAAATGTGTTCAACCGATGGTATCCGGAAATGAAACTACACGTACCGAGAACGGCTATTGTTTTAATCGGAACGAAGATCGATAGCCGAGATAAAAATAATGCGGATCACATTCAATACGCTGAGGGTTTAAAATTAGCGGGCCAAGTAAATGCACTAAAATATATAGAATGTTCATCGGTGACGGGTGAAGGTGTGGACGCAGCCATCACCGAAGCCATTGAAGTATTTAAAACAGTTAAACTTAGAAAAATAAATTAATTTATTTTAGAAATAATTTAGTGTTTTATAAATTTATTTAGTGTACCACCGGTTAGATAAGTCGCACTGCTCGTACCGCTTCATCCACAACATTACGCAAACCGTCATACGTGTACGAGGAGCATTCAACATATCGAGCCGCATCGATTCTCTGCGCCATTTTCGATCCCTGTTGGTACGTAATAACCGTATCATCATGCAAATCATTGAGCTCGTGATTATCCCGAATATCTAATTTGGTGCCTACTAATATAATCGGTGCAGCTGGAGAATGCTGCCTTATCTCCGGATACCATCGCTCATAAATATTTTTAAATGATACCCAGCTGGCAAGTGAAAAGCATGCTATTACCACATCACTAACAGGATACGCTATCACCCGCACTTTTTCATATCGCATGCTACCGGATGTGTCGAAAAAACTTAACGTTACGTCCTTTTCATCAATCGTTTCCACTTTTAAATAATTGTCATATCTAAAATACAAAAAAAACAAAAAAAAATATCGGTTGATAAGAAATTTATTGCTGTACAGATATCGCGGAAACTAAACATTACTCACACGGTTGGCGTATAATCCCATGTTTGACTTTTATTTATCGTGTATCCAACAAGTATACTGGTTTTGCCGACACCACTGTAAATCCAAAAAAATACTAAATATTATTTAATAAACTAAAATTACATTTGTGTTCCGCGTCTCACATACCTGTCTCCAACAATGACGGCATTAATCGCATCCATTTGTGATTTGATCGCTGTTCGGAAATAAATCTGCGTGCGTGATGCTAATAGCGCACAACTCGTCTAGTACAATGCTTATAGCCATATTTAATTGATAAAAAATTGTTGTTGTTTTAAAAATAGAAATCGATAAGACCGCGGCTTATCAGCAATGTGTATTGTTGTAAAAAAAATAAAAAAATTACTCGGGAATTTTCATAATTTCGACCATGAGTTAATTAATCAGCGGTATGATGATGTCAATAATTATATAGTTGCATATTTAGGCGGGGGTGTATGATGTAAATCGACATTGAGTATACATTTGGGCTGTAAATCGATGACCTAACCGACAAGGTAGATTTTGTATATTACAAATATTTATAAAGTTACGTGGTGTGAAATTGTTTTAAAAACGACATGCAAATAAAATGTCTGTCTATGTAATTTGACATGAAAAGACTGTTGCATAATGTAGGTATGGATGAAAATGCTGTGCGGAAATTAGTTTTGCATTTATGATGATGATGCTCTTTAACAAGAATGAGATTTTTTCATATTTTTTTAAAATTGCAAATTGTATACGGAAAAATAATTTTTTGTCCTTTTATGTTAAAGAAATTTTGCTGTTGACATAGTAAAGTGCAGTAATAGTGCTGATAGCGAATGTACAAATAATTTAAGTTCATATTTAACTTATAAAATAATTATTATGGGGTTCCAACCTTCCGACCCCAGCAAGTTGTTGGAAGTTTCGTATTTTGAAATTCGGACACATTGAGCTTCGAACCTGGATTGCAGACGAACGAGGCAACAAATTGAAGCAAACCAAACGTTGAACTACTCATAAGTACCCCGATAATCAAAAGTAACTGAAACATTCGGAATCCGTGACTATGAATTTTATCCGTTCAAAAAAAGTAAGGCATCACGTTTTTTCGCAAAAAATTGAAAACTTTTTTTTGTTGAAATTCTGGTTCAGAATGATTATAGGTACAGTATACAACACATTGATCACGAAACTACCGGTCGGATGCATAAAGAAAGCAGTAGTTGTTGGAAGTTTCGTATTTTGAAATTCGGACACATTGAGCTTCGAACCTGGATTGCAGACGAACGAGGCAACAAATTGAAGCAAACCAAACGTTGAACTACTCATAAGTACCCCGATAATCAAAAGTAACTGAAACATTCGGAATCCGTGACTATGAATTTTATCCGTTCAAAAAAAGTAAGGCACCATCACGTTAACCATCACGTTTTTTCGCAAAAAATTGAAAACTTTTTTTTGTTGAAATTCTGGTTCAAAATGATTATAAGTACAGTATACAACACATTGATCACGAAACTACCGGTCGGATGCATAAAGAAAGCAGTAGTTGGTGGAAGTTTCGTATTTTGAAATTCGGACACATTGTGCTTCGAACCTGGATTGCAGACGAACGAGGCAACAAATTGAAGCAAACCAAACGTTGAACTACTCATAAGTACCCCGATAATCAAAAGTAACTGAAACATTCGGAATCCGTGACTATGAATTTTATCCGTTCAAAAAAAGTAAGGCACCATCACGTTAACCATCACGTTTTTTCGCAAAAAATTGAAAACTTTTTTTTGTTGAAATTCTGGTTCAAAATGATTATAAGTACAGTATACAACACATTGATCACGAAACTACCGGTCGGATGCATAAAGAAAGCAGTAGTTGGTGGAAGTTTCGTATTTTGAAATTCGGACACATTGTGCTTCGAACCTGGATTGCAGACGAACGAGGCAACAAATTGAAGCAAACCAAACGTTGAACTACTCATAAGTACCCCGATAATCAAAAGTAACTGAAACATTCGGAATCCGTGACTATGAATTTTATCCGTTCAAAAAAAGTAAGGCTAAACATTATTCACGTTTTTTCGCAAAAAATTGAAAACTTTTTTTTTGTTGAAATTCTGGTTCAAAATGATTATAGGTACAGTATACAACACATTGATCACGAAACTACCGGTCGGATGCATAAAGAAAGCAGTAGTTGTTGGAAGTTTCGTATTTTGAAATTCGGACACATTGAGCTTCGAACCTGGATTGCAGACGAACGAGGCAACAAATTGAAGCAAACCAAACGTTGAACTACTCATAAGTACCCCGATAATCAAAAGTAACTGAAACATTCGGAATCCGTGACTATGAATTTTATCCGTTCAAAAAAAGTAAGGCTAAACATTATTCACGTTTTTTCGCAAAAAATTGAAAACTTTTTTTTTGTTGAAATTCTGGTTCAAAATGATTATAGGTACAGTATACAACACATTGATCACGAAACTACCGGTCGGATGCATAAAGAAAGCAGTAGTTGTTGGAAGTTTCGTATTTTGAAATTCGGACACATTGAGCTTCGAACCTGGATTGCAGACGAACGAGGCAACAAATTGAAGCAAACCAAACGTTGAACTACTCATAAGTACCCCGATAATCAAAAGTAACTGAAACATTCGGAATCCGTGACTATGAATTTTATCCGTTCAAAAAAAGTAAGGCTAACCATCACGTTTTTTCGCAAAAAATTGAAAACTTTTTTTTGTTGAAATTCTGGTTCAAAATGATTATAGGTACAGTATACAACACATTGATCACGAAACTACCGGTCGGATGCATAAAGAAAGCAGTAGTTGGTGGAAGTTTCGTATTTTGAAATTCGGACACATTGTGCTTCGAACCTGGATTGCAGACGAACGAGGCAACAAATTGAAGCAAACCAAACGTTGAACTACTCATAAGTACCCCGATAATCAAAAGTAACTGAAACATTCGGAATCCGTGACTATGAATTTTATCCGTTCAAAAAAAGTAAGGCACCATCACGTTAACCATCACGTTTTTTCGCAAAAAATTGAAAACTTTTTTTTGTTGAAATTCTGGTTCAAAATGATTATAAGTACAGTATACAACACATTGATCACGAAACTACCGGTCGGATGCATAAAGAAAGCAGTAGTTGGTGGAAGTTTCGTATTTTGAAATTCGGACACATTGAGCTTCGAACCTGGATTGCAGACGAATGAGGCAACAAATTGAAGCAAACCAAACGTTGAACTACTCATAAGTACCCCGATAATCAAAAGTAACTGAAACATTCGGAATCCGTGACTATGAATTTTATCCGTTCAAAAAAAGTAAGGCTAACCATCACGTTTTTTCGCAAAAAATTGAAAACTTTTTTTTGTTGAAATTCTGGTTCAAAATGATTATAGGTACAGTATACAACACATTGATCACGAAACTACCGGTCGGATGCATAAAGAAAGCAGTAGTTGGTGGAAGTTTCGTATTTTGAAATTCGGACACATTGTGCTTCGAACCTGGATTGCAGACGAACGAGGCAACAAATTGAAGCAAACCAAACGTTGAACTACTCATAAGTACCCCGATAATCAAAAGTAACTGAAACATTCGGAATCCGTGACTATGAATTTTATCCGTTCAAAAAAAGTAAGGCTAAACATTATTCACGTTTTTTCGCAAAAAATTGAAAACTTTTTTTTTGTTGAAATTCTGGTTCAAAATGATTATAGGTACAGTATACAACACATTGATCACGAAACTACCGGTCGGATGCATAAAGAAAGCAGTAGTTGTTGGAAGTTTCGTATTTTGAAATTCGGACACATTGAGCTTCGAACCTGGATTGCAGACGAACGAGGCAACAAATTGAAGCAAACCAAACGTTGAACTACTCATAAGTACCCCGATAATCAAAAGTAACTGAAACATTCGGAATCCGTGACTATGAATTTTATCCGTTCAAAAAAAGTAAGGCACCATCACGTTAACCATCACGTTTTTTCGCAAAAAATTGAAAACTTTTTTTTGTTGAAATTCTGGTTCAAAATGATTATAAGTACAGTATACAACACATTGATCACGAAACTACCGGTCGGATGCATAAAGAAAGCAGTAGTTGGTGGAAGTTTCGTATTTTGAAATTCGGACACATTGAGCTTCGAACCTGGATTGCAGACGAATGAGGCAACAAATTGAAGCAAACCAAACGTTGAACTACTCATAAGTACCCCGATAATCAAAAGTAACTGAAACATTCGGAATCCGTGACTATGAATTTTATCCGTTCAAAAAAAGTAAGGCTAACCATCACGTTTTTTCGCAAAAAATTGAAAACTTTTTTTTGTTGAAATTCTGGTTCAAAATGATTATAGGTACAGTATACAACACATTGATCACGAAACTACCGGTCGGATGCATAAAGAAAGCAGTAGTTGGTGGAAGTTTCGTATTTTGAAATTCGGACACATTGTGCTTCGAACCTGGATTGCAGACGAACGAGGCAACAAATTGAAGCAAACCAAACGTTGAACTACTCATAAGTACCCCGATAATCAAAAGTAACTGAAACATTCGGAATCCGTGACTATGAATTTTATCCGTTCAAAAAAAGTAAGGCTAAACATTATTCACGTTTTTTCGCAAAAAATTGAAAACTTTTTTTTTGTTGAAATTCTGGTTCAAAATGATTATAGGTACAGTATACAACACATTGATCACGAAACTACCGGTCGGATGCATAAAGAAAGCAGTAGTTGTTGGAAGTTTCGTATTTTGAAATTCGGACACATTGAGCTTCGAACCTGGATTGCAGACGAATGAGGCAACAAATTGAAGCAAACCAAACGTTGAACTACTCATAAGTACCCCGATAATCAAAAGTAACTGAAACATTCGGAATCCGTGACTATGAATTTTATCCGTTCAAAAAAAGTAAGGCTAACCATCACGTTTTTTCGCAAAAAATTGAAAACTTTTTTTTGTTGAAATTCTGGTTCAAAATGATTATAGGTACAGTATACAACACATTGATCACGAAACTACCGGTCGGATGCATAAAGAAAGCAGTAGTTGGTGGAAGTTTCGTATTTTGAAATTCGGACACATTGTGCTTCGAACCTGGATTGCAGACGAACGAGGCAACAAATTGAAGCAAACCAAACGTTGAACTACTCATAAGTACCCCGATAATCAAAAGTAACTGAAACATTCGGAATCCGTGACTATGAATTTTATCCGTTCAAAAAAAGTAAGGCACCATCACGTTAACCATCACGTTTTTTCGCAAAAAATTGAAAACTTTTTTTTGTTGAAATTCTGGTTCAAAATGATTATAAGTACAGTATACAACACATTGATCACGAAACTACCGGTCGGATGCATAAAGAAAGCAGTAGTTGGTGGAAGTTTCGTATTTTGAAATTCGGACACATTGTGCTTCGAACCTGGATTGCAGACGAACGAGGCAACAAATTGAAGCAAACCAAACGTTGAACTACTCATAAGTACCCCGATAATCAAAAGTAACTGAAACATTCGGAATCCGTGACTATGAATTTTATCCGTTCAAAAAAAGTAAGGCTAAACATTATTCACGTTTTTTCGCAAAAAATTGAAAACTTTTTTTTTGTTGAAATTCTGGTTCAAAATGATTATAGGTACAGTATACAACACATTGATCACGAAACTACCGGTCGGATGCATAAAGAAAGCAGTAGTTGGTGGAAGTTTCGTATTTTGAAATTCGGACACATTGTGCTTCGAACCTGGATCACAGACGAACGAGGCAACAAATTGAAGCAAACCAAACGTTGAACTACTCATAAGTACCCCGATAATCAGAAGTAACTGAAACATTCGGAATCCGTGACTATGAATTTTATCCGTTCAAAAAAAGTAAGGCTAAACATTATTCACGTTTTTTCGCAAAAAATTGAAAACTTTTTTTTTGTTGAAATTCTGGTTCAAAATGATTATAGGTACAGTATACAACACATTGACAACGAAACTACCGGTCGGATGCATAAAGAAAGCAGTAGTTGTTGGAAGTTTCGTATTTTGAAATTCGGACACATTGAGCTTCGAACCTGGATTGCAGACGAACGAGGCAACAAATTGAAGCAAACCAAACGTTGAACTACTCATAAGTACCCCGATAATCAAAAGTAACTGAAACATTCGGAATCCGTGACTATGAATTTTATCCGTTCAAAAAAAGTAAGGCTAAACATTATTCACGTTTTTTCGCAAAAAATTGAAAACTTTTTTTTTGTTGAAATTCTGGTTCAAAATGATTATAGGTACAGTATACAACACATTGATCACGAAACTACCGGTCGGATGCATAAAGAAAGCAGTAGTTGTTGGAAGTTTCGTATTTTGAAATTCGGACACATTGAGCTTCGAACCTGGATCGCAGACGAACGAGGCAACAAATTGAAGCAAACCAAACGTTGAACTACTCATAAGTACCCCGATAATCAAAAGTAACTGAAACATTCGGAATCCGTGACTATGAATTTTATCCGTTCAAAAAAAGTAAGGCTAGCCATCACGTTTTTTCGCAAAAAATTGAAAACTATTTTTTGTTGAAATTCTGGTTCAAAATGATTATAGGTACATTATACAACACATTGATCACGAAACTACCGGTCGGATGCATAAAGAAAGCAGTAGTTGTTGGAAGTTTCATATTTTGAAATTCGGCCACATTGTGCTTCGAACGTGGATTGCAGACGAACGAGGCAACAAACTGAAGCAAACCAAACGTTGAACTACTCATAAGTACCCCGATAATCAAAAGTAACTGAAACATTCGGAATCCGTGACTATGAATTTTATCCGTTCAAAAAAAGTAAGGCACCATCACGTTAACCATCACGTTTTTTCGCAAAAAATTGAAAACTTTTTTTTGTTGAAATTCTGGTTCAAAATGATTATAGGTACAGTATACAACACATTGATCACGAAACTACCGGTCGGATGCATAAAGAAAGCAGTAGTTGTTGGAAGTTTCGTATTTTGAAATTCGGACACATTGAGCTTCGAACCTGGATTGCAGACGAACGAGGCAACAAATTGAAGCAAACCAAACGTTGAACTACTCATAAGTACCCCGATAATCAAAAGTAACTGAAACATTCGGAATCCGTGACTATGAATTTTATCCGTTCAAAAAAAGTAAGGCACCATCACGTTAACCATCACGTTTTTTCGCAAAAAATTGAAAACTTTTTTTTGTTGAAATTCTGGTTCAAAATGATTATAGGTACAGTATACAACACATTGATCACGAAACTACCGGTCGGATGCATAAAGAAAGCAGTAGTTGGTGGAAGTTTCATATTTTGAAATTCGGCCACATTGTGCTTCGAACGTGGATTGCAGACGAACGAGGCAACAAACTGAAGCAAACCAAACGTTGAACTACTCATAAGTACCCCGATAATCAAAAGTAACTGAAACATTCGGAATCCGTGACTATGAATTTTATCCGTTCAAAAAAAGTAAGGCACCATCACGTTAACCATCACGTTTTTTCGCAAAAAATTGAAAACTTTTTTTTGTTGAAATTCTGGTTCAAAATGATTATAGGTACAGTATACAACACATTGATCACGAAACTACCGGTCGGATGCATAAAGAAAGCAGTAGTTGGTGGAAGTTTCGTATTTTGAAATTCGGACACATTGAGCTTCGAACCTGGATTGCAGACGAACGAGGCAACAAATTGAAGCAAACCAAACGTTGAACTACTCATAAGTACACTGATAATCAAAAGTAACTGAAACATTCGGAATCCGTGACTATGAATTTTATCCGTTCAAAAAAAGTAAGGCTAAACATTATTCACGTTTTTTCGCAAAAAATTGAAAACTTTTTTTTTGTTGAAATTCTGGTTCAAAATGATTATAGGTACAGTATACAACACATTGATCACGAAACTACCGGTCGGATGCATAAAGAAAGCAGTAGTTGGTGGAAGTTTCGTATTTTGAAATTCGGACACATTGTGCTTCGAACCTGGATCACAGACGAACGAGGCAACAAATTGAAGCAAACCAAACGTTGAACTACTCATAAGTACCCCGATAATCAGAAGTAACTGAAACATTCGGAATCCGTGACTATGAATTTTATCCGTTCAAAAAAAGTAAGGCTAACCATCACGTTTTTTCGCAAAAAATTGAAAACTTTTTTTTGTTGAAATTCTGGTTCAAAATGATTATAGGTACAGTATACAACACATTGATCACGAAACTACCGGTCGGATGCATAAAGAAAGCAGTAGTTGGTGGAAGTTTCGTATTTTGAAATTCGGACACATTGTGCTTCGAACCTGGATTGCAGACGAACGAGGCAACAAATTGAAGCAAACCAAACGTTGAACTACTCATAAGTACCCCGATAATCAAAAGTAACTGAAACATTCGGAATCCGTGACTATGAATTTTATCCGTTCAAAAAAAGTAAGGCTAAACATTATTCACGTTTTTTCGCAAAAAATTGAAAACTTTTTTTTTGTTGAAATTCTGGTTCAAAATGATTATAGGTACAGTATACAACACATTGATCACGAAACTACCGGTCGGATGCATAAAGAAAGCAGTAGTTGTTGGAAGTTTCGTATTTTGAAATTCGGACACATTGAGCTTCGAACCTGGATTGCAGACGAACGAGGCAACAAATTGAAGCAAACCAAACGTTGAACTACTCATAAGTACCCCGATAATCAAAAGTAACTGAAACATTCGGAATCCGTGACTATGAATTTTATCCGTTCAAAAAAAGTAAGGCTATAACCATCACGTTTTTTCGCAAAAAATTGAAAACTTTTTTTGTTGAAATTCCGGTTCAAAATGATTATAGGTACAGTATACAACACATTGATCACGAAACTACCGGTCGGATGCATAAAGAAAGCAGTAGTTGGTGGAAGTTTCGTATTTTGAAATTCGGACACATTGTGCTTCGAACCTGGATTGCAGACGAACGAGGCAACAAATTGAAGCAAACCAAACGTTGAACTACTCATAAGTACCCCGATAATCAAAAGTAACTGAAACATTCGGAATCCGTGACTATGAATTTTATCCGTTCAAAAAAAGTAAGGCTAAACATTATTCACGTTTTTTCGCAAAAAATTGAAAACTTTTTTTTTGTTGAAATTCTGGTTCAAAATGATTATAGGTACAGTATACAACACATTGATCACGAAACTACCGGTCGGATGCATAAAGAAAGCAGTAGTTGTTGGAAGTTTCGTATTTTGAAATTCGGACACATTGAGCTTCGAACCTGGATTGCAGACGAACGAGGCAACAAATTGAAGCAAACCAAACGTTGAACTACTCATAAGTACCCCGATAATCAAAAGTAACTGAAACATTCGGAATCCGTGACTATGAATTTTATCCGTTCAAAAAAAGTAAGGCTAACCATCACGTTTTTTCGCAAAAAATTGAAAACTTTTTTTTGTTGAAATTCTGGTTCAAAATGATTATAGGTACAGTATACAACACATTGATCACGAAACTACCGGTCGGATGCATAAAGAAAGCAGTAGTTGGTGGAAGTTTCGTATTTTGAAATTCGGACACATTGTGCTTCGAACCTGGATTGCAGACGAACGAGGCAACAAATTGAAGCAAACCAAACGTTGAACTACTCATAAGTACCCCGATAATCAAAAGTAACTGAAACATTCGGAATCCGTGACTATGAATTTTATCCGTTCAAAAAAAGTAAGGCTAAACATTATTCACGTTTTTTCGCAAAAAATTGAAAACTTTTTTTTTGTTGAAATTCTGGTTCAAAATGATTATAGGTACAGTATACAACACATTGATCACGAAACTACCGGTCGGATGCATAAAGAAAGCAGTAGTTGTTGGAAGTTTCGTATTTTGAAATTCGGACACATTGAGCTTCGAACCTGGATTGCAGACGAACGAGGCAACAAATTGAAGCAAACCAAACGTTGAACTACTCATAAGTACCCCGATAATCAAAAGTAACTGAAACATTCGGAATCCGTGACTATGAATTTTATCCGTTCAAAAAAAGTAAGGCTATAACCATCACGTTTTTTCGCAAAAAATTGAAAACTTTTTTTGTTGAAATTCCGGTTCAAAATGATTATAGGTACAGTATACAACACATTGATCACGAAACTACCGGTCGGATGCATAAAGAAAGCAGTAGTTGGTGGAAGTTTCGTATTTTGAAATTCGGACACATTGTGCTTCGAACCTGGATTGCAGACGAACGAGGCAACAAATTGAAGCAAACCAAACGTTGAACTACTCATAAGTACCCCGATAATCAAAAGTAACTGAAACATTCGGAATCCGTGACTATGAATTTTATCCGTTCAAAAAAAGTAAGGCACCATCACGTTAACCATCACGTTTTTTCGCAAAAAATTGAAAACTTTTTTTTGTTGAAATTCTGGTTCAAAATGATTATAAGTACAGTATACAACACATTGATCACGAAACTACCGGTCGGATGCATAAAGAAAGCAGTAGTTGGTGGAAGTTTCGTATTTTGAAATTCGGACACATTGTGCTTCGAACCTGGATTGCAGACGAACGAGGCAACAAATTGAAGCAAACCAAACGTTGAACTACTCATAAGTACCCCGATAATCAAAAGTAACTGAAACATTCGGAATCCGTGACTATGAATTTTATCCGTTCAAAAAAAGTAAGGCTAAACATTATTCACGTTTTTTCGCAAAAAATTGAAAACTTTTTTTTTGTTGAAATTCTGGTTCAAAATGATTATAGGTACAGTATACAACACATTGATCACGAAACTACCGGTCGGATGCATAAAGAAAGCAGTAGTTGTTGGAAGTTTCGTATTTTGAAATTCGGACACATTGAGCTTCGAACCTGGATTGCAGACGAACGAGGCAACAAATTGAAGCAAACCAAACGTTGAACTACTCATAAGTACCCCGATAATCAAAAGTAACTGAAACATTCGGAATCCGTGACTATGAATTTTATCCGTTCAAAAAAAGTAAGGCTAACCATCACGTTTTTTCGCAAAAAATTGAAAACTTTTTTTTGTTGAAATTCTGGTTCAAAATGATTATAGGTACAGTATACAACACATTGATCACGAAACTACCGGTCGGATGCATAAAGAAAGCAGTAGTTGGTGGAAGTTTCGTATTTTGAAATTCGGACACATTGTGCTTCGAACCTGGATTGCAGACGAACGAGGCAACAAATTGAAGCAAACCAAACGTTGAACTACTCATAAGTACCCCGATAATCAAAAGTAACTGAAACATTCGGAATCCGTGACTATGAATTTTATCCGTTCAAAAAAAGTAAGGCACCATCACGTTAACCATCACGTTTTTTCGCAAAAAATTGAAAACTTTTTTTTGTTGAAATTCTGGTTCAAAATGATTATAAGTACAGTATACAACACATTGATCACGAAACTACCGGTCGGATGCATAAAGAAAGCAGTAGTTGGTGGAAGTTTCGTATTTTGAAATTCGGACACATTGTGCTTCGAACCTGGATTGCAGACGAACGAGGCAACAAATTGAAGCAAACCAAACGTTGAACTACTCATAAGTACCCCGATAATCAAAAGTAACTGAAACATTCGGAATCCGTGACTATGAATTTTATCCGTTCAAAAAAAGTAAGGCTAAACATTATTCACGTTTTTTCGCAAAAAATTGAAAACTTTTTTTTTGTTGAAATTCTGGTTCAAAATGATTATAGGTACAGTATACAACACATTGATCACGAAACTACCGGTCGGATGCATAAAGAAAGCAGTAGTTGTTGGAAGTTTCATATTTTGAAATTCGGCCACATTGTGCTTCGAACGTGGATTGCAGACGAACGAGGCAACAAACTGAAGCAAACCAAACGTTGAACTACTCATAAGTACCCCGATAATCAAAAGTAACTGAAACATTCGGAATCCGTGACTATGAATTTTATCCGTTCAAAAAAAGTAAGGCACCATCACGTTAACCATCACGTTTTTTCGCAAAAAATTGAAAACTTTTTTTTGTTGAAATTCTGGTTCAAAATGATTATAGGTACAGTATACAACACATTGATCACGAAACTACCGGTCGGATGCATAAAGAAAGCAGTAGTTGGTGGAAGTTTCATATTTTGAAATTCGGCCACATTGTGCTTCGAACGTGGATTGCAGACGAACGAGGCAACAAACTGAAGCAAACCAAACGTTGAACTACTCATAAGTACCCCGATAATCAAAAGTAACTGAAACATTCGGAATCCGTGACTATGAATTTTATCCGTTCAAAAAAAGTAAGGCACCATCACGTTAACCATCACGTTTTTTCGCAAAAAATTGAAAACTTTTTTTTGTTGAAATTCTGGTTCAAAATGATTATAGGTACAGTATACAACACATTGATCACGAAACTACCGGTCGGATGCATAAAGAAAGCAGTAGTTGTTGGAAGTTTCGTATTTTGAAATTCGGACACATTGAGCTTCGAACCTGGATTGCAGACGAACGAGGCAACAAATTGAAGCAAACCAAACGTTGAACTACTCATAAGTACACTGATAATCAAAAGTAACTGAAACATTCGGAATCCGTGACTATGAATTTTATCCGTTCAAAAAAAGTAAGGCTAACTAACCATCACGTTTTTTCGCAAAAAATTGAAAACTTTTTTTTGTTGAAATTCTGGTTCAAAATGATTATAGGTACAGTATACAACACATTGATCACGAAACTACCGGTCGGATGCATAAAGAAAGCAGTAGTTGTTGGAAGTTTCGTATTTTGAAATTCGGACACATTGTGCTTCGAACCTGGATTGCAGACGAACGAGGCAACAAATTGAAGCAAACCAAACGTTGAACTACTCATAAGTACCCCGATAATCAAAAGTAACTGAAACATTCGGAATCCGTGACTATGAATTTTATCCGTTCAAAAAAAGTAAGGCACCATCACGTTAACCATCACGTTTTTTCGCAAAAAATTGAAAACTTTTTTTTGTTGAAATTCTGGTTAAAAATGATTATAAGTACAGTATACAACACATTGATCACGAAACTACCGGTCGGATGCATAAAGAAAGCAGTAGTTGGTGGAAGTTTCGTATTTTGAAATTCGGACACATTGTGCTTCGAACCTGGATCACAGACGAACGAGGCAACAAATTGAAGCAAACCAAACGTTGAACTACTCATAAGTACCCCGATAATCAAAAGTAACTGAAACATTCATTCGGAATCCGTGACTATGAATTTTATCCGTTCAAAAAAAGTAAGGCTAAACATTATTCACGTTTTTTCGCAAAAAATTGAAAACTTTTTTTTTGTTGAAATTCTGGTTCAAAATGATTATAGGTACAGTATACAACACATTGATCACGAAACTACCGGTCGGATGCATAAA
This sequence comes from Nephrotoma appendiculata, assembly GCA_947310385.1. Taxonomy (NCBI): domain Eukaryota; kingdom Metazoa; phylum Arthropoda; class Insecta; order Diptera; family Tipulidae; genus Nephrotoma; species Nephrotoma appendiculata. The sequence goes on from OX371223.1 coordinate 303,963,595, forward strand.
GAAAGCAGTAGTTGTTGGAAGTTTCGTATTTTGAAATTCGGACACATTGAGCTTCGAACCTGGATTGCAGACGAATGAGGCAACAAATTGAAGCAAACCAAACGTTGAACTACTCATAAGTACCCCGATAATCAAAAGTAACTGAAACATTCGGAATCCGTGACTATGAATTTTATCCGTTCAAAAAAAGTAAGGCTAACCATCACGTTTTTTCGCAAAAAATTGAAAACTTTTTTTTGTTGAAATTCTGGTTCAAAATGATTATAGGTACAGTATACAACACATTGATCACGAAACTACCGGTCGGATGCATAAAGAAAGCAGTAGTTGGTGGAAGTTTCGTATTTTGAAATTCGGACACATTGTGCTTCGAACCTGGATTGCAGACGAACGAGGCAACAAATTGAAGCAAACCAAACGTTGAACTACTCATAAGTACACTGATAATCAAAATTAAATGAAACATTCGGAATCCGTGACTATGAATTTTATCCGTTCAAAAAAAGTAAGGCTAACCATCACGTTTTTTGCAAAAAATTGAAAACTTTTTTTTGTTGAAATTCTGGTTCAAAATGATTATAGGTACAGTATACAACACATTGATCACGAAACTACCGGTCGGATGCATAAAGAAAGCAGTAGTTGGTGGAAGTTTCGTATTTTGAAATTCGGACACATTGTGCTTCGAACCTGGATTGCAGACGAACGAGGCAACAAATTGAAGCAAACCAAACGTTGAACTACTCATAAGTACACTGATAATCAAAATTAAATGAAACATTCGGAATCCGTGACTATGAATTTTATCCGTTCAAAAAAAGTAAGGCACCATCACGTTTTTTCTCAAAAAATTTAAAACTTTTTTTGTTGAAATTCTGGTTCAAAATGATTATAGGTACAGTATACAACACATTGATCACGAAACTACCGGTCGGATGCATAAAGAAAGCAGTAGTTGGTGGAAGTTTCGTATTTTGAAATTCGGACACATTGTGCTTCGAACCTGGATTGCAGACGAACGAGGCAACAAATTGAAGCAAACCAAACGTTGAACTACTCATAAGTACACTGATAATCAAAATTAAATGAAACATTCGGAATCCGTGACTATGAATTTTATCCGTTCAAAAAAAGTAAGGCACCATCACGTTTTTTCTCAAAAAATTTAAAACTTTTTTTTGTTGAAATTCTGGTTCAAAATGATTATAGGTACAGTATACAACACATTGATCACGAAACTACCGGTCGGATGCATAAAGAAAGCAGTAGTTGGTGGAAGTTTCGTATTTTGAAATTCGGACACATTGTGCTTCGAACCTGGATTGCAGACGAACGAGGCAACAAATTGAAGCAAACCAAACGTTGAACTACTCATAAGTACACTGATAATCAAAAGTAACTGAAACATTCGGAATCCGTGACTATGAATTTTATCCGTTCAAAAAAAGTAAGGCACCATCACGTTAACCATCACGTTTTTTCGCAAAAAATTGAAAACTTTTTTTTGTTGAAATTCTGGTTCAAAATGATTATAGGTACAGTATACAACACATTGATCACGAAACTACCGGTCGGATGCATAAAGAAAGCAGTAGTTGGTGGAAGTTTCATATTTTGAAATTCGGCCACATTGTGCTTCGAACGTGGATTGCAGACGAACGAGGCAACAAACTGAAGCAAACCAAACGTTGAACTACTCATAAGTACCCCGATAATCAAAAGTAACTGAAACATTCGGAATCCGTGACTATGAATTTTATCCGTTCAAAAAAAGTAAGGCACCATCACGTTAACCATCACGTTTTTTCGCAAAAAATTGAAAACTTTTTTTTGTTGAAATTCTGGTTCAAAATGATTATAAGTACAGTATACAACACATTGATCACGAAACTACCGGTCGGATGCATAAAGAAAGCAGTAGTTGGTGGAAGTTTCGTATTTTGAAATTCGGACACATTGTGCTTCGAACCTGGATTGCAGACGAACGAGGCAACAAATTGAAGCAAACCAAACGTTGAACTACTCATAAGTACCCCGATAATCAAAAGTAACTGAAACATTCGGAATCCGTGACTATGAATTTTATCCGTTCAAAAAAAGTAAGGCTAAACATTATTCACGTTTTTTCGCAAAAAATTGAAAACTTTTTTTTTGTTGAAATTCTGGTTCAAAATGATTATAGGTACAGTATACAACACATTGATCACGAAACTACCGGTCGGATGCATAAAGAAAGCAGTAGTTGTTGGAAGTTTCATATTTTGAAATTCGGCCACATTGTGCTTCGAACGTGGATTGCAGACGAACGAGGCAACAAACTGAAGCAAACCAAACGTTGAACTACTCATAAGTACCCCGATAATCAAAAGTAACTGAAACATTCGGAATCCGTGACTATGAATTTTATCCGTTCAAAAAAAGTAAGGCACCATCACGTTAACCATCACGTTTTTTCGCAAAAAATTGAAAACTTTTTTTTGTTGAAATTCTGGTTCAAAATGATTATAGGTACAGTATACAACACATTGATCACGAAACTACCGGTCGGATGCATAAAGAAAGCAGTAGTTGTTGGAAGTTTCGTATTTTGAAATTCGGACACATTGAGCTTCGAACCTGGATTGCAGACGAACGAGGCAACAAATTGAAGCAAACCAAACGTTGAACTACTCATAAGTACACTGATAATCAAAAGTAACTGAAACATTCGGAATCCGTGACTATGAATTTTATCCGTTCAAAAAAAGTAAGGCTAACTAACCATCACGTTTTTTCGCAAAAAATTGAAAACTTTTTTTTGTTGAAATTCTGGTTCAAAATGATTATAGGTACAGTATACAACACATTGATCACGAAACTACCGGTCGGATGCATAAAGAAAGCAGTAGTTGTTGGAAGTTTCGTATTTTGAAATTCGGACACATTGTGCTTCGAACCTGGATTGCAGACGAACGAGGCAACAAATTGAAGCAAACCAAACGTTGAACTACTCATAAGTACCCCGATAATCAAAAGTAACTGAAACATTCGGAATCCGTGACTATGAATTTTATCCGTTCAAAAAAAGTAAGGCACCATCACGTTTTTTCTCAAAAAATTTAAAACTTTTTTTGTTGAAATTCTGGTTCAAAATGATTATAGGTACAGTATACAACACATTGATCACGAAACTACCGGTCGGATGCATAAAGAAAGCAGTAGTTGGTGGAAGTTTCGTATTTTGAAATTCGGACACATTGTGCTTCGAACCTGGATTGCAGACGAACGAGGCAACAAATTGAAGCAAACCAAACGTTGAACTACTCATAAGTACACTGATAATCAAAATTAAATGAAACATTCGGAATCCGTGACTATGAATTTTATCCGTTCAAAAAAAGTAAGGCACCATCACGTTTTTTCTCAAAAAATTTAAAACTTTTTTTTGTTGAAATTCTGGTTCAAAATGATTATAGGTACAGTATACAACACATTGATCACGAAACTACCGGTCGGATGCATAAAGAAAGCAGTAGTTGGTGGAAGTTTCGTATTTTGAAATTCGGACACATTGTGCTTCGAACCTGGATTGCAGACGAACGAGGCAACAAATTGAAGCAAACCAAACGTTGAACTACTCATAAGTACACTGATAATCAAAATTAAATGAAACATTCGGAATCCGTGACTATGAATTTTATCCGTTCAAAAAAAGTAAGGCACCATCACGTTTTTTCTCAAAAAATTTAAAACTTTTTTTTGTTGAAATTCTGGTTCAAAATGATTATAGGTACAGTATACAACACATTGATCACGAAACTACCGGTCGGATGCATAAAGAAAGCAGTAGTTGGTGGAAGTTTCGTATTTTGAAATTCGGACACATTGTGCTTCGAACCTGGATTGCAGACGAACGAGGCAACAAATTGAAGCAAACCAAACGTTGAACTACTCATAAGTACACTGATAATCAAAAGTAACTGAAACATTCGGAATCCGTGACTATGAATTTTATCCGTTCAAAAAAAGTAAGGCTAACCATCACGTTTTTTCGCAAAAAATTGAAAACTTTTTTTTGTTGAAATTCTGGTTCAAAATGATTATAGGTACAGTATACAACACATTGATCACGAAACTACCGGTCGGATGCATAAAGAAAGCAGTAGTTGGTGGAAGTTTCGTATTTTGAAATTCGGACACATTGTGCTTCGAACCTGGATTGCAGACGAACGAGGCAACAAATTGAAGCAAACCAAACGTTGAACTACTCATAAGTACACTGATAATCAAAAGTAACTGAAACATTCGGAATCCGTGACTATGAATTTTATCCGTTCAAAAAAAGTAAGGCTAACCATCACGTTTTTTCGCAAAAAATTGAAAACTTTTTTTTGTTGAAATTCTGGTTCAAAATGATTATAGGTACAGTATACAACACATTGATCACGAAACTACCGGTCGGATGCATAAAGAAAGCAGTAGTTGGTGGAAGTTTCGTATTTTGAAATTCGGACACATTGTGCTTCGAACCTGGATTGCAGACGAACGAGGCAACAAATTGAAGCAAACCAAACGTTGAACTACTCATAAGTACACTGATAATCAAAAGTAACTGAAACATTCGGAATCCGTGACTATGAATTTTATCCGTTCAAAAAAAGTAAGGCACCATCACGTTTTTTCTCAAAAAATTTAAAACTTTTTTTTGTTGAAATTCTGGTTCAAAATGATTATAGGTACAGTATACAACACATTGATCACGAAACTACCGGTCGGATGCATAAAGAAAGCAGTAGTTGTTGGAAGTTTCGTATTTTGAAATTCGGACACATTGAGCTTCGAACCTGGATTGCAGACGAACGAGGCAACAAATTGAAGCAAACCAAACGTTGAACTACTCATAAGTACCCCGATAATCAAAAGTAACTGAAACATTCGGAATCCGTGACTATGAATTTTATCCGTTCAAAAAAAGTAAGGCTAACCATCACGTTTTTTCGCAAAAAATTGAAAACTTTTTTTTGTTGAAATTCTGGTTCAAAATGATTATAGGTACAGTATACAACACATTGATCACGAAACTACCGGTCGGATGCATAAAGAAAGCAGTAGTTGGTGGAAGTTTCGTATTTTGAAATTCGGACACATTGTGCTTCGAACCTGGATTGCAGACGAACGAGGCAACAAATTGAAGCAAACCAAACGTTGAACTACTCATAAGTACCCCGATAATCAAAAGTAACTGAAACATTCGGAATCCGTGACTATGAATTTTATCCGTTCAAAAAAAGTAAGGCACCATCACGTTAACCATCACGTTTTTTCGCAAAAAATTGAAAACTTTTTTTTGTTGAAATTCTGGTTCAAAATGATTATAAGTACAGTATACAACACATTGATCACGAAACTACCGGTCGGATGCATAAAGAAAGCAGTAGTTGGTGGAAGTTTCGTATTTTGAAATTCGGACACATTGTGCTTCGAACCTGGATTGCAGACGAACGAGGCAACAAATTGAAGCAAACCAAACGTTGAACTACTCATAAGTACCCCGATAATCAAAAGTAACTGAAACATTCGGAATCCGTGACTATGAATTTTATCCGTTCAAAAAAAGTAAGGCTAAACATTATTCACGTTTTTTCGCAAAAAATTGAAAACTTTTTTTTTGTTGAAATTCTGGTTCAAAATGATTATAGGTACAGTATACAACACATTGATCACGAAACTACCGGTCGGATGCATAAAGAAAGCAGTAGTTGTTGGAAGTTTCATATTTTGAAATTCGGCCACATTGTGCTTCGAACGTGGATTGCAGACGAACGAGGCAACAAACTGAAGCAAACCAAACGTTGAACTACTCATAAGTACCCCGATAATCAAAAGTAACTGAAACATTCGGAATCCGTGACTATGAATTTTATCCGTTCAAAAAAAGTAAGGCACCATCACGTTAACCATCACGTTTTTTCGCAAAAAATTGAAAACTTTTTTTTGTTGAAATTCTGGTTCAAAATGATTATAGGTACAGTATACAACACATTGATCACGAAACTACCGGTCGGATGCATAAAGAAAGCAGTAGTTGGTGGAAGTTTCATATTTTGAAATTCGGCCACATTGTGCTTCGAACGTGGATTGCAGACGAACGAGGCAACAAACTGAAGCAAACCAAACGTTGAACTACTCATAAGTACCCCGATAATCAAAAGTAACTGAAACATTCGGAATCCGTGACTATGAATTTTATCCGTTCAAAAAAAGTAAGGCACCATCACGTTAACCATCACGTTTTTTCGCAAAAAATTGAAAACTTTTTTTTGTTGAAATTCTGGTTCAAAATGATTATAGGTACAGTATACAACACATTGATCACGAAACTACCGGTCGGATGCATAAAGAAAGCAGTAGTTGTTGGAAGTTTCGTATTTTGAAATTCGGACACATTGAGCTTCGAACCTGGATTGCAGACGAACGAGGCAACAAATTGAAGCAAACCAAACGTTGAACTACTCATAAGTACACTGATAATCAAAAGTAACTGAAACATTCGGAATCCGTGACTATGAATTTTATCCGTTCAAAAAAAGTAAGGCTAACTAACCATCACGTTTTTTCGCAAAAAATTGAAAACTTTTTTTTGTTGAAATTCTGGTTCAAAATGATTATAGGTACAGTATACAACACATTGATCACGAAACTACCGGTCGGATGCATAAAGAAAGCAGTAGTTGTTGGAAGTTTCGTATTTTGAAATTCGGACACATTGTGCTTCGAACCTGGATTGCAGACGAACGAGGCAACAAATTGAAGCAAACCAAACGTTGAACTACTCATAAGTACCCCGATAATCAAAAGTAACTGAAACATTCGGAATCCGTGACTATGAATTTTATCCGTTCAAAAAAAGTAAGGCACCATCACGTTAACCATCACGTTTTTTCGCAAAAAATTGAAAACTTTTTTTTGTTGAAATTCTGGTTAAAAATGATTATAAGTACAGTATACAACACATTGATCACGAAACTACCGGTCGGATGCATAAAGAAAGCAGTAGTTGGTGGAAGTTTCGTATTTTGAAATTCGGACACATTGTGCTTCGAACCTGGATCACAGACGAACGAGGCAACAAATTGAAGCAAACCAAACGTTGAACTACTCATAAGTACCCCGATAATCAAAAGTAACTGAAACATTCGGAATCCGTGACTATGAATTTTATCCGTTCAAAAAAAGTAAGGCTAAACATTATTCACGTTTTTTCGCAAAAAATTGAAAACTTTTTTTTTGTTGAAATTCTGGTTCAAAATGATTATAGGTACAGTATACAACACATTGATCACGAAACTACCGGTCGGATGCATAAAGAAAGCAGTAGTTGTTGGAAGTTTCGTATTTTGAAATTCGGACACATTGTGCTTCGAACCTGGATTGCAGACGAACGAGGCAACAAATTGAAGCAAACCAAACGTTGAACTACTCATAAGTACACTGATAATCAAAATTAAATGAAACATTCGGAATCCGTGACTATGAATTTTATCCGTTCAAAAAAAGTAAGGCTAACCATCACGTTTTTTGCAAAAAATTGAAAACTTTTTTTTGTTGAAATTCTGGTTCAAAATGATTATAGGTACAGTATACAACACATTGATCACGAAACTACCGGTCGGATGCATAAAGAAAGCAGTAGTTGGTGGAAGTTTCGTATTTTGAAATTCGGACACATTGTGCTTCGAACCTGGATTGCAGACGAACGAGGCAACAAATTGAAGCAAACCAAACGTTGAACTACTCATAAGTACACTGATAATCAAAATTAAATGAAACATTCGGAATCCGTGACTATGAATTTTATCCGTTCAAAAAAAGTAAGGCACCATCACGTTTTTTCTCAAAAAATTTAAAACTTTTTTTGTTGAAATTCTGGTTCAAAATGATTATAGGTACAGTATACAACACATTGATCACGAAACTACCGGTCGGATGCATAAAGAAAGCAGTAGTTGGTGGAAGTTTCGTATTTTGAAATTCGGACACATTGTGCTTCGAACCTGGATTGCAGACGAACGAGGCAACAAATTGAAGCAAACCAAACGTTGAACTACTCATAAGTACACTGATAATCAAAATTAAATGAAACATTCGGAATCCGTGACTATGAATTTTATCCGTTCAAAAAAAGTAAGGCACCATCACGTTTTTTCTCAAAAAATTTAAAACTTTTTTTTGTTGAAATTCTGGTTCAAAATGATTATAGGTACAGTATACAACACATTGATCACGAAACTACCGGTCGGATGCATAAAGAAAGCAGTAGTTGGTGGAAGTTTCGTATTTTGAAATTCGGACACATTGTGCTTCGAACCTGGATTGCAGACGAACGAGGCAACAAATTGAAGCAAACCAAACGTTGAACTACTCATAAGTACACTGATAATCAAAATTAAATGAAACATTCGGAATCCGTGACTATGAATTTTATCCGTTCAAAAAAAGTAAGGCACCATCACGTTTTTTCTCAAAAAATTTAAAACTTTTTTTTGTTGAAATTCTGGTTCAAAATGATTATAGGTACAGTATACAACACATTGATCACGAAACTACCGGTCGGATGCATAAAGAAAGCAGTAGTTGGTGGAAGTTTCGTATTTTGAAATTCGGACACATTGTGCTTCGAACCTGGATTGCAGACGAACGAGGCAACAAATTGAAGCAAACCAAACGTTGAACTACTCATAAGTACACTGATAATCAAAAGTAACTGAAACATTCGGAATCCGTGACTATGAATTTTATCCGTTCAAAAAAAGTAAGGCTAACCATCACGTTTTTTCGCAAAAAATTGAAAACTTTTTTTTGTTGAAATTCTGGTTCAAAATGATTATAGGTACAGTATACAACACATTGATCACGAAACTACCGGTCGGATGCATAAAGAAAGCAGTAGTTGGTGGAAGTTTCGTATTTTGAAATTCGGACACATTGTGCTTCGAACCTGGATTGCAGACGAACGAGGCAACAAATTGAAGCAAACCAAACGTTGAACTACTCATAAGTACACTGATAATCAAAAGTAACTGAAACATTCGGAATCCGTGACTATGAATTTTATCCGTTCAAAAAAAGTAAGGCTAACCATCACGTTTTTTCGCAAAAAATTGAAAACTTTTTTTTGTTGAAATTCTGGTTCAAAATGATTATAGGTACAGTATACAACACATTGATCACGAAACTACCGGTCGGATGCATAAAGAAAGCAGTAGTTGGTGGAAGTTTCGTATTTTGAAATTCGGACACATTGTGCTTCGAACCTGGATTGCAGACGAACGAGGCAACAAATTGAAGCAAACCAAACGTTGAACTACTCATAAGTACACTGATAATCAAAAGTAACTGAAACATTCGGAATCCGTGACTATGAATTTTATCCGTTCAAAAAAAGTAAGGCACCATCACGTTTTTTCTCAAAAAATTTAAAACTTTTTTTTGTTGAAATTCTGGTTCAAAATGATTATAGGTACAGTATACAACACATTGATCACGAAACTACCGGTCGGATGCATAAAGAAAGCAGTAGTTGTTGGAAGTTTCGTATTTTGAAATTCGGACACATTGTGCTTCGAACCTGGATTGCAGACGAACGAGGCAACAAATTGAAGCAAACCAAACGTTGAACTACTCATAAGTACCCCGATAATCAAAAGTAACTGAAACATTCGGAATCCGTGACTATGAATTTTATCCATTCAAAAAAAGTAAGGCTAACCATCACGTTTCTTCGCAAAAAATTGAAAACTTTTTTTTGTTGAAATTCTGGTTCAAAATGATTATAGGTACAGTATACAACACATTGATCACGAAACTACCGGTCGGATGCATAAAGAAAGCAGTAGTTGTTGGAAGTTTCGTATTTTGAAATTCGGACACATTGTGCTTCGAACCTGGATTGCAGACGAACGAGGCAACAAATTGAAGCAAACCAAACGTTGAACTACTCATAAGTACACTGATAATCAAAATTAAATGAAACATTCGGAATCCGTGACTATGAATTTTATCCGTTCAAAAAAAGTAAGTAACCATCACGTTTTTTCTCAAAAAATTTAAAACTTTTTTTTGTTGAAATTCTGGTTCAAAATGATTATAGGTACAGTATACAACACATTGATCACGAAACTACTGGTCGGATGCATAAAGAAAGCAGTAGTTGTTGGAAGTTTCGTATTTTGAAATTCGGACACATTGTGCTTCGAACCTGGATTGCAGACGAACGAGGCAACAAATTGAAGCAAACCAAACGTTGAACTACTCATAAGTACCCCGATAATCAAAAGTAACTGAAACATTCGGAATCCGTGACTATGAATTTTATCCGTTCAAAAAAAGTAAGGCTAACCATCACGTTTTTTCGCAAAAAATTGAAAACTTTTTTTTGTTGAAATTCTGGTTCAAAATGATTATAGGTACAGTATACAACACATTGATCACGAAACTACCGGTCGGATGCATAAAGAAAGCAGTAGTTGGTGGAAGTTTCGTATTTTGAAATTCGGACACATTGTGCTTCGAACCTGGATTGCAGACGAACGAGGCAACAAATTGAAGCAAACCAAACGTTGAACTACTCATAAGTACCCCGATAATCAAAAGTAACTGAAACATTCGGAATCCGTGACTATGAATTTTATCCGTTCAAAAAAAGTAAGGCTAACTAATCACGTTTTTTCGCAAAAAATTGAAAACTTTTTTTTGTTGAAATTCTGGTTCAAAATGATTATAGGTACAGTATACAACACATTGATCACGAAACTACCGGTCGGATGCATAAAGAAAGCAGTAGTTGGTGGAAGTTTCGTATTTTGAAATTCGGACACATTGTGCTTCGAACCTGGATTGCAGACGAACGAGGCAACAAATTGAAGCAAACCAAACGTTGAACTACTCATAAGTACACTGATAATCAAAAGTAACTGAAACATTCGGAATCCGTGACTATGAATTTTATCCGTTCAAAAAAAGTAAGGCTAACCATCACGTTTTTTCGCAAAAAATTGAAAACTTTTTTTTGTTGAAATTCTGGTTCAAAATGATTATAGGTACAGTATACAACACATTGATCACGAAACTACCGGTCGGATGCATAAAGAAAGCAGTAGTTGTTGGAAGTTTCGTATTTTGAAATTCGGACACATTGTGCTTCGAACCTGGATTGCAGACGAACGAGGCAACAAATTGAAGCTTTTATCCGTTCAAAAAAAGTAAGGCTAACCATCACGTTTTTTCGCAAAAAATTGAAAACTTTTTTTTGTTGAAATTCCGGTTCAAAATGATTATAGGTGCAGTATACAACACATTGATCACGAAACTACCGGTCGGATGCATAAAGAAAGCAGTAGTTGTTGGAAGTTTCGTATTTTGAAATTCGGACACATTGAGCTTCGAACCTGGATTGCAGACGAACGAGGCAACAAATTGAAGCAAACCAAACGTTGAACTACTCATAAGTACCCCGATAATCAAAAGTAACTGAAACATTCGGAATCCGTGACTATGAATTTTATCCGTTCAAAAAAAGTAAGGCTAACCATCACGTTTTTTCGCAAAAAATTGAAAACTTTTTTTTGTTGAAATTCTGGTTCAAAATGATTATAGGTACAGTATACAACACATTGATCACGAAACTACCGGTCGGATGCATAAAGAAAGCAGTAGTTGGTGGAAGTTTCGTATTTTGAAATTCGGACACATTGTGCTTCGAACCTGGATTGCAGACGAACGAGGCAACAAATTGAAGCAAACCAAACGTTGAACTACTCATAAGTACCCCGATAATCAAAAGTAACTGAAACATTCGGAATCCGTGACTATGAATTTTATCCGTTCAAAAAAAGTAAGGCTAACCATCACGTTTTTTCGCAAAAAATTGAAAACTTTTTTTTGTTGAAATTCCGGTTCAAAATGATTATAGGTACAGTATACAACACATTGATCACGAAACTACCGGTCGGATGCATAAAGAAAGCAGTAGTTGGTGGAAGTTTCGTATTTTGAAATTCGGACACATTGTGCTTCGAACCTGGATTGCAGACGAACGAGGCAACAAATTGAAGCAAACCAAACGTTGAACTACTCATAAGTACCCCGATAATCAAAAGTAACTGAAACATTCGGAATCCGTGACTATGAATTTTATCCGTTCAAAAAAAGTAAGGCTAACCATCACGTTTTTTCGCAAAAAATTGAAAACTTTTTTTTGTTGAAATTCCGGTTCAAAATGATTATAGGTACAGTATACAACACATTGATCACGAAACTACCGGTCGGATGCATACAGAAAGCAGTAGTTGGTGGAAGTTTCGTATTTTGAAATTCGGACACATTGTGCTTCGAACCTGGATTGCAGACGAACGAGGCAACAAATTGAAGCAAACCAAACGTTGAACTACTCATAAGTACCCCGATAATCAAAAGTAACTGAAACATTCGGAATCCGTGACTATGAATTTTATCCGTTCAAAAAAAGTAAGGCTAACCATCACGTTTTTTCGCAAAAAATTGAAAACTTTTTTTTGTTGAAATTCTGGTTCAAAATGATTATAGGTACAGTATACAACACATTGATCACGAAACTACCGGTCGGATGCATAAAGAAAGCAGTAGTTGGTGGAAGTTTCGTATTTTGAAATTCGGACACATTGTGCTTCGAACCTGGATTGCAGACGAACGAGGCAACAAATTGAAGCAAACCAAACGTTGAACTACTCATAAGTACCCCGATAATCAAAAGTAACTGAAACATTCGGAATCCGTGACTATGAATTTTATCCGTTCAAAAAAAGTAAGGCTAACCATCACGTTTTTTCGCAAAAAATTGAAAACTTTTTTTTGTTGAAATTCCGGTTCAAAATGATTATAGGTACAGTATACAACACATTGATCACGAAATTACCGGTCGGATGCATAAAGAAAGCAGTGGTTGTTGGAAGTTTCGTATTTTGAAATTCGGACACATTGAGCTTCGAACCTGGATTGCAGACGAACGAGGCAACAAATTGAAGCAAACCAAACGTTGAACTACTCATAAGTACCCCGATAATCAAAAGTAACTGAAACATTCGGAATCCGTGACTATGAATTTTATCCGTTCAAAAAAAGTAAGGCTAACCATCACGTTTTTTCGCAAAAAATTGAAAACTTTTTTTTGTTGAAACTCCGGTTCAAAATGATTATAGGTACAGTATACAACACATTGATCACGAAACTACCGGTCGGATGCATAAAGAAAGCAGTAGTTGGTGGAAGTTTCGTATTTTGAAATTCGGACACATTGTGCTTCGAACCTGGATTGCAGACGAACGAGGCAACAAATTGAAGCAAACCAAACGTTGAACTACTCATAAGTACCCCGATAATCAAAAGTAACTGAAACATTCGGAATCCGTGACTATGAATTTTATCCGTTCAAAAAAAGTAAGGCTAACCATCACGTTTTTTCGCAAAAAATTGAAAACTTTTTTTTGTTGAAATTCTGGTTCAAAATGATTATAGGTACAGTATACAACACATTGATCACGAAACTACCGGTCGGATGCATAAAGAAAGCAGTAGTTGGTGGAAGTTTCGTATTTTGAAATTCGGACACATTGTGCTTCGAACCTGGATTGCAGACGAACGAGGCAACAAATTGAAGCAAACCAAACGTTGAACTACTCATAAGTACCCCGATAATCAAAAGTAACTGAAACATTCGGAATCCGTGACTATGAATTTTATCCGTTCAAAAAAAGTAAGGCTAACCATCACGTTTTTTCGCAAAAAATTGAAAACTTTTTTTTGTTGAAATTCCGGTTCAAAATGATTATAGGTACAGTATACAACACATTGATCACGAAACTACCGGTCGGATGCATAAAGAAAGCAGTAGTTGGTGGAAGTTTCGTATTTTGAAATTCGGACACATTGTGCTTCGAACCTGGATTGCAGACGAACGAGGCAACAAATTGAAGCAAACCAAACGTTGAACTACTCATAAGTACCCCGATAATCAAAAGTAACTGAAACATTCGGAATCCGTGACTATGAATTTTATCCGTTCAAAAAAAGTAAGGCTAACCATCACGTTTTTTCGCAAAAAATTGAAAACTTTTTTTTGTTGAAATTCTGGTTCAAAATGATTATAGGTACAGTATACAACACATTGATCACGAAACTACCGGTCGGATGCATAAAGAAAGCTGTAGTTGGTGGAAGTTTCGTATTTTGAAATTCGGACACATTGAGCTTCGAACCTGGATTGCAGACGAACGAGGCAACAAATTGAAGCAAACCAAACGTTGAACTACTCATAAGTACCCCGATAATCAAAAGTAACTGAAACATTCGGAATCCGTGACTATGAATTTTATCCGTTCAAAAAAAGTAAGGCTAACCATCACGTTTTTTCGCAAAAAATTGAAAACTTTTTTTTGTTGAAATTCCGGTTCAAAATGATTATAGGTACAGTATACAACACATTGATCACGAAACTACCGGTCGGATGCATAAAGAAAGCTGTAGTTGGTGGAAGTTTCGTATTTTGAAATTCGGACACATTGAGCTTCGAACCTGGATTGCAGACGAACGAGGCAACAAATTGAAGCAAACCAAACGTTGAACTACTCATAAGTACCCCGATAATCAAAAGTAACTGAAACATTCGGAATCCGTGACTATGAATTTTATCCGTTCAAAAAAAGTAAGGCTAACCATCACGTTTTTTCGCAAAAAATTGAAAACTTTTTTTTGTTGAAATTCCGGTTCAAAATGATTATAGGTACAGTATACAACACATTGATCACGAAACTACCGGTCGGATGCATAAAGAAAGCAGTAGTTGGTGGAAGTTTCGTATTTTGAAATTCGGACACATTGAGCTTCGAACCTGGATTGCAGACGAACGAGGCAACAAATTGAAGCAAACCAAACGTTGAACTACTCATAAGTACCCCGATAATCAAAAGTAACTGAAACATTCGGAATCCGTGACTATGAATTTTATCCGTTCAAAAAAAGTAAGGCTAACCATCACGTTTTTTCGCAAAAAATTGAAAACTTTTTTTTGTTGAAATTCCGGTTCAAAATGATTATAGGTACAGTATACAACACATTGATCACGAAACTACCGGTCGGATGCATAAAGAAAGCTGTAGTTGGTGGAAGTTTCGTATTTTGAAATTCGGACACATTGAGCTTCGAACCTGGATTGCAGACGAACGAGGCAACAAATTGAAGCAAACCAAACGTTGAACTACTCATAAGTACCCCGATAATCAAAAGTAACTGAAACATTCGGAATCCGTGACTATGAATTTTATCCGTTCAAAAAAAGTAAGGCTAACCATCACGTTTTTTCGCAAAAAATTGAAAACTTTTTTTTGTTGAAATTCCGGTTCAAAATGATTATAGGTACAGTATACAACACATTGATCACGAAACTACCGGTCGGATGCATAAAGAAAGCAGTAGTTGGTGGAAGTTTCGTATTTTGAAATTCGGACACATTGTGCTTCGAACCTGGATTGCAGACGAACGAGGCAACAAATTGAAGCAAACCAAACGTTGAACTACTCATAAGTACCCCGATAATCAAAAGTAACTGAAACATTCGGAATCCGTGACTATGAATTTTATCCGTTCAAAAAAAGTAAGGCTAACCATCACGTTTTTTCGCAAAAAATTGAAAACTTTTTTTTGTTGAAATTCCGGTTCAAAATGATTATAGGTACAGTATACAACACATTGATCACGAAACTACCGGTCGGATGCATAAAGAAAGCAGTAGTTGGTGGAAGTTTCGTATTTTGAAATTCGGACACATTGTGCTTCGAACCTGGATTGCAGACGAACGAGGCAACAAATTGAAGCAAACCAAACGTTGAACTACTCATAAGTACCCCGATAATCAAAAGTAACTGAAACATTCGGAATCCGTGACTATGAATTTTATCCGTTCAAAAAAAGTAAGGCTAACCATCACGTTTTTTCGCAAAAAATTGAAAACTTTTTTTTGTTGAAATTCCGGTTCAAAATGATTATAGGTACAGTATACAACACATTGATCACGAAACTACCGGTCGGATGCATAAAGAAAGCAGTGGTTGTTGGAAGTTTCGTATTTTGAAATTCGGACACATTGAGCTTCGAACCTGGATTGCAGACGAACGAGGCAACAAATTGAAGCAAACCAAACGTTGAACTACTCATAAGTACCCCGATAATCAAAAGTAACTGAAACATTCGGAATCCGTGACTATGAATTTTATCCGTTCAAAAAAAGTAAGGCTAACCATCACGTTTTTTCGCAAAAAATTGAAAACTTTTTTTTGTTGAAATTCTGGTTCAAAATGATTATAGGTACAGTATACAACACATTGATCACGAAACTACCGGTCGGATGCATAAAGAAAGCTGTAGTTGGTGGAAGTTTCGTATTTTGAAATTCGGACACATTGAGCTTCGAACCTGGATTGCAGACGAACGAGGCAACAAATTGAAGCAAACCAAACGTTGAACTACTCATAAGTACCCCGATAATCAAAAGTAACTGAAACATTCGGAATCCGTGACTATGAATTTTATCCGTTCAAAAAAAGTAAGGCTAACCATCACGTTTTTTCGCAAAAAATTGAAAACTTTTTTTTGTTGAAATTCCGGTTCAAAATGATTATAGGTACAGTATACAACACATTGATCACGAAACTACCGGTCGGATGCATAAAGAAAGCTGTAGTTGGTGGAAGTTTCGTATTTTGAAATTCGGACACATTGAGCTTCGAACCTGGATTGCAGACGAACGAGGCAACAAATTGAAGCAAACCAAACGTTGAACTACTCATAAGTACCCCGATAATCAAAAGTAACTGAAACATTCGGAATCCGTGACTATGAATTTTATCCGTTCAAAAAAAGTAAGGCTAACCATCACGTTTTTTCGCAAAAAATTGAAAACTTTTTTTTGTTGAAATTCCGGTTCAAAATGATTATAGGTACAGTATACAACACATTGATCACGAAACTACCGGTCGGATGCATAAAGAAAGCTGTAGTTGGTGGAAGTTTCGTATTTTGAAATTCGGACACATTGAGCTTCGAACCTGGATTGCAGACGAACGAGGCAACAAATTGAAGCAAACCAAACGTTGAACTACTCATAAGTACCCCGATAATCAAAAGTAACTGAAACATTCGGAATCCGTGACTATGAATTTTATCCGTTCAAAAAAAGTAAGGCTAACCATCACGTTTTTTCGCAAAAAATTGAAAACT
The DNA here is from genome assembly GCA_947310385.1 of Nephrotoma appendiculata. NCBI lineage: Eukaryota > Metazoa > Arthropoda > Insecta > Diptera > Tipulidae > Nephrotoma > Nephrotoma appendiculata. The sequence continues at coordinate 303,980,881 of OX371223.1, forward strand.
TTTTTTTGTTGAAATTCCGGTTCAAAATGATTATAGGTACAGTATACAACACATTGATCACGAAACTACCGGTCGGATGCATAAAGAAAGCTGTAGTTGGTGGAAGTTTCGTATTTTGAAATTCGGACACATTGAGCTTCGAACCTGGATTGCAGACGAACGAGGCAACAAATTGAAGCAAACCAAACGTTGAACTACTCATAAGTACCCCGATAATCAAAAGTAACTGAAACATTCGGAATCCGTGACTATGAATTTTATCCGTTCAAAAAAAGTAAGGCTAACCATCACGTTTTTTCGCAAAAAATTGAAAACTTTTTTTTGTTGAAATTCCGGTTCAAAATGATTATAGGTACAGTATACAACACATTGATCACGAAACTACCGGTCGGATGCATAAAGAAAGCAGTAGTTGGTGGAAGTTTCGTATTTTGAAATTCGGACACATTGTGCTTCGAACCTGGATTGCAGACGAACGAGGCAACAAATTGAAGCAAACCAAACGTTGAACTACTCATAAGTACCCCGATAATCAAAAGTAACTGAAACATTCGGAATCCGTGACTATGAATTTTATCCGTTCAAAAAAAGTAAGGCTAACCATCACGTTTTTTCGCAAAAAATTGAAAACTTTTTTTTGTTGAAATTCCGGTTCAAAATGATTATAGGTACAGTATACAACACATTGATCACGAAACTACCGGTCGGATGCATAAAGAAAGCAGTAGTTGGTGGAAATTTCGTATTTTGAAATTCGGACACATTGTGCTTCGAACCTGGATTGCAGACGAACGAGGCAACAAATTGAAGCAAACCAAACGTTGAACTACTCATAAGTACCCCGATAATCAAAAGTAACTGAAACATTCGGAATCCGTGACTATGAATTTTATCCGTTCAAAAAAAGTAAGGCTAACCATCACGTTTTTTCGCAAAAAATTGAAAACTTTTTTTTGTTGAAATTCCGGTTCAAAATGATTATAGGTACAGTATACAACACATTGATCACGAAACTACCGGTCGGATGCATAAAGAAAGCAGTAGTTGGTGGAAATTTCGTATTTTGAAATTCGGACACATTGTGCTTCGAACCTGGATTGCAGACGAACGAGGCAACAAATTGAAGCAAACCAAACGTTGAACTACTCATAAGTACCCCGATAATCAAAAGTAACTGAAACATTCGGAATCCGTGACTATGAATTTTATCCGTTCAAAAAAAGTAAGGCTAACCATCACGTTTTTTCGCAAAAAATTGAAAACTTTTTTTTGTTGAAATTCCGGTTCAAAATGATTAAAGGTACAGTATACAACACATTGATCACGAAACTACCGGTCGGATGCATAAAGAAAGCTGTAGTTGGTGGAAGTTTCGTATTTTGAAATTCGGACACATTGAGCTTCGAACCTGGATTGCAGACGAACGAGGCAACAAATTGAAGCAAACCAAACGTTGAACTACTCATAAGTACCCCGATAATCAAAAGTAACTGAAACATTCGGAATCCGTGACTATGAATTTTATCCGTTCAAAAAAAGTAAGGCTAACCATCACGTTTTTTCGCAAAAAATTGAAAACTTTTTTTTGTTGAAATTCCGGTTCAAAATGATTATAGGTACAGTATACAACACATTGATCACGAAACTACCGGTCGGATGCATAAAGAAAGCAGTAGTTGGTGGAAGTTTCGTATTTTGAAATTCGGACACATTGTGCTTCGAACCTGGATTGCAGACGAACGAGGCAACAAATTGAAGCAAACCAAACGTTGAACTACTCATAAGTACCCCGATAATCAAAAGTAACTGAAACATTCGGAATCCGTGACTATGAATTTTATCCGTTCAAAAAAAGTAAGGCTAACCATCACGTTTTTTCGCAAAAAATTGAAAACTTTTTTTTGTTGAAATTCCGGTTCAAAATGATTATAGGTACAGTATACAACACATTGATCACGAAACTACCGGTCGGATGCATAAAGAAAGCAGTAGTTGGTGGAAGTTTCGTATTTTGAAATTCGGACACATTGAGCTTCGAACCTGGATTGCAGACGAACGAGGCAACAAATTGAAGCAAACCAAACGTTGAACTACTCATAAGTACCCCGATAATCAAAAGTAACTGAAACATTCGGAATCCGTGACTATGAATTTTATCCGTTCAAAAAAAGTAAGGCTAACCATCACGTTTTTTCGCAAAAAATTGAAAACTTTTTTTTGTTGAAATTCCGGTTCAAAATGATTATAGGTACAGTATACAACACATTGATCACGAAACTACCGGTCGGATGCATAAAGAAAGCAGTAGTTGGTGGAAGTTTCGTATTTTGAAATTCGGACACATTGAGCTTCGAACCTGGATTGCAGACGAACGAGGCAACAAATTGAAGCAAACCAAACGTTGAACTACTCATAAGTACCCCGATAATCAAAAGTAACTGAAACATTCGGAATCCGTGACTATGAATTTTATCCGTTCAAAAAAAGTAAGGCTAACCATCACGTTTTTTCGCAAAAAATTGAAAACTTTTTTTTGTTGAAATTCCGGTTCAAAATGATTAAAGGTACAGTATACAACACATTGATCACGAAACTACCGGTCGGATGCATAAAGAAAGCTGTAGTTGGTGGAAGTTTCGTATTTTGAAATTCGGACACATTGAGCTTCGAACCTGGATTGCAGACGAACGAGGCAACAAATTGAAGCAAACCAAACGTTGAACTACTCATAAGTACCCCGATAATCAAAAGTAACTGAAACATTCGGAATCCGTGACTATGAATTTTATCCGTTCAAAAAAAGTAAGGCTAACCATCACGTTTTTTCGCAAAAAATTGAAAACTTTTTTTTGTTGAAATTCCGGTTCAAAATGATTATAGGTACAGTATACAACACATTGATCACGAAACTACCGGTCGGATGCATAAAGAAAGCAGTAGTTGGTGGAAGTTTCGTATTTTGAAATTCGGACACATTGAGCTTCGAACCTGGATTGCAGACGAACGAGGCAACAAATTGAAGCAAACCAAACGTTGAACTACTCATAAGTACCCCGATAATCAAAAGTAACTGAAACATTCGGAATCCGTGACTATGAATTTTATCCGTTCAAAAAAAGTAAGGCTAACCATCACGTTTTTTCGCAAAAAATTGAAAACTTTTTTTTGTTGAAATTCCGGTTCAAAATGATTATAGGTACAGTATACAACACATTGATCACGAAACTACCGGTCGGATGCATAAAGAAAGCAGTAGTTGGTGGAAGTTTCGTATTTTGAAATTCGGACACATTGAGCTTCGAACCTGGATTGCAGACGAACGAGGCAACAAATTGAAGCAAACCAAACGTTGAACTACTCATAAGTACCCCGATAATCAAAAGTAACTGAAACATTCGGAATCCGTGACTATGAATTTTATCCGTTCAAAAAAAGTAAGGCTAACCATCACGTTTTTTCGCAAAAAATTGAAAACTTTTTTTTGTTGAAATTCCGGTTCAAAATGATTAAAGGTACAGTATACAACACATTGATCACGAAACTACCGGTCGGATGCATAAAGAAAGCTGTAGTTGGTGGAAGTTTCGTATTTTGAAATTCGGACACATTGAGCTTCGAACCTGGATTGCAGACGAACGAGGCAACAAATTGAAGCAAACCAAACGTTGAACTACTCATAAGTACCCCGATAATCAAAAGTAACTGAAACATTCGGAATCCGTGACTATGAATTTTATCCGTTCAAAAAAAGTAAGGCTAACCATCACGTTTTTTCGCAAAAAATTGAAAACTTTTTTTTGTTGAAATTCCGGTTCAAAATGATTATAGGTACAGTATACAACACATTGATCACGAAACTACCGGTCGGATGCATAAAGAAAGCAGTAGTTGGTGGAAGTTTCGTATTTTGAAATTCGGACACATTGTGCTTCGAACCTGGATTGCAGACGAACGAGGCAACAAATTGAAGCAAACCAAACGTTGAACTACTCATAAGTACCCCGATAATCAAAAGTAACTGAAACATTCGGAATCCGTGACTATGAATTTTATCCGTTCAAAAAAAGTAAGGCTAACCATCACGTTTTTTCGCAAAAAATTGAAAACTTTTTTTTGTTGAAATTCCGGTTCAAAATGATTATAGGTACAGTATACAACACATTGATCACGAAACTACCGGTCGGATGCATAAAGAAAGCAGTGGTTGTTGGAAGTTTCGTATTTTGAAATTCGGACACATTGAGCTTCGAACCTGGATTGCAGACGAACGAGGCAACAAATTGAAGCAAACCAAACGTTGAACTACTCATAAGTACCCCGATAATCAAAAGTAACTGAAACATTCGGAATCCGTGACTATGAATTTTATCCGTTCAAAAAAAGTAAGGCTAACCATCACGTTTTTTCGCAAAAAATTGAAAACTTTTTTTTGTTGAAATTCTGGTTCAAAATGATTATAGGTACAGTATACAACACATTGATCACGAAACTACCGGTCGGATGCATAAAGAAAGCTGTAGTTGGTGGAAGTTTCGTATTTTGAAATTCGGACACATTGAGCTTCGAACCTGGATTGCAGACGAACGAGGCAACAAATTGAAGCAAACCAAACGTTGAACTACTCATAAGTACCCCGATAATCAAAAGTAACTGAAACATTCGGAATCCGTGACTATGAATTTTATCCGTTCAAAAAAAGTAAGGCTAACCATCACGTTTTTTCGCAAAAAATTGAAAACTTTTTTTTGTTGAAATTCCGGTTCAAAATGATTATAGGTACAGTATACAACACATTGATCACGAAACTACCGGTCGGATGCATAAAGAAAGCTGTAGTTGGTGGAAGTTTCGTATTTTGAAATTCGGACACATTGAGCTTCGAACCTGGATTGCAGACGAACGAGGCAACAAATTGAAGCAAACCAAACGTTGAACTACTCATAAGTACCCCGATAATCAAAAGTAACTGAAACATTCGGAATCCGTGACTATGAATTTTATCCGTTCAAAAAAAGTAAGGCTAACCATCACGTTTTTTCGCAAAAAATTGAAAACTTTTTTTTGTTGAAATTCCGGTTCAAAATGATTATAGGTACAGTATACAACACATTGATCACGAAACTACCGGTCGGATGCATAAAGAAAGCAGTAGTTGGTGGAAGTTTCGTATTTTGAAATTCGGACACATTGTGCTTCGAACCTGGATTGCAGACGAACGAGGCAACAAATTGAAGCAAACCAAACGTTGAACTACTCATAAGTACCCCGATAATCAAAAGTAACTGAAACATTCGGAATCCGTGACTATGAATTTTATCCGTTCAAAAAAAGTAAGGCTAACCATCACGTTTTTTCGCAAAAAATTGAAAACTTTTTTTTGTTGAAATTCCGGTTCAAAATGATTATAGGTACAGTATACAACACATTGATCACGAAACTACCGGTCGGATGCATAAAGAAAGCAGTAGTTGGTGGAAATTTCGTATTTTGAAATTCGGACACATTGTGCTTCGAACCTGGATTGCAGACGAACGAGGCAACAAATTGAAGCAAACCAAACGTTGAACTACTCATAAGTACCCCGATAATCAAAAGTAACTGAAACATTCGGAATCCGTGACTATGAATTTTATCCGTTCAAAAAAAGTAAGGCTAACCATCACGTTTTTTCGCAAAAAATTGAAAACTTTTTTTTGTTGAAATTCCGGTTCAAAATGATTATAGGTACAGTATACAACACATTGATCACGAAACTACCGGTCGGATGCATAAAGAAAGCAGTAGTTGGTGGAAATTTCGTATTTTGAAATTCGGACACATTGTGCTTCGAACCTGGATTGCAGACGAACGAGGCAACAAATTGAAGCAAACCAAACGTTGAACTACTCATAAGTACCCCGATAATCAAAAGTAACTGAAACATTCGGAATCCGTGACTATGAATTTTATCCGTTCAAAAAAAGTAAGGCTAACCATCACGTTTTTTCGCAAAAAATTGAAAACTTTTTTTTGTTGAAATTCCGGTTCAAAATGATTAAAGGTACAGTATACAACACATTGATCACGAAACTACCGGTCGGATGCATAAAGAAAGCTGTAGTTGGTGGAAGTTTCGTATTTTGAAATTCGGACACATTGAGCTTCGAACCTGGATTGCAGACGAACGAGGCAACAAATTGAAGCAAACCAAACGTTGAACTACTCATAAGTACCCCGATAATCAAAAGTAACTGAAACATTCGGAATCCGTGACTATGAATTTTATCCGTTCAAAAAAAGTAAGGCTAACCATCACGTTTTTTCGCAAAAAAATGAAAACTTTTTTTTGTTGAAATTCCGGTTCAAAATGATTATAGGTACAGTATACAACACATTGATCACGAAACTACCGGTCGGATGCATAAAGAAAGCAGTAGTTGGTGGAAGTTTCGTATTTTGAAATTCGGACACATTGAGCTTCGAACCTGGATTGCAGACGAACGAGGCAACAAATTGAAGCAAACCAAACGTTGAACTACTCATAAGTACCCCGATAATCAAAAGTAACTGAAACATTCGGAATCCGTGACTATGAATTTTATCCGTTCAAAAAAAGTAAGGCTAACCATCACGTTTTTTCGCAAAAAATTGAAAACTTTTTTTTGTTGAAATTCCGGTTCAAAATGATTATAGGTACAGTATACAACACATTGATCACGAAACTACCGGTCGGATGCATAAAGAAAGCAGTAGTTGGTGGAAGTTTCGTATTTTGAAATTCGGACACATTGAGCTTCGAACCTGGATTGCAGACGAACGAGGCAACAAATTGAAGCAAACCAAACGTTGAACTACTCATAAGTACCCCGATAATCAAAAGTAACTGAAACATTCGGAATCCGTGACTATGAATTTTATCCGTTCAAAAAAAGTAAGGCTAACCATCACGTTTTTTCGCAAAAAAATGAAAACTTTTTTTTGTTGAAATTCCGGTTCAAAATGATTATAGGTACAGTATACAACACATTGATCACGAAACTACCGGTCGGATGCATAAAGAAAGCAGTAGTTGGTGGAAATTTCGTATTTTGAAATTCGGACACATTGTGCTTCGAACCTGGATTGCAGACGAACGAGGCAACAAATTGAAGCAAACCAAACGTTGAACTACTCATAAGTACCCCGATAATCAAAAGTAACTGAAACATTCGGAATCCGTGACTATGAATTTTATCCGTTCAAAAAAAGTAAGGCTAACCATCACGTTTTTTCGCAAAAAATTGAAAACTTTTTTTTGTTGAAATTCCGGTTCAAAATGATTAAAGGTACAGTATACAACACATTGATCACGAAACTACCGGTCGGATGCATAAAGAAAGCTGTAGTTGGTGGAAGTTTCGTATTTTGAAATTCGGACACATTGAGCTTCGAACCTGGATTGCAGACGAACGAGGCAACAAATTGAAGCAAACCAAACGTTGAACTACTCATAAGTACCCCGATAATCAAAAGTAACTGAAACATTCGGAATCCGTGACTATGAATTTTATCCGTTCAAAAAAAGTAAGGCTAACCATCACGTTTTTTCGCAAAAAATTGAAAACTTTTTTTTGTTGAAATTCCGGTTCAAAATGATTATAGGTACAGTATACAACACATTGATCACGAAACTACCGGTCGGATGCATAAAGAAAGCAGTAGTTGGTGGAAGTTTCGTATTTTGAAATTCGGACACATTGAGCTTCGAACCTGGATTGCAGACGAACGAGGCAACAAATTGAAGCAAACCAAACGTTGAACTACTCATAAGTACCCCGATAATCAAAAGTAACTGAAACATTCGGAATCCGTGACTATGAATTTTATCCGTTCAAAAAAAGTAAGGCTAACCATCACGTTTTTTCGCAAAAAATTGAAAACTTTTTTTTGTTGAAATTCCGGTTCAAAATGATTATAGGTACAGTATACAACACATTGATCACGAAACTACCGGTCGGATGCATAAAGAAAGCAGTAGTTGGTGGAAGTTTCGTATTTTGAAATTCGGACACATTGAGCTTCGAACCTGGATTGCAGACGAACGAGGCAACAAATTGAAGCAAACCAAACGTTGAACTACTCATAAGTACCCCGATAATCAAAAGTAACTGAAACATTCGGAATCCGTGACTATGAATTTTATCCGTTCAAAAAAAGTAAGGCTAACCATCACGTTTTTTCGCAAAAAATTGAAAACTTTTTTTTGTTGAAATTCCGGTTCAAAATGATTAAAGGTACAGTATACAACACATTGATCACGAAACTACCGGTCGGATGCATAAAGAAAGCTGTAGTTGGTGGAAGTTTCGTATTTTGAAATTCGGACACATTGAGCTTCGAACCTGGATTGCAGACGAACGAGGCAACAAATTGAAGCAAACCAAACGTTGAACTACTCATAAGTACCCCGATAATCAAAAGTAACTGAAACATTCGGAATCCGTGACTATGAATTTTATCCGTTCAAAAAAAGTAAGGCTAACCATCACGTTTTTTCGCAAAAAATTGAAAACTTTTTTTTGTTGAAATTCCGGTTCAAAATGATTATAGGTACAGTATACAACACATTGATCACGAAACTACCGGTCGGATGCATAAAGAAAGCAGTAGTTGGTGGAAGTTTCGTATTTTGAAATTCGGACACATTGAGCTTCGAACCTGGATTGCAGACGAACGAGGCAACAAATTGAAGCAAACCAAACGTTGAACTACTCATAAGTACCCCGATAATCAAAAGTAACTGAAACATTCGGAATCCGTGACTATGAATTTTATCCGTTCAAAAAAAGTAAGGCTAACCATCACGTTTTTTCGCAAAAAATTGAAAACTTTTTTTTGTTGAAATTCCGGTTCAAAATGATTATAGGTACAGTATACAACACATTGATCACGAAACTACCGGTCGGATGCATAAAGAAGTAGTTGGTGGAAGTTTCGTATTTTGAAATTCGGACACATTGAGCTTCGAACCTGGATTGCAGACGAACGAGGCAACAAATTGAAGCAAACCAAACGTTGAACTACTCATAAGTACCCCGATAATCAAAAGTAACTGAAACATTCGGAATCCGTGACTATGAATTTTATCCGTTCAAAAAAAGTAAGGCTAACCATCACGTTTTTTCGCAAAAAATTGAAAACTTTTTTTTGTTGAAATTCCGGTTCAAAATGATTAAAGGTACAGTATACAACACATTGATCACGAAACTACCGGTCGGATGCATAAAGAAAGCTGTAGTTGGTGGAAGTTTCGTATTTTGAAATTCGGACACATTGAGCTTCGAACCTGGATTGCAGACGAACGAGGCAACAAATTGAAGCAAACCAAACGTTGAACTACTCATAAGTACCCCGATAATCAAAAGTAACTGAAACATTCGGAATCCGTGACTATGAATTTTATCCGTTCAAAAAAAGTAAGGCTAACCATCACGTTTTTTCGCAAAAAATTGAAAACTTTTTTTTGTTGAAATTCCGGTTCAAAATGATTATAGGTACAGTATACAACACATTGATCACGAAACTACCGGTCGGATGCATAAAGAAAGCAGTAGTTGGTGGAAGTTTCGTATTTTGAAATTCGGACACATTGTGCTTCGAACCTGGATTGCAGACGAACGAGGCAACAAATTGAAGCAAACCAAACGTTGAACTACTCATAAGTACCCCGATAATCAAAAGTAACTGAAACATTCGGAATCCGTGACTATGAATTTTATCCGTTCAAAAAAAGTAAGGCTAACCATCACGTTTTTTCGCAAAAAATTGAAAACTTTTTTTTGTTGAAATTCCGGTTCAAAATGATTATAGGTACAGTATACAACACATTGATCACGAAACTACCGGTCGGATGCATAAAGAAAGCAGTAGTTGGTGGAAGTTTCGTATTTTGAAATTCGGACACATTGTGCTTCGAACCTGGATTGCAGACGAACGAGGCAACAAATTGAAGCAAACCAAACGTTGAACTACTCATAAGTACACTGATAATCAAAAGTAACTGAAACATTCGGAATCCGTGATTATGAATTTTATCCGTTCAAAAAAAGTAAGTCTTGAAAAGTAACCATCACGTTTTTTCTCAAAAAATTTAAAACTTTTTTTTGTTGAAATTCTGGTTCAAAATGATTATAGGTACAGTATACAACACATTGATCACGAAACTACTGGTCGGATGCATAAAGAAAGCAGTAGTTGTTGGAAGTTTCGTATTTTGAAATTCGGACACATTGTGCTTCGAACCTGGATTGCAGACGAACGAGGCAACAAATTGAAGCAAACCAAACGTTGAACTACTCATAAGTACACTGATAATCAAAAGTAACTGAAACATTCGGAATCCGTGACTATGAATTTTATCCGTTCAAAAAAAGTAAGGCTAACCATCACGTTTTTTCTCAAAAAATTTAAAACTTTTTTTTGTTGAAATTCTGGTTCAAAATGATTATAGGTACAGTATACAACACATTGATCACGAAACTACTGGTCGGATGCATAAAGAAAGCAGTAGTTGTTGGAAGTTTCGTATTTTGAAATTCGGACACATTGTGCTTCGAACCTGGATTGCAGACGAACGAGGCAACAAATTGAAGCAAACCAAACGTTGAACTACTCATAAGTACACTGATAATCAAAAGTAACTGAAACATTCGGAATCCGTGACTATGAATTTTATCCGTTCAAAAAAAGTAAGGCTAACAACCATCACGTTTTTTCTCAAAAAATTTAAAACTTTTTTTTGTTGAAATTCTGGTTCAAAATGATTATAGGTACAGTATACAACACATTGATCACGAAACTACTGGTCGGATGCATAAAGAAAGCAGTAGTTGTTGGAAGTTTCGTATTTTGAAATTCGGACACATTGTGCTTCGAACCTGGATTGCAGACGAACGAGGCAACAAATTGAAGCAAACCAAACGTTGAACTACTCATAAGTACACTGATAATCAAAATTAAATGAAACATTCGGAATCCGTGACTATGAATTTTATCCGTTCAAAAAAAGTAAGGCTAACCATCACGTTTTTCTCAAAAAATGTAAAACTTTTTTTTGTTGAAATTCTGGTTCAAAATGATTATAGGTACAGTATACAACACATTGATCACGAAACTACTGGTCGGATGCATAAAGAAAGCAGTAGTTGGTGGAAGTTTCGTATTTTGAAATTCGGACACATTGTGCTTCGAACCTGGATTGCAGACGAACGAGGCAACAAATTGAAGCAAACCAAACGTTGAACTACTCATAAGTACACTGATAATCAAAAGTAACTGAAACATTCGGAATCCGTGACTATGAATTTTATCCGTTCAAAAAAAGTAAGGCTAACCATCACGTTTTTCTCAAAAAATGTAAAACTTTTTTTTGTTGAAATTCTGGTTCAAAATGATTATAGGTACAGTATACAACACATTGATCACGAAACTACTGGTCGGATGCATAAAGAAAGCAGTAGTTGTTGGAAGTTTCGTATTTTGAAATTCGGACACATTGTGCTTCGAACCTGGATTGCAGACGAACGAGGCAACAAATTGAAGCAAACCAAACGTTGAACTACTCATAAGTACACTGATAATCAAAATTAAATGAAACATTCGGAATCCGTGACTATGAATTTTATCCGTTCAAAAAAAGTAAGGCTAACTAACCATCACGTTTTTTCTCAAAAAATTTAAAACTTTTTTTTGTTGAAATTCTGGTTCAAAATGATTATAGGTACAGTATACAACACATTGATCACGAAACTACTGGTCGGATGCATAAAGAAAGCAGTAGTTGTTGGAAGTTTCGTATTTTGAAATTCGGACACATTGTGCTTCGAACCTGGATTGCAGACGAACGAGGCAACAAATTGAAGCAAACCAAACGTTGAACTACTCATAAGTACACTGATAATCAAAAGTAACTGAAACATTCGGAATCCGTGACTATGAATTTTATCCGTTCAAAAAAAGTAAGGCTAACTAACCATCACGTTTTTTCTCAAAAAATTTAAAACTTTTTTTTGTTGAAATTCTGGTTCAAAATGATTATAGGTACAGTATACAACACATTGATCACGAAACTACTGGTCGGATGCATAAAGAAAGCAGTAGTTGTTGGAAGTTTCGTATTTTGAAATTCGGACACATTGGGCTTCGAACCTGGATTGCAGACGAACGAGGCAACAAATTGAAGCAAACCAAACGTTGAACTACTCATAAGTACACTGATAATCAAAACTAACTGAAACATTCGGAATCCGTGACTATGAATTTTATCCGTTCAAAAAAAGTAAGGCTAACCATCACGTTTTTTCTCAAAAAATTTAAAACTTTTTTTTGTTGAAATTCTGGTTCAAAATGATTATAGGTACAGTATACAACACATTGATCACGAAACTACCGGTCGGATGCATAAAGAAAGCAGTAGTTGTTGGAAGTTTCATATTTCGAAATTCGGCCACATTGTGCTTCGAACCTGGATTGCAGACGAACGAGGCAACAAATTGAAGCAAACCAAACGTTGAACTACTCATAAGTACACTGATAATCAAAAGTAACTGAAACATTCGGAATCCGTGACTATGAATTTTATCCGTCCAAAAAAAGTAAGGCTAACCATCACGTTTTTTCGCAAAAAATTGAAAACTTTTTTTTGTTGAAATTCTGGTTCAAAATGATTATAGGTACAGTATACAACACATTGATCACGAAACTACCGGTCGGATGCATAAAGAAAGCAGTAGTTGTTGGAAGTTTCATATTTCGAAATTCGGCCACATTGTGCTTCGAACCTGGATTGCAGACGAACGAGGCAACAAATTGAAGCAAACCAAACGTTGAACTACTCATAAGTACACTGATAATCAAAAGTAACTGAAACATTCGGAATCCGTGACTATGAATTTTATCCGTCCAAAAAAAGTAAGGCTAACCATCACGTTTTTTCGCAAAAAATTGAAAACTTTTTTTTGTTGAAATTCTGGTTCAAAATGATTATAGGTACAGTATACAACACATTGATCACGAAACTACCCGTCGGATGCATAAAGAAAGCAGTAGTTGGTGGAAGTTTCGTATTTTGAAATTCGGACACATTGTGCTTCGAACCTGGATTGCAGACGAACGAGGCAACAAATTGAAGCAAACCAAACGTTGAACTACTCATAAGTACACTGATAATCAAAAGTAACTGAAACATTCGGAATCCGTGACTATGAATTTTATCCGTTCAAAAAAAGTAAGGCTAGCCATCACGTTTTTTCTCAAAAAATGTAAAACTTTTTTTTGTTGAAATTCTGGTTCAAAATGATTATAGGTACAGTATACAACACATTGATCACGAAACTACCGGTCGGATGCATAAAGAAAGCAGTAGTTGTTGGAAGTTTCATATTTCGAAATTCGGCCACATTGTGCTTCGAACCTGGATTGCAGACGAACGAGGCAACAAATTGAAGCAAACCAAACGTTGAACTACTCATAAGTACACTGATAATCAAAAGTAACTGAAACATTCGGAATCCGTGACTATGAATTTTATCCGTTCAAAAAAAGTAAGGCTAACCATCACGTTTTTTCTCAAAAAATTTAAAACTTTTTTTTGTTGAAATTCTGGTTCAAAATGATTATAGCTACAGTATACAACACATTGATCACGAAACTACTGGTCGGATGCATAAAGAAAGCAGTAGTTGTTGGAAGTTTCGTATTTTGAAATTCGGACACATTGGGCTTCGAACCTGGATTGCAGACGAACGAGGCAACAAATTGAAGCAAACCAAACGTTGAACTACTCATAAGTACACTGATAATCAAAAGTAACTGAAACATTCGGAATCCGTGACTATGAATTTTATCCGTCCAAAAAAAGTAAGGCTATCCATCACGTTTTTTCTCAAAAAATTTAAAACTTTTTTTTGTTGAAATTCTGGTTCAAAATGATTATAGGTACAGTATACAACACATTGATCACGAAACTACTGGTCGGATGCATAAAGAAAGCAGTAGTTGTTGGAAGTTTCGTATTTTGAAATTCGGACACATTGGGCTTCGAACCTGGATTGCAGACGAACGAGGCAACAAATTGAAGCAAACCAAACGTTGAACTACTCATAAGTACACTGATAATCAAAACTAACTGAAACATTCGGAATCCGTGACTATGAATTTTATCCGTCCAAAAAAAGTAAGGCTAACCATCACGTTTTTTCGCAAAAAATTGAAAACTTTTTTTTGTTGAAATTCTGGTTCAAAATGATTATAGGTACAGTATACAACACATTGATCACGAAACTACCGGTCGGATGCATAAAGAAAGCAGTAGTTGGTGGAAGTTTCGTATTTTGAAATTCGGACACATTGTGCTTCGAACCTGGATTGCAGACGAACGAGGCAACAAATTGAAGCAAACCAAACGTTGAACTACTCATAAGTACACTGATAATCAAAAGTAACTGAAACATTCGGAATCCGTGACTATGAATTTTATCCGTTCAAAAAAAGTAAGGCTAGCCATCACGTTTTTTCTCAAAAAATGTAAAACTTTTTTTTGTTGAAATTCTGGTTCAAAATGATTATAGGTACAGTATACAACACATTGATCACGAAACTACCGGTCGGATGCATAAAGAAAGCAGTAGTTGTTGGAAGTTTCATATTTCGAAATTCGGCCACATTGTGCTTCGAACCTGGATTGCAGACGAACGAGGCAACAAATTGAAGCAAACCAAACGTTGAACTACTCATAAGTACACTGATAATCAAAAGTAACTGAAACATTCGGAATCCGTGACTATGAATTTTATCCGTCCAAAAAAAGTAAGGCTAACCATCACGTTTTTTCGCAAAAAATTGAAAACTTTTTTTTGTTGAAATTCTGGTTCAAAATGATTATAGGTACAGTATACAACACATTGATCACGAAACTACCGGTCGGATGCATAAAGAAAGCAGTAGTTGTTGGAAGTTTCATATTTCGAAATTCGGCCACATTGTGCTTCGAACCTGGATTGCAGACGAACGAGGCAACAAATTGAAGCAAACCAAACGTTGAACTACTCATAAGTACACTGATAATCAAAAGTAACTGAAACATTCGGAATCCGTGACTATGAATTTTATCCGTCCAAAAAAAGTAAGGCTAACCATCACGTTTTTTCGCAAAAAATTGAAAACTTTTTTTTGTTGAAATTCTGGTTCAAAATGATTATAGGTACAGTATACAACACATTGATCACGAAACTACCGGTCGGATGCATAAAGAAAGCAGTAGTTGTTGGAAGTTTCATATTTCGAAATTCGGCCACATTGTGCTTCGAACCTGGATTGCAGACGAACGAGGCAACAAATTGAAGCAAACCAAACGTTGAACTACTCATAAGTACACTGATAATCAAAAGTAACTGAAACATTCGGAATCCGTGACTATGAATTTTATCCGTCCAAAAAAAGTAAGGCTAACCATCACGTTTTTTCGCAAAAAATTGAAAACTTTTTTTTGTTGAAATTCTGGTTCAAAATGATTATAGGTACAGTATACAACACATTGATCACGAAACTACCGGTCGGATGCATAAAGAAAGCAGTAGTTGGTGGAAGTTTCGTATTTTGAAATTCGGACACATTGTGCTTCGAACCTGGATTGCAGACGAACGAGGCAACAAATTGAAGCAAACCAAACGTTGAACTACTCATAAGTACACTGATAATCAAAAGTAACTGAAACATTCGGAATCCGTGACTATGAATTTTATCCGTTCAAAAAAAGTAAGGCTAGCCATCACGTTTTTTCTCAAAAAATGTAAAACTTTTTTTTGTTGAAATTCTGGTTCAAAATGATTATAGGTACAGTATACAACACATTGATCACGAAACTACCGGTCGGATGCATAAAGAAAGCAGTAGTTGTTGGAAGTTTCATATTTCGAAATTCGGCCACATTGTGCTTCGAACCTGGATTGCAGACGAACGAGGCAACAAATTGAAGCAAACCAAACGTTGAACTACTCATAAGTACACTGATAATCAAAAGTAACTGAAACATTCGGAATCCGTGACTATGAATTTTATCCGTTCAAAAAAAGTAAGGCTAACCATCACGTTTTTTCTCAAAAAATTTAAAACTTTTTTTTGTTGAAATTCTGGTTCAAAATGATTATAGGTACAGTATACAACACATTGATCACGAAACTACTGGTCGGATGCATAAAGAAAGCAGTAGTTGTTGGAAGTTTCGTATTTTGAAATTCGGACACATTGGGCTTCGAACCTGGATTGCAGACGAACGAGGCAACAAATTGAAGCAAACCAAACGTTGAACTACTCATAAGTACACTGATAATCAAAAGTAACTGAAACATTCGGAATCCGTGACTATGAATTTTATCCGTTCAAAAAAAGTAAGGCTAACCATCACGTTTTTTCTCAAAAAATTTAAAACTTTTTTTTGTTGAAATTCTGGTTCAAAATGATTATAGCTACAGTATACAACACATTGATCACGAAACTACTGGTCGGATGCATAAAGAAAGCAGTAGTTGTTGGAAGTTTCGTATTTTGAAATTCGGACACATTGGGCTTCGAACCTGGATTGCAGACGAACGAGGCAACAAATTGAAGCAAACCAAACGTTGAACTACTCATAAGTACACTGATAATCAAAAGTAACTGAAACATTCGGAATCCGTGACTATGAATTTTATCCGTTCAAAAAAAGTAAGGCTAACCATCACGTTTTTTCTCAAAAAATTTAAAACTTTTTTTTGTTGAAATTCTGGTTCAAAATGATTATAGGTACAGTATACAACACATTGATCACGAAACTACTGGTCGGATGCATAAAGAAAGCAGTAGTTGTTGGAAGTTTCGTATTTTGAAATTCGGACACATTGGGCTTCGAACCTGGATTGCAGACGAACGAGGCAACAAATTGAAGCAAACCAAACGTTGAACTACTCATAAGTACACTGATAATCAAAAGTAACTGAAACATTCGGAATCCGTGACTATGAATTTTATCCGTCCAAAAAAAGTAAGGCTCATCACGTTTTTTCTCATAAAATTTAAAACTTTTTTTTGTTGAAATTCTGGTTCAAAATGATTATAGGTACAGTATACAACACATTGATCACGAAACTACTGGTCGGATGCATAAAGAAAGCAGTAGTTGTTGGAAGTTTCGTATTTTGAAATTCGGACACATTGGGCTTCGAACCTGGATTGCAGACGAACGAGGCAACAAATTGAAGCAAACCAAACGTTGAACTACTCATAAGTACACTGATAATCAAAAGTAACTGAAACATTCGGAATCCGTGACTATGAATTTTATCCGTCCAAAAAAAGTAAGGCTAACCATCACGTTTTTTCTCAAAAAATTTAAAACTTTTTTTTGTTGAAATTCTGGTTCAAAATGATTATAGGTACAGTATATAACACATTGATCACGAAACTACCGGTCGGATGCATAAAGAAAGCAGTAGTTGTTGGAAGTTTCGTATTTTGAAATTCGGACACATTGGGCTTCGAACCTGGATTGCAGACGAACGAGGCAACAAATTGAAGCAAACCAAACGTTGAACTACTCATAAGTACACTGATAATCAAAAGTAACTGAAACATTCGGAATCCGTGACTATGAATTTTATCCGTTCAAAAAAAGTAAGGCTAACCATCACGTTTTTTCTCAAAAAATTTAAAACTTTTTTTTGTTGAAATTCTGGTTCAAAATGATTATAGGTACAGTATACAACACATTGATCACGAAACTACTGGTCGGATGCATAAAGAAAGCAGTAGTTGTTGGAAGTTTCGTATTTTGAAATTCGGACACATTGGGCTTCGAACCTGGATTGCAGACGAACGAGGCAACAAATTGAAGCAAACCAAACGTTGAACTACTCATAAGTACACTGATAATCAAAAGTAACTGAAACATTCGGAATCCGTGACTATGAATTTTATCCGTCCAAAAAAAGTAAGGCTAACCATCACGTTTTTTCTCAAAAAATTTAAAACTTTTTTTTGTTGAAATTCTGGTTCAAAATGATTATAGGTACAGTATACAACACATTGATCACGAAACTACCGGTCGGATGCATAAAGAAAGCAGTAGTTGTTGGAAGTTTCGTATTTTGAAATTCGGACACATTGGGCTTCGAACCTGGATTGCAGACGAACGAGGCAACAAATTGAAGCAAACCAAACGTTGAACTACTCATAAGTACACTGATAATCAAAAGTAACTGAAACATTCGGAATCCGTGACTATGAATTTTATCCGTCCAAAAAAAGTAAGGCTAACCATCACGTTTTTTCTCAAAAAATTTAAAACTTTTTTTTGTTGAAATTCTGGTTCAAAATGATTATAGGTACAGTATACAACACATTGATCACGAAACTACTGGTCGGATGCATAAAGAAAGCAGTAGTTGTTGGAAGTTTCGTATTTTGAAATTCGGACACATTGGGCTTCGAACCTGGATTGCAGACGAACGAGGCAACAAATTGAAGCAAACCAAACGTTGAACTACTCATAAGTACACTGATAATCAAAAGTAACTGAAACATTCGGAATCCGTGACTATGAATTTTATCCGTCCAAAAAAAGTAAGGCTAACCATCACGTTTTTTCTCAAAAAATTTAAAACTTTTTTTTGTTGAAATTCTGGTTCAAAATGATTATAGGTACAGTATACAACACATTGATCACGAAACTACTGGTCGGATGCATAAAGAAAGCAGTAGTTGGTGGAAGTTTCGTATTTTGAAATTCGGACACATTGGGCTTCGAACCTGGATAGCAGACGAACGAGGCAACAAATTGAAGCAAACCAAACGTTGAACTACTCATAAGTACACTGATAATCAAAAGTAACTGAAACATTCGGAATCCGTGACTATGAATTTTATCCGTCCAAAAAAAGTAAGGCTAACCATCACGTTTTTTCTCAAAAAATTTAAAACTTTTTTTTGTTGAAATTCTGGTTCAAAATGATTATAGGTACAGTATACAACACATTGATCACGAAACTACTGGTCGGATGCATAAAGAAAGCAGTAGTTGTTGGAAGTTTCGTATTTTGAAATTCGGACACATTGGGCTTCGAACCTGGATTGCAGACGAACGAGGCAACAAATTGAAGCAAACCAAACGTTGAACTACTCATAAGTACACTGATAATCAAAAGTAACTGAAACATTCGGAATCCGTGACTATGAATTTTATCCGTCCAAAAAAAGTAAGGCTAACCATCACGTTTTTTCTCAAAAAATTTAAAACTTTTTTTTGTTGAAATTCTGGTTCAAAATGATTATAGGTACAGTATACAACACATTGATCACGAAACTACTGGTCGGATGCATAAAGAAAGCAGTAGTTGTTGGAAGTTTCGTATTTTGAAATTCGGACACATTGGGCTTCGAACCTGGATTGCAGACGAACGAGGCAACAAATTGAAGCAAACCAAACGTTGAACTACTCATAAGTACACTGATAATCAAAAGTAACTGAAACATTCGGAATCCGTGACTATGAATTTTATCCGTCCAAAAAAAGTAAGGCTAACCATCACGTTTTTTCTCAAAAAATTTAAAACTTTTTTTTGTTGAAATTCTGGTTCAAAATGATTATAGGTACAGTATATAACACATTGATCACGAAACTACCGGTCGGATGCATAAAGAAAGCAGTAGTTGTTGGAAGTTTCGTATTTTGAAATTCGGACACATTGGGCTTCGAACCTGGATTGCAGACGAACGAGGCAACAAATTGAAGCAAACCAAACGTTGAACTACTCATAAGTACACTGATAATCAAAAGTAACTGAAACATTCGGAATCCGTGACTATGAATTTTATCCGTTCAAAAAAAGTAAGGCTAACCATCACGTTTTTTCTCAAAAAATTTAAAACTTTTTTTTGTTGAAATTCTGGTTCAAAATGATTATAGGTACAGTATACAACACATTGATCACGAAACTACTGGTCGGATGCATAAAGAAAGCAGTAGTTGTTGGAAGTTTCGTATTTTGAAATTCGGACACATTGGGCTTCGAACCTGGATTGCAGACGAACGAGGCAACAAATTGAAGCAAACCAAACGTTGAACTACTCATAAGTACACTGATAATCAAAAGTAACTGAAACATTCGGAATCCGTGACTATGAATTTTATCCGTCCAAAAAAAGTAAGGCTAACCATCACGTTTTTTCTCAAAAAATTTAAAACTTTTTTTTGTTGAAATTCTGGTTCAAAATGATTATAGGTACAGTATACAACACATTGATCACGAAACTACCGGTCGGATGCATAAAGAAAGCAGTAGTTGTTGGAAGTTTCGTATTTTGAAATTCGGACACATTGTGCTTCGAACCTGGATTGCAGACGAACGAGGCAACAAATTGAAGCAAACCAAACGTTGAACTACTCATAAGTACACTGATAATCAAAAGTAACTGAAACATTCGGAATCCGTGACTATGAATTTTATCCGTCCAAAAAAAGTAAGGCTAACCATCACGTTTTTTCTCAAAAAATTTAAAACTTTTTTTTGTTGAAATTCTGGTTCAAAATGATTATAGGTACAGTATACAACACATTGATCACGAAACTACCGGTCGGATGCATAAAGAAAGCAGTAGTTGTTGGAAGTTTCGTATTTTGAAATTCGGACACATTGGGCTTCGAACCTGGATTGCAGACGAACGAGGCAACAAATTGAAGCAAACCAAACGTTGAACTACTCATAAGTACACTGATAATCAAAAGTAACTGAAACATTCGGAATCCGTGACTATGAATTTTATCCGTTCAAAAAAAGTAAGGCTAACCATCACGTTTTTTCTCAAAAAATTTAAAACTTTTTTTTGTTGAAATTCTGGTTCAAAATGATTATAGGTACAGTATACAACACATTGATCACGAAACTACTGGTCGGATGCATAAAGAAAGCAGTAGTTGTTGGAAGTTTCGTATTTTGAAATTCGGACACATTGGGCTTCGAACCTGGATTGCAGACGAACGAGGCAACAAATTGAAGCAAACCAAACGATGAACTACTCATAAGTACCCCGATAATCAAAAGTAACTGAAACATTCGGAATCCGTGACTATGAATTTTATCCGTTCAAAAAAAGTAAGGCTAACCATCACGTTTTTTCGCAAAAAATTGAAAACTTTTTTTTGTTGAAATTCTGGTTCAAAATGATTATAGCTACAGTATACAACACATTGATCACGAAACTACTGGTCGGATGCATAAAGAAAGCAGTAGTTGTTGGAAGTTTCGTATTTTGAAATTCGGACACATTGGGCTTCGAACCTGGATTGCAGACGAACGAGGCAACAAATTGAAGCAAACCAAACGTTGAACTACTCATAAGTACACTGATAATCAAAAGTAACTGAAACATTCGGAATCCGTGACTATGAATTTTATCCGTCCAAAAAAAGTAAGGCTAACCATCACGTTTTTTCTCAAAAAATTTAAAACTTTTTTTTGTTGAAATTCTGGTTCAAAATGATTATAGGTACAGTATACAACACATTGATCACGAAACTACTGGTCGGATGCATAAAGAAAGCAGTAGTTGTTGGAAGTTTCGTATTTTGAAATTCGGACACATTGGGCTTCGAACCTGGATTGCAGACGAACGAGGCAACAAATTGAAGCAAACCAAACGTTGAACTACTCATAAGTACACTGATAATCAAAAGTAACTGAAACATTCGGAATCCGTGACTATGAATTTTATCCGTCCAAAAAAAGTAAGGCTAACCATCACGTTTTTTCTCAAAAATTTTAAAACTTTTTTTTGTTGAAATTCTGGTTCAAAATGATTATAGGTACAGTATACAACACATTGATCACGAAACTACCGGTCGGATGCATAAAGAAAGCAGTAGTTGTTGGAAGTTTCGTATTTTGAAATTCGGACACATTGTGCTTCGAACCTGGATTGCAGACGAACGAGGCAACAAATTGAAGCAAACCAAACGTTGAACTACTCATAAGTACACTGATAATCAAAACTAACTGAAACATTCGGAATCCGTGACTATGAATTTTATCCGTTCAAAAAAAGTAAGGCTAACCATCACGTTTTTTCTCAAAAAATTGAAAACTTTTTTTTGTTGAAATTCTGGTTCAAAATGATTATAGGTACAGTATACAACATATTGATCACGAAACTACTGGTCGGATGCATAAAGAAAGCAGTAGTTGTTGGAAGTTTCGTATTTTGAAATTCGGACACATTGGGCTTCGAACCTGGATTGCAGACGAACGAGGCAACAAATTGAAGCAAACCAAACGTTGAACTACTCATAAGTACACTGATAATCAAAACTAACTGAAACATTCGGAATCCGTGACTATGAATTTTATCCGTTCAAAAAAAGTAAGGCTAACCATCACGTTTTTTCTCAAAAAATTGAAAACTTTTTTTTGTTGAAATTCTGGTTCAAAATGATTATAGGTACAGTATACAACATATTGATCACGAAACTACTGGTCGGATGCATAAAGAAAGCAGTAGTTGTTGGAAGTTTCGTATTTTGAAATTCGGACACATTGTGCTTCGAACCTGGATTGCAGACGAACGAGGCAACAAATTGAAGCAAACCAAACGTTGAACTACTCATAAGTACACTGATAATCAAAACTAACTGAAACATTCGGAATCCGTGACTATGAATTTTATCCGTTCAAAAAAAGTAAGGCTAGCCATCACGTTTTTTCTCAAAAAATTGAAAACTTTTTTTTGTTGAAATTCTGGTTCAAAATGATTATAGGTACAGTATACAACATATTGATCACGAAACTACTGGTCGGATGCATAAAGAAAGCAGTAGTTGTTGGAAGTTTCGTATTTTGAAATTCGGACACATTGTGCTTCGAACCTGGATTGCAGACGAACGAGGCAACAAATTGAAGCAAACCAAACGATGAACTACTCATAAGTACCCCGATAATCAAAAGTAACTGAAACATTCGGAATCCGTGACTATGAATTTTATCCGTTCAAAAAAAGTAAGGCTAACCATCACGTTTTTTCGCAAAAAATTGAAAACTTTTTTTTGTTGAAATTCTGGTTCAAAATGATTATAGCTACAGTATACAACACATTGATCACGAAACTACTGGTCGGATGCATAAAGAAAGCAGTAGTTGTTGGAAGTTTCGTATTTTGAAATTCGGACACATTGGGCTTCGAACCTGGATTGCAGACGAACGAGGCAACAAATTGAAGCAAACCAAACGTTGAACTACTCATAAGTACACTGATAATCAAAAGTAACTGAAACATTCGGAATCCGTGACTATGAATTTTATCCGTCCAAAAAAAGTAAGGCTAACCATCACGTTTTTTCTCAAAAAATTTAAAACTTTTTTTTGTTGAAATTCTGGTTCAAAATGATTATAGGTACAGTATACAACACATTGATCACGAAACTACTGGTCGGATGCATAAAGAAAGCAGTAGTTGTTGGAAGTTTCGTATTTTGAAATTCGGACACATTGGGCTTCGAACCTGGATTGCAGACGAACGAGGCAACAAATTGAAGCAAACCAAACGTTGAACTACTCATAAGTACACTGATAATCAAAAGTAACTGAAACATTCGGAATCCGTGACTATGAATTTTATCCGTTCAAAAAAAGTAAGGCTAACCATCACTTTTTTTCGCAAAAAATTGAAAACTTTTTTTTGTTGAAATTCCGGTTCAAAATGATTATAGGTACAGTATACAACACATTGATCACGAAACTACCGGTCGGATGCATAAAGAAAGCAGTAGTTGGTGGAAGTTTCGTATTTTGAAATTCGGACACATTGTGCTTCGAACCTGGATTGCAGACGAACGAGGCAACAAATTGAAGCAAACCAAACGATGAACTACTCATAAGTACCCCGATAATCAAAAGTAACTGAAACATTCGGAATCCGTGACTATGAATTTTATCCGTTCAAAAAAAGTAAGGCTAACCATCACGTTTTTTCGCAAAAAATTGAAAACTTTTTTTTGTTGAAATTCTGGTTCAAAATGATTATAGCTACAGTATACAACACATTGATCACGAAACTACTGGTCGGATGCATAAAGAAAGCAGTAGTTGTTGGAAGTTTCGTATTTTGAAATTCGGACACATTGGGCTTCGAACCTGGATTGCAGACGAACGAGGCAACAAATTGAAGCAAACCAAACGTTGAACTACTCATAAGTACACTGATAATCAAAAGTAACTGAAACATTCGGAATCCGTGACTATGAATTTTATCCGTCCAAAAAAAGTAAGGCTAACCATCACGTTTTTTCTCAAAAAATTTAAAACTTTTTTTTGTTGAAATTCTGGTTCAAAATGATTATAGGTACAGTATACAACACATTGATCACGAAACTACTGGTCGGATGCATAAAGAAAGCAGTAGTTGTTGGAAGTTTCGTATTTTGAAATTCGGACACATTGGGCTTCGAACCTGGATTGCAGACGAACGAGGCAACAAATTGAAGCAAACCAAACGTTGAACTACTCATAAGTACACTGATAATCAAAAGTAACTGAAACATTCGGAATCCGTGACTATGAATTTTATCCGTCCAAAAAAAGTAAGGCTAACCATCACGTTTTTTCTCAAAAAATTTAAAACTTTTTTTTGTTGAAATTCTGGTTCAAAATGATTATAGGTACAGTATACAACACATTGATCACGAAACTACCGGTCGGATGCATAAAGAAAGCAGTAGTTGTTGGAAGTTTCGTATTTTGAAATTCGGACACATTGTGCTTCGAACCTGGATTGCAGACGAACGAGGCAACAAATTGAAGCAAACCAAACGTTGAACTACTCATAAGTACACTGATAATCAAAAGTAACTGAAACATTCGGAATCCGTGACTATGAATTTTATCCGTTCAAAAAAAGTAAGGCTAACCATCACGTTTTTTCTCAAAAAATTTAAAACTTTTTTTTGTTGAAATTCTGGTTCAAAATGATTATAGGTACAGTATACAACACATTGATCACGAAACTACTGGTCGGATGCATAAAGAAAGCAGTAGTTGTTGGAAGTTTCGTATTTTGAAATTCGGACACATTGGGCTTCGAACCTGGATTGCAGACGAACGAGGCAACAAATTGAAGCAAACCAAACGTTGAACTACTCATAAGTACACTGATAATCAAAAGTAACTGAAACATTCGGAATCCGTGACTATGAATTTTATCCGTCCAAAAAAAGTAAGGCTAACCATCACGTTTTTTCTCAAAAAATTTAAAACTTTTTTTTGTTGAAATTCTGGTTCAAAATGATTATAGGTACAGTATACAACACATTGATCACGAAACTACCGGTCGGATGCATAAAGAAAGCAGTAGTTGTTGGAAGTTTCGTATTTTGAAATTCGGACACATTGTGCTTCGAACCTGGATTGCAGACGAACGAGGCAACAAATTGAAGCAAACCAAACGTTGAACTACTCATAAGTACACTGATAATCAAAAGTAACTGAAACATTCGGAATCCGTGACTATGAATTTTATCCGTCCAAAAAAAGTAAGGCTAACCATCACGTTTTTTCTCAAAAAATTTAAAACTTTTTTTTGTTGAAATTCTGGTTCAAAATGATTATAGGTACAGTATACAACACATTGATCACGAAACTACCGGTCGGATGCATAAAGAAAGCAGTAGTTGTTGGAAGTTTCGTATTTTGAAATTCGGACACATTGGGCTTCGAACCTGGATTGCAGACGAACGAGGCAACAAATTGAAGCAAACCAAACGTTGAACTACTCATAAGTACACTGATAATCAAAAGTAACTGAAACATTCGGAATCCGTGACTATGAATTTTATCCGTTCAAAAAAAGTAAGGCTAACCATCACGTTTTTTCTCAAAAAATTTAAAACTTTTTTTTGTTGAAATTCTGGTTCAAAATGATTATAGGTACAGTATACAACACATTGATCACGAAACTACTGGTCGGATGCATAAAGAAAGCAGTAGTTGTTGGAAGTTTCGTATTTTGAAATTCGGACACATTGGGCTTCGAACCTGGATTGCAGACGAACGAGGCAACAAATTGAAGCAAACCAAACGTTGAACTACTCATAAGTACACTGATAATCAAAAGTAACTGAAACATTCGGAATCCGTGACTATGAATTTTATCCGTCCAAAAAAAGTAAGGCTAACCATCACGTTTTTTCTCAAAAAATTTAAAACTTTTTTTTGTTGAAATTCTGGTTCAAAATGATTATAGGTACAGTATACAACACATTGATCACGAAACTACCGGTCGGATGCATAAAGAAAGCAGTAGTTGTTGGAAGTTTCGTATTTTGAAATTCGGACACATTGTGCTTCGAACCTGGATTGCAGACGAACGAGGCAACAAATTGAAGCAAACCAAACGTTGAACTACTCATAAGTACACTGATAATCAAAAGTAACTGAAACATTCGGAATCCGTGACTATGAATTTTATCCGTCCAAAAAAAGTAAGGCTAACCATCACGTTTTTTCTCAAAAAATTTAAAACTTTTTTTTGTTGAAATTCTGGTTCAAAATGATTATAGGTACAGTATACAACACATTGATCACGAAACTACCGGTCGGATGCATAAAGAAAGCAGTAGTTGTTGGAAGTTTCGTATTTTGAAATTCGGACACATTGGGCTTCGAACCTGGATTGCAGACGAACGAGGCAACAAATTGAAGCAAACCAAACGTTGAACTACTCATAAGTACACTGATAATCAAAAGTAACTGAAACATTCGGAATCCGTGACTATGAATTTTATCCGTTCAAAAAAAGTAAGGCTAACCATCACGTTTTTTCTCAAAAAATTTAAAACTTTTTTTTGTTGAAATTCTGGTTCAAAATGATTATAGGTACAGTATACAACACATTGATCACGAAACTACTGGTCGGATGCATAAAGAAAGCAGTAATTGTTGGAAGTTTCGTATTTTGAAATTCGGACACATTGGGCTTCGAACCTGGATTGCAGACGAACGAGGCAACAAATTGAAGCAAACCAAACGTTGAACTACTCATAAGTACACTGATAATCAAAAGTAACTGAAACATTCGGAATCCGTGACTATGAATTTTATCCGTTCAAAAAAAGTAAGGCTAACCATCACGTTTTTTCTCAAAAAATTTAAAACTTTTTTTTGTTGAAATTCTGGTTCAAAATGATTATAGGTACAGTATACAACACATTGATCACGAAACTACTGGTCGGATGCATAAAGAAAGCAGTAGTTGTTGGAAGTTTCGTATTTTGAAATTCGGACACATTGGGCTTCGAACCTGGATTGCAGACGAACGAGGCAACAAATTGAAGCAAACCAAACGATGAACTACTCATAAGTACCCCGATAATCAAAAGTAACTGAAACATTCGGAATCCGTGACTATGAATTTTATCCGTTCAAAAAAAGTAAGGCTAACCATCACTTTTTTTCGCAAAAAATTGAAAACTTTTTTTTGTTGAAATTCCGGTTCAAAATGATTATAGGTACAGTATACAACACATTGATCACGAAACTACCGGTCGGATGCATAAAGAAAGCAGTAGTTGGTGGAAGTTTCGTATTTTGAAATTCGGACACATTGTGCTTCGAACCTGGATTGCAGACGAACGAGGCAACAAATTGAAGCAAACCAAACGTTGAACTACTCATAAGTACCCCGATAATCAAAAGTAACTGAAACATTCGGAATCCGTGACTATGATTTTTATCCGTTCAAAAAAAGTAAGGCTAACCATCACGTTTTTTCGCAAAAAATTGAAAACTTTTTTTTGTTGAAATTCTGGTTCAAAATGATTATAGCTACAGTATACAACACATTGATCACGAAACTACTGGTCGGATGCATAAAGAAAGCAGTAGTTGTTGGAAGTTTCGTATTTTGAAATTCGGACACATTGGGCTTCGAACCTGGATTGCAGACGAACGAGGCAACAAATTGAAGCAAACCAAACGTTGAACTACTCATAAGTACACTGATAATCAAAAGTAACTGAAACATTCGGAATCCGTGACTATGAATTTTATCCGTCCAAAAAAAGTAAGGCTAACCATCACGTTTTTTCTCAAAAAATTTAAAACTTTTTTTTGTTGAAATTCTGGTTCAAAATGATTATAGGTACAGTATACAACACATTGATCACGAAACTACCGGTCGGATGCATAAAGAAAGCAGTAGTTGTTGGAAGTTTCGTATTTTGAAATTCGGACACATTGTGCTTCGAACCTGGATTGCAGACGAACGAGGCAACAAATTGAAGCAAACCAAACGTTGAACTACTCATAAGTACACTGATAATCAAAAGTAACTGAAACATTCGGAATCCGTGACTATGAATTTTATCCGTCCAAAAAAAGTAAGGCTAACCATCACGTTTTTTCTCAAAAAATTTAAAACTTTTTTTTGTTGAAATTCTGGTTCAAAATGATTATAGGTACAGTATACAACACATTGATCACGAAACTACCGGTCGGATGCATAAAGAAAGCAGTAGTTGTTGGAAGTTTCGTATTTTGAAATTCGGACACATTGGGCTTCGAACCTGGATTGCAGACGAACGAGGCAACAAATTGAAGCAAACCAAACGTTGAACTACTCATAAGTACACTGATAATCAAAAGTAACTGAAACATTCGGAATCCGTGACTATGAATTTTATCCGTTCAAAAAAAGTAAGGCTAACCATCACGTTTTTTCTCAAAAAATTTAAAACTTTTTTTTGTTGAAATTCTGGTTCAAAATGATTATAGGTACAGTATACAACACATTGATCACGAAACTACTGGTCGGATGCATAAAGAAAGCAGTAGTTGTTGGAAGTTTCGTATTTTGAAATTCGGACACATTGGGCTTCGAACCTGGATTGCAGACGAACGAGGCAACAAATTGAAGCAAACCAAACGTTGAACTACTCATAAGTACACTGATAATCAAAACTAACTGAAACATTCGGAATCCGTGACTATGAATTTTATCCGTTCAAAAAAAGTAAGGCTAACCATCACGTTTTTTCTCAAAAAATTTAAAACTTTTTTTTGTTGAAATTCTGGTTCAAAATGATTATAGGTACAGTATACAACACATTGATCACGAAACTACTGGTCGGATGCATAAAGAAAGCAGTAGTTGTTGGAAGTTTCGTATTTTGAAATTCGGACACATTGTGCTTCGAACCTGGATTGCAGACGAACGAGGCAACAAATTGAAGCAAACCAAACGTTGAACTACTCATAAGTACACTGATAATCAAAACTAACTGAAACATTCGGAATCCGTGACTATGAATTTTATCCGTTCAAAAAAAGTAAGGCTAACATCACGTTTTTTCTCAAAAAATTTAAAACTTTTTTTTGTTGAAATTCTGGTTCAAAATGATTATAGGTACAGTATACAACACATTGATCACGAAACTACTGGTCGGATGCATAAAGAAAGCAGTAGTTGTTGGAAGTTTCGTATTTTGAAATTCGGACACATTGTGCTTCGAACCTGAATTGCAGACGAACGAGGCAACAAATTGAAGCAAACCAAACGTTGAACTACTCATAAGTACACTGATAATCAAAAGTAACTGAAACATTCGGAATCCGTGACTATGAATTTTATCCGTCCAAAAAAAGTAAGGCTAACCATCACGTTTTTTCTCAAAAAATTTAAAACTTTTTTTTGTTGAAATTCTGGTTCAAAATGATTATAGGTACAGTATACAACACATTGATCACGAAACTACCGGTCGGATGCATAAAGAAAGCAGTAGTTGTTGGAAGTTTCGTATTTTGAAATTCGGACACATTGTGCTTCGAACCTGAATTGCAGACGAACGAGGCAACAAATTGAAGCAAACCAAACGTTGAACTACTCATAAGTACACTGATAATCAAAAGTAACTGAAACATTCGGAATCCGTGACTATGAATTTTATCCGTTCAAAAAAAGTAAGGCTAACCATCACGTTTTTTCTCAAAAAATTGAAAACTTTTTTTTGTTGAAATTCTGGTTCAAAATGATTATAGGTACAGTATACAACACATTGATCACGAAACTACCGGTCGGATGCATAAAGAAAGCAGTAGTTGTTGGAAGTTTCGTATTTTGAAATTCGGACACATTGTGCTTCGAACCTGAATTGCAGACGAACGAGGCAACAAATTGAAGCAAACCAAACGTTGAACTACTCATAAGTACACTGATAATCAAAACTAACTGAAACATTCGGAATCCGTGATTATGAATTTTATCCGTTCAAAAAAAGTAAGGCTAGCCATCACGTTTTTTCTCAAAAAATTGAAAACTTTTTTTTGTTGAAATTCTGGTTCAAAATGATTATAGGTACAGTATACAACACATTGATCACGAAACTACCGGTCGGATGCATAAAGAAAGCAGTAGTTGTTGGAAGTTTCGTATTTTGAAATTCGGACACATTGTGCTTCGAACCTGAATTGCAGACGAACGAGGCAACAAATTGAAGCAAACCAAACGTTGAACTACTCATAAGTACACTGATAATCAAAACTAACTGAAACATTCGGAATCCGTGACTATGAATTTTATCCGTTCAAAAAAAGTAAGGCTAACCATCACGTTTTTTCTCAAAAAATTGAAAACTTTTTTTTGTTGAAATTCTGGTTCAAAATGATTATAGGTACAGTATACAACACATTGATCACGAAACTACTGGTCGGATGCATAAAGAAAGCAGTAGTTGTTGGAAGTTTCGTATTTTGAAATTCGGACACATTGTGCTTCGAACCTGAATTGCAGACGAATGAGGCAACAAATTGAAGCAAACCAAACGTTGAACTACTCATAAGTACACTGATAATCAAAAGTAACTGAAACATTCGGAATCCGTGACTATGAATTTTATCCGTTCAAAAAAAGTAAGGCTAACCATCACGTTTTTTCTCAAAAAATTGAAAACTTTTTTTTGTTGAAATTCTGGTTCAAAATGATTATAGGTACAGTATACAACACATTGATCACGAAACTACCGGTCGGATGCATAAAGAAAGCAGTAGTTGTTGGAAGTTTCGTATTTTGAAATTCGGACACATTGTGCTTCGAACCTGAATTGCAGACGAACGAGGCAACAAATTGAAGCAAACCAAACGTTGAACTACTCATAAGTACACTGATAATCAAAACTAACTGAAACATTCGGAATCCGTGATTATGAATTTTATCCGTTCAAAAAAAGTAAGGCTAGCCATCACGTTTTTTCTCAAAAAATTGAAAACTTTTTTTTGTTGAAATTCTGGTTCAAAATGATTATAGGTACAGTATACAACACATTGATCACGAAACTACCGGTCGGATGCATAAAGAAAGCAGTAGTTGTTGGAAGTTTCGTATTTTGAAATTCGGACACATTGTGCTTCGAACCTGAATTGCAGACGAACGAGGCAACAAATTGAAGCAAACCAAACGTTGAACTACTCATAAGTACACTGATAATCAAAAGTAACTGAAACATTCGGAATCCGTGACTATGAATTTTATCCGTCCAAAAAAAGTAAGGCTAACCATCACGTTTTTTCTCAAAAAATTTAAAACTTTTTTTTGTTGAAATTCTGGTTCAAAATGATTATAGGTACAGTATACAACACATTGATCACGAAACTACCGGTCGGATGCATAAAGAAAGCAGTAGTTGTTGGAAGTTTCGTATTTTGAAATTCGGACACATTGGGCTTCGAACCTGGATTGCAGACGAACGAGGCAACAAATTGAAGCAAACCAAACGTTGAACTACTCATAAGTACACTGATAATCAAAAGTAACTGAAACATTCGGAATCCGTGACTATGAATTTTATCCGTTCAAAAAAAGTAAGGCTAACCATCACGTTTTTTCTCAAAAAATTTAAAACTTTTTTTTGTTGAAATTCTGGTTCAAAATGATTATAGGTACAGTATACAACACATTGATCACGAAACTACCGGTCGGATGCATAAAGAAAGCAGTAGTTGTTGGAAGTTTCGTATTTTGAAATTCGGACACATTGTGCTTCGAACCTGGATTGCAGACGAACGAGGCAACAAATTGAAGCAAACCAAACGTTGAACTACTCATAAGTACACTGATAATCAAAAGTAACTGAAACATTCGGAATCCGTGACTATGAATTTTATCCGTTCAAAAAAAGTAAGGCTAACCATCACGTTTTTTCTCAAAAAATTTAAAACTTTTTTTTGTTGAAATTCTGGTTCAAAATGATTATAGGTACAGTATACAACACATTGATCACGAAACTACTGGTCGGATGCATAAAGAAAGCAGTAGTTGTTGGAAGTTTCGTATTTTGAAATTCGGACACATTGTGCTTCGAACCTGGATTGCAGACGAACGAGGCAACAAATTGAAGCAAACCAAACGTTGAACTACTCATAAGTACACTGATAATCAAAAGTAACTGAAACATTCGGAATCCGTGACTATGAATTTTATCCGTTCAAAAAAAGTAAGGTTAACCATCACGTTTTTTCTCAAAAAATTTAAAACTTTTTTTGTTGAAATTCTGGTTCAAAATGATTATAGGTACAGTATACAACACATTGATCACGAAACTACCGGTCGGATGCATAAAGAAAGCAGTAGTTGTTGGAAGTTTCGTATTTTGAAATTCGGACACATTGTGCTTCGAACCTGGATTGCAGACGAACGAGGCAACAAATTGAAGCAAACCAAACGTTGAACTACTCATAAGTACACTGATAATCAAAATTAAATGAAACATTCGGAATCCGTGACTATGAATTTTATCCGTTCAAAAAAAGTAAGGCTAACCATCACGTTTTTTCTCAAAAAATTTAAAACTTTTTTTTGTTGAAATTCTGGTTCAAAATGATTATAGGTACAGTATACAACACATTGATCACGAAACTACCGGTCGGATGCATAAAGAAAGCAGTAGTTGTTGGAAGTTTCGTATTTTGAAATTCGGACACATTGTGCTTCGAACCTGGATTGCAGACGAACGAGGCAACAAATTGAAGCAAACCAAACGTTGAACTACTCATAAGTACACTGATAATCAAAACTAACTGAAACATTCGGAATCCGTGACTATGAATTTTATCCGTTCAAAAAAAGTAAGGCTAACCATCACGTTTTTTCTCAAAAAATTTAAAACTTTTTTTTGTTGAAATTCTGGTACAAAATGATTATAGGTACAGTATACAACACATTGATCACGAAACTACCGGTCGGATGCATAAAGAAAGCAGTAGTTGTTGGAAGTTTCGTATTTTGAAATTCGGACACATTGTGCTTCGAACCTGGATTGCAGACGAACGAGGCAACAAATTGAAGCAAACCAAACGTTGAACTACTCATAAGTACACTGATAATCAAAAGTAACTGAAACATTCGGAATCCGTGACTATGAATTTTATCCGTTCAAAAAAAGTAAGGCTAACCATCACGTTTTTTCTCAAAAAATTTAAAACTTTTTTTTGTTGAAATTCTGGTTCAAAATGATTATAGGTACAGTATACAACACATTGATCACGAAACTACCGGTCGGATGCATAAAGAAAGCAGTAGTTGTTGGAAGTTTCGTATTTTGAAATTCGGACACATTGTGCTTCGAACCTGGATTGCAGACGAACGAGGCAACAAATTGAAGCAAACCAAACGTTGAACTACTCATAAGTACACTGATAATCAAAACTAACTGAAACATTCGGAATCCGTGACTATGAATTTTATCCGTTCAAAAAAAGTAAGGCTAACCATCACGTTTTTTCTCAAAAAATTTAAAACTTTTTTTTGTTGAAATTCTGGTACAAAATGATTATAGGTACAGTATACAACACATTGATCACGAAACTACCGGTCGGATGCATAAAGAAAGCAGTAGTTGTTGGAAGTTTCGTATTTTGAAATTCGGACACATTGTGCTTCGAACCTGGATTGCAGACGAACGAGGCAACAAATTGAAGCAAACCAAACGTTGAACTACTCATAAGTACACTGATAATCAAAAGTAACTGAAACATTCGGAATCCGTGACTATGAATTTTATCCGTTCAAAAAAAGTAAGTAACCATCACGTTTTTTCTCAAAAAATTTAAAACTTTTTTTTGTTGAAATTCTGGTTCAAAATGATTATAGGTACAGTATACAACACATTGATCACGAAACTACTGGTCGGATGCATAAAGAAAGCAGTAGTTGTTGGAAGTTTCGTATTTTGAAATTCGGACACATTGTGCTTCGAACCTGGATTGCAGACGAACGAGGCAACAAATTGAAGCAAACCAAACGTTGAACTACTCATAAGTACACTGATAATCAAAATTAAATGAAACATTCGGAATCCGTGACTATGAATTTTATCCGTTCAAAAAAAGTAAGGCTAACCATCACGTTTTTTCTCAAAAAATTTAAAACTTTTTTTTGTTGAAATTCTGGTTCAAAATGATTATAGGTACAGTATACAACACATTGATCACGAAACTACTGGTCGGATGCATAAAGAAAGCAGTAGTTGTTGGAAGTTTCGTATTTTGAAATTCGGACACATTGTGCTTCGAACCTGGATTGCAGACGAACGAGGCAACAAATTGAAGCAAACCAAACGTTGAACTACTCATAAGTACACTGATAATCAAAAGTAACTGAAACATTCGGAATCCGTGACTATGAATTTTATCCGTTCAAAAAAAGTAAGGCTAACCATCACGTTTTTTCTCAAAAAATTTAAAACTTTTTTTTGTTGAAATTCTGGTTTAAAATGATTATAGGTACAGTATACAACACATTGATCACGAAACTACCGGTCGGATGCATAAAGAAAGCAGTAGTTGTTGGAAGTTTCGTATTTTGAAATTCGGACACATTGTGCTTCGAACCTGGATTGCAGACGAACGAGGCAACAAATTGAAGCAAACCAAACGTTGAACTACTCATAAGTACACTGATAATCAAAAGTAACTGAAACATTCGGAATCCGTGACTATGAATTTTATCCGTTCAAAAAAAGTAAGGCTAACCATCACGTTTTTTCTCAAAAAATTTAAAACTTTTTTTTGTTGAAATTCTGGTTCAAAATGATTATAGGTACAGTATACAACACATTGATCACGAAACTACCGGTCGGATGCATAAAGAAAGCAGTAGTTGTTGGAAGTTTCGTATTTTGAAATTCGGACACATTGTGCTTCGAACCTGGATTGCAGACGAACGAGGCAACAAATTGAAGCAAACCAAACGTTGAACTACTCATAAGTACACTGATAATCAAAAGTAACTGAAACATTCGGAATCCGTGACTATGAATTTTATCCGTTCAAAAAAAGTAAGGCTAGCCATCACGTTTTTTCTCAAAAAATTTAAAACTTTTTTTTGTTGAAATTCTGGTTCAAAATGATTATAGGTACAGTATACAACACATTGATCACGAAACTACCGGTCGGATGCATAAAGAAAGCAGTAGTTGTTGGAAGTTTCGTATTTTGAAATTCGGACACATTGTGCTTCGAACCTGGATTGCAGACGAACGAGGCAACAAATTGAAGCAAACCAAACGTTGAACTACTCATAAGTACACTGATAATCAAAAGTAACTGAAACATTCGGAATCCGTGACTATGAATTTTATCCGTTCAAAAAAAGTAAGGCTAACCATCACGTTTTTTCTCAAAAAATTTAAAACTTTTTTTTGTTGAAATTCTGGTTCAAAATGATTATAGGTACAGTATACAACACATTGATCACGAAACTACCGGTCGGATGCATAAAGAAAGCAGTAGTTGTTGGAAGTTTCGTATTTTGAAATTCGGACACATTGTGCTTCGAACCTGGATTGCAGACGAACGAGGCAACAAATTGAAGCAAACCAAACGTTGAACTACTCATAAGTACACTGATAATCAAAACTAACTGAAACATTCGGAATCCGTGACTATGAATTTTATCCGTTCAAAAAAAGTAAGTAACCATCACGTTTTTTCTCAAAAAATTTAAAACTTTTTTTTGTTGAAATTCTGGTTCAAAATGATTATAGGTACAGTATACAACACATTGATCACGAAACTACTGGTCGGATGCATAAAGAAAGCAGTAGTTGTTGGAAGTTTCGTATTTTGAAATTCGGACACATTGTGCTTCGAACCTGGATTGCAGACGAACGAGGCAACAAATTGAAGCAAACCAAACGTTGAACTACTCATAAGTACACTGATAATCAAAAGTAACTGAAACATTCGGAATCCGTGACTATGAATTTTATCCGTTCAAAAAAAGTAAGGCTAACCATCACGTTTTTTCTCAAAAAATTTAAAACTTTTTTTTGTTGAAATTCTGGTTCAAAATGATTATAGGTACAGTATACAACACATTGATCACGAAACTACTGGTCGGATGCATAAAGAAAGCAGTAGTTGTTGGAAGTTTCGTATTTTGAAATTCGGACACATTGTGCTTCGAACCTGGATTGCAGACGAACGAGGCAACAAATTGAAGCAAACCAAACGTTGAACTACTCATAAGTACACTGATAATCAAAAGTAACTGAAACATTCGGAATCCGTGACTATGAATTTTATCCGTTCAAAAAAAGTAAGGCTAACCATCACGTTTTTTCTCAAAAAATTTAAAACTTTTTTTTGTTGAAATTCTGGTTCAAAATGATTATAGGTACAGTATACAACACATTGATCACGAAACTACTGGTCGGATGCATAAAGAAAGCAGTAGTTGTTGGAAGTTTCGTATTTTGAAATTCGGACACATTGTGCTTCGAACCTGGATTGCAGACGAACGAGGCAACAAATTGAAGCAAACCAAACGTTGAACTACTCATAAGTACACTGATAATCAAAAGTAACTGAAACATTCGGAATCCGTGACTATGAATTTTATCCGTTCAAAAAAAGTAAGGCTAACCATCACGTTTTTTCTCAAAAAATTTAAAACTTTTTTTTGTTGAAATTCTGGTTTAAAATGATTATAGGTACAGTATACAACACATTGATCACGAAACTACCGGTCGGATGCATAAAGAAAGCAGTAGTTGTTGGAAGTTTCGTATTTTGAAATTCGGACACATTGTGCTTCGAACCTGGATTGCAGACGAACGAGGCAACAAATTGAAGCAAACCAAACGTTGAACTACTCATAAGTACACTGATAATCAAAAGTAACTGAAACATTCGGAATCCGTGACTATGAATTTTATCCGTTCAAAAAAAGTAAGGCTAACCATCACGTTTTTTCTCAAAAAATTTAAAACTTTTTTTTGTTGAAATTCTGGTTCAAAATGATTATAGGTACAGTATACAACACATTGATCACGAAACTACCGGTCGGATGCATAAAGAAAGCAGTAGTTGTTGGAAGTTTCGTATTTTGAAATTCGGACACATTGTGCTTCGAACCTGGATTGCAGACGAACGAGGCAACAAATTGAAGCAAACCAAACGTTGAACTACTCATAAGTACACTGATAATCAAAAGTAACTGAAACATTCGGAATCCGTGACTATGAATTTTATCCGTTCAAAAAAAGTAAGGCTAGCCATCACGTTTTTTCTCAAAAAATTTAAAACTTTTTTTTGTTGAAATTCTGGTTCAAAATGATTATAGGTACAGTATACAACACATTGATCACGAAACTACCGGTCGGATGCATAAAGAAAGCAGTAGTTGTTGGAAGTTTCGTATTTTGAAATTCGGACACATTGTGCTTCGAACCTGGATTGCAGACGAACGAGGCAACAAATTGAAGCAAACCAAACGTTGAACTACTCATAAGTACACTGATAATCAAAAGTAACTGAAACATTCGGAATCCGTGACTATGAATTTTATCCGTTCAAAAAAAGTAAGGCTAACCATCACGTTTTTTCTCAAAAAATTTAAAACTTTTTTTTGTTGAAATTCTGGTTCAAAATGATTATAGGTACAGTATACAACACATTGATCACGAAACTACCGGTCGGATGCATAAAGAAAGCAGTAGTTGTTGGAAGTTTCGTATTTTGAAATTCGGACACATTGTGCTTCGAACCTGGATTGCAGACGAACGAGGCAACAAATTGAAGCAAACCAAACGTTGAACTACTCATAAGTACACTGATAATCAAAACTAACTGAAACATTCGGAATCCGTGACTATGAATTTTATCCGTTCAAAAAAAGTAAGTAACCATCACGTTTTTTCTCAAAAAATTTAAAACTTTTTTTTGTTGAAATTCTGGTTCAAAATGATTATAGGTACAGTATACAACACATTGATCACGAAACTACCGGTCGGATGCATAAAGAAAGCAGTAGTTGTTGGAAGTTTCGTATTTTGAAATTCGGACACATTGTGCTTCGAACCTGGATTGCAGACGAACGAGGCAACAAATTGAAGCAAACCAAACGTTGAACTACTCATAAGTACACTGATAATCAAAATTAAATGAAACATTCGGAATCCGTGACTATGAATTTTATCCGTTCAAAAAAAGTAAGGCTAACCATCACGTTTTTTCTCAAAAAATTTAAAACTTTTTTTTGTTGAAATTCTGGTTCAAAATGATTATAGGTACAGTATACAACACATTGATCACGAAACTACTGGTCGGATGCATAAAGAAAGCAGTAGTTGTTGGAAGTTTCGTATTTTGAAATTCGGACACATTGTGCTTCGAACCTGGATTGCAGACGAACGAGGCAACAAATTGAAGCAAACCAAACGTTGAACTACTCATAAGTACACTGATAATCAAAAGTAACTGAAACATTCGGAATCCGTGACTATGAATTTTATCCGTTCAAAAAAAGTAAGGCTAACCATCACGTTTTTTCTCAAAAAATTTAAAACTTTTTTTTGTTGAAATTCTGGTTTAAAATGATTATAGGTACAGTATACAACACATTGATCACGAAACTACCGGTCGGATGCATAAAGAAAGCAGTAGTTGTTGGAAGTTTCGTATTTTGAAATTCGGACACATTGTGCTTCGAACCTGGATTGCAGACGAACGAGGCAACAAATTGAAGCAAACCAAACGTTGAACTACTCATAAGTACACTGATAATCAAAAGTAACTGAAACATTCGGAATCCGTGACTATGAATTTTATCCGTTCAAAAAAAGTAAGGCTAACCATCACGTTTTTTCTCAAAAAATTTAAAACTTTTTTTTGTTGAAATTCTGGTTTAAAATGATTATAGGTACAGTATACAACACATTGATCACGAAACTACCGGTCGGATGCATAAAGAAAGCAGTAGTTGTTGGAAGTTTCGTATTTTGAAATTCGGACACATTGTGCTTCGAACCTGGATTGCAGACGAACGAGGCAACAAATTGAAGCAAACCAAACGTTGAACTACTCATAAGTACACTGATAATCAAAAGTAACTGAAACATTCGGAATCCGTGACTATGAATTTTATCCGTTCAAAAAAAGTAAGGCTAACCATCACGTTTTTTCTCAAAAAATTTAAAACTTTTTTTTGTTGAAATTCTGGTTTAAAATGATTATAGGTACAGTATACAACACATTGATCACGAAACTACCGGTCGGATGCATAAAGAAAGCAGTAGTTGTTGGAAGTTTCGTATTTTGAAATTCGGACACATTGTGCTTCGAACCTGGATTGCAGACGAACGAGGCAACAAATTGAAGCAAACCAAACGTTGAACTACTCATAAGTACACTGATAATCAAAATTAAATGAAACATTCGGAATCCGTGACTATGAATTTTATCCGTTCAAAAAAAGTAAGGCTAACCATCACGTTTTTTCTCAAAAAATTTAAAACTTTTTTGTTGTTGAAATTCTGGTTCAAAATGATTATAGGTACAGTATACAACACATTGATCACGAAACTACCGGTCGGATGCATAAAGAAAGCAGTAGTTGTTGGAAGTTTCGTATTTTGAAATTCGGACACATTGTGCTTCGAACCTGGATTGCAGACGAACGAGGCAACAAATTGAAGCAAACCAAACGTTGAACTACTCATAAGTACACTGATAATCAAAAGTAACTGAAACATTCGGAATCCGTGACTATGAATTTTATCCGTTCAAAAAAAGTAAGGCTAGCCATCACGTTTTTTCTCAAAAAATTTAAAACTTTTTTTTGTTGAAATTCTGGTTCAAAATGATTATAGGTACAGTATACAACACATTGATCACGAAACTACCGGTCGGATGCATAAAGAAAGCAGTAGTTGTTGGAAGTTTCGTATTTTGAAATTCGGACACATTGTGCTTCGAACCTGGATTGCAGACGAACGAGGCAACAAATTGAAGCAAACCAAACGTTGAACTACTCATAAGTACACTGATAATCAAAAGTAACTGAAACATTCGGAATCCGTGACTATGAATTTTATCCGTTCAAAAAAAGTAAGGCTAACCATCACGTTTTTTCTCAAAAAATTTAAAACTTTTTTTTGTTGAAATTCTGGTTTAAAATGATTATAGGTACAGTATACAACACATTGATCACGAAACTACCGGTCGGATGCATAAAGAAAGCAGTAGTTGTTGGAAGTTTCGTATTTTGAAATTCGGACACATTGTGCTTCGAACCTGGATTGCAGACGAACGAGGCAACAAATTGAAGCAAACCAAACGTTGAACTACTCATAAGTACACTGATAATCAAAAGTAACTGAAACATTCGGAATCCGTGACTATGAATTTTATCCGTTCAAAAAAAGTAAGGCTAACCATCACGTTTTTTCTCAAAAAATTTAAAACTTTTTTTTGTTGAAATTCTGGTTTAAAATGATTATAGGTACAGTATACAACACATTGATCACGAAACTACCGGTCGGATGCATAAAGAAAGCAGTAGTTGTTGGAAGTTTCGTATTTTGAAATTCGGACACATTGTGCTTCGAACCTGGATTGCAGACGAACGAGGCAACAAATTGAAGCAAACCAAACGTTGAACTACT
The DNA here is from genome assembly GCA_947310385.1 of Nephrotoma appendiculata. Taxonomy (NCBI): domain Eukaryota; kingdom Metazoa; phylum Arthropoda; class Insecta; order Diptera; family Tipulidae; genus Nephrotoma; species Nephrotoma appendiculata. The sequence continues at coordinate 304,021,847 of OX371223.1, forward strand.
CATAAGTACACTGATAATCAAAAGTAACTGAAACATTCGGAATCCGTGACTATGAATTTTATCCGTTCAAAAAAAGTAAGGCTAGCCATCACGTTTTTTCTCAAAAAATTTAAAACTTTTTTTTGTTGAAATTCTGGTTCAAAATGATTATAGGTACAGTATACAACACATTGATCACGAAACTACCGGTCGGATGCATAAAGAAAGCAGTAGTTGTTGGAAGTTTCGTATTTTGAAATTCGGACACATTGTGCTTCGAACCTGGATTGCAGACGAACGAGGCAACAAATTGAAGCAAACCAAACGTTGAACTACTCATAAGTACACTGATAATCAAAAGTAACTGAAACATTCGGAATCCGTGACTATGAATTTTATCCGTTCAAAAAAAGTAAGGCTAACCATCACGTTTTTTCTCAAAAAATTTAAAACTTTTTTTTGTTGAAATTCTGGTTTAAAATGATTATAGGTACAGTATACAACACATTGATCACGAAACTACCGGTCGGATGCATAAAAAAAGCAGTAGTTGTTGGAAGTTTCGTATTTTGAAATTCGGACACATTGTGCTTCGAACCTGGATTGCAGACGAACGAGGCAACAAATTGAAGCAAACCAAACGTTGAACTACTCATAAGTACACTGATAATCAAAAGTAACTGAAACATTCGGAATCCGTGACTATGTATTTTATCCGTTCAAAAAAAGTAAGGCTAACCATCACGTTTTTTCTCAAAAAATTTAAAACTTTTTTTTGTTGAAATTCTGGTTCAAAATGATTATAGGTACAGTATACAACACATTGATCACGAAACTACTGGTCGGATGCATAAAGAAAGCAGTAGTTGTTGGAAGTTTCGTATTTTGAAATTCGGACACATTGTGCTTCGAACCTGGATTGCAGACGAACGAGGCAACAAATTGAAGCAAACCAAACGTTGAACTACTCATAAGTACACTGATAATCAAAAGTAACTGAAACATTCGGAATCCGTGACTATGAATTTTATCCGTTCAAAAAAAGTAAGGCTAACCATCACGTTTTTTCTCAAAAAATTTAAAACTTTTTTTTGTTGAAATTCTGGTTCAAAATGATTATAGGTACAGTATACAACACATTGATCACGAAACTACTGGTCGGATGCATAAAGAAAGCAGTAGTTGTTGGAAGTTTCGTATTTTGAAATTCGGACACATTGTGCTTCGAACCTGGATTGCAGACGAACGAGGCAACAAATTGAAGCAAACCAAACGTTGAACTACTCATAAGTACACTGATAATCAAAAGTAACTGAAACATTCGGAATCCGTGACTATGAATTTTATCCGTTCAAAAAAAGTAAGGCTAACCATCACGTTTTTTCTCAAAAAATTTAAAACTTTTTTTTGTTGAAATTCTGGTTCAAAATGATTATAGGTACAGTATACAACACATTGATCACGAAACTACTGGTCGGATGCATAAAGAAAGCAGTAGTTGTTGGAAGTTTCGTATTTTGAAATTCGGACACATTGTGCTTCGAACCTGGATTGCAGACGAACGAGGCAACAAATTGAAGCAAACCAAACGTTGAACTACTCATAAGTACACTGATAATCAAAAGTAACTGAAACATTCGGAATCCGTGACTATGAATTTTATCCGTTCAAAAAAAGTAAGGCTAACCATCACGTTTTTTCTCAAAAAATTTAAAACTTTTTTTTGTTGAAATTCTGGTTCAAAATGATTATAGGTACAGTATACAACACATTGATCACGAAACTACTGGTCGGATGCATAAAGAAAGCAGTAGTTGTTGGAAGTTTCGTATTTTGAAATTCGGACACATTGTGCTTCGAACCTGGATTGCAGACGAACGAGGCAACAAATTGAAGCAAACCAAACGTTGAACTACTCATAAGTACACTGATAATCAAAAGTAACTGAAACATTCGGAATCCGTGACTATGAATTTTATCCGTTCAAAAAAAGTAAGGCTAACCATCACGTTTTTTCTCAAAAAATTTAAAACTTTTTTTTGTTGAAATTCTGGTTCAAAATGATTATAGGTACAGTATACAACACATTGATCACGAAACTACTGGTCGGATGCATAAAGAAAGCAGTAGTTGTTGGAAGTTTCGTATTTTGAAATTCGGACACATTGTGCTTCGAACCTGGATTGCAGACGAACGAGGCAACAAATTGAAGCAAACCAAACGTTGAACTACTCATAAGTACACTGATAATCAAAACTAACTGAAACATTCGGAATCCGTGACTATGAATTTTATCCGTTCAAAAAAAGTAAGGCTAACCATCACGTTTTTTCTCAAAAAATTTAAAACTTTTTTTTGTTGAAATTCTGGTTCAAAATGATTATAGGTACAGTATACAACACATTGATCACGAAACTACTGGTCGGATGCATAAAGAAAGCAGTAGTTGTTGGAAGTTTCGTATTTTGAAATTCGGACACATTGTGCTTCGAACCTGGATTGCAGACGAACGAGGCAACAAATTGAAGCAAACCAAACGTTGAACTACTCATAAGTACACTGATAATCAAAACTAACTGAAACATTCGGAATCCGTGACTATGAATTTTATCCGTTCAAAAAAAGTAAGGCTAACCATCACGTTTTTTCTCAAAAAATTTAAAACTTTTTTTTGTTGAAATTCTGGTTCAAAATGATTATAGGTACAGTATACAACACATTGATCACGAAACTACTGGTCGGATGCATAAAGAAAGCAGTAGTTGTTGGAAGTTTCGTATTTTGAAATTCGGACACATTGTGCTTCGAACCTGGATTGCAGACGAACGAGGCAACAAATTGAAGCAAACCAAACGTTGAACTACTCATAAGTACACTGATAATCAAAACTAACTGAAACATTCGGAATCCGTGACTATGAATTTTATCCGTTCAAAAAAAGTAAGGCTAACCATCACGTTTTTTCTCAAAAAATTTAAAACTTTTTTTTGTTGAAATTCTGGTTCAAAATGATTATAGGTACAGTATACAACACATTGATCACGAAACTACTGGTCGGATGCATAAAGAAAGCAGTAGTTGTTGGAAGTTTCGTATTTTGAAATTCGGACACATTGTGCTTCGAACCTGGATTGCAGACGAACGAGGCAACAAATTGAAGCAAACCAAACGTTGAACTACTCATAAGTACACTGATAATCAAAACTAACTGAAACATTCGGAATCCGTGACTATGAATTTTATCCGTTCAAAAAAAGTAAGGCTAACCATCACGTTTTTTCTCAAAAAATTTAAAACTTTTTTTTGTTGAAATTCTGGTTCAAAATGATTATAGGTACAGTATACAACACATTGATCACGAAACTACTGGTCGGATGCATAAAGAAAGCAGTAGTTGTTGGAAGTTTCGTATTTTGAAATTCGGACACATTGTGCTTCGAACCTGGATTGCAGACGAACGAGGCAACAAATTGAAGCAAACCAAACGTTGAACTACTCATAAGTACACTGATAATCAAAAGTAACTGAAACATTCGGAATCCGTGACTATGAATTTTATCCGTTCAAAAAAAGTAAGGCTAACCATCACGTTTTTTCTCAAAAAATTTAAAACTTTTTTTTGTTGAAATTCTGGTTCAAAATGATTATAGGTACAGTATACAACACATTGATCACGAAACTACTGGTCGGATGCATAAAGAAAGCAGTAGTTGTTGGAAGTTTCGTATTTTGAAATTCGGACACATTGTGCTTCGAACCTGGATTGCAGACGAACGAGGCAACAAATTGAAGCAAACCAAACGTTGAACTACTCATAAGTACACTGATAATCAAAATTAAATGAAACATTCGGAATCCGTGACTATGAATTTTATCCGTTCAAAAAAAGTAAGGCTAACCATCACGTTTTTTCTCAAAAAATTTAAAACTTTTTTTTGTTGAAATTCTGGTTCAAAATGATTATAGGTACAGTATACAACACATTGATCACGAAACTACTGGTCGGATGCATAAAGAAAGCAGTAGTTGTTGGAAGTTTCGTATTTTGAAATTCGGACACATTGTGCTTCGAACCTGGATTGCAGACGAACGAGGCAACAAATTGAAGCAAACCAAACGTTGAACTACTCATAAGTACACTGATAATCAAAACTAACTGAAACATTCGGAATCCGTGACTATGAATTTTATCCGTTCAAAAAAAGTAAGGCTAACCATCACGTTTTTTCTCAAAAAATTTAAAACTTTTTTTTGTTGAAATTCTGGTTCAAAATGATTATAGGTACAGTATACAACACATTGATCACGAAACTACTGGTCGGATGCATAAAGAAAGCAGTAGTTGTTGGAAGTTTCGTATTTTGAAATTCGGACACATTGTGCTTCGAACCTGGATTGCAGACGAACGAGGCAACAAATTGAAGCAAACCAAACGTTGAACTACTCATAAGTACACTGATAATCAAAACTAACTGAAACATTCGGAATCCGTGACTATGAATTTTATCCGTTCAAAAAAAGTAAGGCTAACCATCACGTTTTTTCTCAAAAAATTTAAAACTTTTTTTTGTTGAAATTCTGGTTCAAAATGATTATAGGTACAGTATACAACACATTGATCACGAAACTACTGGTCGGATGCATAAAGAAAGCAGTAGTTGTTGGAAGTTTCGTATTTTGAAATTCGGACACATTGTGCTTCGAACCTGGATTGCAGACGAACGAGGCAACAAATTGAAGCAAACCAAACGTTGAACTACTCATAAGTACACTGATAATCAAAATTAAATGAAACATTCGGAATCCGTGACTATGAATTTTATCCGTTCAAAAAAAGTAAGGCTAACCATCACGTTTTTTCTCAAAAAATTTAAAACTTTTTTTTGTTGAAATTCTGGTTCAAAATGATTATAGGTACAGTATACAACACATTGATCACGAAACTACTGGTCGGATGCATAAAGAAAGCAGTAGTTGTTGGAAGTTTCGTATTTTGAAATTCGGACACATTGTGCTTCGAACCTGGATTGCAGACGAACGAGGCAACAAATTGAAGCAAACCAAACGTTGAACTACTCATAAGTACACTGATAATCAAAACTAACTGAAACATTCGGAATCCGTGACTATGAATTTTATCCGTTCAAAAAAAGTAAGGCTAACCATCACGTTTTTTCTCAAAAAATTTAAAACTTTTTTTTGTTGAAATTCTGGTTCAAAATGATTATAGGTACAGTATACAACACATTGATCACGAAACTACTGGTCGGATGCATAAAGAAAGCAGTAGTTGTTGGAAGTTTCGTATTTTGAAATTCGGACACATTGTGCTTCGAACCTGGATTGCAGACGAACGAGGCAACAAATTGAAGCAAACCAAACGTTGAACTACTCATAAGTACACTGATAATCAAAAGTAACTGAAACATTCGGAATCCGTGACTATGAATTTTATCCGTTCAAAAAAAGTAAGGCTAACCATCACGTTTTTTCTCAAAAAATTTAAAACTTTTTTTTGTTGAAATTCTGGTTCAAAATGATTATAGGTACAGTATACAACACATTGATCACGAAACTACTGGTCGGATGCATAAAGAAAGCAGTAGTTGTTGGAAGTTTCGTATTTTGAAATTCGGACACATTGTGCTTCGAACCTGGATTGCAGACGAACGAGGCAACAAATTGAAGCAAACCAAACGTTGAACTACTCATAAGTACACTGATAATCAAAAGTAACTGAAACATTCGGAATCCGTGACTATGAATTTTATCCGTTCAAAAAAAGTAAGGCTAACCATCACGTTTTTTCTCAAAAAATTTAAAACTTTTTTTTGTTGAAATTCTGGTTCAAAATGATTATAGGTACAGTATACAACACATTGATCACGAAACTACTGGTCGGATGCATAAAGAAAGCAGTAGTTGTTGGAAGTTTCGTATTTTGAAATTCGGACACATTGTGCTTCGAACCTGGATTGCAGACGAACGAGGCAACAAATTGAAGCAAACCAAACGTTGAACTACTCATAAGTACACTGATAATCAAAACTAACTGAAACATTCGGAATCCGTGACTATGAATTTTATCCGTTCAAAAAAAGTAAGGCTAACCATCACGTTTTTTCTCAAAAAATTTAAAACTTTTTTTTGTTGAAATTCTGGTTCAAAATGATTATAGGTACAGTATACAACACATTGATCACGAAACTACTGGTCGGATGCATAAAGAAAGCAGTAGTTGTTGGAAGTTTCGTATTTTGAAATTCGGACACATTGTGCTTCGAACCTGGATTGCAGACGAACGAGGCAACAAATTGAAGCAAACCAAACGTTGAACTACTCATAAGTACACTGATAATCAAAAGTAACTGAAACATTCGGAATCCGTGACTATGAATTTTATCCGTTCAAAAAAAGTAAGGCTAACCATCACGTTTTTTCTCAAAAAATTTAAAACTTTTTTTTGTTGAAATTCTGGTTCAAAATGATTATAGGTACAGTATACAACACATTGATCACGAAACTACTGGTCGGATGCATAAAGAAAGCAGTAGTTGTTGGAAGTTTCGTATTTTGAAATTCGGACACATTGTGCTTCGAACCTGGATTGCAGACGAACGAGGCAACAAATTGAAGCAAACCAAACGTTGAACTACTCATAAGTACACTGATAATCAAAAGTAACTGAAACATTCGGAATCCGTGACTATGAATTTTATCCGTTCAAAAAAAGTAAGGCTAACCATCACGTTTTTTCTCAAAAAATTTAAAACTTTTTTTTGTTGAAATTCTGGTTCAAAATGATTATAGGTACAGTATACAACACATTGATCACGAAACTACTGGTCGGATGCATAAAGAAAGCAGTAGTTGTTGGAAGTTTCGTATTTTGAAATTCGGACACATTGTGCTTCGAACCTGGATTGCAGACGAACGAGGCAACAAATTGAAGCAAACCAAACGTTGAACTACTCATAAGTACACTGATAATCAAAAGTAACTGAAACATTCGGAATCCGTGACTATGAATTTTATCCGTTCAAAAAAAGTAAGGCTAACCATCACGTTTTTTCTCAAAAAATTTAAAACTTTTTTTTGTTGAAATTCTGGTTCAAAATGATTATAGGTACAGTATACAACACATTGATCACGAAACTACTGGTCGGATGCATAAAGAAAGCAGTAGTTGTTGGAAGTTTCGTATTTTGAAATTCGGACACATTGTGCTTCGAACCTGGATTGCAGACGAACGAGGCAACAAATTGAAGCAAACCAAACGTTGAACTACTCATAAGTACACTGATAATCAAAACTAACTGAAACATTCGGAATCCGTGACTATGAATTTTATCCGTTCAAAAAAAGTAAGGCTAACCATCACGTTTTTTCTCAAAAAATTTAAAACTTTTTTTTGTTGAAATTCTGGTTCAAAATGATTATAGGTACAGTATACAACACATTGATCACGAAACTACTGGTCGGATGCATAAAGAAAGCAGTAGTTGTTGGAAGTTTCGTATTTTGAAATTCGGACACATTGTGCTTCGAACCTGGATTGCAGACGAACGAGGCAACAAATTGAAGCAAACCAAACGTTGAACTACTCATAAGTCCACTGATAATCAAAAGTAACTGAAACATTCGGAATCCGTGACTATGAATTTTATCCGTTCAAAAAAAGTAAGGCTAACCATCACGTTTTTTCTCAAAAAATTTAAAACTTTTTTTTGTTGAAATTCTGGTTCAAAATGATTATAGGTACAGTATACAACACATTGATCACGAAACTACTGGTCGGATGCATAAAGAAAGCAGTAGTTGTTGGAAGTTTCGTATTTTGAAATTCGGACACATTGTGCTTCGAACCTGGATTGCAGACGAACGAGGCAACAAATTGAAGCAAACCAAACGTTGAACTACTCATAAGTACACTGATAATCAAAAGTAACTGAAACATTCGGAATCCGTGACTATGAATTTTATCCGTTCAAAAAAAGTAAGGCTAACCATCACGTTTTTTCTCAAAAAATTTAAAACTTTTTTTTGTTGAAATTCTGGTTCAAAATGATTATAGGTACAGTATACAACACATTGATCACGAAACTACTGGTCGGATGCATAAAGAAAGCAGTAGTTGTTGATGTATGTGAAGTTAGCCCAGAAAGTCATCCCAGAAAAAATAAATTTTTGCATCAGGCAACACTAAAGTTATATATTTATATACCAGCCCAGGATTTCATTAAAATTAATTAAATTGGTATTAGTTCAGCCCAAGAAATATGAAAACCTCGTAATAAAATATATTGCATGTAAAGAAAAAATATATTCAGCGCCCAGCCATATTTAACCGAAAAATTTTCAAATAATTACATTACAGTGAGATTATAGTATCAGTCACAACGGTAGGATTATCTTGAAATTTCAATGGACGGTAACGGACATGATTATAAGAAGTTACTACTAGATTTAATTTCCGGAACTAGCGGTTTCTGGGAACCAAGGAATAAAATATTTTATATATTGGGCCCAACACGTGTGCACCTGTAGCGCCAATCGGAACGGTACGATTTTCTTGAAATTTGTATGGTACGTAGGAAGTATAATGACAAGTCATTACTATTAGGTTTGGTTTCCGGAACTCATTGATTCCAGGAACTATTCAAGCAAATCCCTATCAAATGTATTGGCCCATTCAAATATGAGCCTGTAGCGCCAATCACAACGGTAGGATCACCTTGAGATTTTAATGGTCAGTAACGGACATGATTATAAGTAGTTCCTACTAGATTTAATTTCCGGAACTAGCGGTGTCTGGGAACCAAGGAGTAAAATATTTTATATATTGGGCCCAACACGTGTGCACCTGTAGCGCCAATCGGAACGGTACGATTTTCTTGAAATTTGTAGGGTACGTAGGAAGTATAATGACAAGTCATTACTATCAAGTTTGGTTTCCGGAACTCTTTGGTTCCAGGAGCTATTCAAGCAAATCCCTATCAAATGTATTGGCCCATTCAAATATGAGCCTGTAGCGCCAATCACAACGGTAGGATTATCTTGAAATTTCAATGGTCAGTAACGGACATGATTATAAGTAGTTCCTACTAGATTCATTTTCCGGAACTAGCGGTTTCTGGGAACCAAGGAGTAAAATATTTTATATATTGGGCCCAACACGTGTGCACCTGTAGCGCCAATCGGAACGGTACGATTTTCTTGAAATTTGTATGGTACGTAGGAAGTATAATGACAAGTCATTACTATTAGGTTTGGTTTCCGGAACTCTTTGATTCCAGGAACTATTCAAGCAAATCCCTATCAAATGTATTGGCCCATTCAAATATGAGCCTGTAGCGCCAATCACAACGGTAGGATTATCTTGAAATTTCAATGGTCAGTAACGGACATGATTATAAGTAGTTCCTACTAGATTCATTTTCCGGAACTAGCGGTTTCTGGGAACCAAGGAGTAAAATATTTTATATATTGGGCCCAACACGTGTGCACCTGTAGCGCCAATCGGAACGGTACGATTTTCTTGAAATTTGTATGGTACGTAGGAAGTATAATGACAAGTCATTACTATCAGGTTTGGTTTCCGGAACTCTTTGATTCCAGGAGCTATTCAAGCAAATCCCTATCAAATGTATTAGCCCATTCAAATATGAGCCTGTAGCGCCAATCACAACGGTAGGATCACCTTGAGATTTTAATGGTCAGTTACGGACATGATTATAAGTAGTTACTACTAGGTTTAATTTCCGGAACTAGCGATTTCTGGGAACCAAGGAGTAAAATATTTTATATATTGGGCCCAACACGTGTGCACCTGTAGCGCCAATCGGAACGGTACGATTTTCTTGAAATTTGTATGGTACGTAGGAAGTATAATGACAAGTCATTACTATCAGGTTTGGTTTCCGGAACTCTTTGATTCCAGGAGCTATTCAAGCAAATCCCTATCAAATGTATTAGCCCATTCAAATATGAGCCTGTAGCGCCAATCACAACGGTAGGATCACCTTGAGATTTTAATGGTCAGTTACGGACATGATTATAAGTAGTTACTACTAGGTTTAATTTCCGGAACTAGCGATTTCTGGGAACCAAGGAGTAAAATATTTTATATATTGGGCCCAACACGTGTGCACCTGTAGCGCCAATCGGAACGGTACGATTTTCTTGAAATTTGTATGGTACGTAGAAAGTATAATGACAAGTCATTACTATTAGGTTTGGTTTCCGGAACTCTTTGATTCCAGGAACTATTCAAGCAAATCCCTGTCAAATGTATTGGCCCATTCAAATATGAGCCTGTAGCGCCAATCACAACGGTAGGATCACCTTGAGATTTTAATGGTCAGTAACGGACATGATTATAAGTAGTTACTACTAGATTTAATTTCCGGAACTAGCGGTGTCTGGGAACCAAGGAGTAAAATAGTTTATATATTGGGCCCAACACGTGTGCACCTGTAGTGCCAATCGGAACGGTACGATTTTCTTGAAATTTGTAGGGTACGTAGGAAGTATAATGACAAGTCAGTAACTATATTTAAACTTTTATAAAAAAGTTGCTATAGTTTCTATATATTTACATATACTTAATTAAATTAATACAGTAAAAACAATACAAAATTAATTAATTTATAATTGCTATTACAAAAAAAAAACACTAGTTGTTTTATTCAGTAATTTCAAAAGTTCTTAAAATATTAAAATCAAATGTTACTCATGCTACAAAACTTCTCACAGAAAATCAAAAATTCATAAAAATCAAAAATCGTAAGACCAGACAGTATACCGCTAGAATAAAAAAATTTGAAAGAGAAATTAAAATTTTTGTGTATTCGTTCTGCAATTTATTTTTTACTCAATCGTATACTTGCTTGGTTTAAAGAGAAAAATAGTTTATAGAATATTCTACATAGCTATACTGTCTGGTCTTACGATTTTTGATTTTTATGAATTTTTGATTTTCTGTGAGAAGTTTTGTAGCATGAGTAACATTTGATTTTAATATTTTAAGAACTTTTGAAATTACTGAATAAAACAACTAGTGTTTTTTTTTGTAATAGCAATTATAAATTAATTAATTTTGTATTGTTTTTACTGTATTAATTTAATTAAGTATATGTAAATATATAGAAACTATAGGAACTTTTTTATAAAAGTTTAAATATAGTTACTGGTAGTAGGTCTACGAAAAGTAGTGGATTCTAGGCCACGGCTGTCTTAAATTTAGTTTAAGCACGTTTTTTGAATTAGTTACGTATATTCGTGTAAGAGTTAGTATAAGCATTATTTATTTATTTTGATAATTTTTAATTCCGCAATGAAGTTTAATAAATTTAAATTGGATAAATCAAACTATTCCTTTATACAGGATGTAATAATTTCATTAATTCCTGATTTGGAAACTGTACATTTCGAAACATTTTTTAATGTTACTGTATTTTTGAATATTTGCAAATTAATCCCAGGTTTAAAAAGGTCAGATTCTAATCGGCGGTTGTTCAAAATAATGTATGATAAAAGTGAATTTCAAGATGGATTACTTCAAAAGGTCGAATTAATTAAATCTGAAAACACTTGCCAGTCCAATTCCCACACATTCCCTAATCAAACTGAAATAGAGAATCTCGACGAATTGAATTTCAAGGATTACAATGAGCAAAACGTGCTTCTTCAAAGTGATAGTATAAAAAAAGTTTGCCAAAAGTCACTAAATAACTATAGTGACAAAAGTGACTGTTTTGAACCAAAGAAAATTTATAAACGTCATTCTACTATAAAAAATCGCAACATTTCCAAGCCAAACATTTATACTGAAGTTAATGGTCATATTGAAATTCCGCTTATAACCTGGAATACTATTTATGATAGCACTTCAAAGAAATTAGATTCTGAGGCATATCCAAATATTATTTCAAATTTATTGATAACTAAAGTAGATTGCTTAATTAACATCAAATCGTTAGACGTGGGTTTGAAAAAAATAAGTATTCGTGCATATTGTGGTCACAAAAATTGTAAAAAATACAAATTGATTAATAATAACGTGAAATGTGGTTTATTTGAAATAAGAAGCACCGTGGGCCCCATAGTTCATACAAAAATTAAAACTAGACAATTAAGAGGTTTAGAAAGAAAAGCAATAAAAGAAGTTATTATTAGCAAAACTGCATCTGACGTGTTTGAAAACATGGTTGTTAAAGAAGATCCTAAATATCTTGAAAATTCAAAGACCACCCTAGTGAAATCGTTGGATGTTTTGCGGAAAGCTCGTTCGGAAAAACTTAAAGAAGAAGATAATGATCCTGATGATATTATCGATATTTTAAAAGAGACCCTGACCAACGAATTGATCCAAAAATTTTCTATTAAACCATTTTACATAGTAACATATAATCAAACCCAAATACAAATGATGGAATTATTACTAAGTAATAGAAAAAATGAAAGATTAATAGCGTATCTGGATGCAACCGGAGGTCTTGTTAGAAACCCTTTTAAAATAGAGAAATCTATTTTATATTATGCATTAGTTGTACCAGTTTCCGTTACGCCAAGTGAACCATCCGACCCATTTCCGGTTACAGATATGGTCAGTTCTAGCCACAATATGGACACGATTGGTAATTGGCTTAGATCATATCGTCTAGAAGTCGAAAAAAAATTTAAATGTTGGCCAATATTCGAAACAGTGGTGACTGATTTTAATTTTGCTGGTATAAACGCAGTTTTAGATGCGTTTAATAAAATGGATATTGTGAAATATTTAAACCTTACACACACTCTTATAACAACGCAAACCACCAAATCTGATTTGGTAAAACTGCAACTTTGTGTATCGCATTTAATGCACAATATGATGTCCGATATTAACAAATATTTCTCGAAAACTTCAAAAAATAACCAGATTATGAAAGAAATCATGGCCTCTATCTATTTATTGGCGGACTATAATTTAATTCAAAATATTTGGCGTAATTTGTCGGTTGTTTTGAAAAATAAATATCTAACACCAAATGTTATAGATAGTTTGACTATAATCCTACAGCAAAGTGCAACCATTAAACTGGGAATTTTACGAAATACCGATTTGTTTGAACTGACAGAACAGGAAGACTACTCATCTTCATCAAGAATATTGAATGAAAGTATTTATAGACAAACTAAATTCTACAAAGACTTTAAAATAATTTCAGATTCTATTATTTGCGAAAGTTGTTCAAAAGAAACCTTTGCGATTAATTTATATTACAACCCCCAATTCTTAGAAATGTTTCAAAAAAAATATATATGTAACATATTTACCACTCTGGTCCAATGTTTTTCACGAGAAGACTCACAGCAATAGTCATATTGAGAGCTATTTTGCTACAATAAAAAAACGAACTAAACGAAGTTTAACTCTTGGGAAAGTTCCACTGAAAGCCTTAAGATTTCTAAAAGAATAAGATCGAAGGAACAGATATGTTTTAAAAAGAAAAATGTTATGCATCCCAAAACGATTTACTAAACCAGATTTAGAAATAGTTGAAAAAAGTAATAGTAATGTCAATTTTGAGGAGAAAAGTTTGGTAAATGTAATGGATGAAGTCGAAAATTGGAGAGGACAGCCTGCTAAGGTATCCCGTTCGAATTTTAATTTAGCAACACTGAAGCGTCTTAATAATATTAATGAAGAAGACAAAAAATCATCCATAATCAAATGTTTGACTACGAGCAGAAGTAATAACTCTTATGACACTGCTAAATATTCGAAAAATACAAAACGAACTAAGTTAACCGAAGTATCAAATAAAGATCATTTATCGTATTTGCGCAACGGATTAATCACCGGAGAGAATTACACTCACACATGCGCTTTTGATTCACTAGTTCAATGTTTTGCTAATTTGGAAAATACGGGTTTCTCAATAACAAGTGAATACTTTGAACTTGTTAATTCTCTCAAAGTGGGTAATATGGAAAAAGCATACGAAAAGCGCTTTAATATCTTAACCAAATTATACGGAGTAAAAGTTAACTGTTCGTCGAATATAACGCATGTGTCTGAATTTATATTTAAAAATGACAATATTTTTAGTATTGAGGCCCAAACAAAATGTATTACCTGCAATACAACATCGGTGAAAAATGTTATAAAATATATTCCACTAAATTTGAACCAGCTTGACATTTTAGGAGTCGAAAATTTCGAAAAATGCCTGGAACCTTTTGAATTTTACTGTCGAAATTGTTATGAAATTATGCTTCAACAAAATTTAATTTTTAGTAATGCAATATTCTTATATGTAGAGCCATCGATCGATCGCAATAGACAAATAACATTAACCAATTTGCCACTAATAATTAAATTAAAATCAAATTCTTTTAAATTGAACAGTTTCGTAAATTATGTGCCTAGTTCCCAACATTATGTCAGTTATTGTCATCGAAATAACCAATGGGAGAAATACGACGACTTATTAGAGAGTTCACTCAAAATAAAAATCTCAAAAAATCATAAAGTCATACCGCATTTTCTCGTCTACGTCAAACAGGACTAAAAATCGCAATACGGTTCGTTACTGAAGATTATCCTTTCGATTAAGCAACACGCAGCTACAAAAACGTTGGTCCATACACATTTAAATAAATCTAATATAAATCCACAAAAGTGGTACGGGGGGCGAAGTCCGAGATTCATACCTCCTCGCGGTGCTCCCTGGGTAATTCCAAATGAATCAGGCAATGTAGTGTAGAGTAGCGAAAAAATTCTATATGCAATTCTAAGTCATTGCAATTATATGTCCGGCTTCTCATTGGCTCAATATAACATTCAAAATATGTCCTTCAGGTAAGGGGCCGCTGAAACACACCCAGTCATTAGTCAGGCGAATGTCTATAATTTTTTTCACGAGAGGATTGAAATGCTTTACGATTCTTCACTTAAAATATGTTTAAATTATTTCAAAAGCACATACATAAAATTTCATCAGCATATTAATACGAGCACAATAATTAAAATGTATAAAGGTAAACAATGAAAATGTTTATAAAATTCTACAGTTCTGATTAGTGCTACAAGCTCATATTTGAATGGGCCAATGCATTTGGCACGGATTTGCTTGAATAGCTCCTGGAATCAAAGAGTTCCGGAAACCAAACCTAATAGTAACGACTTGTCATTATACTTCCTACGTACCCTACAAATTTCAAGAAAATCGTACCGTTCCGATTGGCGCTACAGGTGCACACGTGTTGGGCCCAATATATAAAATATTTTACTCCTTGGTTCCCAGACACCGCTAGTTCCGGAAATTAAATCTAGTAGGAACTACTTATAATCATGTCCGTTACTGACCATTAAAATCTCAAGGTGATCCTACCGTTGTGATTGGCGCTACAGGCTCATATTTGAATGGGCCAATACATTTGACAGGGATTTGCTTGAATAGTTCCTGGAATCAAAGAGTTCCGGAAACCAAACCTAATAGTAATGACTTGTCATTATACTTCCTACGTACCCTACAAATTTCAAGAAAATCGTACCGTTCCGATTGGCGCTACAGGTGCACACGTGTTGGGCCCAATATATAAAAAATTTTACTCCTTGGTTCCCAGAAACCGCTAGTTCCGGAAAATGAATCTAGTAGGAACTACTTATAATCATGTCCGTTACTGACCATTGAAATTTCAAGATAATCCTACCGTTGTGATTGGCGCTACAGGCTCATATTTGAATGGGCCAATACATTTGATAGGGATTTGCTTGAATAGCTCCTGGAATCAAAGAGTTCCGGAAACCAAACCTAATAGTAATGACTTGTCATTATACTTCCTACGTACCCTACAAATTTCAAGAAAATCGTACCGTTCCGATTGGCGCTACAGGTGCACACGTGTTGGGCCCAATATATAAAATATTTTACTCCTTGGTTCCCAGACACCGCTAGTTCCGGAAATTAAATCTAGTAGGAACTACTTATAATCATGTCCGTTACTGACCATTAAAATCTCAAGGTGATCCTACCGTTGTGATTGGCGCTACAGGCTCATATTTGAATGGGCCAATACATTTGACAGGGATTTGCTTGAATAGTTCCTGGAATCAAAGAGTTCCGGAAACCAAACCTAATAGTAATGACTTGTCATTATACTTCCTACGTACCCTACAAATTTCAAGAAAATCGTACCGTTCCGATTGGCGCTACAGGTGCACACGTGTTGGGCCCAATATATAAAAAATTTTACTCCTTGGTTCCCAGAAACCGCTAGTTCCGGAAAATGAATCTAGTAGGAACTACTTATAATCATGTCCGTTACTGACCATTGAAATTTCAAGATAATCCTACCGTTGTGATTGGCGCTACAGGCTCATATTTGAATGGGCCAATACATTTGATAGGGATTTGCTTGAATAGCTCCTGGAATCAAAGAGTTCCGGAAACCAAACCTAATAGTAATGACTTGTCATTATACTTCCTACGTACCCTACAAATTTCAAGAAAATCGTACCGTTCCGATTGGCGCTACAGGTGCACACGTGTTGGGCCCAATATATAAAATATTTTACTCCTTGGTTCCCAGAAACCGCTAGTTCCGGAAAATGAATCTAGTAGGAACTACTTATAATCATGTCCGTTACTGACCATTGAAATTTCAAGATAATCCTACCGTTGTGATTGGCGCTACAAGCTCATATTTGAATGGGCCAATACATTTGAGAGAGATTTGCTTGAATAGTTCCTGGAATCAAAGAGTTCCGGAAACCAAACCTAATAGTAATGACTTGTCATTATACTTCCTACGTACCATACAAATTTCAAGAAAATCGTACCGTTCCGATTGGCGCTACAGGTGCACACGTGTTGGGCCCAATATATAAAAAATTTTACTCCTTGGTTCCCAGAAACCGCTAGTTCCGGAAAATGAATCTAGTAGGAACTACTTATAATCATGTCCGTTACTGACCATTGAAATTTCAAGATAATCCTACCGTTGTGATTGGCGCTACAGGCTCATATTTGAATGGGCCAATACATTTGATAGGGATTTGCTTGAATAGCTCCTGGAATCAAAGAGTTCCGGAAACCAAACCTAATAGTAATGACGTGTCATTATACTTCCTACGTACCCTACAAATTTCAAGAAAATCGTACCGTTCCGATTGGCGCTTCAGGTGCACACGTGTTGGGCCCAATATATAAAATATTTTACTCCTTGGTTCCCAGAAACCGCTAGTTCCGGAAAATGAATCTAGTAGGAACTACTTATAATCATGTCCGTTACTGACCATTGAAATTTCAAGATAATCCTACCGTTGTGATTGGCGCTACAGGCTCATATTTGAATGGGCCAATACATTTGATGGGGATTTGCTTGAATAGCTCCTGGAATCAAAGAGTTCCGGAAACCAAACCTAATAGTAATGACTTGTCATTATACTTCCTACGTACCCTACAAATTTCAAGAAAATCGTACCGTTCCGATTGGCGCTACAGGTGCACACGTGTTGGGCCCAATATATAAACAATTTTACTCCTTGGTTCCCAGACACCGCTAGTTCCGGAAATTAAATCTAGTAGGAACTACTTATAATCATGTCGGTTACTGACCATTAAAATCTCAAGATAATCCTACCGTTGTGATTGGCGCTACAGGCTCATATTTGAATGGGCCAATACATTTTACAGGGATTTGCTTGAATAGTTCCTGCAATCAAAGAGTTCCGGAAACCAAACCTAATAGTAATGACTTGTCATTATACTTCCTACGTACCCTACAAATTTCAAGAAAATCGTACCGTTCCGATTGGCGCTACAGGTGCACACGTGTTGGGCCCAATATATAAACTATTTTACTCCTTGGTTCCCAGACACCGCTAGTTCCGGAAATTAAATCTAGTAGGAACTACTTATAATCATGTCGGTTACTGACCATTAAAATCTCAAGATAATCCTACCGTTGTGATTGGCGCTACAGGCTCATATTTGAATGGGCCAATACATTTTACAGGGATTTGCTTGAATAGTTCCTGGAATCAAAGAGTTCCGGAAACCAAACCTAATAGTAATGACTTGTCATTATACTTTCTACGTACCATACAAATTTCAAGAAAATCGTACCGTTCCGATTGGCGCTACAGGTGCACACGTGTTGGGCCCAATATATAAAATATTTTACTCCTTGGTTTTCAGACACCGCTAGTTCCGGAAATTAAATCTAGTAGGAACTACTTATAATCATGTCGGTTACTGACCATTAAAATCTCAAGATAATCCTACCGTTGTGATTGGCGCTACAAGCTCATATTTGAATGGGCCAATACATTTGAGAGAGATTTGCTTGAATAGTTCCTGGAATCAAAGAGTTCCGGAAACCAAACCTAATAGTAATGACTTGTCATTATACTTCCTACGTACCATACAAATTTCAAGAAAATCGTACCGTTCCGATTGGCGCTACAGGTGCACACGTGTTGGGCCCAATATATAAAATATTTTACTCCTTGGTTCCCAGAAACCGCTAGTTCCGGAAAATGAATCTAGTAGGAACTACTTATAATCATGTCCGTTACTGACCATTGAAATTTCAAGATAATCCTACCGTTGTGATTGGCGCTACAGGCTCATATTTGAATGGGCCAATACATTTGATAGGGATTTGCTTGAATAGCTCCTGGAATCAAAGAGTTCCGGAAACCAAACCTAATAGTAATGACTTGTCATTATACTTCCTACGTACCCTACAAATTTCAAGAAAATCGTACCGTTCCGATTGGCGCTACAGGTGCACACGTGTTGGGCCCAATATATAAACTATTTTACTCCTTGGTTCCCAGACACCGCTAGTTCCGGAAATTAAATCTAGTAGGAACTACTTATAATCATGTCGGTTACTGACCATTAAAATCTCAAGATAATCCTACCGTTGTGATTGGCGCTACAGGCTCATATTTGAATGGGCCAATACATTTTACAGGGATTTGCTTGAATAGTTCCTGCAATCAAAGAGTTCCGGAAACCAAACCTAATAGTAATGACTTGTCATTATACTTCCTACGTACCCTACAAATTTCAAGAAAATCGTACCGTTCCGATTGGCGCTACAGGTGCACACGTGTTGGGCCCAATATATAAAATATTTTACTCCTTGGTTCCCAGAAACCGCTAGTTCCGGAAAATGAATCTAGTAGGAACTACTTATAATCATGTCCGTTACTGACCATTGAAATTTCAAGATAATCCTACCGTTGTGATTGGCGCTACAGGCTCATATTTGAATGGGCCAATACATTTGATAGGGATTTGCTTGAATAACTCCTGGAATCAAAGAGTTCCGGAAACCAAACCTAATAGTAATGACTTGTCATTATACTTCCTACGTACTCTACAAATTTCAAGAAAATCGTACCGTTCCGATTGGCGCTACAGGTGCACACGTGTTGGGCCCAATATATAAAATATTTTACTCCTTGGTTCCCAGACACCGCTAGTTCCGGAAAATGAATCTAGTAGGAACAACTTATAATCATGTCGGTTACTGACCATTAAAATCTCAAGATAATCCTACAGTTGTGATTGGCGCTACAAGCTCATATTTGAATGGGCCAATACATTTGAGAGAGATTTGCTTGAATAGTTCCTGAAATCAAAGAGTTCCGGAAACCAAACCTAATAGTAATGACTTGTCATTATACTTCCTACGTACCATACAAATTTCAAGAAAATCGTACCGTTCCGATTGGCGCTACAGGTGCACACGTGTTGGGCCCAATATATAAAATATTTTACTCCTTGGTTCCCAGAAACCGCTAGTTCCGGAAAATGAATCTAGTAGGAACTACTTATAATCATGTCCGTTACTGACCATTGAAATTTCAAGATAATCCTACCGTTGTGATTGGCGCTACAGGCTCATATTTGAATGGGCCAATACATTTGATAGGGATTTGCTTGAATAACTCCTGGAATCAAAGAGTTCCGGAAACCAAACCTAATAGTAATGACTTGTCATTATACTTCCTACGTACCCTACAAATTTCAAGGAAATCGTACCGTTCCGATTGGCGCTACAGGTGCACACGTGTTGGGCCCAATATATAAAATATTTTACTCCTTGGTTCCCAGACACCGCTAGTTCCGGAAAATGAATCTAGTAGGAACAACTTATAATCATGTCGGTTACTGACCATTAAAATCTCAAGATAATCCTACAGTTGTGATTGGCGCTACAAGCTCATATTTGAATGGGCCAATACATTTGAGAGAGATTTGCTTGAATAGTTCCTGGAATCAAAGAGTTCCGGAAACCAAACCTAATAGTAATGACTTGTCATTATACTTCCTACGTACCCTACAAATTTCAAGAAAATCGTACCGTTCCGATTGGCGCTACAGGTGCACACGTGTTGGGCCCAATATATAAAATATTTTACTCCTTGGTTCCCAGAAACCGCTAGTTCCGGAAAATGAATCTAGTAGGAACTACTTATAATCATGTCCGTTACTGACCATTGAAATTTCAAGATAATCCTACCGTTGTGATTGGCGCTACAGGCTCATATTTGAATGGGCCAATACATTTGATAGGGATTTGCTTGAATAACTCCTGGAATCAAAGAGTTCCGGAAACCAAACCTAATAGTAATGACTTGTCATTATACTTCCTACGTACCCTACAAATTTCAAGGAAATCGTACCGTTCCGATTGGCGCTACAGGTGCACACGTGTTGGGCCCAATATATAAAATATTTTACTCCTTGGTTCCCAGAAACCGCTAGTTCCGGAAAATGAATCTAGTAGGAACTACTTATAATCATGTCCGTTACTGACCATTGAAATTTCAAGATAATCCTACCGTTGTGATTGGCGCTACAGGATCATATTTGAATGGGCCAATACATTTGATAGGGATTTGCTTGAATAGCTCCTGGAATCAAAGAGTTCCGGAAACCAAACCTAATAGTAATGACTTGTCATTATACTTCCTACGTACCCTACAAATTTCAAGAAAATCGTACCGTTCCGATTGGCGCTACAGGTGCACACGTGTTGGGCCCAATATATAAACTATTTTACTCCTTGGTTCCCAGACACCGCTAGTTCCGGAAATTAAATCTAGTAGGAACTACTTATAATCATGTCGGTTACTGACCATTAAAATCTCAAGATAATCCTACCGTTGTGATTGGCGCTACAGGCTCATATTTGAATGGGCCAATACATTTTACAGGGATTTGCTTGAATAGTTCCTGCAATCAAAGAGTTCCGGAAACCAAACCTAATAGTAATGACTTGTCATTATACTTCCTACGTACCCTACAAATTTCAAGAAAATCGTACCGTTCCGATTGGCGCTACAGGTGCACACGTGTTGGGCCCAATATATAAACTATTTTACTCCTTGGTTCCCAGACACCGCTAGTTCCGGAAATTAAATCTAGTAGGAACTACTTATAATCATGTCGGTTACTGACCATTAAAATCTCAAGATAATCCTACCGTTGTGATTGGCGCTACAGGCTCATATTTGAATGGGCCAATACATTTGACAGGGATTTGCTTGAATAGTTCCTGGAATCAAAGAGTTCCGGAAACCAAACCTAATAGTAATGACTTGTCATTATACTTTCTACGTACCATACAAATTTCAAGAAAATCGTACCGTTCCGATTGGCGCTACAGGTGCACACGTGTTGGGCCCAATATATAAAATATTTTACTCCTTGGTTCCCAGAAATCGCTAGTTCCGGAAATTAAACCTAGTAGTAACTACTTATAATCATGTCCGTAACTGACCATTAAAATCTCAAGGTGATCCTACCGTTGTGATTGGCGCTACAGGCTCATATTTGAATGGGCCAATACATTTGATAGGGATTTGCTTGAATAGCTCCTGGAATCAAAGAGTTCCGGAAACCAAACCTGATAGTAATGACTTGTCATTATACTTCCTACGTACCCTACAAATTTCAAGAAAATCGTACCGTTCCGATTGGCGCTACAGGTGCACACGTGTTGGGCCCAATATATAAAATATTTTACTCCTTGGTTTTCAGACACCGCTAGTTCCGGAAATTAAATCTAGTAGGAACTACTTATAATCATGTCGGTTACTGACCATTAAAATCTCAAGATAATCCTACCGTTGTGATTGGCGCTACAAGCTCATATTTGAATGGGCCAATACATTTGAGAGAGATTTGCTTGAATAGTTCCTGGAATCAAAGAGTTCCGGAAACCAAACCTAATAGTAATGACTTGTCATTATACTTCCTACGTACCATACAAATTTCAAGAAAATCGTACCGTTCCGATTGGCGCTACAGGTGCACACGTGTTGGGCCCAATATATAAAATAGTTTACTCCTTGGTTCCCAGAAACCGCTAGTTCCGGAAAATGAATCTAGTAGGAACTACTTATAATCATGTCCGTTACTGACCATTGAAATTTCAAGATAATCCTACCGTTGTGATTGGCGCTACAGGCTCATATTTGAATGGGCCAATACATTTGATAGGGATTTGCTTGAATAACTCCTGGAATCAAAGAGTTCCGGAAACCAAACCTAATAGTAATGACTTGTCATTATACTTCCTACGTACCCTACAAATTTCAAGAAAATCGTACCGTTCCGATTGGCGCTACAGGTGCACACGTGTTGGGCCCAATATATAAAATATTTTACTCCTTGGTTCCCAGACACCGCTAGTTCCGGAAAATGAATCTAGTAGGAACAACTTATAATCATGTCGGTTACTGACCATTAAAATCTCAAGATAATCCTACAGTTGTGATTGGCGCTACAAGCTCATATTTGAATGGGCCAATACATTTGAGAGAGATTTGCTTGAATAGTTCCTGGAATCAAAGAGTTCCGGAAACCAAACCTAATAGTAATGACTTGTCATTATACTTCCTACGTACCATACAAATTTCAAGAAAATCGTACCGTTCCGATTGGCGCTACAGGTGCACACGTGTTGGGCCCAATATATAAAATATTTTACTCCTTGGTTCCCAGAAACCGCTAGTTCCGGAAAATGAATCTAGTAGGAACTACTTATAATCATGTCCGTTACCGTCCATTGAAATTTCAAGATAATCCTACCGTTGTGACTGATACTATAATCTCAGTGTAATGTAATTATTTGAAAATTTTTCGGTTAAATATGGCTGGGCGCTGAATATATTTTTCTTTACATGCAATATATTTTATTACGAGGTTTTCATATTTCTTGGGCTGAACTAATACCAATTTAATTAATTTTAATGAAATCCTGGGCTGGTATATAAATATATAACTTTAGTGTTGCCTGATGCAAAAATTTATTTTTTCTGGGATGACTTTCTGGGCTAACTTCACATACATTAGTTGTTGGAAGTTTCGTATTTTGAAATTCGGACACATTGTGCTTCGAACCTGGATTGCAGACGAACGAGGCAACAAATTGAAGCAAACCAAACGTTGAACTACTCATAAGTACACTGATAATCAAAAGTAACTGAAACATTCGGAATCCGTGACTATGAATTTTATCCGTTCAAAAAAAGTAAGGCTAACCATCACGTTTTTTCTCAAAAAATTTAAAACTTTTTTTTGTTGAAATTCTGGTTCAAAATGATTATAGGTACAGTATACAACACATTGATCACGAAACTACTGGTCGGATGCATAAAGAAAGCAGTAGTTGTTGGAAGTTTCGTATTTTGAAATTCGGACACATTGTGCTTCGAACCTGGATTGCAGACGAACGAGGCAACAAATTGAAGCAAACCAAACGTTGAACTACTCATAAGTACACTGATAATCAAAATTAAATGAAACATTCGGAATCCGTGACTATGAATTTTATCCGTTCAAAAAAAGTAAGGCTAACCATCACGTTTTTTCTCAAAAAATTTAAAACTTTTTTTTGTTGAAATTCTGGTTCAAAATGATTATAGGTACAGTATACAACACATTGATCACGAAACTACTGGTCGGATGCATAAAGAAAGCAGTAGTTGTTGGAAGTTTCGTATTTTGAAATTCGGACACATTGTGCTTCGAACCTGGATTGCAGACGAACGAGGCAACAAATTGAAGCAAACCAAACGTTGAACTACTCATAAGTACACTGATAATCAAAAGTAACTGAAACATTCGGAATCCGTGACTATGCATTTTATCCGTTCAAAAAAAGTAAGGCTAACCATCACGTTTTTTCTCAAAAAATTTAAAACTTTTTTTTGTTGAAATTCTGGTTCAAAATGATTATAGGTACAGTATACAACACATTGATCACGAAACTACTGGTCGGATGCATAAAGAAAGCAGTAGTTGTTGGAAGTTTCGTATTTTGAAATTCGGACACATTGTGCTTCGAACCTGGATTGCAGACGAACGAGGCAACAAATTGAAGCAAACCAAACGTTGAACTACTCATAAGTACACTGATAATCAAAACTAACTGAAACATTCGGAATCCGTGACTATGAATTTTATCCGTTCAAAAAAAGTAAGGCTAGCCATCACGTTTTTTCTCAAAAAATTTAAAACTTTTTTTTGTTGAAATTCTGGTTCAAAATGATTATAGGTACAGTATACAACACATTGATCACGAAACTACTGGTCGGATGCATAAAGAAAGCAGTAGTTGTTGGAAGTTTCGTATTTTGAAATTCGGACACATTGTGCTTCGAACCTGGATTGCAGACGAACGAGGCAACAAATTGAAGCAAACCAAACGTTGAACTACTCATAAGTACACTGATAATCAAAACTAACTGAAACATTCGGAATCCGTGACTATGAATTTTATCCGTTCAAAAAAAGTAAGGCTAACCATCACGTTTTTTCTCAAAAAATTTAAAACTTTTTTTTGTTGAAATTCTGGTTCAAAATGATTATAGGTACAGTATACAACACATTGATCACGAAACTACTGGTCGGATGCATAAAGAAAGCAGTAGTTGTTGGAAGTTTCGTATTTTGAAATTCGGACACATTGTGCTTCGAACCTGGATTGCAGACGAACGAGGCAACAAATTGAAGCAAACCAAACGTTGAACTACTCATAAGTACACTGATAATCAAAAGTAACTGAAACATTCGGAATCCGTGACTATGAATTTTATCCGTTCAAAAAAAGTAAGGCTAACCATCACGTTTTTTCTCAAAAAATTTAAAACTTTTTTTTGTTGAAATTCTGGTTCAAAATGATTATAGGTACAGTATACAACACATTGATCACGAAACTACTGGTCGGATGCATAAAGAAAGCAGTAGTTGTTGGAAGTTTCGTATTTTGAAATTCGGACACATTGTGCTTCGAACCTGGATTGCAGACGAACGAGGCAACAAATTGAAGCAAACCAAACGTTGAACTACTCATAAGTACACTGATAATCAAAAGTAACTGAAACATTCGGAATCCGTGACTATGCATTTTATCCGTTCAAAAAAAGTAAGGCTAACCATCACGTTTTTTCTCAAAAAATTTAAAACTTTTTTTTGTTGAAATTCTGGTTCAAAATGATTATAGGTACAGTATACAACACATTGATCACGAAACTACTGGTCGGATGCATAAAGAAAGCAGTAGTTGTTGGAAGTTTCGTATTTTGAAATTCGGACACATTGTGCTTCGAACCTGGATTGCAGACGAACGAGGCAACAAATTGAAGCAAACCAAACGTTGAACTACTCATAAGTACACTGATAATCAAAACTAACTGAAACATTCGGAATCCGTGACTATGAATTTTATCCGTTCAAAAAAAGTAAGGCTAGCCATCACGTTTTTTCTCAAAAAATTTAAAACTTTTTTTTGTTGAAATTCTGGTTCAAAATGATTATAGGTACAGTATACAACACATTGATCACGAAACTACTGGTCGGATGCATAAAGAAAGCAGTAGTTGTTGGAAGTTTCGTATTTTGAAATTCGGACACATTGTGCTTCGAACCTGGATTGCAGACGAACGAGGCAACAAATTGAAGCAAACCAAACGTTGAACTACTCATAAGTACACTGATAATCAAAACTAACTGAAACATTCGGAATCCGTGACTATGAATTTTATCCGTTCAAAAAAAGTAAGGCTAACCATCACGTTTTTTCTCAAAAAATTTAAAACTTTTTTTTGTTGAAATTCTGGTTCAAAATGATTATAGGTACAGTATACAACACATTGATCACGAAACTACTGGTCGGATGCATAAAGAAAGCAGTAGTTGTTGGAAGTTTCGTATTTTGAAATTCGGACACATTGTGCTTCGAACCTGGATTGCAGACGAACGAGGCAACAAATTGAAGCAAACCAAACGTTGAACTACTCATAAGTACACTGATAATCAAAAGTAACTGAAACATTCGGAATCCGTGACTATGAATTTTATCCGTTCAAAAAAAGTAAGGCTAACCATCACGTTTTTTCTCAAAAAATTTAAAACTTTTTTTTGTTGAAATTCTGGTTCAAAATGATTATAGGTACAGTATACAACACATTGATCACGAAACTACTGGTCGGATGCATAAAGAAAGCAGTAGTTGTTGGAAGTTTCGTATTTTGAAATTCGGACACATTGTGCTTCGAACCTGGATTGCAGACGAACGAGGCAACAAATTGAAGCAAACCAAACGTTGAACTACTCATAAGTACACTGATAATCAAAAGTAACTGAAACATTCGGAATCCGTGACTATGAATTTTATCCGTTCAAAAAAAGTAAGGCTAACCATCACGTTTTTTCTCAAAAAATTTAAAACTTTTTTTTGTTGAAATTCTGGTTCAAAATGATTATAGGTACAGTATACAACACATTGATCACGAAACTACTGGTCGGATGCATAAAGAAAGCAGTAGTTGTTGGAAGTTTCGTATTTTGAAATTCGGACACATTGTGCTTCGAACCTGGATTGCAGACGAACGAGGCAACAAATTGAAGCAAACCAAACGTTGAACTACTCATAAGTACACTGATAATCAAAAGTAACTGAAACATTCGGAATCCGTGACTATGAATTTTATCCGTTCAAAAAAAGTAAGGCTAACCATCACGTTTTTTCTCAAAAAATTTAAAACTTTTTTTTGTTGAAATTCTGGTTCAAAATGATTATAGGTACAGTATACAACACATTGATCACGAAACTACTGGTCGGATGCATAAAGAAAGCAGTAGTTGTTGGAAGTTTCGTATTTTGAAATTCGGACACATTGTGCTTCGAACCTGGATTGCAGACGAACGAGGCAACAAATTGAAGCAAACCAAACGTTGAACTACTCATAAGTACACTGATAATCAAAAGTAACTGAAACATTCGGAATCCGTGACTATGAATTTTATCCGTTCAAAAAAAGTAAGGCTAACCATCACGTTTTTTCTCAAAAAATTTAAAACTTTTTTTTGTTGAAATTCTGGTTCAAAATGATTATAGGTACAGTATACAACACATTGATCACGAAACTACTGGTCGGATGCATAAAGAAAGCAGTAGTTGTTGGAAGTTTCGTATTTTGAAATTCGGACACATTGTGCTTCGAACCTGGATTGCAGACGAACGAGGCAACAAATTGAAGCAAACCAAACGTTGAACTACTCATAAGTACACTGATAATCAAAAGTAACTGAAACATTCGGAATCCGTGACTATGAATTTTATCCGTTCAAAAAAAGTAAGGCTAACCATCACGTTTTTTCTCAAAAAATTTAAAACTTTTTTTTGTTGAAATTCTGGTTCAAAATGATTATAGGTACAGTATACAACACATTGATCACGAAACTACTGGTCGGATGCATAAAGAAAGCAGTAGTTGTTGGAAGTTTCGTATTTTGAAATTCGGACACATTGTGCTTCGAACCTGGATTGCAGACGAACGAGGCAACAAATTGAAGCAAACCAAACGTTGAACTACTCATAAGTACACTGATAATCAAAATTAAATGAAACATTCGGAATCCGTGACTATGAATTTTATCCGTTCAAAAAAAGTAAGGCTAACCATCACGTTTTTTCTCAAAAAATTTAAAACTTTTTTTTGTTGAAATTCTGGTTCAAAATGATTATAGGTACAGTATACAACACATTGATCACGAAACTACCGGTCGGATGCATAAAGAAAGCAGTAGTTGTTGGAAGTTTCGTATTTTGAAATTCGGACACATTGTGCTTCGAACCTGGATTGCAGACGAACGAGGCAACAAATTGAAGCAAACCAAACGTTGAACTACTCATAAGTACACTGATAATCAAAAGTAACTGAAACATTCGGAATCCGTGACTATGCATTTTATCCGTTCAAAAAAAGTAAGGCTAACCATCACGTTTTTTCTCAAAAAATTTAAAACTTTTTTTTGTTGAAATTCTGGTTCAAAATGATTATAGGTACAGTATACAACACATTGATCACGAAACTACTGGTCGGATGCATAAAGAAAGCAGTAGTTGTTGGAAGTTTCGTATTTTGAAATTCGGACACATTGTGCTTCGAACCTGGATTGCAGACGAACGAGGCAACAAATTGAAGCAAACCAAACGTTGAACTACTCATAAGTACACTGATAATCAAAAGTAACTGAAACATTCGGAATCCGTGACTATGAATTTTATCCGTTCAAAAAAAGTAAGGCTAACCATCACGTTTTTTCTCAAAAAATTTAAAACTTTTTTTTGTTGAAATTCTGGTTCAAAATGATTATAGGTACAGTATACAACACATTGATCACGAAACTACTGGTCGGATGCATAAAGAAAGCAGTAGTTGTTGGAAGTTTCGTATTTTGAAATTCGGACACATTGTGCTTCGAACCTGGATTGCAGACGAACGAGGCAACAAATTGAAGCAAACCAAACGTTGAACTACTCATAAGTACACTGATAATCAAAAGTAACTGAAACATTCGGAATCCGTGACTATGAATTTTATCCGTTCAAAAAAAGTAAGGCTAACCATCACGTTTTTTCTCAAAAAATTTAAAACTTTTTTTTGTTGAAATTCTGGTTCAAAATGATTATAGGTACAGTATACAACACATTGATCACGAAACTACTGGTCGGATGCATAAAGAAAGCAGTAGTTGTTGGAAGTTTCGTATTTTGAAATTCGGACACATTGTGCTTCGAACCTGGATTGCAGACGAACGAGGCAACAAATTGAAGCAAACCAAACGTTGAACTACTCATAAGTACACTGATAATCAAAACTAACTGAAACATTCGGAATCCGTGACTATGAATTTTATCCGTTCAAAAAAAGTAAGGCTAACCATCACGTTTTTTCTCAAAAAATTTAAAACTTTTTTTTGTTGAAATTCTGGTTCAAAATGATTATAGGTACAGTATACAACACATTGATCACGAAACTACTGGTCGGATGCATAAAGAAAGCAGTAGTTGTTGGAAGTTTCGTATTTTGAAATTCGGACACATTGTGCTTCGAACCTGGATTGCAGACGAACGAGGCAACAAATTGAAGCAAACCAAACGTTGAACTACTCATAAGTACACTGATAATCAAAAGTAACTGAAACATTCGGAATCCGTGACTATGAATTTTATCCGTTCAAAAAAAGTAAGGCTAACCATCACGTTTTTTCTCAAAAAATTTAAAACTTTTTTTTGTTGAAATTCTGGTTCAAAATGATTATAGGTACAGTATACAACACATTGATCACGAAACTACTGGTCGGATGCATAAAGAAAGCAGTAGTTGTTGGAAGTTTCGTATTTTGAAATTCGGACACATTGTGCTTCGAACCTGGATTGCAGACGAACGAGGCAACAAATTGAAGCAAACCAAACGTTGAACTACTCATAAGTACACTGATAATCAAAAGTAACTGAAACATTCGGAATCCGTGACTATGAATTTTATCCGTTCAAAAAAAGTAAGGCTAACCATCACGTTTTTTCTCAAAAAATTTAAAACTTTTTTTTGTTGAAATTCTGGTTCAAAATGATTATAGGTACAGTATACAACACATTGATCACGAAACTACTGGTCGGATGCATAAAGAAAGCAGTAGTTGTTGGAAGTTTCGTATTTTGAAATTCGGACACATTGTGCTTCGAACCTGGATTGCAGACGAACGAGGCAACAAATTGAAGCAAACCAAACGTTGAACTACTCATAAGTACACTGATAATCAAAAGTAACTGAAACATTCGGAATCCGTGACTATGAATTTTATCCGTTCAAAAAAAGTAAGGCTAACCATCACGTTTTTTCTCAAAAAATTTAAAACTTTTTTTTGTTGAAATTCTGGTTCAAAATGATTATAGGTACAGTATACAACACATTGATCACGAAACTACTGGTCGGATGCATAAAGAAAGCAGTAGTTGTTGGAAGTTTCGTATTTTGAAATTCGGACACATTGTGCTTCGAACCTGGATTGCAGACGAACGAGGCAACAAATTGAAGCAAACCAAACGTTGAACTACTCATAAGTACACTGATAATCAAAATTAAATGAAACATTCGGAATCCGTGACTATGAATTTTATCCGTTCAAAAAAAGTAAGGCTAACCATCACGTTTTTTCTCAAAAAATTTAAAACTTTTTTTTGTTGAAATTCTGGTTCAAAATGATTATAGGTACAGTATACAACACATTGATCACGAAACTACCGGTCGGATGCATAAAGAAAGCAGTAGTTGTTGGAAGTTTCGTATTTTGAAATTCGGACACATTGTGCTTCGAACCTGGATTGCAGACGAACGAGGCAACAAATTGAAGCAAACCAAACGTTGAACTACTCATAAGTACACTGATAATCAAAAGTAACTGAAACATTCGGAATCCGTGACTATGCATTTTATCCGTTCAAAAAAAGTAAGGCTAACCATCACGTTTTTTCTCAAAAAATTTAAAACTTTTTTTTGTTGAAATTCTGGTTCAAAATGATTATAGGTACAGTATACAACACATTGATCACGAAACTACTGGTCGGATGCATAAAGAAAGCAGTAGTTGTTGGAAGTTTCGTATTTTGAAATTCGGACACATTGTGCTTCGAACCTGGATTGCAGACGAACGAGGCAACAAATTGAAGCAAACCAAACGTTGAACTACTCATAAGTACACTGATAATCAAAAGTAACTGAAACATTCGGAATCCGTGACTATGAATTTTATCCGTTCAAAAAAAGTAAGGCTAACCATCACGTTTTTTCTCAAAAAATTTAAAACTTTTTTTTGTTGAAATTCTGGTTCAAAATGATTATAGGTACAGTATACAACACATTGATCACGAAACTACTGGTCGGATGCATAAAGAAAGCAGTAGTTGTTGGAAGTTTCGTATTTTGAAATTCGGACACATTGTGCTTCGAACCTGGATTGCAGACGAACGAGGCAACAAATTGAAGCAAACCAAACGTTGAACTACTCATAAGTACACTGATAATCAAAAGTAACTGAAACATTCGGAATCCGTGACTATGAATTTTATCCGTTCAAAAAAAGTAAGGCTAACCATCACGTTTTTTCTCAAAAAATTTAAAACTTTTTTTTGTTGAAATTCTGGTTCAAAATGATTATAGGTACAGTATACAACACATTGATCACGAAACTACTGGTCGGATGCATAAAGAAAGCAGTAGTTGTTGGAAGTTTCGTATTTTGAAATTCGGACACATTGTGCTTCGAACCTGGATTGCAGACGAACGAGGCAACAAATTGAAGCAAACCAAACGTTGAACTACTCATAAGTACACTGATAATCAAAACTAACTGAAACATTCGGAATCCGTGACTATGAATTTTATCCGTTCAAAAAAAGTAAGGCTAACCATCACGTTTTTTCTCAAAAAATTTAAAACTTTTTTTTGTTGAAATTCTGGTTCAAAATGATTATAGGTACAGTATACAACACATTGATCACGAAACTACTGGTCGGATGCATAAAGAAAGCAGTAGTTGTTGGAAGTTTCGTATTTTGAAATTCGGACACATTGTGCTTCGAACCTGGATTGCAGACGAACGAGGCAACAAATTGAAGCAAACCAAACGTTGAACTACTCATAAGTACACTGATAATCAAAAGTAACTGAAACATTCGGAATCCGTGACTATGAATTTTATCCGTTCAAAAAAAGTAAGGCTAACCATCACGTTTTTTCTCAAAAAATTTAAAACTTTTTTTTGTTGAAATTCTGGTTCAAAATGATTATAGGTACAGTATACAACACATTGATCACGAAACTACTGGTCGGATGCATAAAGAAAGCAGTAGTTGTTGGAAGTTTCGTATTTTGAAATTCGGACACATTGTGCTTCGAACCTGGATTGCAGACGAACGAGGCAACAAATTGAAGCAAACCAAACGTTGAACTACTCATAAGTACACTGATAATCAAAAGTAACTGAAACATTCGGAATCCGTGACTATGAATTTTATCCGTTCAAAAAAAGTAAGGCTAACCATCACGTTTTTTCTCAAAAAATTTAAAACTTTTTTTTGTTGAAATTCTGGTTCAAAATGATTATAGGTACAGTATACAACACATTGATCACGAAACTACTGGTCGGATGCATAAAGAAAGCAGTAGTTGTTGGAAGTTTCGTATTTTGAAATTCGGACACATTGTGCTTCGAACCTGGATTGCAGACGAACGAGGCAACAAATTGAAGCAAACCAAACGTTGAACTACTCATAAGTACACTGATAATCAAAAGTAACTGAAACATTCGGAATCCGTGACTATGAATTTTATCCGTTCAAAAAAAGTAAGGCTAACCATCACGTTTTTTCTCAAAAAATTTAAAACTTTTTTTTGTTGAAATTCTGGTTCAAAATGATTATAGGTACAGTATACAACACATTGATCACGAAACTACTGGTCGGATGCATAAAGAAAGCAGTAGTTGTTGGAAGTTTCGTATTTTGAAATTCGGACACATTGTGCTTCGAACCTGGATTGCAGACGAACGAGGCAACAAATTGAAGCAAACCAAACGTTGAACTACTCATAAGTACACTGATAATCAAAAGTAACTGAAACATTCGGAATCCGTGACTATGAATTTTATCCGTTCAAAAAAAGTAAGGCTAACACCATCACGTTTTTTCTCAAAAAATTTAAAACTTTTTTTTGTTGAAATTCTGGTTCAAAATGATTATAGGTACAGTATACAACACATTGATCACGAAACTACTGGTCGGATGCATAAAGAAAGCAGTAGTTGTTGGAAGTTTCGTATTTTGAAATTCGGACACATTGTGCTTCGAACCTGGATTGCAGACGAACGAGGCAACAAATTGAAGCAAACCAAACGTTGAACTACTCATAAGTACACTGATAATCAAAAGTAACTGAAACATTCGGAATCCGTGACTATGAATTTTATCCGTTCAAAAAAAGTAAGGCTAACCATCACGTTTTTTCTCAAAAAATTTAAAACTTTTTTTTGTTGAAATTCTGGTTCAAAATGATTATAGGTACAGTATACAACACATTGATCACGAAACTACTGGTCGGATGCATAAAGAAAGCAGTAGTTGTTGGAAGTTTCGTATTTTGAAATTCGGACACATTGTGCTTCGAACCTGGATTGCAGACGAACGAGGCAACAAATTGAAGCAAACCAAACGTTGAACTACTCATAAGTACACTGATAATCAAAAGTAACTGAAACATTCGGAATCCGTGACTATGAATTTTATCCGTTCAAAAAAAGTAAGGCTAACCATCACGTTTTTTCTCAAAAAATTTAAAACTTTTTTTGTTGAAATTCTGGTTCAAAATGATTATAGGTACAGTATACAACACATTGATCACGAAACTACTGGTCGGATGCATAAAGAAAGCAGTAGTTGTTGGAAGTTTCGTATTTTGAAATTCGGACACATTGTGCTTCGAACCTGGATTGCAGACGAACGAGGCAACAAATTGAAGCAAACCAAACGTTGAACTACTCATAAGTACACTGATAATCAAAAGTAACTGAAACATTCGGGAATCCGTGACTATGAATTTTATCCGTTCAAAAAAAGTAAGTAACCATCACGTTTTTTCTCAAAAAATTTAAAACTTTTTTTTGTTGAAATTCTGGTTCAAAATGATTATAGGTACAGTATACAACACATTGAT
This sequence comes from Nephrotoma appendiculata, assembly GCA_947310385.1. Classification (NCBI taxonomy): domain Eukaryota; kingdom Metazoa; phylum Arthropoda; class Insecta; order Diptera; family Tipulidae; genus Nephrotoma; species Nephrotoma appendiculata. The sequence goes on from OX371223.1 coordinate 304,055,904, forward strand.
CACGAAACTACTGGTCGGATGCATAAAGAAAGCAGTAGTTGTTGGAAGTTTCGTATTTTGAAATTCGGACACATTGTGCTTCGAACCTGGATTGCAGACGAACGAGGCAACAAATTGAAGCAAACCAAACGTTGAACTACTCATAAGTACACTGATAATCAAAATTAAATGAAACATTCGGAATCCGTGACTATGAATTTTATCCGTTCAAAAAAAGTAAGGCTAACCATCACGTTTTTTCTCAAAAAATTTAAAACTTTTTTTTGTTGAAATTCTGGTTCAAAATGATTATAGGTACAGTATACAACACATTGATCACGAAACTACCGGTCGGATGCATAAAGAAAGCAGTAGTTGTTGGAAGTTTCGTATTTTGAAATTCGGACACATTGTGCTTCGAACCTGGATTGCAGACGAACGAGGCAACAAATTGAAGCAAACCAAACGTTGAACTACTCATAAGTACACTGATAATCAAAATTAAATGAAACATTCGGAATCCGTGACTATGAATTTTATCCGTTCAAAAAAAGTAAGGCTAACCATCACGTTTTTTCTCAAAAAATTTAAAACTTTTTTTTGTTGAAATTCTGGTTCAAAATGATTATAGGTACAGTATACAACACATTGATCACGAAACTACCGGTCGGATGCATAAAGAAAGCAGTAGTTGTTGGAAGTTTCGTATTTTGAAATTCGGACACATTGTGCTTCGAACCTGGATTGCAGACGAACGAGGCAACAAATTGAAGCAAACCAAACGTTGAACTACTCATAAGTACACTGATAATCAAAACTAACTGAAACATTCGGAATCCGTGACTATGAATTTTATCCGTTCAAAAAAAGTAAGTAACCATCACGTTTTTTCTCAAAAAATTTAAAACTTTTTTTTGTTGAAATTCTGGTTCAAAATGATTATAGGTACAGTATACAACACATTGATCACGAAACTACCGGTCGGATGCATAAAGAAAGCAGTAGTTGTTGGAAGTTTCGTATTTTGAAATTCGGACACATTGTGCTTCGAACCTGGATTGCAGACGAACGAGGCAACAAATTGAAGCAAACCAAACGTTGAACTACTCATAAGTACACTGATAATCAAAATTAAATGAAACATTCGGAATCCGTGACTATGAATTTTATCCGTTCAAAAAAAGTAAGGCTCATCACGTTTTTTCTCAAAAAATTTAAAACTTTTTTTTGTTGAAATTCTGGTTCAAAATGATTATAGGTACAGTATACAACACATTGATCACGAAACTACTGGTCGGATGCATAAAGAAAGCAGTAGTTGTTGGAAGTTTCGTATTTTGAAATTCGGACACATTGGGCTTCGAACCTGGATTGCAGACGAACGAGGCAACAAATTGAAGCAAACCAAACGTTGAACTACTCATAAGTACACTGATAATCAAAACTAACTGAAACATTCGGAATCCGTGACTATGAATTTTATCCGTTCAAAAAAAGTAAGTAACCATCACGTTTTTTCTCAAAAAATTTAAAACTTTTTTTTGTTGAAATTCTGGTTCAAAATGATTATAGGTACAGTATACAACACATTGATCACGAAACTACCGGTCGGATGCATAAAGAAAGCAGTAGTTGTTGGAAGTTTCGTATTTTGAAATTCGGACACATTGGGCTTCGAACCTGGATTGCAGACGAACGAGGCAACAAATTGAAGCAAACCAAACGTTGAACTACTCATAAGTACACTGATAATCAAAACTAACTGAAACATTCGGAATCCGTGACTATGAATTTTATCCGTTCAAAAAAAGTAAGTAACCATCACGTTTTTTCTCAAAAAATTTAAAATTTTTTTTTGTTGAAATTCTGGTTCAAAATGATTATAGGTACAGTATACAACACATTGATCACGAAACTACCGGTCGGATGCATAAAGAAAGCAGTAGTTGTTGGAAGTTTCGTATTTTGAAATTCGGACACATTGGGCTTCGAACCTGGATTGCAGACGAACGAGGCAACAAATTGAAGCAAACCAAACGTTGAACTACTCATAAGTACACTGATAATCAAAATTAAATGAAACATTCGGAATCCGTGACTATGAATTTTATCCGTTCAAAAAAAGTAAGGCTAACCATCACGTTTTTTCTCAAAAAATTTAAAACTTTTTTTTGTTGAAATTCTGGTTCAAAATGATTATAGGTACAGTATACAACACATTGATCACGAAACTACCGGTCGGATGCATAAAGAAAGCAGTAGTTGTTGGAAGTTTCGTATTTTGAAATTCGGACACATTGTGCTTCGAACCTGGATTGCAGACGAACGAGGCAACAAATTGAAGCAAACCAAACGTTGAACTACTCATAAGTACACTGATAATCAAAATTAAATGAAACATTCGGAATCCGTGACTATGAATTTTATCCGTTCAAAAAAAGTAAGGCTAACCATCACGTTTTTTCTCAAAAAATTTAAAACTTTTTTTTGTTGAAATTCTGGTTCAAAATGATTATAGGTACAGTATACAACACATTGATCACGAAACTACCGGTCGGATGCATAAAGAAAGCAGTAGTTGTTGGAAGTTTCGTATTTTGAAATTCGGACACATTGTGCTTCGAACCTGGATTGCAGACGAACGAGGCAACAAATTGAAGCAAACCAAACGTTGAACTACTCATAAGTACACTGATAATCAAAATTAAATGAAACATTCGGAATCCGTGACTATGAATTTTATCCGTTCAAAAAAAGTAAGGCTAACCATCACGTTTTTTCTCAAAAAATTTAAAACTTTTTTTTGTTGAAATTCTGGTTCAAAATGATTATAGGTACAGTATACAACACATTGATCACGAAACTACTGGTCGGATGCATAAAGAAAGCAGTAGTTGTTGGAAGTTTCGTATTTTGAAATTCGGACACATTGGGCTTCGAACCTGGATTGCAGACGAACGAGGCAACAAATTGAAGCAAACCAAACGTTGAACTACTCATAAGTACACTGATAATCAAAACTAACTGAAACATTCGGAATCCGTGACTATGAATTTTATCCGTTCAAAAAAAGTAAGTAACCATCACGTTTTTTCTCAAAAAATTTAAAATTTTTTTTTGTTGAAATTCTGGTTCAAAATGATTATAGGTACAGTATACAACACATTGATCACGAAACTACCGGTCGGATGCATAAAGAAAGCAGTAGTTGTTGGAAGTTTCGTATTTTGAAATTCGGACACATTGTGCTTCGAACCTGGATTGCAGACGAACGAGGCAACAAATTGAAGCAAACCAAACGTTGAACTACTCATAAGTACACTGATAATCAAAATTAAATGAAACATTCGGAATCCGTGACTATGAATTTTATCCGTTCAAAAAAAGTAAGTAACCATCACGTTTTTTCTCAAAAAATTTAAAATTTTTTTTTGTTGAAATTCTGGTTCAAAATGATTATAGGTACAGTATACAACACATTGATCACGAAACTACCGGTCGGATGCATAAAGAAAGCAGTAGTTGTTGGAAGTTTCGTATTTTGAAATTCGGACACATTGTGCTTCGAACCTGGATTGCAGACGAACGAGGCAACAAATTGAAGCAAACCAAACGTTGAACTACTCATAAGTACACTGATAATCAAAATTAAATGAAACATTCGGAATCCGTGACTATGAATTTTATCCGTTCAAAAAAAGTAAGTAACCATCACGTTTTTTCTCAAAAAATTTAAAATTTTTTTTTGTTGAAATTCTGGTTCAAAATGATTATAGGTACAGTATACAACACATTGATCACGAAACTACTGGTCGGATGCATAAAGAAAGCAGTAGTTGTTGGAAGTTTCGTATTTTGAAATTCGGACACATTGGGCTTCGAACCTGGATTGCAGACGAACGAGGCAACAAATTGAAGCAAACCAAACGTTGAACTACTCATAAGTACACTGATAATCAAAACTAACTGAAACATTCGGAATCCGTGACTATGAATTTTATCCGTTCAAAAAAAGTAAGGCTAACTAACCATCACGTTTTTTCTCAAAAAATTTAAAACTTTTTTTTGTTGAAATTCTGGTTCAAAATGATTATAGGTACAGTATACAACACATTGATCACGAAACTACTGGTCGGATGCATAAGGAAAGCAGTAGTTGTTGGAAGTTTCGTATTTTGAAATTCGGACACATTGTGCTTCGAACCTGGATTGCAGACGAACGAGGCAACAAATTGAAGCAAACCAAACGTTGAACTACTCATAAGTACACTGATAATCAAAAGTAACTGAAACATTCGGAATCCGTGACTATGAATTTTATCCGTTCAAAAAAAGTAAGGCTAACCATCACGTTTTTTCTCAAAAAATTTAAAACTTTTTTTTGTTGAAATTCTGGTTCAAAATGATTATAGGTACAGTATACAACACATTGATCACGAAACTACTGGTCGGATGCATAAAGAAAGCAGTAGTTGTTGGAAGTTTCGTATTTTGAAATTCGGACACATTGTGCTTCGAACCTGGATTGCAGACGAACGAGGCAACAAATTGAAGCAAACCAAACGTTGAACTACTCATAAGTACACTGATAATCAAAATTAAATGAAACATTCGGAATCCGTGACTATGAATTTTATCCGTTCAAAAAAAGTAAGGCTAACCATCACGTTTTTTCTCAAAAAATTTAAAACTTTTTTTTGTTGAAATTCTGGTTCAAAATGATTATAGGTACAGTATACAACACATTGATCACGAAACTACCGGTCGGATGCATAAAGAAAGCAGTAGTTGTTGGAAGTTTCGTATTTTGAAATTCGGACACATTGTGCTTCGAACCTGGATTGCAGACGAACGAGGCAACAAATTGAAGCAAACCAAACGTTGAACTACTCATAAGTACACTGATAATCAAAACTAACTGAAACATTCGGAATCCGTGACTATGAATTTTATCCGTTCAAAAAAAGTAAGTAACCATCACGTTTTTTCTCAAAAAATTTAAAACTTTTTTTTGTTGAAATTCTGGTTCAAAATGATTATAGGTACAGTATACAACACATTGATCACGAAACTACCGGTCGGATGCATAAAGAAAGCAGTAGTTGTTGGAAGTTTCGTATTTTGAAATTCGGACACATTGTGCTTCGAACCTGGATTGCAGACGAACGAGGCAACAAATTGAAGCAAACCAAACGTTGAACTACTCATAAGTACACTGATAATCAAAATTAAATGAAACATTCGGAATCCGTGACTATGAATTTTATCCGTTCAAAAAAAGTAAGGCTAACCATCACGTTTTTTCTCAAAAAATTTAAAACTTTTTTTTGTTGAAATTCTGGTTCAAAATGATTATAGGTACAGTATACAACACATTGATCACGAAACTACCGGTCGGATGCATAAAGAAAGCAGTAGTTGTTGGAAGTTTCGTATTTTGAAATTCGGACACATTGTGCTTCGAACCTGGATTGCAGACGAACGAGGCAACAAATTGAAGCAAACCAAACGTTGAACTACTCATAAGTACACTGATAATCAAAAGTAACTGAAACATTCGGAATCCGTGACTATGAATTTTATCCGTTCAAAAAAAGTAAGGCTAACCATCACGTTTTTTCTCAAAAAATTTAAAACTTTTTTTTGTTGAAATTCTGGTTCAAAATGATTATAGGTACAGTATACAACACATTGATCACGAAACTACTGGTCGGATGCATAAAGAAAGCAGTAGTTGTTGGAAGTTTCGTATTTTGAAATTCGGACACGTTTTTTCTCAAAAAATTTAAAATTTTTTTTTGTTGAAATTCTGGTTCAAAATGATTATAGGTACAGTATACAACACATTGATCACGAAACTACTGGTCGGATGCATAAAGAAAGCAGTAGTTGTTGGAAGTTTCGTATTTTGAAATTCGGACACATTGGGCTTCGAACCTGGATTGCAGACGAACGAGGCAACAAATTGAAGCAAACCAAACGTTGAACTACTCATAAGTACACTGATAATCAAAACTAACTGAAACATTCGGAATCCGTGACTATATAAGTAACCATCACGTTTTTTCTCAAAAAATTTAAAACTTTTTTTTGTTGAAATTCTGGTTCAAAATGATTATAGGTACAGTATACAACACATTGATCACGAAACTACCGGTCGGATGCATAAAGAAAGCAGTAGTTGTTGGAAGTTTCGTATTTTGAAATTCGGACACATTGTGCTTCGAACCTGGATTGCAGACGAACGAGGCAACAAATTGAAGCAAACCAAACGTTGAACTACTCATAAGTACACTGATAATCAAAACTAACTGAAACATTCGGAATCCGTGACTATGAATTTTATCCGTTCAAAAAAAGTAAGTAACCATCACGTTTTTTCTCAAAAAATTTAAAACTTTTTTTTGTTGAAATTCTGGTTCAAAATGATTATAGGTACAGTATACAACACATTGATCACGAAACTACCGGTCGGATGCATAAAGAAAGCAGTAGTTGTTGGAAGTTTCGTATTTTGAAATTCGGACACATTGTGCTTCGAACCTGGATTGCAGACGAACGAGGCAACAAATTGAAGCAAACCAAACGTTGAACTACTCATAAGTACACTGATAATCAAAATTAAATGAAACATTCGGAATCCGTGACTATGAATTTTATCCGTTCAAAAAAAGTAAGGCTAACCATCACGTTTTTTCTCAAAAAATTTAAAACTTTTTTTTGTTGAAATTCTGGTTCAAAATGATTATAGGTACAGTATACAACACATTGATCACGAAACTACCGGTCGGATGCATAAAGAAAGCAGTAGTTGTTGGAAGTTTCGTATTTTGAAATTCGGACACATTGTGCTTCGAACCTGGATTGCAGACGAACGAGGCAACAAATTGAAGCAAACCAAACGTTGAACTACTCATAAGTACACTGATAATCAAAATTAAATGAAACATTCGGAATCCGTGACTATGAATTTTATCCGTTCAAAAAAAGTAAGGCTAACCATCACGTTTTTTCTCAAAAAATTTAAAACTTTTTTTTGTTGAAATTCTGGTTCAAAATGATTATAGGTACAGTATACAACACATTGATCACGAAACTACCGGTCGGATGCATAAAGAAAGCAGTAGTTGTTGGAAGTTTCGTATTTTGAAATTCGGACACATTGTGCTTCGAACCTGGATTGCAGACGAACGAGGCAACAAATTGAAGCAAACCAAACGTTGAACTACTCATAAGTACACTGATAATCAAAATTAAATGAAACATTCGGAATCCGTGACTATGAATTTTATCCGTTCAAAAAAAGTAAGGCTAACCATCACGTTTTTTCTCAAAAAATTGAAAACTTTTTTTTGTTGAAATTCTGGTTCAAAATGATTATAGGTACAGTATACAACACATTGATCACGAAACTACTGGTCGGATGCATAAAGAAAGCAGTAGTTGTTGGAAGTTTCGTATTTTGAAATTCGGACACATTGGGCTTCGAACCTGGATTGCAGACGAACGAGGCAACAAATTGAAGCAAACCAAACGTTGAACTACTCATAAGTACACTGATAATCAAAACTAACTGAAACATTCGGAATCCGTGACTATGAATTTTATCCGTTCAAAAAAAGTAAGTAACCATCACGTTTTTTCTCAAAAAATTTAAAACTTTTTTTTGTTGAAATTCTGGTTCAAAATGATTATAGGTACAGTATACAACACATTGATCACGAAACTACTGGTCGGATGCATAAAGAAAGCAGTAGTTGTTGGAAGTTTCGTATTTTGAAATTCGGACACATTGGGCTTCGAACCTGGATTGCAGACGAACGAGGCAACAAATTGAAGCAAACCAAACGTTGAACTACTCATAAGTACACTGATAATCAAAACTAACTGAAACATTCGGAATCCGTGACTATGAATTTTATCCGTTCAAAAAAAGTAAGTAACCATCACGTTTTTTCTCAAAAAATTTAAAATTTTTTTTTGTTGAAATTCTGGTTCAAAATGATTATAGGTACAGTATACAACACATTGATCACGAAACTACCGGTCGGATGCATAAAGAAAGCAGTAGTTGTTGGAAGTTTCGTATTTTGAAATTCGGACACATTGTGCTTCGAACCTGGATTGCAGACGAACGAGGCAACAAATTGAAGCAAACCAAACGTTGAACTACTCATAAGTACACTGATAATCAAAATTAAATGAAACATTCGGAATCCGTGACTATGAATTTTATCCGTTCAAAAAAAGTAAGGCTAACCATCACGTTTTTTCTCAAAAAATTTAAAACTTTTTTTTGTTGAAATTCTGGTTCAAAATGATTATAGGTACAGTATACAACACATTGATCACGAAACTACCGGTCGGATGCATAAAGAAAGCAGTAGTTGTTGGAAGTTTCGTATTTTGAAATTCGGACACATTGTGCTTCGAACCTGGATTGCAGACGAACGAGGCAACAAATTGAAGCAAACCAAACGTTGAACTACTCATAAGTACACTGATAATCAAAATTAAATGAAACATTCGGAATCCGTGACTATGAATTTTATCCGTTCAAAAAAAGTAAGGCTAACCATCACGTTTTTTCTCAAAAAATTTAAAACTTTTTTTTGTTGAAATTCTGGTTCAAAATGATTATAGGTACAGTATACAACACATTGATCACGAAACTACTGGTCGGATGCATAAAGAAAGCAGTAGTTGTTGGAAGTTTCGTATTTTGAAATTCGGACACATTGGGCTTCGAACCTGGATTGCAGACGAACGAGGCAACAAATTGAAGCAAACCAAACGTTGAACTACTCATAAGTACACTGATAATCAAAACTAACTGAAACATTCGGAATCCGTGACTATGAATTTTATCCGTTCAAAAAAAGTAAGTAACCATCACGTTTTTTCTCAAAAAATTTAAAACTTTTTTTTGTTGAAATTCTGGTTCAAAATGATTATAGGTACAGTATACAACACATTGATCACGAAACTACTGGTCGGATGCATAAAGAAAGCAGTAGTTGTTGGAAGTTTCGTATTTTGAAATTCGGACACATTGGGCTTCGAACCTGGATTGCAGACGAACGAGGCAACAAATTGAAGCAAACCAAACGTTGAACTACTCATAAGTACACTGATAATCAAAACTAACTGAAACATTCGGAATCCGTGACTATGAATTTTATCCGTTCAAAAAAAGTAAGTAACCATCACGTTTTTTCTCAAAAAATTTAAAATTTTTTTTTGTTGAAATTCTGGTTCAAAATGATTATAGGTACAGTATACAACACATTGATCACGAAACTACCGGTCGGATGCATAAAGAAAGCAGTAGTTGTTGGAAGTTTCGTATTTTGAAATTCGGACACATTGTGCTTCGAACCTGGATTGCAGACGAACGAGGCAACAAATTGAAGCAAACCAAACGTTGAACTACTCATAAGTACACTGATAATCAAAAGTAACTGAAACATTCGGAATCCGTGACTATGAATTTTATCCGTTCAAAAAAAGTAAGGCTAACCATCACGTTTTTTCTCAAAAAATTGAAAACTTTTTTTTGTTGAAATTCTGGTTCAAAATGATTATAGGTACAGTATACAACACATTGATCACGAAACTACCGGTCGGATGCATAAAGAAAGCAGTAGTTGTTGGAAGTTTCGTATTTTGAAATTCGGACACATTGTGCTTCGAACCTGGATTGCAGACGAACGAGGCAACAAATTGAAGCAAACCAAACGTTGAACTACTCATAAGTACACTGATAATCAAAAGTAACTGAAACATTCGGAATCCGTGACTATGAATTTTATCCGTTCAAAAAAAGTAAGGTAACCATCACGTTTTTTCTCAAAAAATGTAAAACTTTTTTTTGTTGAAATTCTGGTTCAAAATGATTATAGGTACAGTATACAACACATTGATCACGAAACTACTGGTCGGATGCATAAAGAAAGCAGTAGTTGTTGGAAGTTTCGTATTTTGAAATTCGGACACATTGTGCTTCGAACCTGGATTGCAGACGAACGAGGCAACAAATTGAAGCAAACCAAACGTTGAACTACTCATAAGTACACTGATAATCAAAACTAACTGAAACATTCGGAATCCGTGACTATGAATTTTATCCGTCCAAAAAAAGTAAGGCTAACCATCACGTTTTTTCTCAAAAAATTTAAAACTTTTTTTTGTTGAAATTCTGGTTCAAAATGATTATAGGTACAGTATACAACACATTGATCACGAAACTACTGGTCGGATGCATAAAGAAAGCAGTAGTTGTTGGAAGTTTCGTATTTTGAAATTCGGACACATTGTGCTTCGAACCTGGATTGCAGACGAACGAGGCAACAAATTGAAGCAAACCAAACGTTGAACTACTCATAAGTACACTGATAATCAAAAGTAACTGAAACATTCGGAATCCGTGACTATGAATTTTATCCGTTCAAAAAAAGTAAGGCTAACCATCACGTTTTTTCTCAAAAAATGTAAAACTTTTTTTTGTTGAAATTCTGGTTCAAAATGATTATAGGTACAGTATACAACACATTGATCACGAAACTACTGGTCGGATGCATAAGGAAAGCAGTAGTTGTTGGAAGTTTCGTATTTTGAAATTCGGACACATTGTGCTTCGAACCTGGATTGCAGACGAACGAGGCAACAAATTGAAGCAAACCAAACGTTGAACTACTCATAAGTACACTGATAATCAAAATTAAATGAAACATTCGGAATCCGTGACTATGAATTTTATCCGTTCAAAAAAAGTAAGGCTAACCATCACGTTTTTTCTCAAAAAATTTAAAACTTTTTTTTGTTGAAATTCTGGTTCAAAATGATTATAGGTACAGTATACAACACATTGATCACGAAACTACTGGTCGGATGCATAAAGAAAGCAGTAGTTGTTGGAAGTTTCGTATTTTGAAATTCGGACACATTGTGCTTCGAACCTGGATTGCAGACGAACGAGGCAACAAATTGAAGCAAACCAAACGTTGAACTACTCATAAGTACACTGATAATCAAAAGTAACTGAAACATTCGGAATCCGTGACTATGAATTTTATCCGTTCAAAAAAAGTAAGGCTAACCATCACGTTTTTTCTCAAAAAATTGAAAACTTTTTTTTGTTGAAATTCTGGTTCAAAATGATTATAGGTACAGTATACAACACATTGATCACGAAACTACTGGTCGGATGCATAAAGAAAGCAGTAGTTGTTGGAAGTTTCGTATTTTGAAATTCGGACACATTGTGCTTCGAACCTGGATTGCAGACGAACGAGGCAACAAATTGAAGCAAACCAAACGTTGAACTACTCATAAGTACACTGATAATCAAAATTAAATGAAACATTCGGAATCCGTGACTATGAATTTTATCCGTTCAAAAAAAGTAAGGCTAACCATCACGTTTTTTCGCAAAAAATTGAAAACTATTTTTTGTTGAAATTCTGGTTCAAAATGATTATAGGTACAGTATACAACACATTGATCACGAAACTACTGGTCGGATGCATAAAGAAAGCAGTAGTTGTTGGAAGTTTCGTATTTTGAAATTCGGACACATTGTGCTTCGAACCTGGATTGCAGACGATCGAGGCAACAAATTGAAGCAAACCAAACGTTGAACTACTCATAAGTACACTGATAATCAAAATTAAATGAAACATTCGGAATCCGTGACTATGAATTTTATCCGTTCAAAAAAAGTAAGGCTAACCATCACGTTTTTTCTCAAAAAATTTAAAACTTTTTTTTGTTGAAATTCTGGTTCAAAATGATTATAGGTACAGTATACAACACATTGATCACGAAACTACCGGTCGGATGCATAAAGAAAGCAGTAGTTGTTGGAAGTTTCGTATTTTGAAATTCGGACACATTGTGCTTCGAACCTGGATTGCAGACGAACGAGGCAACAAATTGAAGCAAACCAAACGTTGAACTACTCATAAGTACACTGATAATCAAAAGTAACTGAAACATTCGGAATCCGTGACTATGAATTTTATCCGTTCAAAAAAAGTAAGGCTAACTAACCATCACGTTTTTTCTCAAAAAATTTAAAACTTTTTTTTGTTGAAATTCTGGTTCAAAATGATTATAGGTACAGTATACAACACATTGATCACGAAACTACTGGTCGGATGCATAAGGAAAGCAGTAGTTGTTGGAAGTTTCGTATTTTGAAATTCGGACACATTGTGCTTCGAACCTGGATTGCAGACGAACGAGGCAACAAATTGAAGCAAACCAAACGTTGAACTACTCATAAGTACACTGATAATCAAAAGTAACTGAAACATTCGGAATCCGTGACTATGAATTTTATCCGTTCAAAAAAAGTAAGGCTAACCATCACGTTTTTTCTCAAAAAATGTAAAACTTTTTTTTGTTGAAATTCTGGTTCAAAATGATTATAGGTACAGTATACAACACATTGATCACGAAACTACTGGTCGGATGCATAAGGAAAGCAGTAGTTGTTGGAAGTTTCGTATTTTGAAATTCGGACACATTGTGCTTCGAACCTGGATTGCAGACGAACGAGGCAACAAATTGAAGCAAACCAAACGTTGAACTACTCATAAGTACACTGATAATCAAAATTAAATGAAACATTCGGAATCCGTGACTATGAATTTTATCCGTTCAAAAAAAGTAAGGCTAACCATCACGTTTTTTCTCAAAAAATCGAAAACTTTTTTTTGTTGAAATTCTGGTTCAAAATGATTATAGGTACAGTATACAACACATTGATCACGAAACTACTGGTCGGATGCATAAAGAAAGCAGTAGTTGTTGGAAGTTTCGTATTTTGAAATTCGGACACATTGTGCTTCGAACCTGGATTGCAGACGAACGAGGCAACAAATTGAAGCAAACCAAACGTTGAACTACTCATAAGTACACTGATAATCAAAATTAAATGAAACATTCGGAATCCGTGACTATGAATTTTATCCGTTCAAAAAAAGTAAGGCTAACCATCACGTTTTTTCTCAAAAAATTGAAAACTTTTTTTTGTTGAAATTCTGGTTCAAAATGATTATAGGTACAGTATACAACACATTGATCACGAAACTACCGGTCGGATGCATAAAGAAAGCAGTAGTTGTTGGAAGTTTCGTATTTTGAAATTCGGACACATTGTGCTTCGAACCTGGATTGCAGACGAACGAGGCAACAAATTGAAGCAAACCAAACGTTGAACTACTCATAAGTACACTGATAATCAAAAGTAACTGAAACATTCGGAATCCGTGACTATGAATTTTATCCGTTCAAAAAAAGTAAGGCTAACCATCACGTTTTTTCTCAAAAAATTGAAAACTTTTTTTTGTTGAAATTCTGGTTCAAAATGATTATAGGTACAGTATACAACACATTGATCACGAAACTACCGGTCGGATGCATAAAGAAAGCAGTAGTTGTTGGAAGTTTCGTATTTTGAAATTCGGACACATTGTGCTTCGAACCTGGATTGCAGACGAACGAGGCAACAAATTGAAGCAAACCAAACGTTGAACTACTCATAAGTACACTGATAATCAAAAGTAACTGAAACATTCGGAATCCGTGACTATGAATTTTATCCGTTCAAAAAAAGTAAGGTAACCATCACGTTTTTTCTCAAAAAATTTAAAACTTTTTTTTGTTGAAATTCTGGTTCAAAATGATTATAGGTACAGTATACAACACATTGATCACGAAACTACCGGTCGGATGCATAAAGAAAGCAGTAGTTGTTGGAAGTTTCGTATTTTGAAATTCGGACACATTGTGCTTCGAACCTGGATTGCAGACGAACGAGGCAACAAATTGAAGCAAACCAAACGTTGAACTACTCATAAGTACACTGATAATCAAAATTAAATGAAACATTCGGAATCCGTGACTATGAATTTTATCCGTTCAAAAAAAGTAAGGCTAACCATCACGTTTTTTCTCAAAAAATGTAAAACTTTTTTTTGTTGAAATTCTGGTTCAAAATGATTATAGGTACAGTATACAACACATTGATCACGAAACTACTGGTCGGATGCATAAGGAAAGCAGTAGTTGTTGGAAGTTTCGTATTTTGAAATTCGGACACATTGTGCTTCGAACCTGGATTGCAGACGAACGAGGCAACAAATTGAAGCAAACCAAACGTTGAACTACTCATAAGTACACTGATAATCAAAATTAAATGAAACATTCGGAATCCGTGACTATGAATTTTATCCGTTCAAAAAAAGTAAGGCTAACCATCACGTTTTTTCTCAAAAAATTTAAAACTTTTTTTTGTTGAAATTCTGGTTCAAAATGATTATAGGTACAGTATACAACACATTGATCACGAAACTACTGGTCGGATGCATAAAGAAAGCAGTAGTTGTTGGAAGTTTCGTATTTTGAAATTCGGACACATTGTGCTTCGAACCTGGATTGCAGACGAACGAGGCAACAAATTGAAGCAAACCAAACGTTGAACTACTCATAAGTACACTGATAATCAAAAGTAACTGAAACATTCGGAATCCGTGACTATGAATTTTATCCGTTCAAAAAAAGTAAGGCTAACTAACCATCACGTTTTTTCTCAAAAAATTTAAAACTTTTTTTTGTTGAAATTCTGGTTCAAAATGATTATAGGTACAGTATACAACACATTGATCACGAAACTACTGGTCGGATGCATAAGGAAAGCAGTAGTTGTTGGAAGTTTCGTATTTTGAAATTCGGACACATTGTGCTTCGAACCTGGATTGCAGACGAACGAGGCAACAAATTGAAGCAAACCAAACGTTGAACTACTCATAAGTACACTGATAATCAAAAGTAACTGAAACATTCGGAATCCGTGACTATGAATTTTATCCGTTCAAAAAAAGTAAGGCTAACCATCACGTTTTTTCTCAAAAAATTTAAAACTTTTTTTTGTTGAAATTCTGGTTCAAAATGATTATAGGTACAGTATACAACACATTGATCACGAAACTACTGGTCGGATGCATAAAGAAAGCAGTAGTTGTTGGAAGTTTCGTATTTTGAAATTCGGACACATTGTGCTTCGAACCTGGATTGCAGACGAACGAGGCAACAAATTGAAGCAAACCAAACGTTGAACTACTCATAAGTACACTGATAATCAAAATTAAATGAAACATTCGGAATCCGTGACTATGAATTTTATCCGTTCAAAAAAAGTAAGGCTAACCATCACGTTTTTTCTCAAAAAATTTAAAACTTTTTTTTGTTGAAATTCTGGTTCAAAATGATTATAGGTACAGTATACAACACATTGATCACGAAACTACTGGTCGGATGCATAAAGAAAGCAGTAGTTGTTGGAAGTTTCGTATTTTGAAATTCGGACACATTGTGCTTCGAACCTGGATTGCAGACGAACGAGGCAACAAATTGAAGCAAACCAAACGTTGAACTACTCATAAGTACACTGATAATCAAAAGTAACTGAAACATTCGGAATCCGTGACTATGAATTTTATCCGTTCAAAAAAAGTAAGGCTAACTAACCATCACGTTTTTTCTCAAAAAATTTAAAACTTTTTTTTGTTGAAATTCTGGTTCAAAATGATTATAGGTACAGTATACAACACATTGATCACGAAACTACTGGTCGGATGCATAAGGAAAGCAGTAGTTGTTGGAAGTTTCGTATTTTGAAATTCGGACACATTGTGCTTCGAACCTGGATTGCAGACGAACGAGGCAACAAATTGAAGCAAACCAAACGTTGAACTACTCATAAGTACACTGATAATCAAAAGTAACTGAAACATTCGGAATCCGTGACTATGAATTTTATCCGTTCAAAAAAAGTAAGGCTAACCATCACGTTTTTTCTCAAAAAATGTAAAACTTTTTTTTGTTGAAATTCTGGTTCAAAATGATTATAGGTACAGTATACAACACATTGATCACGAAACTACTGGTCGGATGCATAAGGAAAGCAGTAGTTGTTGGAAGTTTCGTATTTTGAAATTCGGACACATTGTGCTTCGAACCTGGATTGCAGACGAACGAGGCAACAAATTGAAGCAAACCAAACGTTGAACTACTCATAAGTACACTGATAATCAAAATTAAATGAAACATTCGGAATCCGTGACTATGAATTTTATCCGTTCAAAAAAAGTAAGGCTAACCATCACGTTTTTTCTCAAAAAATTGAAAACTTTTTTTTGTTGAAATTCTGGTTCAAAATGATTATAGGTACAGTATACAACACATTGATCACGAAACTACTGGTCGGATGCATAAAGAAAGCAGTAGTTGTTGGAAGTTTCGTATTTTGAAATTCGGACACATTGTGCTTCGAACCTGGATTGCAGACGAACGAGGCAACAAATTGAAGCAAACCAAACGTTGAACTACTCATAAGTACACTGATAATCAAAATTAAATGAAACATTCGGAATCCGTGACTATGAATTTTATCCGTTCAAAAAAAGTAAGGCTAACCATCACGTTTTTTCTCAAAAAATTGAAAACTTTTTTTTGTTGAAATTCTGGTTCAAAATGATTATAGGTACAGTATACAACACATTGATCACGAAACTACCGGTCGGATGCATAAAGAAAGCAGTAGTTGTTGGAAGTTTCGTATTTTGAAATTCGGACACATTGTGCTTCGAACCTGGATTGCAGACGAACGAGGCAACAAATTGAAGCAAACCAAACGTTGAACTACTCATAAGTACACTGATAATCAAAAGTAACTGAAACATTCGGAATCCGTGACTATGAATTTTATCCGTTCAAAAAAAGTAAGGCTAACTAACCATCACGTTTTTTCTCAAAAAATGTAAAACTTTTTTTTGTTGAAATTCTGGTTCAAAATGATTATAGGTACAGTATACAACACATTGATCACGAAACTACTGGTCGGATGCATAAGGAAAGCAGTAGTTGTTGGAAGTTTCGTATTTTGAAATTCGGACACATTGTGCTTCGAACCTGGATTGCAGACGAACGAGGCAACAAATTGAAGCAAACCAAACGTTGAACTACTCATAAGTACACTGATAATCAAAATTAAATGAAACATTCGGAATCCGTGACTATGAATTTTATCCGTTCAAAAAAAGTAAGGCTAACCATCACGTTTTTTCTCAAAAAATTGAAAACTTTTTTTTGTTGAAATTCTGGTTCAAAATGATTATAGGTACAGTATACAACACATTGATCACGAAACTACTGGTCGGATGCATAAAGAAAGCAGTAGTTGTTGGAAGTTTCGTATTTTGAAATTCGGACACATTGTGCTTCGAACCTGGATTGCAGACGAACGAGGCAACAAATTGAAGCAAACCAAACGTTGAACTACTCATAAGTACACTGATAATCAAAATTAAATGAAACATTCGGAATCCGTGACTATGAATTTTATCCGTTCAAAAAAAGTAAGGCTAACTAACCATCACGTTTTTTCTCAAAAAATGTAAAACTTTTTTTTGTTGAAATTCTGGTTCAAAATGATTATAGGTACAGTATACAACACATTGATCACGAAACTACCGGTCGGATGCATAAAGAAAGCAGTAGTTGTTGGAAGTTTCGTATTTTGAAATTCGGACACATTGTGCTTCGAACCTGGATTGCAGACGAACGAGGCAACAAATTGAAGCAAACCAAACGTTGAACTACTCATAAGTACACTGATAATCAAAAGTAACTGAAACATTCGGAATCCGTGACTATGAATTTTATCCGTTCAAAAAAAGTAAGGCTAACCATCACGTTTTTTCTCAAAAAATTGAAAACTTTTTTTTGTTGAAATTCTGGTTCAAAATGATTATAGGTACAGTATACAACACATTGATCACGAAACTACCGGTCGGATGCATAAAGAAAGCAGTAGTTGTTGGAAGTTTCGTATTTTGAAATTCGGACACATTGTGCTTCGAACCTGGATTGCAGACGAACGAGGCAACAAATTGAAGCAAACCAAACGTTGAACTACTCATAAGTACACTGATAATCAAAAGTAACTGAAACATTCGGAATCCGTGACTATGAATTTTATCCGTTCAAAAAAAGTAAGGCTAACTAACCATCACGTTTTTTCTCAAAAAATGTAAAACTTTTTTTTGTTGAAATTCTGGTTCAAAATGATTATAGGTACAGTATACAACACATTGATCACGAAACTACTGGTCGGATGCATAAGGAAAGCAGTAGTTGTTGGAAGTTTCGTATTTTGAAATTCGGACACATTGTGCTTCGAACCTGGATTGCAGACGAACGAGGCAACAAATTGAAGCAAACCAAACGTTGAACTACTCATAAGTACACTGATAATCAAAATTAAATGAAACATTCGGAATCCGTGACTATGAATTTTATCCGTTCAAAAAAAGTAAGGCTAACCATCACGTTTTTTCTCAAAAAATTGAAAACTTTTTTTTGTTGAAATTCTGGTTCAAAATGATTATAGGTACAGTATACAACACATTGATCACGAAACTACTGGTCGGATGCATAAAGAAAGCAGTAGTTGTTGGAAGTTTCGTATTTTGAAATTCGGACACATTGTGCTTCGAACCTGGATTGCAGACGAACGAGGCAACAAATTGAAGCAAACCAAACGTTGAACTACTCATAAGTACACTGATAATCAAAATTAAATGAAACATTCGGAATCCGTGACTATGAATTTTATCCGTTCAAAAAAAGTAAGGCTAACCATCACGTTTTTTCTCAAAAAATCGAAAACTTTTTTTTGTTGAAATTCTGGTTCAAAATGATTATAGGTACAGTATACAACACATTGATCACGAAACTACCGGTCGGATGCATAAAGAAAGCAGTAGTTGTTGGAAGTTTCGTATTTTGAAATTCGGACACATTGTGCTTCGAACCTGGATTGCAGACGAACGAGGCAACAAATTGAAGCAAACCAAACGTTGAACTACTCATAAGTACACTGATAATCAAAATTAAATGAAACATTCGGAATCCGTGACTATGAATTTTATCCGTTCAAAAAAAGTAAGGCTAACCATCACGTTTTTTCTCAAAAAATTTAAAACTTTTTTTTGTTGAAATTCTGGTTCAAAATGATTATAGGTACAGTATACAACACATTGATCACGAAACTACTGGTCGGATGCATAAAGAAAGCAGTAGTTGTTGGAAGTTTCGTATTTTGAAATTCGGACACATTGTGCTTCGAACCTGGATTGCAGACGAACGAGGCAACAAATTGAAGCAAACCAAACGTTGAACTACTCATAAGTACACTGATAATCAAAATTAAATGAAACATTCGGAATCCGTGACTATGAATTTTATCCGTTCAAAAAAAGTAAGGCTAACCATCACGTTTTTTCTCAAAAAATTGAAAACTTTTTTTTGTTGAAATTCTGGTTCAAAATGATTATAGGTACAGTATACAACACATTGATCACGAAACTACCGGTCGGATGCATAAAGAAAGCAGTAGTTGTTGGAAGTTTCGTATTTTGAAATTCGGACACATTGTGCTTCGAACCTGGATTGCAGACGAACGAGGCAACAAATTGAAGCAAACCAAACGTTGAACTACTCATAAGTACACTGATAATCAAAAGTAACTGAAACATTCGGAATCCGTGACTATGAATTTTATCCGTTCAAAAAAAGTAAGGCTAACCATCACGTTTTTTCTCAAAAAATTGAAAACTTTTTTTTGTTGAAATTCTGGTTCAAAATGATTATAGGTACAGTATACAACACATTGATCACGAAACTACCGGTCGGATGCATAAAGAAAGCAGTAGTTGTTGGAAGTTTCGTATTTTGAAATTCGGACACATTGTGCTTCGAACCTGGATTGCAGACGAACGAGGCAACAAATTGAAGCAAACCAAACGTTGAACTACTCATAAGTACACTGATAATCAAAATTAAATGAAACATTCGGAATCCGTGACTATGAATTTTATCCGTTCAAAAAAAGTAAGGCTAACCATCACGTTTTTTCTCAAAAAATTGAAAACTTTTTTTTGTTGAAATTCTGGTTCAAAATGATTATAGGTACAGTATACAACACATTGATCACGAAACTACTGGTCGGATGCATAAAGAAAGCAGTAGTTGTTGGAAGTTTCGTATTTTGAAATTCGGACACATTGTGCTTCGAACCTGGATTGCAGACGAACGAGGCAACAAATTGAAGCAAACCAAACGTTGAACTACTCATAAGTACACTGATAATCAAAAGTAACTGAAACATTCGGAATCCGTGACTATGAATTTTATCCGTTCAAAAAAAGTAAGGCTAACCATCACGTTTTTTCTCAAAAAATTTAAAACTTTTTTTTGTTGAAATTCTGGTTCAAAATGATTATAGGTACAGTATACAACACATTGATCACGAAACTACTGGTCGGATGCATAAAGAAAGCAGTAGTTGTTGGAAGTTTCGTATTTTGAAATTCGGACACATTGTGCTTCGAACCTGGATTGCAGACGAACGAGGCAACAAATTGAAGCAAACCAAACGTTGAACTACTCATAAGTACACTGATAATCAAAACTAACTGAAACATTCGGAATCCGTGACTATGAATTTTATCCGTCCAAAAAAAGTAAGGCTAACCATCACGTTTTTTCTCAAAAAATTTAAAACTTTTTTTTGTTGAAATTCTGGTTCAAAATGATTATAGGTACAGTATACAACACATTGATCACGAAACTACTGGTCGGATGCATAAAGAAAGCAGTAGTTGTTGGAAGTTTCGTATTTTGAAATTCGGACACATTGTGCTTCGAACCTGGATTGCAGACGAACGAGGCAACAAATTGAAGCAAACCAAACGTTGAACTACTCATAAGTACACTGATAATCAAAATTAAATGAAACATTCGGAATCCGTGACTATGAATTTTATCCGTTCAAAAAAAGTAAGGCTAACCATCACGTTTTTTCTCAAAAAATCGAAAACTTTTTTTTGTTGAAATTCTGGTTCAAAATGATTATAGGTACAGTATACAACACATTGATCACGAAACTACTGGTCGGATGCATAAAGAAAGCAGTAGTTGTTGGAAGTTTCGTATTTTGAAATTCGGACACATTGTGCTTCGAACCTGGATTGCAGACGAACGAGGCAACAAATTGAAGCAAACCAAACGTTGAACTACTCATAAGTACACTGATAATCAAAATTAAATGAAACATTCGGAATCCGTGACTATGAATTTTATCCGTTCAAAAAAAGTAAGGCTAACCATCACGTTTTTTCTCAAAAAATTGAAAACTTTTTTTTGTTGAAATTCTGGTTCAAAATGATTATAGGTACAGTATACAACACATTGATCACGAAACTACTGGTCGGATGCATAAAGAAAGCAGTAGTTGTTGGAAGTTTCGTATTTTGAAATTCGGACACATTGTGCTTCGAACCTGGATTGCAGACGAACGAGGCAACAAATTGAAGCAAACCAAACGTTGAACTACTCATAAGTACACTGATAATCAAAATTAAATGAAACATTCGGAATCCGTGACTATGAATTTTATCCGTTCAAAAAAAGTAAGGCTAACCATCACGTTTTTTCTCAAAAAATCGAAAACTTTTTTTTGTTGAAATTCTGGTTCAAAATGATTATAGGTACAGTATACAACACATTGATCACGAAACTACTGGTCGGATGCATAAAGAAAGCAGTAGTTGTTGGAAGTTTCGTATTTTGAAATTCGGACACATTGTGCTTCGAACCTGGATTGCAGACGAACGAGGCAACAAATTGAAGCAAACCAAACGTTGAACTACTCATAAGTACACTGATAATCAAAATTAAATGAAACATTCGGAATCCGTGACTATGAATTTTATCCGTTCAAAAAAAGTAAGGCTAACCATCACGTTTTTTCTCAAAAAATTGAAAACTTTTTTTTGTTGAAATTCTGGTTCAAAATGATTATAGGTACAGTATACAACACATTGATCACGAAACTACCGGTCGGATGCATAAAGAAAGCAGTAGTTGTTGGAAGTTTCGTATTTTGAAATTCGGACACATTGTGCTTCGAACCTGGATTGCAGACGAACGAGGCAACAAATTGAAGCAAACCAAACGTTGAACTACTCATAAGTACACTGATAATCAAAAGTAACTGAAACATTCGGAATCCGTGACTATGAATTTTATCCGTTCAAAAAAAGTAAGGCTAACCATCACGTTTTTTCTCAAAAAATTGAAAACTTTTTTTTGTTGAAATTCTGGTTCAAAATGATTATAGGTACAGTATACAACACATTGATCACGAAACTACCGGTCGGATGCATAAAGAAAGCAGTAGTTGTTGGAAGTTTCGTATTTTGAAATTCGGACACATTGTGCTTCGAACCTGGATTGCAGACGAACGAGGCAACAAATTGAAGCAAACCAAACGTTGAACTACTCATAAGTACACTGATAATCAAAAGTAACTGAAACATTCGGAATCCGTGACTATGAATTTTATCCGTTCAAAAAAAGTAAGGTAACCATCACGTTTTTTCTCAAAAAATTTAAAACTTTTTTTTGTTGAAATTCTGGTTCAAAATGATTATAGGTACAGTATACAACACATTGATCACGAAACTACCGGTCGGATGCATAAAGAAAGCAGTAGTTGTTGGAAGTTTCGTATTTTGAAATTCGGACACATTGTGCTTCGAACCTGGATTGCAGACGAACGAGGCAACAAATTGAAGCAAACCAAACGTTGAACTACTCATAAGTACACTGATAATCAAAATTAAATGAAACATTCGGAATCCGTGACTATGAATTTTATCCGTTCAAAAAAAGTAAGGCTAACCATCACGTTTTTTCTCAAAAAATTGAAAACTTTTTTTTGTTGAAATTCTGGTTCAAAATGATTATAGGTACAGTATACAACACATTGATCACGAAACTACTGGTCGGATGCATAAAGAAAGCAGTAGTTGTTGGAAGTTTCGTATTTTGAAATTCGGACACATTGTGCTTCGAACCTGGATTGCAGACGAACGAGGCAACAAATTGAAGCAAACCAAACGTTGAACTACTCATAAGTACACTGATAATCAAAATTAAATGAAACATTCGGAATCCGTGACTATGAATTTTATCCGTTCAAAAAAAGTAAGGCTAACCATCACGTTTTTTCTCAAAAAATCGAAAACTTTTTTTTGTTGAAATTCTGGTTCAAAATGATTATAGGTACAGTATACAACACATTGATCACGAAACTACTGGTCGGATGCATAAAGAAAGCAGTAGTTGTTGGAAGTTTCGTATTTTGAAATTCGGACACATTGTGCTTCGAACCTGGATTGCAGACGAACGAGGCAACAAATTGAAGCAAACCAAACGTTGAACTACTCATAAGTACACTGATAATCAAAATTAAATGAAACATTCGGAATCCGTGACTATGAATTTTATCCGTTCAAAAAAAGTAAGGCTAACCATCACGTTTTTTCTCAAAAAATTGAAAACTTTTTTTTGTTGAAATTCTGGTTCAAAATGATTATAGGTACAGTATACAACACATTGATCACGAAACTACCGGTCGGATGCATAAAGAAAGCAGTAGTTGTTGGAAGTTTCGTATTTTGAAATTCGGACACATTGTGCTTCGAACCTGGATTGCAGACGAACGAGGCAACAAATTGAAGCAAACCAAACGTTGAACTACTCATAAGTACACTGATAATCAAAAGTAACTGAAACATTCGGAATCCGTGACTATGAATTTTATCCGTTCAAAAAAAGTAAGGCTAACCATCACGTTTTTTCTCAAAAAATTGAAAACTTTTTTTTGTTGAAATTCTGGTTCAAAATGATTATAGGTACAGTATACAACACATTGATCACGAAACTACCGGTCGGATGCATAAAGAAAGCAGTAGTTGTTGGAAGTTTCGTATTTTGAAATTCGGACACATTGTGCTTCGAACCTGGATTGCAGACGAACGAGGCAACAAATTGAAGCAAACCAAACGTTGAACTACTCATAAGTACACTGATAATCAAAAGTAACTGAAACATTCGGAATCCGTGACTATGAATTTTATCCGTTCAAAAAAAGTAAGGCTAACCATCACGTTTTTTCTCAAAAAATTTAAAACTTTTTTTTGTTGAAATTCTGGTTCAAAATGATTATAGGTACAGTATACAACACATTGATCACGAAACTACCGGTCGGATGCATAAAGAAAGCAGTAGTTGTTGGAAGTTTCGTATTTTGAAATTCGGACACATTGTGCTTCGAACCTGGATTGCAGACGAACGAGGCAACAAATTGAAGCAAACCAAACGTTGAACTACTCATAAGTACACTGATAATCAAAAGTAACTGAAACATTCGGAATCCGTGACTATGAATTTTATCCGTTCAAAAAAAGTAAGGCTAACTAACCATCACGTTTTTTCTCAAAAAAATGTAAAACTTTTTTTTGTTGAAATTCTGGTTCAAAATGATTATAGGTACAGTATACAACACATTGATCACGAAACTACTGGTCGGATGCATAAAGAAAGCAGTAGTTGTTGGAAGTTTCGTATTTTGAAATTCGGACACATTGTGCTTCGAACCTGGATTGCAGACGAACGAGGCAACAAATTGAAGCAAACCAAACGTTGAACTACTCATAAGTACACTGATAATCAAAATTAAATGAAACATTCGGAATCCGTGACTATGAATTTTATCCGTTCAAAAAAAGTAAGGCTAACCATCACCTTTTTTCTCAAAAAATGTAAAACTTTTTTTTGTTGAAATTCTGGTTCAAAATGATTATAGGTACAGTATACAACACATTGATCACGAAACTACTGGTCGGATGCATAAAGAAAGCAGTAGTTGTTGGAAGTTTCGTATTTTGAAATTCGGACACATTGTGCTTCGAACCTGGATTGCAGACGAACGAGGCAACAAATTGAAGCAAACCAAACGTTGAACTACTCATAAGTACACTGATAATCAAAAGTAACTGAAACATTCGGAATCCGTGACTATGAATTTTATCCGTTCAAAAAAAGTAAGGCTAACTAACCATCACGTTTTTTCTCAAAAAATGTAAAACTTTTTTTTGTTGAAATTCTGGTTCAAAATGATTATAGGTACAGTATACAACACATTGATCACGAAACTACTGGTCGGATGCATAAGGAAAGCAGTAGTTGTTGGAAGTTTCGTATTTTGAAATTCGGACACATTGTGCTTCGAACCTGGATTGCAGACGAACGAGGCAACAAATTGAAGCAAACCAAACGTTGAACTACTCATAAGTACACTGATAATCAAAAGTAACTGAAACATTCGGAATCCGTGACTATGAATTTTATCCGTTCAAAAAAAGTAA
Source organism: Nephrotoma appendiculata (assembly GCA_947310385.1). Taxonomy (NCBI): domain Eukaryota; kingdom Metazoa; phylum Arthropoda; class Insecta; order Diptera; family Tipulidae; genus Nephrotoma; species Nephrotoma appendiculata. Next base: position 304,081,226 of record OX371223.1, read on the forward strand.
GGCTAACCATCACGTTTTTTCTCAAAAAATGTAAAACTTTTTTTTGTTGAAATTCTGGTTCAAAATGATTATAGGTACAGTATACAACACATTGATCACGAAACTACTGGTCGGATGCATAAGGAAAGCAGTAGTTGTTGGAAGTTTCGTATTTTGAAATTCGGACACATTGTGCTTCGAACCTGGATTGCAGACGAACGAGGCAACAAATTGAAGCAAACCAAACGTTGAACTACTCATAAGTACACTGATAATCAAAAGTAACTGAAACATTCGGAATCCGTGACTATGAATTTTATCCGTTCAAAAAAAGTAAGGCTAACCATCACGTTTTTTCTCAAAAAATGTAAAACTTTTTTTTGTTGAAATTCTGGTTCAAAATGATTATAGGTACAGTATACAACACATTGATCACGAAACTACTGGTCGGATGCATAAAGAAAGCAGTAGTTGTTGGAAGTTTCGTATTTTGAAATTCGGACACATTGTGCTTCGAACCTGGATTGCAGACGAACGAGGCAACAAATTGAAGCAAACCAAACGTTGAACTACTCATAAGTACACTGATAATCAAAAGTAACTGAAACATTCGGAATCCGTGACTATGAATTTTATCCGTTCAAAAAAAGTAAGGCTAACTAACCATCACGTTTTTTCTCAAAAAATTTAAAACTTTTTTTTGTTGAAATTCTGGTTCAAAATGATTATAGGTACAGTATACAACACATTGATCACGAAACTACCGGTCGGATGCATAAAGAAAGCAGTAGTTGTTGGAAGTTTCGTATTTTGAAATTCGGACACATTGTGCTTCGAACCTGGATTGCAGACGAACGAGGCAACAAATTGAAGCAAACCAAACGTTGAACTACTCATAAGTACACTGATAATCAAAATTAAATGAAACATTCGGAATCCGTGACTATGAATTTTATCCGTTCAAAAAAAGTAAGGCTAACCATCACGTTTTTTCTCAAAAAATTTAAAACTTTTTTTTGTTGAAATTCTGGTTCAAAATGATTATAGGTACAGTATACAACACATTGATCACGAAACTACCGGTCGGATGCATAAAGAAAGCAGTAGTTGTTGGAAGTTTCGTATTTTGAAATTCGGACACATTGTGCTTCGAACCTGGATTGCAGACGAACGAGGCAACAAATTGAAGCAAACCAAACGTTGAACTACTCATAAGTACACTGATAATCAAAAGTAACTGAAACATTCGGAATCCGTGACTATGAATTTTATCCGTTCAAAAAAAGTAAGGCTAACCATCACGTTTTTTCTCAAAAAATTGAAAACTTTTTTTTGTTGAAATTCTGGTTCAAAATGATTATAGGTACAGTATACAACACATTGATCACGAAACTACTGGTCGGATGCATAAAGAAAGCAGTAGTTGTTGGAAGTTTCGTATTTTGAAATTCGGACACATTGGGCTTCGAACCTGGATTGCAGACGAACGAGGCAACAAATTGAAGCAAACCAAACGTTGAACTACTCATAAGTACACTGATAATCAAAACTAACTGAAACATTCGGAATCCGTGACTATGAATTTTATCCGTTCAAAAAAAGTAAGTAACCATCACGTTTTTTCTCAAAAAATTTAAAATTTTTTTTTGTTGAAATTCTGGTTCAAAATGATTATAGGTACAGTATACAACACATTGATCACGAAACTACCGGTCGGATGCATAAAGAAAGCAGTAGTTGTTGGAAGTTTCGTATTTTGAAATTCGGACACATTGTGCTTCGAACCTGGATTGCAGACGAACGAGGCAACAAATTGAAGCAAACCAAACGTTGAACTACTCATAAGTACACTGATAATCAAAATTAAATGAAACATTCGGAATCCGTGACTATGAATTTTATCCGTTCAAAAAAAGTAAGGCTAACCATCACGTTTTTTCTCAAAAAATTTAAAACTTTTTTTTGTTGAAATTCTGGTTCAAAATGATTATAGGTACAGTATACAACACATTGATCACGAAACTACCGGTCGGATGCATAAAGAAAGCAGTAGTTGTTGGAAGTTTCGTATTTTGAAATTCGGACACATTGTGCTTCGAACCTGGATTGCAGACGAACGAGGCAACAAATTGAAGCAAACCAAACGTTGAACTACTCATAAGTACACTGATAATCAAAACTAACTGAAACATTCGGAATCCGTGACTATGAATTTTATCCGTTCAAAAAAAGTAAGGCTAACCATCACGTTTTTTCTCAAAAAATTTAAAACTTTTTTTTGTTGAAATTCTGGTTCAAAATGATTATAGGTACAGTATACAACACATTGATCACGAAACTACTGGTCGGATGCATAAAGAAAGCAGTAGTTGTTGGAAGTTTCGTATTTTGAAATTCGGACACATTGGGCTTCGAACCTGGATTGCAGACGAACGAGGCAACAAATTGAAGCAAACCAAACGTTGAACTACTCATAAGTACACTGATAATCAAAACTAACTGAAACATTCGGAATCCGTGACTATGAATTTTATCCGTTCAAAAAAAGTAAGGCTAACCATCACGTTTTTTCTCAAAAAATTTAAAACTTTTTTTTGTTGAAATTCTGGTTCAAAATGATTATAGGTACAGTATACAACACATTGATCACGAAACTACTGGTCGGATGCATAAAGAAAGCAGTAGTTGTTGGAAGTTTCGTATTTTGAAATTCGGACACATTGGGCTTCGAACCTGGATTGCAGACGAACGAGGCAACAAATTGAAGCAAACCAAACGTTGAACTACTCATAAGTACACTGATAATCAAAACTAACTGAAACATTCGGAATCCGTGACTATGAATTTTATCCGTTCAAAAAAAGTAAGTAACCATCACGTTTTTTCTCAAAAAATTTAAAATTTTTTTTTGTTGAAATTCTGGTTCAAAATGATTATAGGTACAGTATACAACACATTGATCACGAAACTACCGGTCGGATGCATAAAGAAAGCAGTAGTTGTTGGAAGTTTCGTATTTTGAAATTCGGACACATTGTGCTTCGAACCTGGATTGCAGACGAACGAGGCAACAAATTGAAGCAAACCAAACGTTGAACTACTCATAAGTACACTGATAATCAAAATTAAATGAAACATTCGGAATCCGTGACTATGAATTTTATCCGTTCAAAAAAAGTAAGGCTAACCATCACGTTTTTTCTCAAAAAATTGAAAACTTTTTTTTGTTGAAATTCTGGTTCAAAATGATTATAGGTACAGTATACAACACATTGATCACGAAACTACTGGTCGGATGCATAAAGAAAGCAGTAGTTGTTGGAAGTTTCGTATTTTGAAATTCGGACACATTGGGCTTCGAACCTGGATTGCAGACGAACGAGGCAACAAATTGAAGCAAACCAAACGTTGAACTACTCATAAGTACACTGATAATCAAAAGTAACTGAAACATTCGGAATCCGTGACTATGAATTTTATCCGTTCAAAAAAAGTAAGGCTAACCATCACGTTTTTTCTCAAAAAATTTAAAACTTTTTTTTGTTGAAATTCTGGTTCAAAATGATTATAGGTACAGTATACAACACATTGATCACGAAACTACTGGTCGGATGCATAAAGAAAGCAGTAGTTGTTGGAAGTTTCGTATTTTGAAATTCGGACACATTGGGCTTCGAACCTGGATTGCAGACGAACGAGGCAACAAATTGAAGCAAACCAAACGTTGAACTACTCATAAGTACACTGATAATCAAAACTAACTGAAACATTCGGAATCCGTGACTATGAATTTTATCCGTTCAAAAAAAGTAAGTAACCATCACGTTTTTTCTCAAAAAATTTAAAATTTTTTTTTGTTGAAATTCTGGTTCAAAATGATTATAGGTACAGTATACAACACATTGATCACGAAACTACCGGTCGGATGCATAAAGAAAGCAGTAGTTGTTGGAAGTTTCGTATTTTGAAATTCGGACACATTGTGCTTCGAACCTGGATTGCAGACGAACGAGGCAACAAATTGAAGCAAACCAAACGTTGAACTACTCATAAGTACACTGATAATCAAAATTAAATGAAACATTCGGAATCCGTGACTATGAATTTTATCCGTTCAAAAAAAGTAAGGCTAACCATCACGTTTTTTCTCAAAAAATTGAAAACTTTTTTTTGTTGAAATTCTGGTTCAAAATGATTATAGGTACAGTATACAACACATTGATCACGAAACTACCGGTCGGATGCATAAAGAAAGCAGTAGTTGTTGGAAGTTTCGTATTTTGAAATTCGGACACATTGTGCTTCGAACCTGGATTGCAGACGAACGAGGCAACAAATTGAAGCAAACCAAACGTTGAACTACTCATAAGTACACTGATAATCAAAAGTAACTGAAACATTCGGAATCCGTGACTATGAATTTTATCCGTTCAAAAAAAGTAAGGCTAACCATCACGTTTTTTCTCAAAAAATGTAAAACTTTTTTTTGTTGAAATTCTGGTTCAAAATGATTATAGGTACAGTATACAACACATTGATCACGAAACTACTGGTCGGATGCATAAGGAAAGCAGTAGTTGTTGGAAGTTTCGTATTTTGAAATTCGGACACATTGTGCTTCGAACCTGGATTGCAGACGAACGAGGCAACAAATTGAAGCAAACCAAACGTTGAACTACTCATAAGTACACTGATAATCAAAAGTAACTGAAACATTCGGAATCCGTGACTATGAATTTTATCCGTTCAAAAAAAGTAAGGCTAACCATCACGTTTTTTCTCAAAAAATGTAAAACTTTTTTTTGTTGAAATTCTGGTTCAAAATGATTATAGGTACAGTATACAACACATTGATCACGAAACTACTGGTCGGATGCATAAGGAAAGCAGTAGTTGTTGGAAGTTTCGTATTTTGAAATTCGGACACATTGTGCTTCGAACCTGGATTGCAGACGAACGAGGCAACAAATTGAAGCAAACCAAACGTTGAACTACTCATAAGTACACTGATAATCAAAAGTAACTGAAACATTCGGAATCCGTGACTATGAATTTTATCCGTTCAAAAAAAGTAAGGCTAACTAACCATCACGTTTTTTCTCAAAAAATGTAAAACTTTTTTTTGTTGAAATTCTGGTTCAAAATGATTATAGGTACAGTATACAACACATTGATCACGAAACTACTGGTCGGATGCATAAGGAAAGCAGTAGTTGTTGGAAGTTTCGTATTTTGAAATTCGGACACATTGTGCTTCGAACCTGGATTGCAGACGAACGAGGCAACAAATTGAAGCAAACCAAACGTTGAACTACTCATAAGTACACTGATAATCAAAATTAAATGAAACATTCGGAATCCGTGACTATGAATTTTATCCGTTCAAAAAAAGTAAGGCTAACCATCACGTTTTTTCTCAAAAAATGTAAAACTTTTTTTTGTTGAAATTCTGGTTCAAAATGATTATAGGTACAGTATACAACACATTGATCACGAAACTACTGGTCGGATGCATAAGGAAAGCAGTAGTTGTTGGAAGTTTCGTATTTTGAAATTCGGACACATTGTGCTTCGAACCTGGATTGCAGACGAACGAGGCAACAAATTGAAGCAAACCAAACGTTGAACTACTCATAAGTACACTGATAATCAAAATTAAATGAAACATTCGGAATCCGTGACTATGAATTTTATCCGTTCAAAAAAAGTAAGGCTAACCATCACGTTTTTTCTCAAAAAATTTAAAACTTTTTTTTGTTGAAATTCTGGTTCAAAATGATTATAGGTACAGTATACAACACATTGATCACGAAACTACTGGTCGGATGCATAAAGAAAGCAGTAGTTGTTGGAAGTTTCGTATTTTGAAATTCGGACACATTGTGCTTCGAACCTGGATTGCAGACGAACGAGGCAACAAATTGAAGCAAACCAAACGTTGAACTACTCATAAGTACACTGATAATCAAAAGTAACTGAAACATTCGGAATCCGTGACTATGAATTTTATCCGTTCAAAAAAAGTAAGGCTAACCATCACGTTTTTTCTCAAAAAATGTAAAACTTTTTTTTGTTGAAATTCTGGTTCAAAATGATTATAGGTACAGTATACAACACATTGATCACGAAACTACTGGTCGGATGCATAAGGAAAGCAGTAGTGGTTGGAAGTTTCGTATTTTGAAATTCAGACACATTGTGCTTCGAACCTGGATTGCAGACGAACGAGGCAACAAATTGAAGCAAACCAAACGTTGAACTACTCATAAGTACACTGATAATCAAAAGTAACTGAAACATTCGGAATCCGTGACTATGAATTTTATCCGTTCAAAAAAAGTAAGGCTAACCATCACGTTTTTTCTCAAAAAATGTAAAACTTTTTTTTGTTGAAATTCTGGTTCAAAATGATTATAGGTACAGTATACAACACATTGATCACGAAACTACTGGTCGGATGCATAAGGAAAGCAGTAGTTGTTGGAAGTTTCGTATTTTGAAATTCGGACACATTGTGCTTCGAACCTGGATTGCAGACGAACGAGGCAACAAATTGAAGCAAACCAAACGTTGAACTACTCATAAGAACACTGATAATCAAAATTAAATGAAACATTCGGAATCCGTGACTATGAATTTTATCCGTTCAAAAAAAGTAAGGCTAACCATCACGTTTTTTCTCAAAAAATTTAAAACTTTTTTTTGTTGAAATTCTGGTTCAAAATGATTATAGGTACAGTATACAACACATTGATCACGAAACTACTGGTCGGATGCATAAAGAAAGCAGTAGTTGTTGGAAGTTTCGTATTTTGAAATTCGGACACATTGTGCTTCGAACCTGGATTGCAGACGAACGAGGCAACAAATTGAAGCAAACCAAACGTTGAACTACTCATAAGTACACTGATAATCAAAATTAAATGAAACATTCGGAATCCGTGACTATGAATTTTATCCGTTCAAAAAAAGTAAGGCTAACCATCACGTTTTTTCTCAAAAAATCGAAAACTTTTTTTTGTTGAAATTCTGGTTCAAAATGATTATAGGTACAGTATACAACACATTGATCACGAAACTACCGGTCGGATGCATAAAGAAAGCAGTAGTTGTTGGAAGTTTCGTATTTTGAAATTCGGACACATTGTGCTTCGAACCTGGATTGCAGACGAACGAGGCAACAAATTGAAGCAAACCAAACGTTGAACTACTCATAAGTACACTGATAATCAAAATTAAATGAAACATTCGGAATCCGTGACTATGAATTTTATCCGTTCAAAAAAAGTAAGGCTAACCATCACGTTTTTTCTCAAAAAATTTAAAACTTTTTTTTGTTGAAATTCTGGTTCAAAATGATTATAGGTACAGTATACAACACATTGATCACGAAACTACTGGTCGGATGCATAAAGAAAGCAGTAGTTGTTGGAAGTTTCGTATTTTGAAATTCGGACACATTGTGCTTCGAACCTGGATTGCAGACGAACGAGGCAACAAATTGAAGCAAACCAAACGTTGAACTACTCATAAGTACACTGATAATCAAAAGTAACTGAAACATTCGGAATCCGTGACTATGAATTTTATCCGTTCAAAAAAAGTAAGGCTAACCATCACGTTTTTTCTCAAAAAATTTAAAACTTTTTTTTGTTGAAATTCTGGTTCAAAATGATTATAGGTACAGTATACAACACATTGATCACGAAACTACTGGTCGGATGCATAAAGAAAGCAGTAGTTGTTGGAAGTTTCGTATTTTGAAATTCGGACACATTGTGCTTCGAACCTGGATTGCAGACGAACGAGGCAACAAATTGAAGCAAACCAAACGTTGAACTACTCATAAGTACACTGATAATCAAAAGTAACTGAAACATTCGGAATCCGTGACTATGAATTTTATCCGTTCAAAAAAAGTAAGGCTAACTAACCATCACGTTTTTTCTCAAAAAAATGTAAAACTTTTTTTTGTTGAAATTCTGGTTCAAAATGATTATAGGTACAGTATACAACACATTGATCACGAAACTACTGGTCGGATGCATAAAGAAAGCAGTAGTTGTTGGAAGTTTCGTATTTTGAAATTCGGACACATTGTGCTTCGAACCTGGATTGCAGACGAACGAGGCAACAAATTGAAGCAAACCAAACGTTGAACTACTCATAAGTACACTGATAATCAAAAGTAACTGAAACATTCGGAATCCGTGACTATGAATTTTATCCGTTCAAAAAAAGTAAGGCTAACTAACCATCACGTTTTTTCTCAAAAAATGTAAAACTTTTTTTTGTTGAAATTCTGGTTCAAAATGATTATAGGTACAGTATACAACACATTGATCACGAAACTACTGGTCGGATGCATAAAGAAAGCAGTAGTTGTTGGAAGTTTCGTATTTTAAAATTCGGACACATTGTGCTTCGAACCTGGATTGCAGACGAACGAGGCAACAAATTGAAGCAAACCAAACGTTGAACTACTCATAAGTACACTGATAATCAAAAGTAACTGAAACATTCGGAATCCGTGACTATGAATTTTATCCGTTCAAAAAAAGTAAGGCTAACTAACCATCACGTTTTTTCTCAAAAAATGTAAAACTTTTTTTTGTTGAAATTCTGGTTCAAAATGATTATAGGTACAGTATACAACACATTGATCACGAAACTACTGGTCGGATGCATAAGGAAAGCAGTAGTTGTTGGAAGTTTCGTATTTTGAAATTCGGACACATTGTGCTTCGAACCTGGATTGCAGACGAACGAGGCAACAAATTGAAGCAAACCAAACGTTGAACTACTCATAAGTACACTGATAATCAAAAGTAACTGAAACATTCGGAATCCGTGACTATGAATTTTATCCGTTCAAAAAAAGTAAGGCTAACCATCACGTTTTTTCTCAAAAAATTTAAAACTTTTTTTTGTTGAAATTCTGGTTCAAAATGATTATAGGTACAGTATACAACACATTGATCACGAAACTACTGGTCGGATGCATAAAGAAAGCAGTAGTTGTTGGAAGTTTCGTATTTTGAAATTCGGACACATTGTGCTTCGAACCTGGATTGCAGACGATCGAGGCAACAAATTGAAGCAAACCAAACGTTGAACTACTCATAAGTACACTGATAATCAAAAGTAACTGAAACATTCGGAATCCGTGACTATGAATTTTATCCGTTCAAAAAAAGTAAGGCTAACTAACCATCACGTTTTTTCTCAAAAAATGTAAAACTTTTTTTTGTTGAAATTCTGGTTCAAAATGATTATAGGTACAGTATACAACACATTGATCACGAAACTACTGGTCGGATGCATAAAGAAAGCAGTAGTTGTTGGAAGTTTCGTATTTTAAAATTCGGACACATTGTGCTTCGAACCTGGATTGCAGACGAACGAGGCAACAAATTGAAGCAAACCAAACGTTGAACTACTCATAAGTACACTGATAATCAAAAGTAACTGAAACATTCGGAATCCGTGACTATGAATTTTATCCGTTCAAAAAAAGTAAGGCTAACCATCACGTTTTTTCTCAAAAAATTGAAAACTTTTTTTTGTTGAAATTCTGGTTCAAAATGATTATAGGTACAGTATACAACACATTGATCACGAAACTACTGGTCGGATGCATAAAGAAAGCAGTAGTTGTTGGAAGTTTCGTATTTTGAAATTCGGACACATTGTGCTTCGAACCTGGATTGCAGACGAACGAGGCAACAAATTGAAGCAAACCAAACGTTGAACTACTCATAAGTACACTGATAATCAAAATTAAATGAAACATTCGGAATCCGTGACTATGAATTTTATCCGTTCAAAAAAAGTAAGGCTAACCATCACGTTTTTTCTCAAAAAATCGAAAACTTTTTTTTGTTGAAATTCTGGTTCAAAATGATTATAGGTACAGTATACAACACATTGATCACGAAACTACTGGTCGGATGCATAAAGAAAGCAGTAGTTGTTGGAAGTTTCGTATTTTGAAATTCGGACACATTGTGCTTCGAACCTGGATTGCAGACGAACGAGGCAACAAATTGAAGCAAACCAAACGTTGAACTACTCATAAGTACACTGATAATCAAAATTAAATGAAACATTCGGAATCCGTGACTATGAATTTTATCCGTTCAAAAAAAGTAAGGCTAACCATCACGTTTTTTCTCAAAAAATTGAAAACTTTTTTTTGTTGAAATTCTGGTTCAAAATGATTATAGGTACAGTATACAACACATTGATCACGAAACTACCGGTCGGATGCATAAAGAAAGCAGTAGTTGTTGGAAGTTTCGTATTTTGAAATTCGGACACATTGTGCTTCGAACCTGGATTGCAGACGAACGAGGCAACAAATTGAAGCAAACCAAACGTTGAACTACTCATAAGTACACTGATAATCAAAAGTAACTGAAACATTCGGAATCCGTGACTATGAATTTTATCCGTTCAAAAAAAGTAAGGCTAACCATCACGTTTTTTCTCAAAAAATTGAAAACTTTTTTTTGTTGAAATTCTGGTTCAAAATGATTATAGGTACAGTATACAACACATTGATCACGAAACTACCGGTCGGATGCATAAAGAAAGCAGTAGTTGTTGGAAGTTTCGTATTTTGAAATTCGGACACATTGTGCTTCGAACCTGGATTGCAGACGAACGAGGCAACAAATTGAAGCAAACCAAACGTTGAACTACTCATAAGTACACTGATAATCAAAAGTAACTGAAACATTCGGAATCCGTGACTATGAATTTTATCCGTTCAAAAAAAGTAAGGCTAACCATCACGTTTTTTCTCAAAAAATTTAAAACTTTTTTTTGTTGAAATTCTGGTTCAAAATGATTATAGGTACAGTATACAACACATTGATCACGAAACTACTGGTCGGATGCATAAAGAAAGCAGTAGTTGTTGGAAGTTTCGTATTTTGAAATTCGGACACATTGTGCTTCGAACCTGGATTGCAGACGAACGAGGCAACAAATTGAAGCAAACCAAACGTTGAACTACTCATAAGTACACTGATAATCAAAAGTAACTGAAACATTCGGAATCCGTGACTATGAATTTTATCCGTTCAAAAAAAGTAAGGCTAACTAACCATCACGTTTTTTCTCAAAAAAATGTAAAACTTTTTTTTGTTGAAATTCTGGTTCAAAATGATTATAGGTACAGTATACAACACATTGATCACGAAACTACTGGTCGGATGCATAAAGAAAGCAGTAGTTGTTGGAAGTTTCGTATTTTGAAATTCGGACACATTGTGCTTCGAACCTGGATTGCAGACGAACGAGGCAACAAATTGAAGCAAACCAAACGTTGAACTACTCATAAGTACACTGATAATCAAAATTAAATGAAACATTCGGAATCCGTGACTATGAATTTTATCCGTTCAAAAAAAGTAAGGCTAACCATCACCTTTTTTCTCAAAAAATGTAAAACTTTTTTTTGTTGAAATTCTGGTTCAAAATGATTATAGGTACAGTATACAACACATTGATCACGAAACTACTGGTCGGATGCATAAAGAAAGCAGTAGTTGTTGGAAGTTTCGTATTTTGAAATTCGGACACATTGTGCTTCGAACCTGGATTGCAGACGAACGAGGCAACAAATTGAAGCAAACCAAACGTTGAACTACTCATAAGTACACTGATAATCAAAAGTAACTGAAACATTCGGAATCCGTGACTATGAATTTTATCCGTTCAAAAAAAGTAAGGCTAACTAACCATCACGTTTTTTCTCAAAAAATGTAAAACTTTTTTTTGTTGAAATTCTGGTTCAAAATGATTATAGGTACAGTATACAACACATTGATCACGAAACTACTGGTCGGATGCATAAGGAAAGCAGTAGTTGTTGGAAGTTTCGTATTTTGAAATTCGGACACATTGTGCTTCGAACCTGGATTGCAGACGAACGAGGCAACAAATTGAAGCAAACCAAACGTTGAACTACTCATAAGTACACTGATAATCAAAAGTAACTGAAACATTCGGAATCCGTGACTATGAATTTTATCCGTTCAAAAAAAGTAAGGCTAACCATCACGTTTTTTCTCAAAAAATGTAAAACTTTTTTTTGTTGAAATTCTGGTTCAAAATGATTATAGGTACAGTATACAACACATTGATCACGAAACTACTGGTCGGATGCATAAAGAAAGCAGTAGTTGTTGGAAGTTTCGTATTTTGAAATTCGGACACATTGTGCTTCGAACCTGGATTGCAGACGAACGAGGCAACAAATTGAAGCAAACCAAACGTTGAACTACTCATAAGTACACTGATAATCAAAAGTAACTGAAACATTCGGAATCCGTGACTATGAATTTTATCCGTTCAAAAAAAGTAAGGCTAACTAACCATCACGTTTTTTCTCAAAAAATTTAAAACTTTTTTTTGTTGAAATTCTGGTTCAAAATGATTATAGGTACAGTATACAACACATTGATCACGAAACTACCGGTCGGATGCATAAAGAAAGCAGTAGTTGTTGGAAGTTTCGTATTTTGAAATTCGGACACATTGTGCTTCGAACCTGGATTGCAGACGAACGAGGCAACAAATTGAAGCAAACCAAACGTTGAACTACTCATAAGTACACTGATAATCAAAATTAAATGAAACATTCGGAATCCGTGACTATGAATTTTATCCGTTCAAAAAAAGTAAGGCTAACCATCACGTTTTTTCTCAAAAAATTTAAAACTTTTTTTTGTTGAAATTCTGGTTCAAAATGATTATAGGTACAGTATACAACACATTGATCACGAAACTACCGGTCGGATGCATAAAGAAAGCAGTAGTTGTTGGAAGTTTCGTATTTTGAAATTCGGACACATTGTGCTTCGAACCTGGATTGCAGACGAACGAGGCAACAAATTGAAGCAAACCAAACGTTGAACTACTCATAAGTACACTGATAATCAAAAGTAACTGAAACATTCGGAATCCGTGACTATGAATTTTATCCGTTCAAAAAAAGTAAGGCTAACCATCACGTTTTTTCTCAAAAAATTGAAAACTTTTTTTTGTTGAAATTCTGGTTCAAAATGATTATAGGTACAGTATACAACACATTGATCACGAAACTACTGGTCGGATGCATAAAGAAAGCAGTAGTTGTTGGAAGTTTCGTATTTTGAAATTCGGACACATTGGGCTTCGAACCTGGATTGCAGACGAACGAGGCAACAAATTGAAGCAAACCAAACGTTGAACTACTCATAAGTACACTGATAATCAAAACTAACTGAAACATTCGGAATCCGTGACTATGAATTTTATCCGTTCAAAAAAAGTAAGTAACCATCACGTTTTTTCTCAAAAATTTAAAATTTTTTTTTGTTGAAATTCTGGTTCAAAATGATTATAGGTACAGTATACAACACATTGATCACGAAACTACTGGTCGGATGCATAAAGAAAGCAGTAGTTGTTGGAAGTTTCGTATTTTGAAATTCGGACACATTGGGCTTCGAACCTGGATTGCAGACGAACGAGGCAACAAATTGAAGCAAACCAAACGTTGAACTACTCATAAGTACACTGATAATCAAAACTAACTGAAACATTCGGAATCCGTGACTATGAATTTTATCCGTTCAAAAAAGTAAGTAACCATCACGTTTTTTCTCAAAAAATTTAAAATTTTTTTTTGTTGAAATTCTGGTTCAAAATGATTATAGGTACAGTATACAACACATTGATCACGAAACTACTGGTCGGATGCATAAAGAAAGCAGTAGTTGTTGGAAGTTTCGTATTTTGAAATTCGGACACATTGGGCTTCGAACCTGGATTGCAGACGAACGAGGCAACAAATTGAAGCAAACCAAACGTTGAACTACTCATAAGTACACTGATAATCAAAACTAACTGAAACATTCGGAATCCGTGACTATGAATTTTATCCGTTCAAAAAAAGTAAGTAACCATCACGTTTTTTCTCAAAAAATTTAAAATTTTTTTTTGTTGAAATTCTGGTTCAAAATGATTATAGGTACAGTATACAACACATTGATCACGAAACTACTGGTCGGATGCATAAAGAAAGCAGTAGTTGTTGGAAGTTTCGTATTTTGAAATTCGGACACATTGGGCTTCGAACCTGGATTGCAGACGAACGAGGCAACAAATTGAAGCAAACCAAACGTTGAACTACTCATAAGTACACTGATAATCAAAACTAACTGAAACATTCGGAATCCGTGACTATGAATTTTATCCGTTCAAAAAAAGTAAGTAACCATCACGTTTTTTCTCAAAAAATTTAAAATTTTTTTTTGTTGAAATTCTGGTTCAAAATGATTATAGGTACAGTATACAACACATTGATCACGAAACTACCGGTCGGATGCATAAAGAAAGCAGTAGTTGTTGGAAGTTTCGTATTTTGAAATTCGGACACATTGTGCTTCGAACCTGGATTGCAGACGAACGAGGCAACAAATTGAAGCAAACCAAACGTTGAACTACTCATAAGTACACTGATAATCAAAATTAAATGAAACATTCGGAATCCGTGACTATGAATTTTATCCGTTCAAAAAAAGTAAGGCTAACCATCACGTTTTTTCTCAAAAAATTTAAAACTTTTTTTTGTTGAAATTCTGGTTCAAAATGATTATAGGTACAGTATACAACACATTGATCACGAAACTACCGGTCGGATGCATAAAGAAAGCAGTAGTTGTTGGAAGTTTCGTATTTTGAAATTCGGACACATTGTGCTTCGAACCTGGATTGCAGACGAACGAGGCAACAAATTGAAGCAAACCAAACGTTGAACTACTCATAAGTACACTGATAATCAAAATTAAATGAAACATTCGGAATCCGTGACTATGAATTTTATCCGTTCAAAAAAAGTAAGGCTAACCATCACGTTTTTTCTCAAAAAATTTAAAACTTTTTTTTGTTGAAATTCTGGTTCAAAATGATTATAGGTACAGTATACAACACATTGATCACGAAACTACCGGTCGGATGCATAAAGAAAGCAGTAGTTGTTGGAAGTTTCGTATTTTGAAATTCGGACACATTGTGCTTCGAACCTGGATTGCAGACGAACGAGGCAACAAATTGAAGCAAACCAAACGTTGAACTACTCATAAGTACACTGATAATCAAAAGTAACTGAAACATTCGGAATCCGTGACTATGAATTTTATCCGTTCAAAAAAAGTAAGGCTAACCATCACGTTTTTTCTCAAAAAATTGAAAACTTTTTTTTGTTGAAATTCTGGTTCAAAATGATTATAGGTACAGTATACAACACATTGATCACGAAACTACTGGTCGGATGCATAAAGAAAGCAGTAGTTGTTGGAAGTTTCGTATTTTGAAATTCGGACACATTGGGCTTCGAACCTGGATTGCAGACGAACGAGGCAACAAATTGAAGCAAACCAAACGTTGAACTACTCATAAGTACACTGATAATCAAAACTAACTGAAACATTCGGAATCCGTGACTATGAATTTTATCCGTTCAAAAAAAGTAAGGCTAACCATCACGTTTTTTCTCAAAAAATTTAAAACTTTTTTTTGTTGAAATTCTGGTTCAAAATGATTATAGGTACAGTATACAACACATTGATCACGAAACTACTGGTCGGATGCATAAAGAAAGCAGTAGTTGTTGGAAGTTTCGTATTTTGAAATTCGGACACATTGGGCTTCGAACCTGGATTGCAGACGAACGAGGCAACAAATTGAAGCAAACCAAACGTTGAACTACTCATAAGTACACTGATAATCAAAACTAACTGAAACATTCGGAATCCGTGACTATGAATTTTATCCGTTCAAAAAAAGTAAGTAACCATCACGTTTTTTCTCAAAAAATTTAAAATTTTTTTTTGTTGAAATTCTGGTTCAAAATGATTATAGGTACAGTATACAACACATTGATCACGAAACTACCGGTCGGATGCATAAAGAAAGCAGTAGTTGTTGGAAGTTTCGTATTTTGAAATTCGGACACATTGTGCTTCGAACCTGGATTGCAGACGAACGAGGCAACAAATTGAAGCAAACCAAACGTTGAACTACTCATAAGTACACTGATAATCAAAATTAAATGAAACATTCGGAATCCGTGACTATGAATTTTATCCGTTCAAAAAAAGTAAGGCTAACCATCACGTTTTTTCTCAAAAAATTGAAAACTTTTTTTTGTTGAAATTCTGGTTCAAAATGATTATAGGTACAGTATACAACACATTGATCACGAAACTACTGGTCGGATGCATAAAGAAAGCAGTAGTTGTTGGAAGTTTCGTATTTTGAAATTCGGACACATTGGGCTTCGAACCTGGATTGCAGACGAACGAGGCAACAAATTGAAGCAAACCAAACGTTGAACTACTCATAAGTACACTGATAATCAAAAGTAACTGAAACATTCGGAATCCGTGACTATGAATTTTATCCGTTCAAAAAAAGTAAGGCTAACCATCACGTTTTTTCTCAAAAAATTTAAAACTTTTTTTTGTTGAAATTCTGGTTCAAAATGATTATAGGTACAGTATACAACACATTGATCACGAAACTACTGGTCGGATGCATAAAGAAAGCAGTAGTTGTTGGAAGTTTCGTATTTTGAAATTCGGACACATTGGGCTTCGAACCTGGATTGCAGACGAACGAGGCAACAAATTGAAGCAAACCAAACGTTGAACTACTCATAAGTACACTGATAATCAAAACTAACTGAAACATTCGGAATCCGTGACTATGAATTTTATCCGTTCAAAAAAAGTAAGTAACCATCACGTTTTTTCTCAAAAAATTTAAAATTTTTTTTTGTTGAAATTCTGGTTCAAAATGATTATAGGTACAGTATACAACACATTGATCACGAAACTACCGGTCGGATGCATAAAGAAAGCAGTAGTTGTTGGAAGTTTCGTATTTTGAAATTCGGACACATTGTGCTTCGAACCTGGATTGCAGACGAACGAGGCAACAAATTGAAGCAAACCAAACGTTGAACTACTCATAAGTACACTGATAATCAAAATTAAATGAAACATTCGGAATCCGTGACTATGAATTTTATCCGTTCAAAAAAAGTAAGGCTAACCATCACGTTTTTTCTCAAAAATTGAAAACTTTTTTTTGTTGAAATTCTGGTTCAAAATGATTATAGGTACAGTATACAACACATTGATCACGAAACTACCGGTCGGATGCATAAAGAAAGCAGTAGTTGTTGGAAGTTTCGTATTTTGAAATTCGGACACATTGTGCTTCGAACCTGGATTGCAGACGAACGAGGCAACAAATTGAAGCAAACCAAACGTTGAACTACTCATAAGTACACTGATAATCAAAAGTAACTGAAACATTCGGAATCCGTGACTATGAATTTTATCCGTTCAAAAAAAGTAAGGCTAACCATCACGTTTTTTCTCAAAAAATGTAAAACTTTTTTTTGTTGAAATTCTGGTTCAAAATGATTATAGGTACAGTATACAACACATTGATCACGAAACTACTGGTCGGATGCATAAGGAAAGCAGTAGTTGTTGGAAGTTTCGTATTTTGAAATTCGGACACATTGTGCTTCGAACCTGGATTGCAGACGAACGAGGCAACAAATTGAAGCAAACCAAACGTTGAACTACTCATAAGTACACTGATAATCAAAAGTAACTGAAACATTCGGAATCCGTGACTATGAATTTTATCCGTTCAAAAAAAGTAAGGCTAACTAACCATCACGTTTTTTCTCAAAAAATGTAAAACTTTTTTTTGTTGAAATTCTGGTTCAAAATGATTATAGGTACAGTATACAACACATTGATCACGAAACTACTGGTCGGATGCATAAGGAAAGCAGTAGTTGTTGGAAGTTTCGTATTTTGAAATTCGGACACATTGTGCTTCGAACCTGGATTGCAGACGAACGAGGCAACAAATTGAAGCAAACCAAACGTTGAACTACTCATAAGTACACTGATAATCAAAAGTAACTGAAACATTCGGAATCCGTGACTATGAATTTTATCCGTTCAAAAAAAGTAAGGCTAACCATCACGTTTTTTCTCAAAAAATGTAAAACTTTTTTTTGTTGAAATTCTGGTTCAAAATGATTATAGGTACAGTATACAACACATTGATCACGAAACTACTGGTCGGATGCATAAGGAAAGCAGTAGTGGTTGGAAGTTTCGTATTTTGAAATTCAGACACATTGTGCTTCGAACCTGGATTGCAGACGAACGAGGCAACAAATTGAAGCAAACCAAACGTTGAACTACTCATAAGTACACTGATAATCAAAAGTAACTGAAACATTCGGAATCCGTGACTATGAATTTTATCCGTTCAAAAAAAGTAAGGCTAACCATCACGTTTTTTCTCAAAAAATGTAAAACTTTTTTTTGTTGAAATTCTGGTTCAAAATGATTATAGGTACAGTATACAACACATTGATCACGAAACTACTGGTCGGATGCATAAGGAAAGCAGTAGTTGTTGGAAGTTTCGTATTTTGAAATTCGGACACATTGTGCTTCGAACCTGGATTGCAGACGAACGAGGCAACAAATTGAAGCAAACCAAACGTTGAACTACTCATAAGTACACTGATAATCAAAATTAAATGAAACATTCGGAATCCGTGACTATGAATTTTATCCGTTCAAAAAAAGTAAGGCTAACCATCACCTTTTTTCTCAAAAAATGTAAAACTTTTTTTTGTTGAAATTCTGGTTCAAAATGATTATAGGTACAGTATACAACACATTGATCACGAAACTACTGGTCGGATGCATAAAGAAAGCAGTAGTTGTTGGAAGTTTCGTATTTTGAAATTCGGACACATTGTGCTTCGAACCTGGATTGCAGACGAACGAGGCAACAAATTGAAGCAAACCAAACGTTGAACTACTCATAAGTACACTGATAATCAAAAGTAACTGAAACATTCGGAATCCGTGACTATGAATTTTATCCGTTCAAAAAAAGTAAGGCTAACTAACCATCACGTTTTTTCTCAAAAAATGTAAAACTTTTTTTTGTTGAAATTCTGGTTCAAAATGATTATAGGTACAGTATACAACACATTGATCACGAAACTACTGGTCGGATGCATAAAGAAAGCAGTAGTTGTTGGAAGTTTCGTATTTTAAAATTCGGACACATTGTGCTTCGAACCTGGATTGCAGACGAACGAGGCAACAAATTGAAGCAAACCAAACGTTGAACTACTCATAAGTACACTGATAATCAAAAGTAACTGAAACATTCGGAATCCGTGACTATGAATTTTATCCGTTCAAAAAAAGTAAGGCTAACTAACCATCACGTTTTTTCTCAAAAAATGTAAAACTTTTTTTTGTTGAAATTCTGGTTCAAAATGATTATAGGTACAGTATACAACACATTGATCACGAAACTACTGGTCGGATGCATAAGGAAAGCAGTAGTTGTTGGAAGTTTCGTATTTTGAAATTCGGACACATTGTGCTTCGAACCTGGATTGCAGACGAACGAGGCAACAAATTGAAGCAAACCAAACGTTGAACTACTCATAAGTACACTGATAATCAAAAGTAACTGAAACATTCGGAATCCGTGACTATGAATTTTATCCGTTCAAAAAAAGTAAGGCTAACCATCACGTTTTTTCTCAAAAAATTTAAAACTTTTTTTTGTTGAAATTCTGGTTCAAAATGATTATAGGTACAGTATACAACACATTGATCACGAAACTACTGGTCGGATGCATAAAGAAAGCAGTAGTTGTTGGAAGTTTCGTATTTTGAAATTCGGACACATTGTGCTTCGAACCTGGATTGCAGACGATCGAGGCAACAAATTGAAGCAAACCAAACGTTGAACTACTCATAAGTACACTGATAATCAAAAGTAACTGAAACATTCGGAATCCGTGACTATGAATTTTATCCGTTCAAAAAAAGTAAGGCTAACTAACCATCACGTTTTTTCTCAAAAAATGTAAAACTTTTTTTTGTTGAAATTCTGGTTCAAAATGATTATAGGTACAGTATACAACACATTGATCACGAAACTACTGGTCGGATGCATAAAGAAAGCAGTAGTTGTTGGAAGTTTCGTATTTTGAAATTCGGACACATTGTGCTTCGAACCTGGATTGCAGACGAACGAGGCAACAAATTGAAGCAAACCAAACGTTGAACTACTCATAAGTACACTGATAATCAAAAGTAACTGAAACATTCGGAATCCGTGACTATGAATTTTATCCGTTCAAAAAAAGTAAGGCTAACCATCACGTTTTTTCTCAAAAAATGTAAAACTTTTTTTTGTTGAAATTCTGGTTCAAAATGATTATAGGTACAGTATACAACACATTGATCACGAAACTACTGGTCGGATGCATAAGGAAAGCAGTAGTTGTTGGAAGTTTCGTATTTTGAAATTCGGACACATTGTGCTTCGAACCTGGATTGCAGACGAACGAGGCAACAAATTGAAGCAAACCAAACGTTGAACTACTCATAAGTACACTGATAATCAAAAGTAACTGAAACATTCGGAATCCGTGACTATGAATTTTATCCGTTCAAAAAAAGTAAGGCTAACTAACCATCACGTTTTTTCTCAAAAAATGTAAAACTTTTTTTTGTTGAAATTCTGGTTCAAAATGATTATAGGTACAGTATACAACACATTGATCACGAAACTACTGGTCGGATGCATAAAGAAAGCAGTAGTTGTTGGAAGTTTCGTATTTTGAAATTCGGACACATTGTGCTTCGAACCTGGATTGCAGACGAACGAGGCAACAAATTGAAGCAAACCAAACGTTGAACTACTCATAAGTACACTGATAATCAAAAGTAACTGAAACATTCGGAATCCGTGACTATGAATTTTATCCGTTCAAAAAAAGTAAGGCTAACCATCACGTTTTTTCTCAAAAAATGTAAAACTTTTTTTTGTTGAAATTCTGGTTCAAAATGATTATAGGTACAGTATACAACACATTGATCACGAAACTACTGGTCGGATGCATAAGGAAAGCAGTAGTTGTTGGAAGTTTCGTATTTTGAAATTCGGACACATTGTGCTTCGAACCTGGATTGCAGACGAACGAGGCAACAAATTGAAGCAAACCAAACGTTGAACTACTCATAAGTACACTGATAATCAAAAGTAACTGAAACATTCGGAATCCGTGACTATGAATTTTATCCGTTCAAAAAAAGTAAGGCTAACTAACCATCACGTTTTTTCTCAAAAAATGTAAAACTTTTTTTTGTTGAAATTCTGGTTCAAAATGATTATAGGTACAGTATACAACACATTGATCACGAAACTACTGGTCGGATGCATAAAGAAAGCAGTAGTTGTTGGAAGTTTCGTATTTTGAAATTCGGACACATTGTGCTTCGAACCTGGATTGCAGACGAACGAGGCAACAAATTGAAGCAAACCAAACGTTGAACTACTCATAAGTACACTGATAATCAAAAGTAACTGAAACATTCGGAATCCGTGACTATGAATTTTATCCGTTCAAAAAAAGTAAGGCTAACCATCACGTTTTTTCTCAAAAAATGTAAAACTTTTTTTTGTTGAAATTCTGGTTCAAAATGATTATAGGTACAGTATACAACACATTGATCACGAAACTACTGGTCGGATGCATAAGGAAAGCAGTAGTTGTTGGAAGTTTCGTATTTTGAAATTCGGACACATTGTGCTTCGAACCTGGATTGCAGACGAACGAGGCAACAAATTGAAGCAAACCAAACGTTGAACTACTCATAAGTACACTGATAATCAAAAGTAACTGAAACATTCGGAATCCGTGACTATGAATTTTATCCGTTCAAAAAAAGTAAGGCTAACTAACCATCACGTTTTTTCTCAAAAAATGTAAAACTTTTTTTTGTTGAAATTCTGGTTCAAAATGATTATAGGTACAGTATACAACACATTGATCACGAAACTACTGGTCGGATGCATAAAGAAAGCAGTAGTTGTTGGAAGTTTCGTATTTTGAAATTCGGACACATTGTGCTTCGAACCTGGATTGCAGACGAACGAGGCAACAAATTGAAGCAAACCAAACGTTGAACTACTCATAAGTACACTGATAATCAAAAGTAACTGAAACATTCGGAATCCGTGACTATGAATTTTATCCGTTCAAAAAAAGTAAGGCTAACTAACCATCACGTTTTTTCTCAAAAAATGTAAAACTTTTTTTTGTTGAAATTCTGGTTCAAAATGATTATAGGTACAGTATACAACACATTGATCACGAAACTACTGGTCGGATGCATAAGGAAAGCAGTAGTTGTTGGAAGTTTCGTATTTTGAAATTCGGACACATTGTGCTTCGAACCTGGATTGCAGACGAACGAGGCAACAAATTGAAGCAAACCAAACGTTGAACTACTCATAAGTACACTGATAATCAAAAGTAACTGAAACATTCGGAATCCGTGACTATGAATTTTATCCGTTCAAAAAAAGTAAGGCTAACCATCACGTTTTTTCTCAAAAAATGTAAAACTTTTTTTTGTTGAAATTCTGGTTCAAAATGATTATAGGTACAGTATACAACACATTGATCACGAAACTACTGGTCGGATGCATAAGGAAAGCAGTAGTTGTTGGAAGTTTCGTATTTTGAAATTCGGACACATTGTGCTTCGAACCTGGATTGCAGACGAACGAGGCAACAAATTGAAGCAAACCAAACGTTGAACTACTCATAAGTACACTGATAATCAAAAGTAACTGAAACATTCGGAATCCGTGACTATGAATTTTATCCGTTCAAAAAAAGTAAGGCTAACTAACCATCACGTTTTTTCTCAAAAAATGTAAAACTTTTTTTTGTTGAAATTCTGGTTCAAAATGATTATAGGTACAGTATACAACACATTGATCACGAAACTACTGGTCGGATGCATAAGGAAAGCAGTAGTTGTTGGAAGTTTCGTATTTTGAAATTCGGACACATTGTGCTTCGAACCTGGATTGCAGACGAACGAGGCAACAAATTGAAGCAAACCAAACGTTGAACTACTCATAAGTACACTGATAATCAAAAGTAACTGAAACATTCGGAATCCGTGACTATGAATTTTATCCGTTCAAAAAAAGTAAGGCTAACCATCACGTTTTTTCTCAAAAAATGTAAAACTTTTTTTTGTTGAAATTCTGGTTCAAAATGATTATAGGTACAGTATACAACACATTGATCACGAAACTACTGGTCGGATGCATAAGGAAAGCAGTAGTTGTTGGAAGTTTCGTATTTTGAAATTCGGACACATTGTGCTTCGAACCTGGATTGCAGACGAACGAGGCAACAAATTGAAGCAAACCAAACGTTGAACTACTCATAAGTACACTGATAATCAAAATTAAATGAAACATTCGGAATCCGTGACTATGAATTTTATCCGTTCAAAAAAAGTAAGGCTAACCATCACGTTTTTTCTCAAAAAATTTAAAACTTTTTTTTGTTGAAATTCTGGTTCAAAATGATTATAGGTACAGTATACAACACATTGATCACGAAACTACTGGTCGGATGCATAAAGAAAGCAGTAGTTGTTGGAAGTTTCGTATTTTGAAATTCGGACACATTGTGCTTCGAACCTGGATTGCAGACGAACGAGGCAACAAATTGAAGCAAACCAAACGTTGAACTACTCATAAGTACACTGATAATCAAAAGTAACTGAAACATTCGGAATCCGTGACTATGAATTTTATCCGTTCAAAAAAAGTAAGGCTAACCATCACGTTTTTTCTCAAAAAATGTAAAACTTTTTTTTGTTGAAATTCTGGTTCAAAATGATTATAGGTACAGTATACAACACATTGATCACGAAACTACTGGTCGGATGCATAAGGAAAGCAGTAGTGGTTGGAAGTTTCGTATTTTGAAATTCAGACACATTGTGCTTCGAACCTGGATTGCAGACGAACGAGGCAACAAATTGAAGCAAACCAAACGTTGAACTACTCATAAGTACACTGATAATCAAAAGTAACTGAAACATTCGGAATCCGTGACTATGAATTTTATCCGTTCAAAAAAAGTAAGGCTAACCATCACGTTTTTTCTCAAAAAATGTAAAACTTTTTTTTGTTGAAATTCTGGTTCAAAATGATTATAGGTACAGTATACAACACATTGATCACGAAACTACTGGTCGGATGCATAAGGAAAGCAGTAGTGGTTGGAAGTTTCGTATTTTGAAATTCAGACACATTGTGCTTCGAACCTGGATTGCAGACGAACGAGGCAACAAATTGAAGCAAACCAAACGTTGAACTACTCATAAGTACACTGATAATCAAAAGTAACTGAAACATTCGGAATCCGTGACTATGAATTTTATCCGTTCAAAAAAAGTAAGGCTAACCATCACGTTTTTTCTCAAAAAATGTAAAACTTTTTTTTGTTGAAATTCTGGTTCAAAATGATTATAGGTACAGTATACAACACATTGATCACGAAACTACTGGTCGGATGCATAAGGAAAGCAGTAGTTGTTGGAAGTTTCGTATTTTGAAATTCGGACACATTGTGCTTCGAACCTGGATTGCAGACGAACGAGGCAACAAATTGAAGCAAACCAAACGTTGAACTACTCATAAGTACACTGATAATCAAAATTAAATGAAACATTCGGAATCCGTGACTATGAATTTTATCCGTTCAAAAAAAGTAAGGCTAACCATCACGTTTTTTCTCAAAAAATTTAAAACTTTTTTTTGTTGAAATTCTGGTTCAAAATGATTATAGGTACAGTATACAACACATTGATCACGAAACTACTGGTCGGATGCATAAAGAAAGCAGTAGTTGTTGGAAGTTTCGTATTTTGAAATTCGGACACATTGTGCTTCGAACCTGGATTGCAGACGAACGAGGCAACAAATTGAAGCAAACCAAACGTTGAACTACTCATAAGTACACTGATAATCAAAAGTAACTGAAACATTCGGAATCCGTGACTATGAATTTTATCCGTTCAAAAAAAGTAAGGCTAACCATCACGTTTTTTCTCAAAAAATGTAAAACTTTTTTTTGTTGAAATTCTGGTTCAAAATGATTATAGGTACAGTATACAACACATTGATCACGAAACTACTGGTCGGATGCATAAGGAAAGCAGTAGTGGTTGGAAGTTTCGTATTTTGAAATTCAGACACATTGTGCTTCGAACCTGGATTGCAGACGAACGAGGCAACAAATTGAAGCAAACCAAACGTTGAACTACTCATAAGTACACTGATAATCAAAAGTAACTGAAACATTCGGAATCCGTGACTATGAATTTTATCCGTTCAAAAAAAGTAAGGCTAACCATCACGTTTTTTCTCAAAAAATGTAAAACTTTTTTTTGTTGAAATTCTGGTTCAAAATGATTATAGGTACAGTATACAACACATTGATCACGAAACTACTGGTCGGATGCATAAGGAAAGCAGTAGTGGTTGGAAGTTTCGTATTTTGAAATTCAGACACATTGTGCTTCGAACCTGGATTGCAGACGAACGAGGCAACAAATTGAAGCAAACCAAACGTTGAACTACTCATAAGTACACTGATAATCAAAATTAAATGAAACATTCGGAATCCGTGACTATGAATTTTATCCGTTCAAAAAAAGTAAGGCTAACCATCACGTTTTTTCTCAAAAAATGTAAAACTTTTTTTTGTTGAAATTCTGGTTCAAAATGATTATAGGTACAGTATACAACACATTGATCACGAAACTACTGGTCGGATGCATAAGGAAAGCAGTAGTTGTTGGAAGTTTCGTATTTTGAAATTCGGACACATTGTGCTTCGAACCTGGATTGCAGACGATCGAGGCAACAAATTGAAGCAAACCAAACGTTGAACTACTCATAAGTACACTGATAATCAAAATTAAATGAAACATTCGGAATCCGTGACTATGAATTTTATCCGTTCAAAAAAAGTAAGGCTAACCATCACGTTTTTTCTCAAAAAATTTAAAACTTTTTTTTGTTGAAATTCTGGTTCAAAATGATTATAGGTACAGTATACAACACATTGATCACGAAACTACTGGTCGGATGCATAAGGAAAGCAGTAGTGGTTGGAAGTTTCGTATTTTGAAATTCAGACACATTGTGCTTCGAACCTGGATTGCAGACGAACGAGGCAACAAATTGAAGCAAACCAAACGTTGAACTACTCATAAGTACACTGATAATCAAAAGTAACTGAAACATTCGGAATCCGTGACTATGAATTTTATCCGTTCAAAAAAAGTAAGGCTAACCATCACGTTTTTTCTCAAAAAATGTAAAACTTTTTTTTGTTGAAATTCTGGTTCAAAATGATTATAGGTACAGTATACAACACATTGATCACGAAACTACTGGTCGGATGCATAAGGAAAGCAGTAGTTGTTGGAAGTTTCGTATTTTGAAATTCGGACACATTGTGCTTCGAACCTGGATTGCAGACGAACGAGGCAACAAATTGAAGCAAACCAAACGTTGAACTACTCATAAGTACACTGATAATCAAAAGTAACTGAAACATTCGGAATCCGTGACTATGAATTTTATCCGTTCAAAAAAAGTAAGGCTAACCATCACGTTTTTTCTCAAAAAATTTAAAACTTTTTTTTGTTGAAATTCTGGTTCAAAATGATTATAGGTACAGTATACAACACATTGATCACGAAACTACTGGTCGGATGCATAAAGAAAGCAGTAGTTGTTGGAAGTTTCGTATTTTGAAATTCGGACACATTGTGCTTCGAACCTGAATTGCAGACGAACGAGGCAACAAATTGAAGCAAACCAAACGTTGAACTACTCATAAGTACACTGATAATCAAAAGTAACTGAAACATTCGGAATCCGTGACTATGAATTTTATCCGTTCAAAAAAAGTAAGGCTAACCATCACGTTTTTTCTCAAAAAATGTAAAACTTTTTTTTGTTGAAATTCTGGTTCAAAATGATTATAGGTACAGTATACAACACATTGATCACGAAACTACTGGTCGGATGCATAAGGAAAGCAGTAGTGGTTGGAAGTTTCGTATTTTGAAATTCAGACACATTGTGCTTCGAACCTGGATTGCAGACGAACGAGGCAACAAATTGAAGCAAACCAAACGTTGAACTACTCATAAGTACACTGATAATCAAAAGTAACTGAAACATTCGGAATCCGTGACTATGAATTTTATCCGTTCAAAAAAAGTAAGTAACCATCACGTTTTTTCTCAAAAAATTTAAAACTTTTTTTTGTTGAAATTCTGGTTCAAAATGATTATAGGTACAGTATACAACACATTGATCACGAAACTACTGGTCGGATGCATAAAGAAAGCAGTAGTTGTTGGAAGTTTCGTATTTTGAAATTCGGACACATTGTGCTTCGAACCTGGATTGCAGACGAACGAGGCAACAAATTGAAGCAAACCAAACGTTGAACTACTCATAAGTACACTGATAATCAAAAGTAACTGAAACATTCGGAATCCGTGACTATGAATTTTATCCGTTCAAAAAAAGTAAGGCTAACCATCACGTTTTTTCTCAAAAAATGTAAAACTTTTTTTTGTTGAAATTCTGGTTCAAAATGATTATAGGTACAGTATACAACACATTGATCACGAAACTACTGGTCGGATGCATAAGGAAAGCAGTAGTTGTTGGAAGTTTCGTATTTTGAAATTCGGACACATTGTGCTTCGAACCTGGATTGCAGACGAACGAGGCAACAAATTGAAGCAAACCAAACGTTGAACTACTCATAAGTACACTGATAATCAAAAGTAACTGAAACATTCGGAATCCGTGACTATGAATTTTATCCGTTCAAAAAAAGTAAGGCTAACCATCACGTTTTTTCTCAAAAAATGTAAAACTTTTTTTTGTTGAAATTCTGGTTCAAAATGATTATAGGTACAGTATACAACACATTGATCACGAAACTACTGGTCGGATGCATAAGGAAAGCAGTAGTTGTTGGAAGTTTCGTATTTTGAAATTCGGACACATTGTGCTTCGAACCTGGATTGCAGACGAACGAGGCAACAAATTGAAGCAAACCAAACGTTGAACTACTCATAAGTACACTGATAATCAAAAGTAACTGAAACATTCGGAATCCGTGACTATGAATTTTATCCGTTCAAAAAAAGTAAGGCTAACCATCACGTTTTTTCTCAAAAAATGTAAAACTTTTTTTTGTTGAAATTCTGGTTCAAAATGATTATAGGTACAGTATACAACACATTGATCACGAAACTACTGGTCGGATGCATAAGGAAAGCAGTAGTTGTTGGAAGTTTCGTATTTTGAAATTCGGACACATTGTGCTTCGAACCTGGATTGCAGACGAACGAGGCAACAAATTGAAGCAAACCAAACGTTGAACTACTCATAAGTACACTGATAATCAAAAGTAACTGAAACATTCGGAATCCGTGACTATGAATTTTATCCGTTCAAAAAAAGTAAGGCTAACTAACCATCACGTTTTTTCTCAAAAAATGTAAAACTTTTTTTTGTTGAAATTCTGGTTCAAAATGATTATAGGTACAGTATACAACACATTGATCACGAAACTACTGGTCGGATGCATAAGGAAAGCAGTAGTTGTTGGAAGTTTCGTATTTTGAAATTCGGACACATTGTGCTTCGAACCTGGATTGCAGACGAACGAGGCAACAAATTGAAGCAAACCAAACGTTGAACTACTCATAAGTACACTGATAATCAAAATTAAATGAAACATTCGGAATCCGTGACTATGAATTTTATCCGTTCAAAAAAAGTAAGGCTAACCATCACGTTTTTTCTCAAAAAATGTAAAACTTTTTTTTGTTGAAATTCTGGTTCAAAATGATTATAGGTACAGTATACAACACATTGATCACGAAACTACTGGTCGGATGCATAAGGAAAGCAGTAGTTGTTGGAAGTTTCGTATTTTGAAATTCGGACACATTGTGCTTCGAACCTGGATTGCAGACGAACGAGGCAACAAATTGAAGCAAACCAAACGTTGAACTACTCATAAGTACACTGATAATCAAAATTAAATGAAACATTCGGAATCCGTGACTATGAATTTTATCCGTTCAAAAAAAGTAAGGCTAACCATCACGTTTTTTCTCAAAAAATTTAAAACTTTTTTTTGTTGAAATTCTGGTTCAAAATGATTATAGGTACAGTATACAACACATTGATCACGAAACTACTGGTCGGATGCATAAGGAAAGCAGTAGTGGTTGGAAGTTTCGTATTTTGAAATTCAGACACATTGTGCTTCGAACCTGGATTGCAGACGAACGAGGCAACAAATTGAAGCAAACCAAACGTTGAACTACTCATAAGTACACTGATAATCAAAAGTAACTGAAACATTCGGAATCCGTGACTATGAATTTTATCCGTTCAAAAAAAGTAAGGCTAACCATCACGTTTTTTCTCAAAAAATGTAAAACTTTTTTTTGTTGAAATTCTGGTTCAAAATGATTATAGGTACAGTATACAACACATTGATCACGAAACTACTGGTCGGATGCATAAGGAAAGCAGTAGTTGTTGGAAGTTTCGTATTTTGAAATTCGGACACATTGTGCTTCGAACCTGGATTGCAGACGAACGAGGCAACAAATTGAAGCAAACCAAACGTTGAACTACTCATAAGTACACTGATAATCAAAAGTAACTGAAACATTCGGAATCCGTGACTATGAATTTTATCCGTTCAAAAAAAGTAAGGCTAACCATCACGTTTTTTCTCAAAAAATGTAAAACTTTTTTTTGTTGAAATTCTGGTTCAAAATGATTATAGGTACAGTATACAACACATTGATCACGAAACTACTGGTCGGATGCATAAGGAAAGCAGTAGTTGTTGGAAGTTTCGTATTTTGAAATTCGGACACATTGTGCTTCGAACCTGGATTGCAGACGAACGAGGCAACAAATTGAAGCAAACCAAACGTTGAACTACTCATAAGTACACTGATAATCAAAAGTAACTGAAACATTCGGAATCCGTGACTATGAATTTTATCCGTTCAAAAAAAGTAAGGCTAACCATCACGTTTTTTCTCAAAAAATGTAAAACTTTTTTTTGTTGAAATTCTGGTTCAAAATGATTATAGGTACAGTATACAACACATTGATCACGAAACTACTGGTCGGATGCATAAGGAAAGCAGTAGTTGTTGGAAGTTTCGTATTTTGAAATTCGGACACATTGTGCTTCGAACCTGGATTGCAGACGAACGAGGCAACAAATTGAAGCAAACCAAACGTTGAACTACTCATAAGTACACTGATAATCAAAAGTAACTGAAACATTCGGAATCCGTGACTATGAATTTTATCCGTTCAAAAAAAGTAAGGCTAACTAACCATCACGTTTTTTCTCAAAAAATGTAAAACTTTTTTTTGTTGAAATTCTGGTTCAAAATGATTATAGGTACAGTATACAACACATTGATCACGAAACTACTGGTCGGATGCATAAGGAAAGCAGTAGTTGTTGGAAGTTTCGTATTTTGAAATTCGGACACATTGTGCTTCGAACCTGGATTGCAGACGAACGAGGCAACAAATTGAAGCAAACCAAACGTTGAACTACTCATAAGTACACTGATAATCAAAATTAAATGAAACATTCGGAATCCGTGACTATGAATTTTATCCGTTCAAAAAAAGTAAGGCTAACCATCACGTTTTTTCTCAAAAAATGTAAAACTTTTTTTTTGTTGAAATTCTGGTTCAAAATGATTATAGGTACAGTATACAACACATTGATCACGAAACTACTGGTCGGATGCATAAGGAAAGCAGTAGTTGTTGGAAGTTTCGTATTTTGAAATTCGGACACATTGTGCTTCGAACCTGGATTGCAGACGAACGAGGCAACAAATTGAAGCAAACCAAACGTTGAACTACTCATAAGTACACTGATAATCAAAATTAAATGAAACATTCGGAATCCGTGACTATGAATTTTATCCGTTCAAAAAAAGTAAGGCTAACCATCACGTTTTTTCTCAAAAAATTTAAAACTTTTTTTTGTTGAAATTCTGGTTCAAAATGATTATAGGTACAGTATACAACACATTGATCACGAAACTACTGGTCGGATGCATAAAGAAAGCAGTAGTTGTTGGAAGTTTCGTATTTTGAAATTCGGACACATTGTGCTTCGAACCTGGATTGCAGACGAACGAGGCAACAAATTGAAGCAAACCAAACGTTGAACTACTCATAAGTACACTGATAATCAAAAGTAACTGAAACATTCGGAATCCGTGACTATGAATTTTATCCGTTCAAAAAAAGTAAGGCTAACCATCACGTTTTTTCTCAAAAAATGTAAAACTTTTTTTTGTTGAAATTCTGGTTCAAAATGATTATAGGTACAGTATACAACACATTGATCACGAAACTACTGGTCGGATGCATAAGGAAAGCAGTAGTTGTTGGAAGTTTCGTATTTTGAAATTCGGACACATTGTGCTTCGAACCTGGATTGCAGACGAACGAGGCAACAAATTGAAGCAAACCAAACGTTGAACTACTCATAAGTACACTGATAATCAAAAGTAACTGAAACATTCGGAATCCGTGACTATGAATTTTATCCGTTCAAAAAAAGTAAGGCTAACCATCACGTTTTTTCTCAAAAAATTTAAAACTTTTTTTTGTTGAAATTCTGGTTCAAAATGATTATAGGTACAGTATACAACACATTGATCACGAAACTACTGGTCGGATGCATAAAGAAAGCAGTAGTTGTTGGAAGTTTCGTATTTTGAAATTCGGACACATTGTGCTTCGAACCTGGATTGCAGACGAACGAGGCAACAAATTGAAGCAAACCAAACGTTGAACTACTCATAAGTACACTGATAATCAAAAGTAACTGAAACATTCGGAATCCGTGACTATGAATTTTATCCGTTCAAAAAAAGTAAGGCTAACTAACCATCACGTTTTTTCTCAAAAAATGTAAAACTTTTTTTTGTTGAAATTCTGGTTCAAAATGATTATAGGTACAGTATACAACACATTGATCACGAAACTACTGGTCGGATGCATAAGGAAAGCAGTAGTTGTTGGAAGTTTCGTATTTTGAAATTCGGACACATTGTGCTTCGAACCTGGATTGCAGACGAACGAGGCAACAAATTGAAGCAAACCAAACGTTGAACTACTCATAAGTACACTGATAATCAAAAGTAACTGAAACATTCGGAATCCGTGACTATGAATTTTATCCGTTCAAAAAAAGTAAGGCTAACTAACCATCACGTTTTTTCTCAAAAAATGTAAAACTTTTTTTTGTTGAAATTCTGGTTCAAAATGATTATAGGTACAGTATACAACACATTGATCACGAAACTACTGGTCGGATGCATAAGGAAAGCAGTAGTTGTTGGAAGTTTCGTATTTTGAAATTCGGACACATTGTGCTTCGAACCTGGATTGCAGACGAACGAGGCAACAAATTGAAGCAAACCAAACGTTGAACTACTCATAAGTACACTGATAATCAAAAGTAACTGAAACATTCGGAATCCGTGACTATGAATTTTATCCGTTCAAAAAAAGTAAGGCTAACTAACCATCACGTTTTTTCTCAAAAAATGTAAAACTTTTTTTTGTTGAAATTCTGGTTCAAAATGATTATAGGTACAGTATACAACACATTGATCACGAAACTACTGGTCGGATGCATAAGGAAAGCAGTAGTTGTTGGAAGTTTCGTATTTTGAAATTCGGACACATTGTGCTTCGAACCTGGATTGCAGACGAACGAGGCAACAAATTGAAGCAAACCAAACGTTGAACTACTCATAAGTACACTGATAATCAAAAGTAACTGAAACATTCGGAATCCGTGACTATGAATTTTATCCGTTCAAAAAAAGTAAGGCTAACTAACCATCACGTTTTTTCTCAAAAAATGTAAAACTTTTTTTTGTTGAAATTCTGGTTCAAAATGATTATAGGTACAGTATACAACACATTGATCACGAAACTACTGGTCGGATGCATAAGGAAAGCAGTAGTTGTTGGAAGTTTCGTATTTTGAAATTCGGACACATTGTGCTTCGAACCTGGATTGCAGACGAACGAGGCAACAAATTGAAGCAAACCAAACGTTGAACTACTCATAAGTACACTGATAATCAAAAGTAACTGAAACATTCGGAATCCGTGACTATGAATTTTATCCGTTCAAAAAAAGTAAGGCTAACTAACCATCACGTTTTTTCTCAAAAAATGTAAAACTTTTTTTTGTTGAAATTCTGGTTCAAAATGATTATAGGTACAGTATACAACACATTGATCACGAAACTACTGGTCGGATGCATAAGGAAAGCAGTAGTTGTTGGAAGTTTCGTATTTTGAAATTCGGACACATTGTGCTTCGAACCTGGATTGCAGACGAACGAGGCAACAAATTGAAGCAAACCAAACGTTGAACTACTCATAAGTACACTGATAATCAAAAGTAACTGAAACATTCGGAATCCGTGACTATGAATTTTATCCGTTCAAAAAAAGTAAGGCTAACTAACCATCACGTTTTTTCTCAAAAAATGTAAAACTTTTTTTTGTTGAAATTCTGGTTCAAAATGATTATAGGTACAGTATACAACACATTGATCACGAAACTACTGGTCGGATGCATAAGGAAAGCAGTAGTTGTTGGAAGTTTCGTATTTTGAAATTCGGACACATTGTGCTTCGAACCTGGATTGCAGACGAACGAGGCAACAAATTGAAGCAAACCAAACGTTGAACTACTCATAAGTACACTGATAATCAAAATTAAATGAAACATTCGGAATCCGTGACTATGAATTTTATCCGTTCAAAAAAAGT
The DNA here is from genome assembly GCA_947310385.1 of Nephrotoma appendiculata. Lineage (NCBI taxonomy): Eukaryota > Metazoa > Arthropoda > Insecta > Diptera > Tipulidae > Nephrotoma > Nephrotoma appendiculata. The sequence goes on from OX371223.1 coordinate 304,115,120, forward strand.
AAGGCTAACTCACGTTTTTTCTCAAAAAATGTAAAACTTTTTTTTGTTGAAATTCTGGTTCAAAATGATTATAGGTACAGTATACAACACATTGATCACGAAACTACTGGTCGGATGCATAAGGAAAGCAGTAGTTGTTGGAAGTTTCGTATTTTGAAATTCGGACACATTGTGCTTCGAACCTGGATTGCAGACGAACGAGGCAACAAATTGAAGCAAACCAAACGTTGAACTACTCATAAGTACACTGATAATCAAAAGTAACTGAAACATTCGGAATCCGTGACTATGAATTTTATCCGTTCAAAAAAAGTAAGGCTAACCATCACGTTTTTTCTCAAAAAATGTAAAACTTTTTTTTGTTGAAATTCTGGTTCAAAATGATTATAGGTACAGTATACAACACATTGATCACGAAACTACTGGTCGGATGCATAAGGAAAGCAGTAGTTGTTGGAAGTTTCGTATTTTGAAATTCGGACACATTGTGCTTCGAACCTGGATTGCAGACGAACGAGGCAACAAATTGAAGCAAACCAAACGTTGAACTACTCATAAGTACACTGATAATCAAAAGTAACTGAAACATTCGGAATCCGTGACTATGAATTTTATCCGTTCAAAAAAAGTAAGGCTAACCATCACGTTTTTTCTCAAAAAATGTAAAACTTTTTTTTGTTGAAATTCTGGTTCAAAATGATTATAGGTACAGTATACAACACATTGATCACGAAACTACTGGTCGGATGCATAAGGAAAGCAGTAGTTGTTGGAAGTTTCGTATTTTGAAATTCGGACACATTGTGCTTCGAACCTGGATTGCAGACGAACGAGGCAACAAATTGAAGCAAACCAAACGTTGAACTACTCATAAGTACACTGATAATCAAAAGTAACTGAAACATTCGGAATCCGTGACTATGAATTTTATCCGTTCAAAAAAAGTAAGGCTAACTAACCATCACGTTTTTTCTCAAAAAATGTAAAACTTTTTTTTGTTGAAATTCTGGTTCAAAATGATTATAGGTACAGTATACAACACATTGATCACGAAACTACTGGTCGGATGCATAAGGAAAGCAGTAGTTGTTGGAAGTTTCGTATTTTGAAATTCGGACACATTGTGCTTCGAACCTGGATTGCAGACGAACGAGGCAACAAATTGAAGCAAACCAAACGTTGAACTACTCATAAGTACACTGATAATCAAAATTAAATGAAACATTCGGAATCCGTGACTATGAATTTTATCCGTTCAAAAAAAGTAAGGCTAACTAACCATCACGTTTTTTCTCAAAAAATGTAAAACTTTTTTTTGTTGAAATTCTGGTTCAAAATGATTATAGGTACAGTATACAACACATTGATCACGAAACTACCGGTCGGATGCATAAAGAAAGCAGTAGTTGTTGGAAGTTTCATATTTCGAAATTCGGCCACATTGTGCTTCGAACCTGGATTGCAGACGAACGAGGCAACAAATTGAAGCAAACCAAACGTTGAACTACTCATAAGTACACTGATAATCAAAAGTAAATGAAACATTCGGAATCCGTGACTATGAATTTTATCCGTTCAAAAAAAGTAAGGCTAACTAACCATCACGTTTTTTCGCAAAAAATTGAAAACTATTTTTTGTTGAAATTCTGGTTCAAAATGATTATAGGTACAGTATACAACACATTGATCACGAAACTACCGGTCGGATGCATAAAGAAAGCAGTAGTTGTTGGAAGTTTCATATTTCGAAATTCAGACACATTGTGCTTCGAACCTGGATTGCAGACGAACGAGGCAACAAATTGAAGCAAACCAAACGTTGAACTACTCATAAGTACACTGATAATCAAAAGTAACTGAAACATTCGGAATCCGTGACTATGAATTTTATCCGTTCAAAAAAAGTAAGGCTAACTAACCATCACGTTTTTTCTCAAAAAATGTAAAACTTTTTTTTGTTGAAATTCTGGTTCAAAATGATTATAGGTACAGTATACAACACATTGATCACGAAACTACTGGTCGGATGCATAAGGAAAGCAGTAGTTGTTGGAAGTTTCATATTTCGAAATTCAGACACATTGTGCTTCGAACCTGGATTGCAGACGAACGAGGCAACAAATTGAAGCAAATCAAACGTTGAACTACTCATAAGTACACTGATAATCAAAAGTAAATGAAACATTCGGAATCCGTGACTATGAATTTTATCCGTTCAAAAAAAGTAAGGCTAACTAACCATCACGTTTTTTCGCAAAAAATTGAAAACTATTTTTTGTTGAAATTCTGGTTCAAAATGATTATAGGTACAGTATACAACACATTGATCACGAAACTACCGGTCGGATGCATAAAGAAAGCAGTAGTTGTTGGAAGTTTCATATTTCGAAATTCAGACACATTGTGCTTCGAACCTGGATTGCAGACGAACGAGGCAACAAATTGAAGCAAACCAAACGTTGAACTACTCATAAGTACACTGATAATCAAAAGTAACTGAAACATTCGGAATCCGTGACTATGAATTTTATCCGTTCAAAAAAAGTAAGGCTAACTAACCATCACGTTTTTTCTCAAAAAATGTAAAACTTTTTTTTGTTGAAATTCTGGTTCAAAATGATTATAGGTACAGTATACAACACATTGATCACGAAACTACCGGTCGGATGCATAAAGAAAGCAGTAGTTGTTGGAAGTTTCATATTTCGAAATTCGGCCACATTGTGCTTCGAACCTGGATTGCAGACGAACGAGGCAACAAATTGAAGCAAACCAAACGTTGAACTACTCATAAGTACACTGATAATCAAAAGTAAATGAAACATTCGGAATCCGTGACTATGAATTTTATCCGTTCAAAAAAAGTAAGGCTAACTAACCATCACGTTTTTTCGCAAAAAATTGAAAACTATTTTTTGTTGAAATTCTGGTTCAAAATGATTATAGGTACAGTATACAACACATTGATCACGAAACTACCGGTCGGATGCATAAAGAAAGCAGTAGTTGTTGGAAGTTTCATATTTCGAAATTCAGACACATTGTGCTTCGAACCTGGATTGCAGACGAACGAGGCAACAAATTGAAGCAAACCAAACGTTGAACTACTCATAAGTACACTGATAATCAAAAGTAACTGAAACATTCGGAATCCGTGACTATGAATTTTATCCGTTCAAAAAAAGTAAGGCTAACTAACCATCACGTTTTTTCTCAAAAAATGTAAAACTTTTTTTTGTTGAAATTCTGGTTCAAAATGATTATAGGTACAGTATACAACACATTGATCACGAAACTACCGGTCGGATGCATAAAGAAAGCAGTAGTTGTTGGAAGTTTCATATTTCGAAATTCGGCCACATTGTGCTTCGAACCTGGATTGCAGACGAACGAGGCAACAAATTGAAGCAAACCAAACGTTGAACTACTCATAAGTACACTGATAATCAAAAGTAAATGAAACATTCGGAATCCGTGACTATGAATTTTATCCGTTCAAAAAAAGTAAGGCTAACCATCACGTTTTTCGTAAAAAATTGAAAACTTTTTTTTGTTGAAATTCTGGTTCAAAATGATTATAGGTACAGTATACAACACATTGATCACGAAACTACCGGTCGGATGCATAAAGAAAGCAGTAGTTGTTGGAAGTTTCATATTTCGAAATTCAGACACATTGTGCTTCGAACCTGGATTGCAGACGAACGAGGCAACAAATTGAAGCAAACCAAACGTTGAACTACTCATAAGTACACTGATAATCAAAAGTAACTGAAACATTCGGAATCCGTGACTATGAATTTTATCCGTTCAAAAAAAGTAAGGCTAACTAACCATCACGTTTTTTCTCAAAAAATGTAAAACTTTTTTTTGTTGAAATTCTGGTTCAAAATGATTATAGGTACAGTATACAACACATTGATCACGAAACTACCGGTCGGATGCATAAAGAAAGCAGTAGTTGTTGGAAGTTTCGTATTTTGAAATTCGGACACATTGTGCTTCGAACCTGGATTGCAGACGAACGAGGCAACAAATTGAAGCAAACCAAACGTTGAACTACTCATAAGTACACTGATAATCAAAAGTAAATGAAACATTCGGAATCCGTGACTATGAATTTTATCCGTTCAAAAAAAGTAAGGCTAACCATCACGTTTTTCGTAAAAAATTGAAAACTTTTTTTTGTTGAAATTCTGGTTCAAAATGATTATAGGTACAGTATACAACACATTGATCACGAAACTACCGGTCGGATGCATAAAGAAAGCAGTAGTTGTTGGAAGTTTCATATTTCGAAATTCAGACACATTGTGCTTCGAACCTGGATTGCAGACGAACGAGGCAACAAATTGAAGCAAACCAAACGTTGAACTACTCATAAGTACACTGATAATCAAAAGTAACTGAAACATTCGGAATCCGTGACTATGAATTTTATCCGTTCAAAAAAAGTAAGGCTAACTAACCATCACGTTTTTTCTCAAAAAAAGTAAAACTTTTTTTTGTTGAAATTCTGGTTCAAAATGATTATAGGTACAGTATACAACACATTGATCACGAAACTACTGGTCGGATGCATAAGGAAAGCAGTAGTTGTTGGAAGTTTCGTATTTTGAAATTCGGACACATTGTGCTTCGAACCTGGATTGCAGACGAACGAGGCAACAAATTGAAGCAAACCAAACGTTGAACTACTCATAAGTACACTGATAATCAAAAGTAAATGAAACATTCGGAATCCGTGACTATGAATTTTATCCGTTCAAAAAAAGTAAGGCTAACCATCACGTTTTTCGTAAAAAATTGAAAACTTTTTTTTGTTGAAATTCTGGTTCAAAATGATTATAGGTACAGTATACAACACATTGATCACGAAACTACCGGTCGGATGCATAAAGAAAGCAGTAGTTGTTGGAAGTTTCATATTTCGAAATTCAGACACATTGTGCTTCGAACCTGGATTGCAGACGAACGAGGCAACAAATTGAAGCAAACCAAACGTTGAACTACTCATAAGTACACTGATAATCAAAAGTAACTGAAACATTCGGAATCCGTGACTATGAATTTTATCCGTTCAAAAAAAGTAAGGCTAACTAACCATCACGTTTTTTCTCAAAAAATGTAAAACTTTTTTTTGTTGAAATTCTGGTTCAAAATGATTATAGGTACAGTATACAACACATTGATCACGAAACTACTGGTCGGATGCATAAGGAAAGCAGTAGTTGTTGGAAGTTTCGTATTTTGAAATTCGGACACATTGTGCTTCGAACCTGGATTGCAGACGAACGAGGCAACAAATTGAAGCAAACCAAACGTTGAACTACTCATAAGTACACTGATAATCAAAAGTAACTGAAACATTCGGAATCCGTGACTATGAATTTTATCCGTTCAAAAAAAGTAAGGCTAACTAACCATCACGTTTTTTCTCAAAAAATGTAAAACTTTTTTTTGTTGAAATTCTGGTTCAAAATGATTATAGGTACAGTATACAACACATTGATCACGAAACTACTGGTCGGATGCATAAGGAAAGCAGTAGTTGTTGGAAGTTTCGTATTTTGAAATTCGGACACATTGTGCTTCGAACCTGGATTGCAGACGAACGAGGCAACAAATTGAAGCAAACCAAACGTTGAACTACTCATAAGTACACTGATAATCAAAAGTAACTGAAACATTCGGAATCCGTGACTATGAATTTTATCCGTTCAAAAAAAGTAAGGCTAACTAACCATCACGTTTTTTCTCAAAAAATGTAAAACTTTTTTTTGTTGAAATTCTGGTTCAAAATGATTATAGGTACAGTATACAACACATTGATCACGAAACTACTGGTCGGATGCATAAGGAAAGCAGTAGTTGTTGGAAGTTTCGTATTTTGAAATTCGGACACATTGTGCTTCGAACCTGGATTGCAGACGAACGAGGCAACAAATTGAAGCAAACCAAACGTTGAACTACTCATAAGTACACTGATAATCAAAAGTAACTGAAACATTCGGAATCCGTGACTATGAATTTTATCCGTTCAAAAAAAGTAAGGCTAACTAACCATCACGTTTTTTCTCAAAAAATGTAAAACTTTTTTTTGTTGAAATTCTGGTTCAAAATGATTATAGGTACAGTATACAACACATTGATCACGAAACTACTGGTCGGATGCATAAGGAAAGCAGTAGTTGTTGGAAGTTTCGTATTTTGAAATTCGGACACATTGTGCTTCGAACCTGGATTGCAGACGAACGAGGCAACAAATTGAAGCAAACCAAACGTTGAACTACTCATAAGTACACTGATAATCAAAAGTAACTGAAACATTCGGAATCCGTGACTATGAATTTTATCCGTTCAAAAAAAGTAAGGCTAACCATCACGTTTTTTCTCAAAAAATGTAAAACTTTTTTTTGTTGAAATTCTGGTTCAAAATGATTATAGGTACAGTATACAACACATTGATCACGAAACTACTGGTCGGATGCATAAGGAAAGCAGTAGTTGTTGGAAGTTTCGTATTTTGAAATTCGGACACATTGTGCTTCGAACCTGGATTGCAGACGAACGAGGCAACAAATTGAAGCAAACCAAACGTTGAACTACTCATAAGTACACTGATAATCAAAATTAAATGAAACATTCGGAATCCGTGACTATGAATTTTATCCGTTCAAAAAAAGTAAGGCTAACCATCACGTTTTTTCTCAAAAAATTTAAAACTTTTTTTTGTTGAAATTCTGGTTCAAAATGATTATAGGTACAGTATACAACACATTGATCACGAAACTACTGGTCGGATGCATAAAGAAAGCAGTAGTTGTTGGAAGTTTCGTATTTTGAAATTCGGACACATTGTGCTTCGAACCTGGATTGCAGACGAACGAGGCAACAAATTGAAGCAAACCAAACGTTGAACTACTCATAAGTACACTGATAATCAAAAGTAACTGAAACATTCGGAATCCGTGACTATGAATTTTATCCGTTCAAAAAAAGTAAGGCTAACCATCACGTTTTTTCTCAAAAAATGTAAAACTTTTTTTTGTTGAAATTCTGGTTCAAAATGATTATAGGTACAGTATACAACACATTGATCACGAAACTACTGGTCGGATGCATAAGGAAAGCAGTAGTGGTTGGAAGTTTCGTATTTTGAAATTCAGACACATTGTGCTTCGAACCTGGATTGCAGACGAACGAGGCAACAAATTGAAGCAAACCAAACGTTGAACTACTCATAAGTACACTGATAATCAAAAGTAACTGAAACATTCGGAATCCGTGACTATGAATTTTATCCGTTCAAAAAAAGTAAGGCTAACCATCACGTTTTTTCTCAAAAAATGTAAAACTTTTTTTTGTTGAAATTCTGGTTCAAAATGATTATAGGTACAGTATACAACACATTGATCACGAAACTACTGGTCGGATGCATAAGGAAAGCAGTAGTGGTTGGAAGTTTCGTATTTTGAAATTCGGACACATTGTGCTTCGAACCTGGATTGCAGACGAACGAGGCAACAAATTGAAGCAAACCAAACGTTGAACTACTCATAAGTACACTGATAATCAAAAGTAACTGAAACATTCGGAATCCGTGACTATGAATTTTATCCGTTCAAAAAAAGTAAGGCTAACTAACCATCACGTTTTTTCTCAAAAAATGTAAAACTTTTTTTTGTTGAAATTCTGGTTCAAAATGATTATAGGTACAGTATACAACACATTGATCACGAAACTACTGGTCGGATGCATAAGGAAAGCAGTAGTTGTTGGAAGTTTCGTATTTTGAAATTCGGACACATTGTGCTTCGAACCTGGATTGCAGACGAACGAGGCAACAAATTGAAGCAAACCAAACGTTGAACTACTCATAAGTACACTGATAATCAAAAGTAACTGAAACATTCGGAATCCGTGACTATGAATTTTATCCGTTCAAAAAAAGTAAGGCTAACCATCACGTTTTTTCTCAAAAAATTTAAAACTTTTTTTTGTTGAAATTCTGGTTCAAAATGATTATAGGTACAGTATACAACACATTGATCACGAAACTACTGGTCGGATGCATAAAGAAAGCAGTAGTTGTTGGAAGTTTCGTATTTTGAAATTCGGACACATTGTGCTTCGAACCTGGATTGCAGACGAACGAGGCAACAAATTGAAGCAAACCAAACGTTGAACTACTCATAAGTACACTGATAATCAAAAGTAACTGAAACATTCGGAATCCGTGACTATGAATTTTATCCGTTCAAAAAAAGTAAGGCTAACTAACCATCACGTTTTTTCTCAAAAAATGTAAAACTTTTTTTTGTTGAAATTCTGGTTCAAAATGATTATAGGTACAGTATACAACACATTGATCACGAAACTACTGGTCGGATGCATAAGGAAAGCAGTAGTTGTTGGAAGTTTCGTATTTTGAAATTCGGACACATTGTGCTTCGAACCTGGATTGCAGACGAACGAGGCAACAAATTGAAGCAAACCAAACGTTGAACTACTCATAAGTACACTGATAATCAAAAGTAACTGAAACATTCGGAATCCGTGACTATGAATTTTATCCGTTCAAAAAAAGTAAGGCTAACTAACCATCACGTTTTTTCTCAAAAAATGTAAAACTTTTTTTTGTTGAAATTCTGGTTCAAAATGATTATAGGTACAGTATACAACACATTGATCACGAAACTACTGGTCGGATGCATAAGGAAAGCAGTAGTTGTTGGAAGTTTCGTATTTTGAAATTCGGACACATTGTGCTTCGAACCTGGATTGCAGACGAACGAGGCAACAAATTGAAGCAAACCAAACGTTGAACTACTCATAAGTACACTGATAATCAAAAGTAACTGAAACATTCGGAATCCGTGACTATGAATTTTATCCGTTCAAAAAAAGTAAGGCTAACTAACCATCACGTTTTTTCTCAAAAAATGTAAAACTTTTTTTTGTTGAAATTCTGGTTCAAAATGATTATAGGTACAGTATACAACACATTGATCACGAAACTACTGGTCGGATGCATAAGGAAAGCAGTAGTTGTTGGAAGTTTCGTATTTTGAAATTCGGACACATTGTGCTTCGAACCTGGATTGCAGACGAACGAGGCAACAAATTGAAGCAAACCAAACGTTGAACTACTCATAAGTACACTGATAATCAAAAGTAACTGAAACATTCGGAATCCGTGACTATGAATTTTATCCGTTCAAAAAAAGTAAGGCTAACCATCACGTTTTTTCTCAAAAAATTTAAAACTTTTTTTTGTTGAAATTCTGGTTCAAAATGATTATAGGTACAGTATACAACACATTGATCACGAAACTACTGGTCGGATGCATAAAGAAAGCAGTAGTTGTTGGAAGTTTCGTATTTTGAAATTCGGACACATTGTGCTTCGAACCTGGATTGCAGACGAACGAGGCAACAAATTGAAGCAAACCAAACGTTGAACTACTCATAAGTACACTGATAATCAAAAGTAACTGAAACATTCGGAATCCGTGACTATGAATTTTATCCGTTCAAAAAAAGTAAGGCTAACTAACCATCACGTTTTTTCTCAAAAAATGTAAAACTTTTTTTTGTTGAAATTCTGGTTCAAAATGATTATAGGTACAGTATACAACACATTGATCACGAAACTACCGGTCGGATGCATAAGGAAAGCAGTAGTTGTTGGAAGTTTCGTATTTTGAAATTCGGACACATTGTGCTTCGAACCTGGATTGCAGACGATCGAGGCAACAAATTGAAGCAAACCAAACGTTGAACTACTCATAAGTACACTGATAATCAAAATTAAATGAAACATTCGGAATCCGTGACTATGAATTTTATCCGTTCAAAAAAAGTAAGGCTAACCATCACGTTTTTTCTCAAAAAATTTAAAACTTTTTTTTGTTGAAATTCTGGTTCAAAATGATTATAGGTACAGTATACAACACATTGATCACGAAACTACTGGTCGGATGCATAAAGAAAGCAGTAGTTGTTGGAAGTTTCGTATTTTGAAATTCGGACACATTGTGCTTCGAACCTGGATTGCAGACGAACGAGGCAACAAATTGAAGCAAACCAAACGTTGAACTACTCATAAGTACACTGATAATCAAAAGTAACTGAAACATTCGGAATCCGTGACTATGAATTTTATCCGTTCAAAAAAAGTAAGGCTAACCATCACGTTTTTTCTCAAAAAATTTAAAACTTTTTTTTGTTGAAATTCTGGTTCAAAATGATTATAGGTACAGTATACAACACATTGATCACGAAACTACTGGTCGGATGCATAAAGAAAGCAGTAGTTGTTGGAAGTTTCGTATTTTGAAATTCGGACACATTGTGCTTCGAACCTGGATTGCAGACGAACGAGGCAACAAATTGAAGCAAACCAAACGTTGAACTACTCATAAGTACACTGATAATCAAAAGTAACTGAAACATTCGGAATCCGTGACTATGAATTTTATCCGTTCAAAAAAAGTAAGGCTAACCATCACGTTTTTTCTCAAAAAATTTAAAACTTTTTTTTGTTGAAATTCTGGTTCAAAATGATTATAGGTACAGTATACAACACATTGATCACGAAACTACTGGTCGGATGCATAAAGAAAGCAGTAGTTGTTGGAAGTTTCGTATTTTGAAATTCGGACACATTGTGCTTCGAACCTGGATTGCAGACGAACGAGGCAACAAATTGAAGCAAACCAAACGTTGAACTACTCATAAGTACACTGATAATCAAAAGTAACTGAAACATTCGGAATCCGTGACTATGAATTTTATCCGTTCAAAAAAAGTAAGGCTAACTAACCATCACGTTTTTTCTCAAAAAATGTAAAACTTTTTTTTGTTGAAATTCTGGTTCAAAATGATTATAGGTACAGTATACAACACATTGATCACGAAACTACTGGTCGGATGCATAAGGAAAGCAGTAGTTGTTGGAAGTTTCGTATTTTGAAATTCGGACACATTGTGCTTCGAACCTGGATTGCAGACGAACGAGGCAACAAATTGAAGCAAACCAAACGTTGAACTACTCATAAGTACACTGATAATCAAAAGTAACTGAAACATTCGGAATCCGTGACTATGAATTTTATCCGTTCAAAAAAAGTAAGGCTAACTAACCATCACGTTTTTTCTCAAAAAATGTAAAACTTTTTTTTGTTGAAATTCTGGTTCAAAATGATTATAGGTACAGTATACAACACATTGATCACGAAACTACTGGTCGGATGCATAAGGAAAGCAGTAGTTGTTGGAAGTTTCGTATTTTGAAATTCGGACACATTGTGCTTCGAACCTGGATTGCAGACGAACGAGGCAACAAATTGAAGCAAACCAAACGTTGAACTACTCATAAGTACACTGATAATCAAAAGTAACTGAAACATTCGGAATCCGTGACTATGAATTTTATCCGTTCAAAAAAAGTAAGGCTAACCATCACGTTTTTTCTCAAAAAATGTAAAACTTTTTTTTGTTGAAATTCTGGTTCAAAATGATTATAGGTACAGTATACAACACATTGATCACGAAACTACTGGTCGGATGCATAAGGAAAGCAGTAGTTGTTGGAAGTTTCGTATTTTGAAATTCGGACACATTGTGCTTCGAACCTGGATTGCAGACGAACGAGGCAACAAATTGAAGCAAACCAAACGTTGAACTACTCATAAGTACACTGATAATCAAAATTAAATGAAACATTCGGAATCCGTGACTATGAATTTTATCCGTTCAAAAAAAGTAAGGCTAACCATCACGTTTTTTCTCAAAAAATTTAAAACTTTTTTTTGTTGAAATTCTGGTTCAAAATGATTATAGGTACAGTATACAACACATTGATCACGAAACTACTGGTCGGATGCATAAAGAAAGCAGTAGTTGTTGGAAGTTTCGTATTTTGAAATTCGGACACATTGTGCTTCGAACCTGGATTGCAGACGAACGAGGCAACAAATTGAAGCAAACCAAACGTTGAACTACTCATAAGTACACTGATAGTCAAAAGTAACTGAAACATTCGGAATCCGTGACTATGAATTTTATCCGTTCAAAAAAAGTAAGGCTAACCATCACGTTTTTTCTCAAAAAATGTAAAACTTTTTTTTGTTGAAATTCTGGTTCAAAATGATTATAGGTACAGTATACAACACATTGATCACGAAACTACTGGTCGGATGCATAAGGAAAGCAGTAGTGGTTGGAAGTTTCGTATTTTGAAATTCAGACACATTGTGCTTCGAACCTGGATTGCAGACGAACGAGGCAACAAATTGAAGCAAACCAAACGTTGAACTACTCATAAGTACACTGATAATCAAAAGTAACTGAAACATTCGGAATCCGTGACTATGAATTTTATCCGTTCAAAAAAAGTAAGGCTAACCATCACGTTTTTTCTCAAAAAATTTAAAACTTTTTTTTGTTGAAATTCTGGTTCAAAATGATTATAGGTACAGTATACAACACATTGATCACGAAACTACTGGTCGGATGCATAAAGAAAGCAGTAGTTGTTGGAAGTTTCGTATTTTGAAATTCGGACACATTGTGCTTCGAACCTGGATTGCAGACGAACGAGGCAACAAATTGAAGCAAACCAAACGTTGAACTACTCATAAGTACACTGATAATCAAAAGTAACTGAAACATTCGGAATCCGTGACTATGAATTTTATCCGTTCAAAAAAAGTAAGTAACCATCACGTTTTTTCTCAAAAAATTTAAAACTTTTTTTTGTTGAAATTCTGGTTCAAAATGATTATAGGTACAGTATACAACACATTGATCACGAAACTACCGGTCGGATGCATAAGGAAAGCAGTAGTTGTTGGAAGTTTCGTATTTTGAAATTCGGACACATTGTGCTTCGAACCTGGATTGCAGACGATCGAGGCAACAAATTGAAGCAAACCAAACGTTGAACTACTCATAAGTACACTGATAATCAAAATTAAATGAAACATTCGGAATCCGTGACTATGAATTTTATCCGTTCAAAAAAAGTAAGGCTAACCATCACGTTTTTTCTCAAAAAATTTAAAACTTTTTTTTGTTGAAATTCTGGTTCAAAATGATTATAGGTACAGTATACAACACATTGATCACGAAACTACTGGTCGGATGCATAAAGAAAGCAGTAGTTGTTGGAAGTTTCGTATTTTGAAATTCGGACACATTGTGCTTCGAACCTGGATTGCAGACGAACGAGGCAACAAATTGAAGCAAACCAAACGTTGAACTACTCATAAGTACACTGATAATCAAAAGTAACTGAAACATTCGGAATCCGTGACTATGAATTTTATCCGTTCAAAAAAAGTAAGGCTAACCATCACGTTTTTTCTCAAAAAATTTAAAACTTTTTTTTGTTGAAATTCTGGTTCAAAATGATTATAGGTACAGTATACAACACATTGATCACGAAACTACTGGTCGGATGCATAAGGAAAGCAGTAGTTGTTGGAAGTTTCGTATTTTGAAATTCGGACACATTGTGCTTCGAACCTGGATTGCAGGCGAACGAGGCAACAAATTGAAGCAAACCAAACGTTGAACTACTCATAAGTACACTGATAATCAAAAGTAACTGAAACATTCGGAATCCGTGACTATGAATTTTATCCGTTCAAAAAAAGTAAGGCTAACCATCACGTTTTTTCTCAAAAAATTTAAAACTTTTTTTTGTTGAAATTCTGGTTCAAAATGATTATAGGTACAGTATACAACACATTGATCACGAAACTACTGGTCGGATGCATAAAGAAAGCAGTAGTTGTTGGAAGTTTCGTATTTTGAAATTCGGACACATTGTGCTTCGAACCTGGATTGCAGACGAACGAGGCAACAAATTGAAGCAAACCAAACGTTGAACTACTCATAAGTACACTGATAATCAAAAGTAACTGAAACATTCGGAATCCGTGACTATGAATTTTATCCGTTCAAAAAAAGTAAGGCTAACTAACCATCACGTTTTTTCTCAAAAAATGTAAAACTTTTTTTTGTTGAAATTCTGGTTCAAAATGATTATAGGTACAGTATACAACACATTGATCACGAAACTACTGGTCGGATGCATAAGGAAAGCAGTAGTTGTTGGAAGTTTCGTATTTTGAAATTCGGACACATTGTGCTTCGAACCTGGATTGCAGACGATCGAGGCAACAAATTGAAGCAAACCAAACGTTGAACTACTCATAAGTACACTGATAATCAAAAGTAACTGAAACATTCGGAATCCGTGACTATGAATTTTATCCGTTCAAAAAAAGTAAGGCTATCACGTTTTTTCTCAAAAAATTTAAAACTTTTATTTGTTGAAATTCTGGTTCAAAATGATTATAGGTACAGTATACAACACATGGATCACGAAACTACTGGTCGGATGCATAAGGAAAGCAGTAGTTGTTGGAAGTTTCGTATTTTGAAATTCGGACACATTGTGCTTCGAACCTGGATTGCAGACGAACGAGGCAACAAATTGAAGCAAACCAAACGTTGAACTACTCATAAGTACACTGATAATCAAAAGTAACTGAAACATTCGGAATCCGTGACTATGAATTTTATCCGTTCAAAAAAAGTAAGGCTAACCATCACGTTTTTTCTCAAAAAATGTAAAACTTTTTTTTGTTGAAATTCTGGTTCAAAATGATTATAGGTACAGTATACAACACATTGATCACGAAACTACCGGTCGGATGCATAAAGAAAGCAGTAGTTGTTGGAAGTTTCGTATTTTGAAATTCGGACACATTGTGCTTCGAACCTGGATTGCAGACGATCGAGGCAACAAATTGAAGCAAACCAAACGTTGAACTACTCATAAGTACACTGATAATCAAAAGTAACTGAAACATTCGGAATCCGTGACTATGAATTTTATCCGTTCAAAAAAAGTAAGGCTAGCCATCACGTTTTTTCTCAAAAAATTTAAAACTTTTATTTGTTGAAATTCTGGTTCAAAATGATTATAGGTACAGTATACAACACATTGATCACGAAACTACCGGTCGGATGCATAAAGAAAGCAGTAGTTGTTGGAAGTTTCGTATTTTGAAATTCGGACACATTGTGCTTCGAACCTGGATTGCAGACGAACGAGGCAACAAATTGAAGCAAACCAAACGTTGAACTACTCATAAGTACACTGATAATCAAAAGTAACTGAAACATTCGGAATCCGTGACTATGAATTTTATCCGTTCAAAAAAAGTAAGGCTAACCATCACGTTTTTTCTCAAAAAATTTAAAACTTTTTTTTGTTGAAATTCTGGTTCAAAATGATTATAGGTACAGTATACAACACATTGATCACGAAACTACTGGTCGGATGCATAAAGAAAGCAGTAGTTGTTGGAAGTTTCGTATTTTGAAATTCGGACACATTGTGCTTCGAACCTGGATTGCAGACGAACGAGGCAACAAATTGAAGCAAACCAAACGTTGAACTACTCATAAGTACACTGATAATCAAAAGTAACTGAAACATTCGGAATCCGTGACTATGAATTTTATCCGTTCAAAAAAAGTAAGGCTAACCATCACGTTTTTTCTCAAAAAATTTAAAACTTTTTTTTGTTGAAATTCTGGTTCAAAATGATTATAGGTACAGTATACAACACATTGATCACGAAACTACTGGTCGGATGCATAAGGAAAGCAGTAGTTGTTGGAAGTTTCGTATTTTGAAATTCGGACACATTGTGCTTCGAACCTGGATTGCAGACGAACGAGGCAACAAATTGAAGCAAACCAAACGTTGAACTACTCATAAGTACACTGATAATCAAAAGTAACTGAAACATTCGGAATCCGTGACTATGAATTTTATCCGTTCAAAAAAAGTAAGGCTAACCATCACGTTTTTTCTCAAAAAATTTAAAACTTTTTTTTGTTGAAATTCTGGTTCAAAATGATTATAGGTACAGTATACAACACATTGATCACGAAACTACTGGTCGGATGCATAAAGAAAGCAGTAGTTGTTGGAAGTTTCGTATTTTGAAATTCGGACACATTGTGCTTCGAACCTGGATTGCAGACGAACGAGGCAACAAATTGAAGCAAACCAAACGTTGAACTACTCATAAGTACACTGATAATCAAAAGTAACTGAAACATTCGGAATCCGTGACTATGAATTTTATCCGTTCAAAAAAAGTAAGGCTAACCATCACGTTTTTTCTCAAAAAATGTAAAACTTTTTTTTGTTGAAATTCTGGTTCAAAATGATTATAGGTACAGTATACAACACATTGATCACGAAACTACTGGTCGGATGCATAAGGAAAGCAGTAGTGGTTGGAAGTTTCGTATTTTGAAATTCAGACACATTGTGCTTCGAACCTGGATTGCAGACGAACGAGGCAACAAATTGAAGCAAACCAAACGTTGAACTACTCATAAGTACACTGATAATCAAAAGTAACTGAAACATTCGGAATCCGTGACTATGAATTTTATCCGTTCAAAAAAAGTAAGGCTAACTAACCATCACGTTTTTTCTCAAAAAATGTAAAACTTTTTTTTGTTGAAATTCTGGTTCAAAATGATTATAGGTACAGTATACAACACATTGATCACGAAACTACTGGTCGGATGCATAAGGAAAGCAGTAGTTGTTGGAAGTTTCGTATTTTGAAATTCGGACACATTGTGCTTCGAACCTGGATTGCAGACGAACGAGGCAACAAATTGAAGCAAACCAAACGTTGAACTACTCATAAGTACACTGATAATCAAAAGTAACTGAAACATTCGGAATCCGTGACTATGAATTTTATCCGTTCAAAAAAAGTAAGGCTAACCATCACGTTTTTTCTCAAAAAATGTAAAACTTTTTTTTGTTGAAATTCTGGTTCAAAATGATTATAGGTACAGTATACAACACATTGATCACGAAACTACCGGTCGGATGCATAAAGAAAGCAGTAGTTGTTGGAAGTTTCGTATTTTGAAATTCGGACACATTGTGCTTCGAACCTGGATTGCAGACGATCGAGACAACAAATTGAAGCAAACCAAACGTTGAACTACTCATAAGTACACTGATAATCAAAAGTAACTGAAACATTCGGAATCCGTGACTATGAATTTTATCCGTTCAAAAAAAGTAAGGCTAACTAACCATCACGTTTTTTCTCAAAAAATTTAAAACTTTTTTTTGTTGAAATTCTGGTTCAAAATGATTATAGGTACAGTATACAACACATTGATCACGAAACTACTGGTCGGATGCATAAAGAAAGCAGTAGTTGTTGGAAGTTTCGTATTTTGAAATTCGGACACATTGTGCTTCGAACCTGGATTGCAGACGAACGAGGCAACAAATTGAAGCAAACCAAACGTTGAACTACTCATAAGTACACTGATAATCAAAAGTAACTGAAACATTCGGAATCCGTGACTATGAATTTTATCCGTTCAAAAAAAGTAAGGCTAACTAACCATCACGTTTTTTCTCAAAAAATGTAAAACTTTTTTTTGTTGAAATTCTGGTTCAAAATGATTATAGGTACAGTATACAACACATTGATCACGAAACTACTGGTCGGATGCATAAGGAAAGCAGTAGTTGTTGGAAGTTTCGTATTTTGAAATTCGGACACATTGTGCTTCGAACCTGGATTGCAGACGAACGAGGCAACAAATTGAAGCAAACCAAACGTTGAACTACTCATAAGTACACTGATAATCAAAAGTAACTGAAACATTCGGAATCCGTGACTATGAATTTTATCCGTTCAAAAAAAGTAAGGCTAACCATCACGTTTTTTCTCAAAAAATGTAAAACTTTTTTTTGTTGAAATTCTGGTTCAAAATGATTATAGGTACAGTATACAACACATTGATCACGAAACTACCGGTCGGATGCATAAAGAAAGCAGTAGTTGTTGGAAGTTTCGTATTTTGAAATTCGGACACATTGTGCTTCGAACCTGGATTGCAGACGATCGAGACAACAAATTGAAGCAAACCAAACGTTGAACTACTCATAAGTACACTGATAATCAAAAGTAACTGAAACATTCGGAATCCGTGACTATGAATTTTATCCGTTCAAAAAAAGTAAGGCTAACTAACCATCACGTTTTTTCTCAAAAAATTTAAAACTTTTTTTTGTTGAAATTCTGGTTCAAAATGATTATAGGTACAGTATACAACACATTGATCACGAAACTACTGGTCGGATGCATAAAGAAAGCAGTAGTTGTTGGAAGTTTCGTATTTTGAAATTCGGACACATTGTGCTTCGAACCTGGATTGCAGACGAACGAGGCAACAAATTGAAGCAAACCAAACGTTGAACTACTCATAAGTACACTGATAATCAAAAGTAACTGAAACATTCGGAATCCGTGACTATGAATTTTATCCGTTCAAAAAAAGTAAGGCTAACCATCACGTTTTTTCTCAAAAAATTTAAAACTTTTTTTTGTTGAAATTCTGGTTCAAAATGATTATAGGTACAGTATACAACACATTGATCACGAAACTACTGGTCGGATGCATAAAGAAAGCAGTAGTTGTTGGAAGTTTCGTATTTTGAAATTCGGACACATTGTGCTTCGAACCTGGATTGCAGACGATCGAGGCAACAAATTGAAGCAAACCAAACGTTGAACTACTCATAAGTACACTGATAATCAAAAGTAACTGAAACATTCGGAATCCGTGACTATGAATTTTATCCGTTCAAAAAAAGTAAGGCTAACCATCACGTTTTTTCTCAAAAAATTTAAAACTTTTTTTTGTTGAAATTCTGGTTCAAAATGATTATAGGTACAGTATACAACACATTGATCACGAAACTACTGGTCGGATGCATAAAGAAAGCAGTAGTTGTTGGAAGTTTCGTATTTTGAAATTCGGACACATTGTGCTTCGAACCTGGATTGCAGACGAACGAGGCAACAAATTGAAGCAAACCAAACGTTGAACTACTCATAAGTACACTGATAATCAAAAGTAACTGAAACATTCGGAATCCGTGACTATGAATTTTATCCGTTCAAAAAAAGTAAGGCTAACCATCACGTTTTTTCTCAAAAAATTTAAAACTTTTTTTTGTTGAAATTCTGGTTCAAAATGATTATAGGTACAGTATACAACACATTGATCACGAAACTACTGGTCGGATGCATAAGGAAAGCAGTAGTTGTTGGAAGTTTCGTATTTTGAAATTCGGACACATTGTGCTTCGAACCTGGATTGCAGACGAACGAGGCAACAAATTGAAGCAAACCAAACGTTGAACTACTCATAAGTACACTGATAATCAAAAGTAACTGAAACATTCGGAATCCGTGACTATGAATTTTATCCGTTCAAAAAAAGTAAGGCTAACCATCACGTTTTTTCTCAAAAAATTTAAAACTTTTTTTTGTTGAAATTCTGGTTCAAAATGATTATAGGTACAGTATACAACACATTGATCACGAAACTACTGGTCGGATGCATAAAGAAAGCAGTAGTTGTTGGAAGTTTCGTATTTTGAAATTCGGACACATTGTGCTTCGAACCTGGATTGCAGACGAACGAGGCAACAAATTGAAGCAAACCAAACGTTGAACTACTCATAAGTACACTGATAATCAAAAGTAACTGAAACATTCGGAATCCGTGACTATGAATTTTATCCGTTCAAAAAAAGTAAGGCTAACCATCACGTTTTTTCTCAAAAAATTTAAAACTTTTTTTTGTTGAAATTCTGGTTCAAAATGATTATAGGTACAGTATACAACACATTGATCACGAAACTACTGGTCGGATGCATAAGGAAAGCAGTAGTTGTTGGAAGTTTCGTATTTTGAAATTCGGACACATTGTGCTTCGAACCTGGATTGCAGACGAACGAGGCAACAAATTGAAGCAAACCAAACGTTGAACTACTCATAAGTACACTGATAATCAAAAGTAACTGAAACATTCGGAATCCGTGACTATGAATTTTATCCGTTCAAAAAAAGTAAGGCTAACCATCACGTTTTTTCTCAAAAAATGTAAAACTTTTTTTTGTTGAAATTCTGGTTCAAAATGATTATAGGTACAGTATACAACACATTGATCACGAAACTACTGGTCGGATGCATAAGGAAAGCAGTAGTTGTTGGAAGTTTCGTATTTTGAAATTCGGACACATTGTGCTTCGAACCTGGATTGCAGACGAACGAGGCAACAAATTGAAGCAAACCAAACGTTGAACTACTCATAAGTACACTGATAATCAAAACTAACTGAAACATTCGGAATCCGTGACTATGAATTTTATCCGTTCAAAAAAAGTAAGGCTAACCATCACGTTTTTTCTCAAAAAATTTAAAACTTTTTTTTGTTGAAATTCTGGTTCAAAATGATTATAGGTACAGTATACAACACATTGATCACGAAACTACCGGTCGGATGCATAAAGAAAGCAGTAGTTGTTGGAAGTTTCGTATTTTGAAATTCGGACACATTGTGCTTCGAACCTGGATTGCAGACGAACGAGGCAACAAATTGAAGCAAACCAAACGTTGAACTACTCATAAGTACACTGATAATCAAAACTAACTGAAACATTCGGAATCCGTGACTATGAATTTTATCCGTTCAAAAAAAGTAAGGCTAACCATCACGTTTTTTCTCAAAAAATTTAAAACTTTTTTTTGTTGAAATTCTGGTTCAAAATGATTATAGGTACAGTATACAACACATTGATCACGAAACTACCGGTCGGATGCATAAAGAAAGCAGTAGTTGTTGGAAGTTTCGTATTTTGAAATTCGGACACATTGTGCTTCGAACCTGGATTGCAGACGAACGAGGCAACAAATTGAAGCAAACCAAACGTTGAACTACTCATAAGTACACTGATAATCAAAACTAACTGAAACATTCGGAATCCGTGACTATGAATTTTATCCGTTCAAAAAAAGTAAGGCTAACCATCACGTTTTTTCTCAAAAAATTTAAAACTTTTTTTTGTTGAAATTCTGGTTCAAAATGATTATAGGTACAGTATACAACACATTGATCACGAAACTACCGGTCGGATGCATAAAGAAAGCAGTAGTTGTTGGAAGTTTCGTATTTTGAAATTCGGACACATTGTGCTTCGAACCTGGATTGCAGACGAACGAGGCAACAAATTGAAGCAAACCAAACGTTGAACTACTCATAAGTACACTGATAATCAAAACTAACTGAAACATTCGGAATCCGTGACTATGAATTTTATCCGTTCAAAAAAAGTAAGGCTAACCATCACGTTTTTTCTCAAAAAATTTAAAACTTTTTTTTGTTGAAATTCTGGTTCAAAATGATTATAGGTACAGTATACAACACATTGATCACGAAACTACCGGTCGGATGCATAAAGAAAGCAGTAGTTGTTGGAAGTTTCATATTTCGAAATTCGGCCACATTGTGCTTCGAACCTGGATTGCAGACGAACGAGGCCACAAATTGAAGCAAACCAAACGTTGAACTACTCATAAGTACACTGATAATCAAAAGTAACTGAAACATTCGGAATCCGTGACTATGAATTTTATCCGTCCAAAAAAAGTAAGGCTAACCATCACGTTTTTTCTCAAAAAATTTAAAACTTTTTTTTGTTGAAATTCTGGTTCAAAATGATTATAGGTACAGTATACAACACATTGATCACGAAACTACTGGTCGGATGCATAAAGAAAGCAGTAGTTGTTGGAAGTTTCATATTTCGAAATTCGGCCACATTGTGCTTCGAACCTGGATTGCAGACGAACGAGGCAACAAATTGAAGCAAACCAAACGTTGAACTACTCATAAGTACACTGATAATCAAAAGTAACTGAAACATTCGGAATCCGTGACTATGAATTTTATCCGTTCAAAAAAAATAAGGAAGACGACATCATATTCGACGAATTAAGACGGATAAGTTATCATATTGCAATATGAAAGCTTTTTGTAAATAGTTAACTTTTGGTTTGGCTTACGAAATGTGTTTTCTTTAAATTCCTGATTAATTTAAAATCATATTTTGAAATCACAACATTTATCCAGTCCTACAAAAATGGTCAATTGATAATGGGTGTCTATGAATTTATAAATTTTCTTAATTTTAAAGATTTATGTTTACTTACCCAACCTACCTATCTTATTCCACATCAATGATTTTCCATTAGAAACACATAACCTCAAAATAAATAAAAATAAAATATTAAATCACAAAAATTCATTTTTATAATTACAATTTTTTGGCTTTATTTACAAATTGTTGTTCTTGTTATGAAATTTACATAAATATTTATGCAAGATAATTAAATTAATAGTTTATTAATTTTTTTTTTCTTAGTTTACAATTATTAATTATTGAATTTCTTATTATTTAATTAATTTGATTTTCTGATTTTTACACAATAATAAGATTCATAAATTAAATTTTTATTTACAATTTGTTTATTGTGATATTTAATTATAGATTTGCTTTGCTATCTGCTTAAAATTAATTTCTAATTCTAAAGAGCGAAAAATATATATATATATAGAGAGAGAGATATAGAGAAAGGGCGCGGTAAGAGAGATAGATATTTATATAAATTTACAGTCTTTTCAAAAAGGTCGGACATTTTCGAAATGAAAGCGAACAAAAAACTTACCGATTTAATAAAAGAGAAAAAAATAAGCATAAGAGAGTTTTTGTGGGGGGATAGAAGAGAAATTGAAAGAGCATTATAAGAAAAGTATAGGGACTAAAATTCAGATGTTTTCGTCGTTATTCCGTCATTACCCTTCAAATTTTCTCGTCCACTCCAATCATTATTGTTGTTATTGTTATTAATATTATTCGGATTAGTACCGCCATTATTATTATTATTGTTGTTATTATTATTATTGCTATTTCTAGTGGTTCCGTTATGATGAACATGGGGATGCGATCGTCTTAATGAATCTCGTCCCGGATAATAAACACACGGGCCCGGAGAGGGTGCACGTACTCGAACTATCCGACTACCCTTTATACTATTGTGTGCACTGTTGCTTGTAATATTTGTGGCCGTGGTCGACGATCGTAATGTACCGATACGTTGAAACCGACCCGAGCCTCGATTTGTCCCATCCCCATTCGAGTACGAACTGTCGTCATGCAATATACCATCAGGTGATTCTCGACCGAGCCGATGCGTACAAAACAGCATTAGAAATATTCGCTTGAATTTCTCACCGAATATAACGTATATAATAAAATTAACGGACGAATTAATCGTCACTAGTAAATCTGACACTTTCACAAAGTACTCGTTTATAATTCCAAAACTTGCCTCTAAAATATTTATAACTAACGCTAGTATATTACACAAGAAGAATACAAAGACGACGCACAGCAGCATGGTGGCCAATCCAATTTCACGTTTTTCCATGCGACTCAACCGTTGCCTTTCCCGATTCGCTTTACGCACCTGCTTATAGATGAGCGTATTTAAAAGGGCCAGACTAATAAACGGTATGAAATAGATAAATATGAGATACAGCCACTGTATATAAATTTTGATATACGTTTTGTTTTCGCGCAGCTCCGACGTAAACACGCAAAATAGTACACCCAAATGTTGATCCACACTTTGCACGAGTCGCACCTCCCAGTACCGTGGTATATTATAAATCAAACTAAACACTATAATTGCTATAAAATAGATTCGTGCCCGTCCATATGTACAAAGGGCACGCGCCTTTAGCGGATGGCATACCGCAACAAATCGTTCCAGCGTTACAGTAAGCGTTAGATACACGCTAGCCGTTTGAGCAGACATCGCAATCGTGTACACAACCGCCGATATATTCGGATAGATAAAATACAAATAGTAGAAGAGATAACCGGTATACGGATACACGGTTGGTAAACCGAATAATAATATCGATGTTATTAACAGTACAATATCACATTTAGCCAGACCCATTAATAAATAATTGATGCTCGACCTCATTTGGGGCCGTGACAATATAATCATGGACAGTATATTGCCCAATATTCCTAGAACGCTTATAAAATTTAAAAATATGCCACAAATCCAGAACGCAGCTAAATTTTGTTCCGAACCCGGCTCATAACTATTATCACATACAGGTATTTTTGATTTTGGGGCGGCCATCGTTGCCGTTATGGTCGATAATGTGGCATTAAAATTTGAGTGCTGTTCATGTTGGTGATGTTGATGGAAATCGTTGGGATCACTATGCGCCACCGTCGTAATGTCCTGGTAGAAATCATGCAGGTAAAAGTTGTTCCCCAAAAATGAATCGTTCACAGCAAATTCAATCATTTCGATTACGAGTTTTTTTTTTTTTTTTTTGGGACTGGGGTTGAATAATGAAATTTATATAAATTGAATTAATTAATTGCGTGTGCGTGTGATGAATTTGATTATTTAAATTTAATTCGATTGTAAAATTTTTTCTTAATCGTATTCAATTTTGAAAGCATTGTTTCACTCATACTCCACGGCAATGATACGGATGGTGTTAAAATTTATATTAATTCGGATGACGTATTCCATTTAATGTCTGCGTGATAGTTTGGGTAAGATGGTTAACCGCACGTGCTACAGCGGTGAATCTGAAATGAAAAAAAAAAACGGAAAATAATTAAAATAAAATGGAAATAATTATTGATTTCAATTTAATTTTGATTTATTAATTATACATTTGTGATTTGGCTGAATGCCCAATTGATATGTGCATCAATCCGATAATTGCAATTGAAATATTGAGAAATCCTTTAAAACAATAATTGATTTGCTACTACTACTCAGGCATGGTCGGAACAAGGATTTCTTTTTTTAGAGGCGTCAACTCACGTTTAAATTAATATTTTCAAGAAGGGCTTGAGAATCAATACCTGTTGTTAAAATTTTATAGATAAAAACTACCTTTGACCTTGAATATTAAGAGCTTTGATAACGCTGGGATCCAGAATTCCAGAATAAATAGAGGGGAGGGCGGGATAAATAGGGAAAACAATTTTGGTCATTAAAAAATAGTTTGTCCTGAGCAACCAGATTTATGGCATTTATGTTTTAATGAAATTGAACCAGATCGAATGATCACCTTCATTCTGCATTTTTGAAAGGCTGAACAAGAAAGCCAGACAGAAAACATTCTGACATCAGAAGAAGTAAATATGTTTGGAAATTGGTCCCGCTGATATATAATTACCTAGTCAATAGTCATTTATCACTTTAGCACATCAACAACCCTATATAAAACAATGTAAAAATCCATTATTAAATTGTTCGTGTTTTTCTATTCCTATTCTATTTTGTTACTAAAAAGACACGCCTAATATAATATTTATCCCAATCAACAAAATGTATTGCAAGATGAATTTATCTATGCTTACTTCACACTGTTTCTTTATACATAGAATTTCGAATATGTATTGGTAGTGAGTACATAAGAGAAATAATTTTCAACTTGAAAGCGTTTTGTTTTTTGGTCATTCAGTTTTGGAATAGCAACCGCAATAGTATCCAAATAATTTATATAAAGTGACAGAAATAATAATAAAAATAAATTTAAACATAAAGCAATCGTCGTAATTTATTACATGGTCCTTCGAGCCGGATCCAACGAATTAAGATACTAGAGAAACCACACCTTACCCCATCGTTGGATACCAATAACGAGAAAATTACGGTCGACTGAAAAGGATACGATAGTAACGCTACCCAAGCTGGACGAACAACCAAATTATCCAGAACACAGTCGAAACAATAAATGCCAGAGCAGATACCACTAAAACCGTGAGTACCAAATTATTATTAAAGAGAAAGTCCGACTTATAAAGTCGACACCGGATCACTCAAAATTGAACGTTCTGTACGTGAATATAACTGCCTAATTAGTGAATTTAAAGAAGCTATCTTGTGTTAGTACGATGCCAATATAATCGACAGCCATAAACAAAAGTCTCTCACCAAAAGAAATTAAAAGTTTTTTTTTTTTGTTAAGTAAACGTAAAAGTGAAGCCAGATGATATTATTACTTTGCAAATCGCATCTACAGTACTAACTAAAGGTCTCACATTTTCTGAATTAAAATCGCATGTGAACTGTTATATAACGTGAAGTATAGTGCTGTTACGGTACAAATATTATACACAGTGATAACGATTAGTGGTCAACAATAGAAATTGAATCGCAACAATAGAAATTGAAAGTTTTTAATTGTTAAACTAAATAACCAGAAGATACAAAAGGTGAAATTATACGTGTGTTACGATTCTAATCGAATTTCCAGTGCCAATCCAAGGTCGCGAACGCTTGCATTTGCATACCGCGTGTAATTATTAACCGTATACAAATAGTAAAGGCGCACTGTTATAACGCTACTCACCGAAGTTACAGTGGCAACCTATGATCTCGCATTTTAGCATTACAAAACGCACGTGCTAATTTATGCAGCAGTTGTAAAATAAAATCTACAGTAATAAATAAAAGTTTCGTCAGTTCAAACAGAAATTGAACGGTTGTTTAATTGAAATAGCTGATAAGCAAATACATAGAAATACAGTCATCTTGAGGCAACACGTTCACAACAAAACCTGATAATACAATTAAAATAGCATATCGATTGCACATTCAACAATTATATTGTACTAATCAGATACGTGATTAAGTCACCAGTAAAAATGGAAGCGTTAAAAAGACAACGAGGCGCAATCAAAGGATCGATGACTAAATTGCAAGTATATGCAAAGGGCAACCTCGACAAGGCAAATATCGACGAAATTTATGTCAAAATCAGTAGAGCACAACAGTTGATGACCGAATTTATGGATACGGAACGACACATGTTTACCGAAGATCCGAAGGTAGAATCCGATTTATCAGACTTCGAGGATAACTATTATATAGTGTTAGCAACGCTCAACGGTACGATTCGAAAACGCAGTCTTTCAACTCCATCACCGTCGAAGCAAGTGAATAATACAACTTTAAATACTACGCATCTGAATAGCGCTGAAGTTCGTTTGCCAAAAATTTCCATTCCAAAATTCGACGGCAGTTATTTAGAATGGCAATCGTTTTTCGATATCTACACCTCCACTATCCATGACAAAGAGAACTTAACTGCAGCCCAAAAATTTCAATAATTGAAAAGTTTGATCTACGGTGAGCCAGCAGCGTCAATTCGACACTTTCCCGTGACTGATGCACATTATCACGAAGCATTTACGAAATTGATTCAACGTTACGACCGGAAACATTATACGATTAATTCCTTTATTAAATCGTTTATAGAGCAACCAAGCATTAGTCAACCAACGTCAAGCAATATTAGAAAGTTAGCGGATACTTTCGATGAGGTTATTAGGGGACTTAAGGCACTAGGCGAAAATGCTGAGAAACGTGATCACTGGCTCACATACATAGCATTAACTAAGGTAGACAGTGAAACGAGAGCACTTTGGGCGCAACAAACTGTTGGGGAAGAGTTACCGACCTTTGAGGATTTATTGAAGTTCTTAAATAAGCGGACAGACGCACTAGAAACTGAAAAGGGATTTAGCCAGAAGATACAACCAACTCGAATAACGAAACTGCGAACATTGACAACAACTACGTTTCCTGAGTGTTCAATATGCAATCAAGGGGAACACCTAATTCATCAATGTGATAAATTTAAAAATATGACCACTGAACAACGGTCTACTTTAATAAAATCAATGTTCCGCTGCTTTAACTGTTTAAGTAAAAATCATCGAGTTTATGAGTGCAAGTCAAAGGCAAGGTGCCACAAGTGTCACCGAAAGCATCATTCGTTACTCCATCCATCAGTGTTAGATCAATCCAGCCAGGTTCATGACAAATCCGTGATAACAGAAGCTGAGAAACCTGGCGCCGAAACCCGTAGCGGCAGTCCGAAGGCACTAACTAGCTCCACAACAGCGTGTTCTAACACTTCAGTAACTAGCACAAAATCTATATTACCAACAGCCATGGTAAATATAAGAGATCAACACGGAGAGTTTTATCCATTTAAAGCTCTATTAGATTCAGCGTCCCAATCCTCCTTCATTTCTGAATCAGGTGTCCAAAAACTAGGATTAACGCGACATCATGGGCGAGTGTTGATAAAAGGAATTGGTGAAACAACAATAGGTCAGACCCGAGGAAAAACGGAATTATGCATAGCTCCTACTAGAGACACCAAAATGATATGGAAAACTGAAGCATTCATAGTATCCAAAATCGCCGCAAAACTAAATCGATTTAACAATACGTACGATGACAAGATGATTTTAAGTGATATCCAACTAGCCGACCCCACCTTCAACGAACCAGGAAATATAGACATACTTCTTGGTGTTGATATTTTTGCAAGGGCCATGCAAGGTCAGACACGTAAATTAAATAGTGGACCCATTGCAATGAAGACGGTGTTTGGATGGGTAATAGGAGGCACCAGCAACAATACAAATCAACTAGAAACTGCTAACTTCAACATCTCAATTGATATCGATAGGAGTCTAAGACAATTTTGGGAAATTGAGGAAATTCCACCCACATACAAGAAATTATCCACAGAAGAAGAAGCATGCGAGGAACTTTATAAAACTACTACGACCAAAGGCGCAGATAATAAATTGATTGTGAAATTACCGTTTCGAGGGTCATATAGCACATTGGGTTCATCTTATAACGTAGCGTTGAGTAGATTGCAGTCAGTAGAGAGAAAATTTCGGACTAATAAGGATTTTCAGAAAATGTATACCGAATTTATGAAAGAATACATTCATCTCGGACATATGACCAGAATCAATGATCCAGTTTCAACGGGAAGCTACTATTTGCCTCATCATGGTGTGCTGCGAGAAACTAGCTCGACCACCAAATTAAGGGTAGTTTTTGACGGATCTTCGAAATCTACAACCAGTGTGTCGTTAAATGATGTATTGATGGTTGGGCCAACCATTCAAGAGACTCTGTTCCAAATTCTAATACGTTTCCGACAACACCAATTTGCATTAACCGGGGACATCGAAAAGATGTACCGGCAGGTATGGGTGGCTCCAAATGACCGGCAACAGCAAAACATATTGTGGAGAGAAGACTCCTCTCTACCAGTACAAACATACCAACTAAATACTGTGACATATGGAACTGCCTGTGCACCATTTCTCGCGATCCGAAGCTTACAGGAAGTCGGTATCAGAAACCTCCAAACATCACCATTAGCAGCAAGGATCATAATGCGCGATTTCTACGTCGACGACCTACTGTCCGGAGCAGCAACTCAGGAAGAGCTCTTGAAATTAACCAAAGATATCGTAAAATTATTGAGCAATTATGGGTTTAACTTAAGAAAACTACTATCAAACAGCAGTTTACTACAACCGGGCATAGAAAATACAGAAGTTAACACCAAGAAATCAATCGATATCCATCCAACATCAATTAAGGTACTTGGACTCTCGTGGGAACCAACTCGTGATGTCTTCAAATTTAGTTGCCAACTAAACGAATGTCAGGTCTACACGAAAAGAAGCCTATTATCAGAAGCTGGCAAAATTTTTGATCCTCTAGGGTGGATCTCACCATTAACCGTTCGAGTAAAAATAATATTTCAAGACCTTTGGCTCCAAGAATTATCCTGGGATGACAAACTACCGGTACATACACTTCAGGCATGGAGAGCAATCCGAGAAGATCTTGGAAAAATCGATATGATATCTGTTCCACGGTGGCTAGGTACAACGAAGAGAGTGATACTTCACGGGTTTAGTGACGCAAGCGAGAAAGCGTACGCGGCGGTTGTTTATGCAGTAACACAAGATGAAGACCACACTCACAATGAACCTATTCTGATAGCGGCAAAAACAAAAGTGGCTCCATTAAAGCAGCAGAGCTTACCTCGATTAGAATTGATGGGAGCGCTCCTACTTTCAAAACTGGTAAACACGATAGAAACTTCGTTCGAAATGTCGTTAGACCGTAAAGTGTTATGGACAGATTCCAAAATTGTCTTGGATTGGTTGTCAGCCCAACCAAGAAAGTGGGCGACCTTCATTGCGAACCGCACTAGTGAAATACTTAACTCTCATCATAAAAGAGTATGGAAACATGTTCCTAGTAAAGACAACCCTGCGGATATATCATCTAGAGGAATAGCGGTACGCGAGCTAGTGCAAAATAAGTTATGGTGGAACGGACCACCATGGCTGACCAATGAAACGAATTGGCCGACACAGTATAAGAAAAATGATGAGTATCAGTTAACTACTGAGGAAATGAAAACATTTGTAACATCAATGCATACCACACTGGAGAAATCTTGGTATGATGAATTTATTGAAAGATACTCCAGTTATCACAAAACAATTAAAATTTTTGCGATGATTCAACGGTACATCGCCAATCTAAAAACGAAACCAAAAAGACACGGCAACATTACGAGATGTGAATTACTGAAAGCAGAACAAACCATCCTCAAATATGTGCAACTCAAAGATTTTTCGGAAGACATCAAACTACTTTCAAAGGGCAAACCACTTCTAAGCAGCAGTAAATTGAAATTTTTAAACCCATTTCTGGACGAAAATGGATTACTACGAGTTGGAGGACGTATTGAAATGTCAGTGGTTGCGTTTTCAGTTAAACATCCCATAATCCTGTCAAACCAGGGGAACTTACCAAAAACAATAGCACGTGAGTTACACGAGACATATCACCACGTAGGTATTGGGGCTTTAATCAATATCATTCGTCGTAAATTTTGGATACTCAACATGAGACAATTGGCAAAATCTACGGTGCATAAATGTATTCCGTGCTTTAGGCATAATCCCACTGTAGAATCACAAATCATGGGTAGTCTTCCTGAGGCAAGAGTAGTTTATTCTCATCCATTCGAGAATGTAGGTGTTGACTACTGTGGGCCATTCAAGATTCATACAATCCGAAGAAGAGGACTAATACCATCCAAAGCATATGTTTGCATATTTATATGCCTGAGTACAAGAGCAGTACACATTGAAGTGGCTATGAGCCTTACAACGGACAGCTTTATGGGCGCTTTAAAACGATTCATATCACGTAGAGGAATGTGCCACACGATATACAGTGATAATGGCACAAATTTCATAGGCGCAAGAAATGAATTAATTGATTTGTATACATTTATTAAGCAAAATTCTAATGAAATTTCTTTCTTTCTTTTAAAAAGTAACATTGAGTGGCGTTTTAATCCTCCAGCGGCGCCGCACATGGGTGGCATATGGGAATCAGCCGTAAAAGTAGCCAAAACCTGTTTGAAGAAGACATTAGGAGACACGATTCCAACTTTGGAGGAATTTTCCACCTTGATGACTCAAATTGAAGGCATGATGAATTCCAGGCCGATTGCGGTTAACTCATCAGCTGATATAGATGCACTAACACCAGGACATTTCCTGATTGGTCGGCCGCTAATTGATATCCCTGATGTAGACATCACCAATCAAAAGTTAACAACAACCGCACGATGGCATGTAATTAAGCACATGCAACAACACTTTTGGAAGCGCTGGCATCGAGAATATTTAACGACGTTACAAACAAGACAAAAATGGCATCACCAAAAGCACAACGTATCAATCGGTGACATCGTACTTGTCGTTGACGAAAACCTACCTCCAACCCGATGGGCACTCGGAAAAGTCATCGACACACATCCAGGTCAAGATGGCAAAGTGCGAGTGGTTACTTTAAAATTGGGTCACTCGGGCAAAATAACCAAACGGCCAATTCACAAGATTTGCAAACCGCCACATCACAATAATTCTTCAGTTGAATCAGCCGATTCAAGGGGCCCGGAATGTTTGGAAATTGGTCCCGCTGATATATAATTACCTAGTCAATAGTCATTTATCACTTTAGCACATCAACAAACCTATATAAAACAATGTAAAAATCCATTATTAAATTGTTCGTGTTTTTCTATTCCTATTCTATTTTGTTACTAAAAAGACACGCCTAATATAATATTTATCCCAATCAACAAAATGTATTGCAAGATGAATTTATCTATGCTTACTTCACACTGTTTCTTTATACATAGAATTTCGTATATGTATTGGTAGTGAGTACATAATAGAAATAATTTTCAACTTGAAAGCGTTTTGTTTTTTGGTCATTCAGTTTTGGAATAGCAACCGCATTTGTAATTTATTACAAAATATTTATTGAGAAATTTTGACAAAAATTGAATTATTCGAAGTTAGTTTGGGTGCTGGCCGGTTACCGTACGAGATATTAAATATTTAGTGTGACGTTTGACCGAGCAATGAATGAGGGAGCTGACTTCAAATTCTCCGCGGTTCTGATGGTCGCTGTATTGAAGAGTGTAACAATTGGTGGCGCTATGGTTTGTATCATAAAATAATATCACATATTTTAAACAGTGAAATAAAATAATGTAAAACTATAATAATTACTAAGAATAATAAAATATGAAATCTTAAGAGTTAAAAATTGTGTTTAATCAGTGTTACAATTATAACAATCATAAAGGTCTAGTAAACATATTATTAATCCCATAATAAGAATATATTAACATACATCCTCAAATTATACATCTCCTAACTTACATCATTGGCGCTGTAGCTTTCGAACCTATCGCGATTAGCATTAAGTTAAAAAATCTCTCAAAACCCCAAACTCGATTCAAATAAATGAATCACATATAAAAACACTATGAGTCACCCTTCAATAAATCAACTCCAATCAGTAAATTCCCAGACAGAGATTATAGACGTACTCGAGCCCAAACCAACTCCAGATCGCATACACCACCAATCCTTCCAAAACGAAATAAATTTAAACCCCAAACACCATAAATTTCTCCACTCAACATCTCTGACACTCAAAGACCAACATTCGCACCTCCACCTCCATCACCTCTACCACCAACATCAAAAACCTCATCAGAAATTGTTACGACACCAACATCATCAAAAACCATACAACCTTACACATCCCAAAATCAAAGTCCAATCAAATGACCAATAATACCACCAAAATTATCACCAAAACCCCTCGAAACAAATTTAATTATAAACCCAGAAATGACCCCACAAGAAGCACTACAGCTACAACAAAACGTCTCAAACTGAGTCGCAGAATTCAGCGGAGAAAACATAGATAGACGAACAGACGACCTATTCAGATTCACAGCAACAGCCGACAGTATATACAACAACCTAACAACAGAAAACCAAAAAGAACAAATTTATCACACTAATAAAATTAAGACTGACTGGCGAAGCATTCACAAGATTAACACACAGGAACATCGATGACTATCCAACACTAAGAGACACACTCAACAACATGTATTCTAAGCCGAGTTAGAAAAAGGTTACACCAATATCCAACAGAACTATAGCGAAACTGCACGCAATTACGGATACAGACTATTAGAAGCCCTACAACGAGAACAAATATTTACTTCAACAGCTAAAAGCATAGAAAACATCATTAACGAA
Source organism: Nephrotoma appendiculata (assembly GCA_947310385.1). NCBI lineage: Eukaryota > Metazoa > Arthropoda > Insecta > Diptera > Tipulidae > Nephrotoma > Nephrotoma appendiculata. Next base: position 304,148,643 of record OX371223.1, read on the forward strand.
ATTGAAATTATAGAAAGTATGCTCGCCGCAACCCCAACCAATCATACAATACATGACATAACCGAAAAACCGCTACCAATCTACAATCACAGACCACAACCAATCAACCGACAAATCATATGCAATTACTGCAACCAACCAAATCATACATGGGACGAGAAGACAAGAAGAAATACAACAATATCCCAACAATACCATCCACAATTCCAGAACCAAACGTTCCAACCAAAAAATACATATTACAATCCAAATCGACCACAATTCCCGAACAAACAATATCCACAACAAAACCATCAGTTTAATACATTCAATCAAGAATAATAACCAATTCAATCCATCCACACCTCCCAACACCCGAGATTTAATCAATAAATTTAACAATATATGCCTATCAATATGATATTCCCGCAACCAATACAAAATTCAGAACAAACAGAACACTATAATCAGGGAAACTCCAACGGATCCGACCAGTAACCGGAGAGACACAGAAATCGGATCCTTCACCACTTCAACCAATGCTAAATCAAACGGAATACGAGCACACACACCCTCTCCCTCATTCACTCCTCTCAAACCAATAACCAATCAATCATTAAATCAATTACCATATACCCATTCACCACATGGTGGGGGCTTGGCTCGTTTGCTTATCCAAGACGCTCAAAATCAAACCAACCAACAATTAATCGAATCATAAAACAACCAATTAGGCTCAGATGCCATCCCATCATATTTAATTCATTAGCAAGTTCTTCACACATCAAACCAATTATCAAACAATCCAGCTGGCTGAAGCGCCACCTTAACACATTTAGTATATAAGCATCCGAGCAAAGACGCTCATAACATAATCAACCAATCATGAATCAAATTATTAAACAAACAATCAGGCCTAGACGCCACCTCAACATATTTAGTACATAAGAATCAAAATATAATCCAACAACCATTAAACCAATCATCTTAAACAATCAACCCGGCCAAGACACCGTTCCAACAAACCTAGTTTATAAGCAAAAGAGCCCAGACGCTCATAACTCAATTAACCAACCATTAAATCAATTACCTTACGCTCAACCAGGCCCAGACGCCACTTCAACAAATTTAGTTCATAAATACACGAGCTCAGATGCTCATAAAATAATTACCAACCAAATATCAAATCTACCACATAACAATTATCAAAACACAGAAATCTTTTCAATATACTTAGATAATACGATAATAAACTCAAATGATCAAACCATAACCCATCAACCATTAAACGATTCACAAAACCCATACCCAAACCCCTTTCAACACGTTTAGTTAATAATTACGACCCTTCAACGAATAAAATTCACAACCAAATAAACTCAAACACTGAAACCGAACCTCATAATAACCAAATTAAAGGCCCACCTCATCAAATAAACAATTTTACAAACTCAGACACCCCTTCAACAAACTTAGATAACGAACCTTTAAAATCCAAACACTCAGAATCCAAGTTTCAATACAGAAAATCATTCAACAGAAAATCCAACAAATTCAAACACCCAAATTAATCACATACCAAATTTAACAAACATCCACTCGAGACAACTATGACAATAAACTTATTATCCAAATATACAATCAGCAAATATCTTATCACCAATAATAAATAAAACACAGCCATGCCTATTATTGGACTCAGGAGATGACATTTCACTCATAAAATTAAAATACGTAGAAAATCTCGACATCAACACCCAAGACAAAATCAAACTCATGCGTATAGGTAAAGGCTCCATACAAACAAACGGATTTTTAAATTTAGAATTCGAACTACACGATAAATTGATCATCAAACATAAATTTTACACCGTACCAAACGATTTTCCCATAACTGAAGACGGAATAATTGGAAGAGATTTCTTCACCAAATTCAAAATAGACATACTTTACAGTATCAATAAACTAAGAATCCTAGTCTCACTTATTCCATTCTCAAATCAAACGCCAAAATCAAATTACTCTTCCAGCGCGTAGTGAAACTATTGTCGAAATTCAAACCCCCTCAGATGAACCTTACATATGCCTCGCAACTGAAATTAAAACCGGAATTTTCACACCTCATATATTACTACAACCCCGTAATATGAAAGCCATATAATATTGATTGCAAATACCTTAACGGAAGATGCAACATTAACCAACTTCGAACCAACACTAGAGCAATTACCAAGCAATTTCGAATGCTATCCCAGACAAACATATAACACAGATAGGCAAAGTCAAATCGCCCAAACAATTTCTGAAAGTTTAGACCCATCTAATAACGTTGAAGAAAATATGTCGATACTTACCTTATGTCAACAATATGAAGACATCTTCTTCCTAGATGGACTAAGTAGTATAAAAGGTATTCAACACAACATCAACCTTTACACCGATTCTAAACCTATTCATATTCATAGATATCGACTCCCTCAAACGCATAGGATGAAATAAACAAGTAAGTTAAAGAAATGCTTGCTGACGGAAAAATACAACCAAGCGCAAGCCCATTTAACAGCCCACTTCTAGCTGTACCTACAAAACCAGGACCAGGTGGTAAACCTAAATGGCGCGTAGTTGTAGATTTCAGAAAACTTAACGACATAACGAAAGGTGACTCATTCCCACTACCAAATATCAACGATATCTTAGATCAACTTGGACACGCCCAATACTTTTCTACCTTAAATACGGCTAGTGGATATTATCAAATTGAAATGAATCTACACGTCTAAAAAAACTCACAAGCAACTTTCCAAAGAACCATAAATCACCTCGTAGAGTTTCCAAGGTATTAAAGGATTCATATACTTAGACGACATCATAATTCACGGTAAAAATTTAAGAGACCACAATACCAAACTCCAAGAAGTATTCGATATTTGCAGGCAAAACAACCTTAAAATCCAAAGTACCAAATGCCAATTCTTACGAAAAGAAATTACATTTTTAGATGACCCTAATGCTGCACCGGCACTTGTAGCACAATCCAATGAAAATGGTACTGGAATTTTTTACAAATTAATTACAACTTATCGGCATAGTTCAACCCCAAAAAAACTACCCCTAAGGGGTGCAATTCTTCCAAAATCATATTTTTCTTTACAACATTCTTATCGCATTTCTGTTAATATATCTTGTATCGTACTGGGGGTGGTACTGAAATTTTTTTATAAATTAATTACAACATATTGGCATAGATCAACCCCCAAAAAACTTCCCCTAGGGGCGCAATTCTTTAAAAACCTAATTTTTGATTAAACCATGCTGTTGTCATTTCAGCTAATATTTCTTGTATCGTACTGGGGGTGATACTATAATTTTTAACAAACTAACTACAACGTATTACCATAGTTGAACCCCCAAAACACTCCCCCTAAGGGATGCAATTTTTAAAAACCTTATTTTTCGTCACACCATGCCTTTTGCATTTCTGTGAATCTTTGTTGTATAGTGCTGGAATTTTTATACAAGTTAATTACAATAAAATGGCATAATTAAACCCCTAGAAAACTACCCCAAATGGGAGCAACTGTTTAAAATCATTGTATCGATACCTATTTCTTGCATAGGAAGGAAGTTCGATGCATTATGTTTGATTTTTGTGGGTGTGGGCTGTTGTAATAAATTCAGGGATATCTATTTCTTGCATAGGAAGGAAGTTCGATGCATTATGTTTGATTTTTGTGGGTGTGGGCTGTTTTAATAAATTCAGTGGTAATTATTGGAGGGGTTTTACCTAAACAGAAAAATATTGTTTTAAAGAACTGTACTTTTAGGGACAGTTTTTGGCATTTGAACTATTCCAATATATTGTAATTTATTTATTAAAAACTTCTTAGTGTCCAGTACGATACAATGATTTTAAACGGTTGCTCCCATTTGGGGTAGTTTTCTAAGGGTTTAATTATGCCATTTTATTGTAATTAATTTGTATAAAAATTCCAGCACTATACAACAAAAATTCACAGAAATGCAAAAGACATGGTGTGACGAAAAATAAGGTTTTTAAAAATTGCATTACTTAGGGGGAGTGTTTTGGGGGTTCAACTATGCTAATATGTTGTAGTTAGTTTGTTAAAAAATACAGTATCACCCCCAGTACGATACAAGAAATATTAGCTGAAATGAAAACAGCATGGTTTAATCAAAAATTAGGTTTTTAAAGAATTGCACCCCTAGGGGAAGTTGTTTGGGGGTTGAACTATGCCAATATATTGTAATTAATTTATAAAAAATTTCAGTACCACCCCCCAGTACGATACAATATATATTAACAGAAATACGAAAAGTGTGGTGTAGCTTTGTCTAACGCCAGCCCACACACGAATTGCAGGATAACGGGACCTGTAAAAAATTTTCTAACTGTGTAACAAATTTGTAATTAGTTTGTAAAAAATTCAAGTACCATTTTCATTGGATTGTGCTACAAGTGCTGGTGCAGCATTAGGGTCATCATTTTTAGGTCACTTAATAATCCCATCAGACATTAAACCAAATCCATTCACAGTCAAGGCATTTCAAGACGTTCCTACACCAAAAAATATCAGAGAAACTCAATCATTCTTAGGCCTTGCCAACTCTACAGAAGGTTCATACCCAAATTTTTTGAAATTGCGGAACCACTTACTATGCTAGCCAGAAAAGGCACTCCCTTTATATTTTCAGAACATCATCTCAACAAAATTTAACAATGAATCCAATTTCCAAAAATAATCAGAAAATTGAAGTAGTAATCGATCCCAGAAAACGACAACAAATACTTGAAGAATACCAGAGCTTACGTGGTTATCACAGCGTGGTCACGCTGGCACATGGCGTACGTACAAACGTATACGTATGCTATACTATTGGCCCAAAATGCTTGTCGACATAAATAAATTTATCCGTAAATGTCACTTACGTAAACGAAACAAATTTCAAGTACATCTACCATTGAAATTCAACAGTTCGAACACCAACCAACATCGCCGCAACAACCAGAGCAATTGATAAAAATCCTAGCATTTCAACAAGGCATAACTATCGTTAAATACATCTGTCAGCTGAAAGAGTGTTTTGCGTATAAGTTATGTGGCGATTGAATCAGGGAAGAACGGAAAATAAAATTGATCATGTTATGATCACGAAGGTACATTCCACCAGCATAACTGGCGTTAGATCGCAGAGAGGCTCTAACATGGACATTGATCATATGCTTGTTCTGTTCTAATGCAGGGGCAAATTATCTTCAATATTTAACAAACATACAAAGACAACCGTGCGGTGGAATATCGATGAACTAAAAAATGAATCAGCAATCAAACTACGAAGCTCCACCAAACATCCTGGATCAGTGGCTAGCTATCCAATCAACGATAGCAACAGCGACAGAAAATAGGAAGTTTGGGGCTAATTACTGGTATTTGGTGATGCCAAAACTGTTATGGTAGAACAATTTAAACGTAATGGGTTAACCTACGGAAATTACAATCAAATAACACGGAAATATTGTGGCCAATCAAAATCGTTTACTAAATACAAAACAAACAAATGAAGGCAAAACTATCAAAATTTTGGTATTAAAATGGAATTCGGGCACAGATAGTTTTTTATTTAATGTCGCTTTGGAGCTTTTAATACAGCACACCAAACCAACGGTTTTATTAGTGACAGCGCGCGAGTTGCATGTAGGACATTGTCACCACATTATAACAAAAATACAATTCATAACAAGAATGCACACGAAAACATTTTATTCTAAAAAAAAGATCAAAACACATAAATGTTCTCATAAAAAAAGCAAACGAAATATGTATTTTGGCAATTTTTATATTTTTTATGAAACGAAATCTAATCTAGATAAGCATATTTAAAAATGAATATTAGTGTCAAATTCAAAACACGTTTAAATATGCTTACATTGAAATTTTTACCAAAAAGTTAAAATTAAAAAATTAAATAAAAATTTAGAATTGTATCTGACTCTGAAGAGTTCAGACTTTAAACCGATTTTCAAAAACAACTCTAAAGAGTTTGAAATACGAATACATTAATCTTAAGATTATATAGTTATTAGTATATACATAAAACACTAAGAATAATTTACTAGTTAATTAAGTCTTAAGATAAATAGTGTAAAAAATTAGAAGCGTAAAGTATAAAAACAAATAAAGTTTTTTTTTCGTTCAACCGAAATTAAAATATGAAATTGGCGCAGTTGGTAGGATCCTCTTCTGAAGAAGAAGGATCTAGTGATTGAACCTTAGATTTTTTTTTTTTTTAAAGTCGTCTAAATTAAAATATAAGTGATTAAACATTAATAGAAATTAAAAATCGTGTAAATTAAAATATAAGTGACCGAACATTGAGAAGAAGAATGATTATAGTGTACCAAATTCAAATCAATTCAATAGATTTAACCAAAATAACAATTATCGAAATAATCATAGTAATTATCAAAATAGGCATAATTTGTTTAACCAAATAATCAACAAGAACATGAACCAATGGAAGTAGATAATATAACTGGGGTTCGCGAATTAAATCAAGAGGTAAATTTTATAGAAGAGCCTTGGACAACCAATTACCCATAATAAAATTAACATTTGAAGATTATCCCATTAATTGCTTAATAGATACTGGCTCGGATACCAGTTTAATAAAACCTAATATTCTAAATTATAAAATATTTAAACTAGAACAACCAATTATGGATAATTCCCTAGATGGACCAAACTACGTAACAGATAAAACAATAACTCCCATCCCAAAAGAATTAATCAAATCAGGCACACTCGAGTGGAAAATATTCCCTCTAAAGAGTTGGAAATACGATGCCATAATAGGTATCAATTTTTTAAAAGCATTCGAAGTGACTATTGATATAAGAAACGAATATATAAAAATATTCAATGAACTAAACTTTACTAAAGTAAATTACTTAGAACCAATAATAAACCCAAAAGAGGAAATTATTAATAAAGTAAATCAAAAACATTTAAACCCCGAAGAAAAACCATACTTAAAAGAAATTTTATCAAAAAATAAAGATTTAATTTATAGCGAAGGCGAAAATTTGACCTTCACTCATGAAATAACTCATGATATAAAGTTGAAAAATGATAATGCCACTTATTGCAAAATCTATAGATATCCCCAAATACACGAAAATGAAATCGACCGACAAATCAAAGATATGCTAGAACAAGGAATAATTAAAGAATCAAATTCACCGTATAACTCACCCCTTTGGATTGTTCCAAAGAAATTGGACAATTCTAATATAAAAAATGGAGAATCGTTATAGATTATCGTAAATTAAATGAAATTACTATCGACGATAAATTCCCAATTCCCAATATCGAAACCATAGGTAGAGCACAGTATTTTACAACTCTAGATTTAGCAAAAGGTTTCCACCAAATATTAATGAACAAAAATGATCAAATCAAAACCGCATTTTCAACTCCATTTGGTCATTATGAATATGTAAGGATGCCTTTCGGGTTGAAAAACGCTCCAGCTACCTTTCAACGACTAATGAACTCCGTCTTAAGAGAATTTATTAATAAAATTTGCGTGGTGTATCTCGATGATATTCTCATTTTTAGTACATCTATCGAAGAACACATTTTAAACATTAATAGAATCTTTAACAAGCTAAGGGAAGCAAATCTGAAAATTCAAGTAGACAAATGTAATTTTTTCTGTAAAGAAACAGAATAATTAGGGCATACACTAACCACAGAAGGTGTAAAGCCAAATCTAAAGAAAGTAGCCGATATTACCAAATTAAAATTGCCCGAAACAAAAAAACAAATTAAGTCATTCTTAGGAATAACTGGCTATTACCGAAAATGTATTCAAGGTTACGCTAAAATTGTACAACCTATGACAAAATACTTAAAGAAAGACGTAAAAATTAATAAATTGGATCCAACTTACATAAATGCCTTCGAAAAATTAAAAACTTTATTAACCACTCATCCTATTTTACAATACCCAGATTTTAATAAATCATTCGTACTCAACACAGACGCAAGTCAATTTGCGATCGGAGCTGTGTTACTTCAAGAAAACTATCCTATTGCTGACGCAAGCAGGACCTTAAACGATCATGAAACCAAATACAGTACTACGGAAAAGGAATTACTTGCTGTAGTATGGGCCATAAAGTATTTTAGGCCGTATATATATGGAAAGCAATTTGAATTGAATACGGACCACCAGGAACTCAAATGGTTGCACACAAAATATTTAGGTAAGGACCTGAATGCCAGACTCCAAAGATGGATATTATCACTTGGAGAGTATAATATCAAAATAAATTACCTACAGGGAAAAGACAATAAGATAGCAGACTTTTTAAGTAGAATAAATACGGATATTAATGAAATTAACAAAATCGAAGCTGTAGTCGAATCTAACAAAGGGAGACAACTCCACTTAATTCCAAAATACGAAATAAATAACGAAGAATTAGTAAATAACAACATAACACTTTTAGAAACAATAGTAAATAGATTTAAAACACAGTTAATATTCACTGAAAACCTTGCAGAAGAACTAGAAAATATTTTAGGAAATAGAAGAATCAACATTAACCCAAAAATAAACAGAAATGAGTTAATAAATAAATTAAAAACATATTTGTCAGGAAATAGAGTAGCCATTCATACCCAAATCCTAGATAGTGAATTTCATAATATACAACAAACGTTAATAGAAGAATTCCCTAATATTAAATTTATTAGATACACTCAGTTCGCTCAAGACGTAGAATCAGAAGATGAATTAGTCAGGATAGTTTCAATTCATCATAAAGAACAGCAACATCCGGGAATAATTCCTTTGTACGAATATCTTAAAGATAAAATTTACACCAAAATATGAAATTAATAATCAATAAAATCACCAATAGTTGTGATACTTGTAATAAGGCAAAATATGATAGAAACCCCATAAAACCTAAATTTAAATGCACTGAAATGCCAACAGATAAAAATCAGATAGTTCACGTAGACACATATGTAAATAAAAAGCAATCATTCTTAATTTTCATAGACAAATTCTCCAAATTTGCAACAGCTTACCCTTTAGAAAGTAGGAACAATTTAGAAATAATAGAAAAATTCAAAATGTATCTTAACCATAAGAAACCACTAAAAATAGTAGCGGATAACGAATTTAACCATGTCAATATTAAAGAATTTCTAAATCAGGAACAAATTGAATTACATTTAACCAAACCAAACAGTCACACTGGAAATGCAGATGTAGAGAGACTGAATAACACGTTAACCGAAAAGTTAGGAATTCTTAATTTAGAAGAAAATAATCCTGTAAGAATTCAAATATTAGAAGCTATTAAATGTTACAACAATCAATACCATAGTACCATAAAATATACTCCAGTAAAAGCTGAAGAAAACTCACAAATTAAAGAAGAAATTTATAAGAAAACACTCAAAAGAAAAGATAAGTAAAGTATAATAAAAATAGGGAAGATTACGAAGAAACTAGACAACAGGGATATATAAAAAATTACAAATCCCTTAGACATAAAGACGAACCAAAGTTTAGAAAACATAATTTAACGAATATACATGCCATAAATATTAAAAGACAGTTAAAATTTACAGATTATAACAATATTATTACTGACAATAACGATGACAATTACTCCGATTCTTGCTCAACTACTAGTCGAGAAAATAGAGACTAACTCAAGATACACAATACTGAGGGAGACAGAAATACTAATACCGGAAACATATAACTATTCTTTACATATTGTAGACTTAGTACTAATAGAAACAACAATATTAGAAATTAAAACACTAATTAAAGGAATGATACCAACATTTATAGAATACAATATTAAAACACCATTTATAAAAGAGTTAGACAAATTACTATATAAACTAATGACATTAAAAGACGGACACCATACGATTAGAAAAAGAGGACCAATAAACTTTTTAGGAACAATTAACAAAGGGATAACCGGAACAATGGACGACGAGGACAGACAATTAATTAACAAACATTTATTTGTAATAGATAATAATAATGAATTAATAGTATCCAATATGAACAAACAAATACAAATCAATAACAATTTTAATAAACGTATAAACAAATTGTATGAAACCATAGTAGAAGATAGAAAATTAGTCAAAGAATTTATTGAAGAAAAAGAAAAATATAATTCGATGAAATTAATAATATTTTATATAAAATTGAAAATTCAAGAAGTAGATAGAATTATTAATGATCTACAAGACAACATAATTTTTAGTAAATTAAATATCATACACCCCTCATTATTAACAATTCAAGAAATTATTGATTATGAAATAGACGCTAATAAATTAAAAAAATTGAAAGTAGTCTTTTCCAAGACAACTACAAATAAATTAATATTCTAAATCAAAATACCATATAGTATGAAACATATAAACAAAAAAATAATTATCTCTCTAGCTAATGAAAATGATTGTAAATTAATTGATTGTAGAATTATCGAAACAATCGAATTTAATGATAAGTATTATAAATATGATGAAAGCAAATCTATAAATTATTTAAGTAGCTTAAAACATTGTATCTTAAGTAAAAACTGTGAAAAGATAAAAAATTGTAACACAGAAATTTATAATATTAATGATAATAGTTTAGTAATACAATTAGCAAATAATCTAACGTTAACATCAAATTGTGATGAAAGACAATTTATCTTAAATGGAAATTATTTTATAAAATTTTATAACTGTACCGTTAATTTGGAAAACAAAACCTTCTATAATAATATTAAAGAAATAAAAGATAATTATATAATTCCAAATCTAACATATAAACCTACAAATAGTACATTAACATTTAAAGAAATAATATTAAAAACAAATAAGAACATAGAAGAAATAAAACTTTTAAAATATCATAGAACTTTTGTATATTCGGGAATAAGTATAATTACAATAAAATTAATAATAATGATAACAATATTAACGATTTATAAATGTTATAAAAGAAAGAATTTTAAAGTAAAAATAATAAACAGAATCCAGGAGGATTCCAACCCCAACGAAGGGAGAGTTACATGTAGGACATTGTCACCACATGATAACAAAAATACAATTCATAACAAGAATGCACACGAAAACATTTTATTCTAAAAAAAGATCAAAACACATAAATGTTCTCATAAAAAAAGCAAACGAAATATTTTGGCAATTTTTATATTTTTTATGAAACGAAATCTAATCTAGATAAGCATATTTAAAAATGAATATTAGTGTCAAATTCAAAACACGTTTAAATATGCTTACATTGAAATTTTTACCAAAAAGTTAAAATTAAAAAATTAAATAAAAATTTAGAATTGTATCTGACACTGAAGAGTTCAGACTTTAAACCAATTTTCAAAAACAACTCTAAAGAGTTTGAAAATGTTTTTTCTGTTGGTAGTATTTTGTATTTTCCTATTCTTAATTATAACACAAAATATAATATATAAATTTTAAGAAAATATCGACCACAATACGAATAAAAATGTCGCTTGTCATAAATGTCATTAAATTTACAACACCAACTTAAAAACAATAAAAAACAAAAAAATGTTTTCTGGTGGCAAATACGATAAGTAACTTTTGGAATTAGAATTAAATAATTCCAAAAAAGTTTTGGAATTAGTTTATTCTACTGGGGGTCTATTTTTTAATTCAACCCGAGCGAGCAGGCTTACCCCGGGTAGTGTACACCGAGCAAAGGTTGTACTGGGTAAAATTATCCGGTGCGCATAGAGTAAAAAATTGTTTTTTACTTTGCACACTCTTCGTACACTGACATTAATTTCAGAGTAAAATTTGAAGAAACGAGTTAGCTCGGTGTAAGCACAGTTCACAAATAAAAACGCAGTGTGCAGAGTAAAATTACTCAGGTTGAATAAAAAAGCACAGAGTATTTTTTGACAGCGCACTGCTTGCTCAGGTTGAATTAAAAAAAAAGGCCCTCAGATTTATCAAATGCAATTGTTGTTGTAAATTCTCAACAAAATACAGCTAATAATATTGGTAAGTACATATTTCGTATTAATATTTTCATTTGATTTCAGGGGTTTTACACACAAATTGGAGTCCATGCATGGCGATGACAATCAGATAAGAATTCGTGTTGAACAACTATGATTCTTTGTGTTGATTAGAATTTTATTTGTTTTCTAGATGCAGATCCCGAACAATTAGAGTCAAGCAAAATTTACGATCCACTGGATTGGTTGAAAAACTGAGAAGATAAAAATTGTATTTCAAAGGTTGGGGTTACAATCACTCGGCTACGAATTGGAAATCATCATCTAACCCTGAACACAGCTTAGCTCAAAGTCATCGATGCAACTGGATGTATCGATATTTGTGATACTTTGAACCAAAGCATCACTCAACAATTGAAACCTAGTCTATCGGAGCTTCACCACAAATTTGACTCATTCAGCTGTTCGATCATATGTTAGACGAAACACAAGCCGCCACATCTTTCGAAATAGAATTGACATTCTTTAAGCATTTTTCAACTAATGTACTGACCATCTGCCCAGCCACACCAAATCGTTTTTCTCTTCATGAAGAATTACTCGCTCTTCCGTTGAATAATTTACCCGATAAGTATACCACAAGGAATAGCTTTACTTCTTTACCTAATACAGTTCCATCAGTCACTACTTTTCCCTCTCTACATAATAATAATATTATCCACGAGCTCAATTTAAGGGTCGCTCCAAAACTTAAGAATATTTTTGTGTCAACATTTGAAACTTCAACAGCACATACCTGACCTGTAGAAACTAACTCGTAATGATGGTAATATGCCATCATTTAAAATTACGGTCCGTGAGAAAATGTTCGATCTGTTGACGTTGTTGTTAGGAAAAAATTGATTAGGATCTTGTAAAAGATTCTAAATTAATTTTGAAACAATATCATTGTCCATATAGCCGTATCGTCCATATCACCATCGGAGCGGGAAGTTTGCAGTGTCATTGCTAAAATGAAGAATAACAAAGCCTCTTGAATAGATAAATAGGTGCTGTTATGTGACCACTCGTAAGAAGGGGGTTATAGCATCTTGACTGGGTTTATACTATGTCATTATAAACTTAATAATCTAGTCCAGAATTAATTGCTATAATCTCTGACCCGACATCTTGTAATATCTGTTTATACATTTATCTTTCTTTTTGGAAAAAAAAAATTCAACTTTAAATCAACAATTTACGACAAATTACATGACGGCTTATAATCACATGGGAAGATCCAGCAGCAGTACATCAGAGACTCATCATCCACATATAACATTATAAGGATTTATTTAATTACTTTTGGGACGACACCATGTGGAACGAGACTACATATTCAACACTTCGTATAAAGACTACCAACACCATCGCATCAACATACAATTTTTGTAAAGGTTAGTGAAATTTTAATTTATAATTCAAATGTTAGCTTTGCTCGTGTAAATTTCCCTCAGTTTTGCAAAATTTCACATGACTGAAACTACGCGCGTACGGTTAAGATCGGATGCGGAGAAAAAAAAATTCCCTAACATAAACTTGAATAGTAATTTTCAAGAAAATCCAAAATCCGAAACGGTAGTCATTGGTTGTGAAATAGAATCCTCCGAAAAGTCCAGTGATCCGACCACCTCTGATACTGCAAGTAATTCTTCCGATAGTACTGTCGAAAGTTGTTCTTCAAATCTTAACGAACAATTCGACAACATGCCATTTAAACTAGAAATTGCACTAAAATTGATTCCTTCTTTTGACGGTGACTCCTCCAAGCTCCAACATTTCCTTGCTTGTTGTAACTCTGTTCACCAAACCGCCACCGAAAAGGACGTTTCTGTATTTCTAGATTTACTAAAATCGAAAATAATTGACATTGCCTTTGAGCAAACCTTTAAGTATAATGAATATACGTCTTGGGATGAGTTACAAAACGATTTGAAAAACGAATTCTCAGAACTATATTCAAGTGAACATTTACAGTTAGAACTCGTAAACATTGCACAAAAACGAGATGAATGTGTCAAAGATTACGCTCGTCGAGTTAAGGAAATCCTCTCCAAATTAAACGAGGCTTGCATAAGAGTTGAAGGCATCAAAGCAGCCAACATCATAAAAAGTATAAATTCTAAAACTGCCTTGCGCGCGTTTCAAGAAGGCCTCCACGACAATATACGCCTAATTGTCAAGGCATGTCGATTCCAAGACTTCAAAGAGTCATTAGCTAAAGCTTGCGAGGAAGAATTAGCGTTGAAACTAAATAAACAAAGAAACAATTCGCAAACTCTTCCTAAACAGTTGGTTAAGTGTCAACTATGTTGTAAAATGGGTCATACTGCCTCTTCTTGTTATCTCAGAAATCTTCGACAACATAATAACTATCAAACTAGTTACCCTAATTTTTCCACTCAAACAGGTACACAACAACCTGGCCCTTCGAACACGGTACAATTTAGAAACTTTAATACTCCATTTAAAGGTCAAACAGTTCCTCCAAACTCACAAAACCAAAGAGTCAAATCTGTCATTATTTGTGCCTATTGTAAGTGCCCAGGTCATCGCATTAATTATTGTTTCAAACGAAAAAGGGCAAATGCTAACAAGTATAATGCCGACACCAACGACGAATCGGAAAACTCTCGGGAACTCAACAAGAACGACACGACTTGCCGAGTTCATCAAATTTAGATACGTGTCGTGATCAAAATAAATATATATTATCACCATTAAATACATCCAGTTCCACCGTTAAATCGATATTAATAACTAATTCAATCGCAGATAAAAAATATGTAAAATTAAACCTTGACGTTGCCAAAACGAAGTCGTTATTGCTATTAGTCGATACGGGAGCTGATGTGTGTCTCATTAAAAGGACTTTCGTTGAACCCAATACAATTTGCTATCCTGATTTAAAATGCTCTCTAAAAGGCATCTCCGATAAATTCATTCAAACTTTAGCCGTGTGCGATGTAAAACTTAATTTATCTGAGTCATTTCAAATCTCTCATCGATTTCACATAGTTACAGACGATTTCCCGATAGCATGTTGTGGTATTTTAGGTAAAGATTTTCTATCTAAATTTAAGTGTCATATAGATTTTGAGAACCACCTTATAAAAATTCCGCATGAGACAGGCACCTGTTCTATAAATTTATGCCCGGCTCCGTCAAATTTTGTGGCACCTAGATCTGAAAAATTAATTTAGTTTTCATCTTGTTGCACAGAAAACGCAGAATATTTGTGCTCTTCAAAAGAATTAATGCCCGGCGTTTTTATCGGCAATTCTTTAATTAAAAACGAAAATAATTTATTCTGTATAAGCATTTTAAATACTACGAACGAGCCATATGAATGTTCTAATTTTTCTCTAAGTCTATATCCATTAGAAAACTATAACGTATACCAAATTGAATCGCAGAATCATTACTTAGAGAATCGACTAGAAAATTTAGAAAATTCCATCAACCATGATCACTTGAATTCGGAAATAAAAGCGTCCATTTTAAAACTATGTCGCGAATACAATGACATTTTTCTTCTGCCAGGTGACAAGTTAACGGTTACTGATACTACTACCCACAAAATTCCGACTCATCCAAATAATAGTCCCATCAACGTTCGCCCATATCGGTTACCCCAATCGCAAAGAAATGAGATTGATTTGCAAATCTCTAATATGCTCGAAAATGATGTAATTGAGCCTAGCAAATCTCCTTGGAATTTTCCCCTTCTAGTGGTTCCAAAAAAATCAAATACGGATGAGAAAAATGGCGCATCGTGGTCGATTATCGAAAATTGAACGATATCACGATAGGCGACAGTTTTCCTCTACCGAATATTACTGATATTTTGGATCAACTCGGAAAAAGTTCATACTTCAGTACTATTGATCTAGCTGACGGCTATCACCAGGTACCATTAGATGAGACAGATCGAAATAAAACCGCATTTAGTACACCTTTTGGACACTATCATTTTAGAAGAATGCCATTTGGTTGGAAGGGTGCCCCGGCGACCTTTCAACGCCTAATGAATTGTGTACTAAGTGGTCTCAATGGTATCAAATGTTTTGTTTACCTCGACGATGTAGTTGTCTACGGCTGTAATCTAACTGACCATAATAATAAAATAAAGGAAATCTTCGATTGCTTTCGTCTACATAATTTGAAAGTTAATCCCACTAAATGTCAGTTCCTTTGCAAAGAGATAACCTATCTAGGACATGTTATAACCCCTGAAGGAGTTAAACCTGATCCTACCAAAATAACCGCCGTTACAAACTACCCCACTCCCAAAACTACTCGTGAAGTAAAATCGTTTCTAGGTTTCGCTGGCTACTATCGCCGTTTTATATCACATTTTTCCGACATTGCGAAACCCTTAACTCAGCTTTTAAAAAAAGACGTTGTCTTCAAGTGGGATGCCTTTTGCGAAGAAAGCTTTAATAAATTAAAGAAAACGCTATGCTCTCCACCAATACTAATTCGACCAGATTACACTAAAAAATTTACGGTTACCTGTGATGCTAGTGATGTTGCCATAGGTTCTGTATTATCACAAGAAGTAGAGGATATGGATATGCCAATTGCCTTTTCCAGCCGAGTTTTGAACAAAGCAGAAAGAAATTGTTCCGCGATTGAAAAGGAACTTCTTTCTGTGGTTTGGGCTGTTAATCACTTTCGACCATATCTTTATGGAAGAGAATTTATTGTGGTTACTGATCATAAACCATTGATTTGGCTATGTAGTGTAACGAATCATTCTTCAAAACTCACTCGTTGGCGCATTAAATTAGACGAATACCAATTTAAAATCGTACATAAAGCTGGTAAACTTAATACTAATGCTGATTGCTTGAGTCGAATCCGATTAGAACCAACCGATGAAAATACTAACGTCAACGTACTAACTAGAGCGCAAAAATTACGTCAAACTTCTATTAACGATGAAGGTCACTTGTCAGAGAACGAAAAGTCTACCTCTAACGAAGATATCGTTGAATTGACAGACCAATCTGAAATAGAAACTGTAATTGACGAATTTCATAATAGTGCCTCAGGAGGTCATCAAGGAATTTATCGAACTTATAATAGGTTACGTAAATTCTATAGTTTCCCAAATATGCTAAGTCAAATTACTAAAATGATAAAAAATTGCAAATCTTGTCAACTGAATAAATCAGGTCTACCTAATAAAATGCCCATGAAAATTACTGATACGTCATCGCGCCCGTTTGAAAAGCTGTTTCTGGATATCGTTGGTCCTTTGAATTCATCCTACTCAGATAATAAATTTTTGTTAACCATGCAAGATGATTTAACTAAATTTTCACTAGCCGTGCCTATTCCAAATCAAGAGACTGAGACAGTTGCTCAAGCGTTCGTCGAAAATTTTGTCTGTGTTTTTGGTATACCAACTTCCATTCTCACTGACCAAGGCTCTAATTTCGTGAGTGAATTATTTAAAAGAATCGCCAAACTGTTTAAAATAAAGAAACTAAATACAACAGCATATCATCCGCAGTCTAATGGATCCTTGGAAAGATCGCATAGAAGTCTTGTGGACTATCTTCGAAATTTTAGCAATAAGCACCCACTAAATTGGGATTTATGGGTTCCTTTTGCTACGTTTAGTTATAATACTACTCCGCACTCGTCCACCAAATTTATGCCATTTGAACTAGTTTTCGGTTGTAAACTACAAATTCCTAGTTTCCTTACTCATTCTCGAGATATCGTTTATAACTATGACGACTATTATTATGATCTTAGATCCAAATTGCAACAATCTTTCGAAACTGCTAAACAAAACTTAATTGAATCTAAAGAGAAATCTAAAACCTACTACGACAAAAACTCTAAGGCCGTTATATACAACATCGGAGACTTGGTTTGTTTGAAAAACGAAGCTAGACAATCTAAACTGTCACAATATTGGCTAGGTCCCTACGAAGTTCAACAAATAATTTCACCCGAAAATACATCAATTAAAATAGGAAACTCACTTAAAATTGTTCACAACAACCGATTAAAACCTTTTCGTGAATCCACGTAATTCGTATGTAACCTTCTAATTGATATAAACAAAACGAAAGCAACAAAAAAAATTTTTATTGCATGAAATTTTGTAAATCTTATTATTAATAAATATTTTAGTTTTAAAAATAAATACTATTCTGAAATTAGTTAATAAAGCAACATTAATTGAATTATATTTCAAAATTTCATGGCCTAAATAAATTAGCTCATAAGTTCTTTCTGAACCCGTTCAGACTTAAGATTGCATCTTAAGACTACGGAGGGAGGTGTTATGTGACCACTCGTAAGAAGGGAGTTATAGCATCTTGACTGGGTTTATACTATGTCATTATAAACTTAATAATCTAGTCCAGAATTAATTGCTATAATCTCTGACCCGACATCTTGTAATATCTGTTTATAAATTTATCTTTCTTTTTGGATTCGGGATCTATACGAGTAAGGTCAGCATTTTATTACATTTATTTTATTTTTTTTTTCTATATTGTTAAATCATAAACTAATAAAAAAATCGAATCATAAAATTATTATTAAAATATTTTGCGTTGCATACAAAATACTCTCGGTATTCTTTTTTGTATACAAGAGCAATTCTTTTCCTTCTTATATTGTAATGATTAATAAAACAATAAAATATTAAAAATCTTTTGTAATTAAAATAAATGATGTTCAATAATTTTGTTTGATTGTGATAATTTTGTTCTGATTGTGCGATAAATTCGAGGGACAATGAGATAAATATATAAAGGTGTTGTGTTTTAATTGTGATTGAAAACTGGTGCTACATTTTCCATTCCGCACGTAACAGTGCTGTTTCTGGCCCAACAAAATAACAAAATTTGAGCTCCTCTGGCAAACGAATGAAGCAACTGTAACGCCGCGCTGTCCACCACAGCGTTAACATGTTCCACTGTTCTATCTGGCAATATTGTAAATTCTGGTTTCGCAACAAAAACCAAATAATACGAAGCAACACACACACAAATCTACGAGAGGCTATAAAAGAAAAACAAAAGCTGATGACCGGGGTAGTCGAAAAATAAAAATTTAAAAAAACGATAATCTTTTAAGTCGGGAATCGGGATAGACAGTATCTAAAATTAAAGAGATATAATTATTGAAAATTAAACTAAAAAGACAAAACTTGAATAATTTGGCTCAAGTAAGTCGTGTCGATAATTTTTTAGTATATGGATCTCGGTTTTTGTTTAGTCGAATGCATTAATTCGGATAATGCTGTGTTTTGTGAAATGATGCGAAAGTGATTAATTAAACTAATAAAATAGTTGTATTGTTAAGTAGACTATACATTTATGCAAATGTTGTGTAAAACAAAAATTAACGAAAATAATATCCCGTGCTCATAGTAGTCTCAAGGACATTTATAAATATTAAGAGACAGTTGTTTTCACATTCTGAACTTATAAAGCCGTGTGCTATAATGTAAGCAATAAACTGTGATAAATTGATGTTAAGAGTTATTTGTGAACTAGAAAATAATAAATAATATAAATTAAATAATTAACATATATAAACAATAAACACGGTAACTAAAATAAATAAACTTAAAATATCGGCTGTTTCCTAACATAATTGTGATAACAGATATTAGTGCTAAAATATATACAGTTGAAATTACGCCTAACATATACCGTGCAGTGACAACCAAAAATTAATAATTCAAAATTAAGGTTGATGCAAACAATTGATAAGTGCGGGTTATATTACGAATAGTGCTAGTTATCGCAGACACAATTATAAAAAAATAAAAAAAAAACAAGTTAATAATACAGAACAAATTGGAAATAAATCACAATGAGATCAAAATAGTATCAACAATCACAGTCATTGTGGTAATAAAAATTATCATAATTCAAATACTGCGATACTACGAAAATATTCCTTCATGTGCAATATCCGAAACATATACGCTAATATTCTTAATAAATAATAATAATAATTCATAATAATAAAATAGAAAATAATACTTAATTAACACAGATATAAAATTACTATTTAATATAAAGTTATAATAACTCATCAAATACTACGAATGTTAAATATGTACTATGTACAATCAACAAATTAAATGAATATTGGTATAATCGTGCAACATTCAACATACAACTTTAAATTCAACATGCAACATTTTCATCAAACGGATTACATATAAAAAGGTTCTTGATTAACAATATTATGTATTTTGATATTTTTTTTTATTATAATTTTTTTTAATTAATTAATTTTGCCTTTAGTTAAGTCTTAGTTAATATTATATTAGGTTACTATTAAGGTAGGGGTAGCATAGGCTTAGTTTTAGGTTTATTGAATTACTTTCGCATACATATGTACCATATATACGCGTACTTATCGAAATTATTCTTAATCTGCCTTGTCGAGCGAATTTCCTTCTAGCTGTCTTATTAGTTTAATTTCGTTTATTCTTTCATATTCAATAAATAATAGTTGTATGCTAGAAATGTATGCATACTTCGAAACGAAAATCTTAAGTTGTCATTTTTATAATTTAATTTATTTTTCTGAGAATTTTTAACATGGTAGTTTGATCAAATCATCAATGAGGGTGAGGTAAGTTAAGCAATGGCAGGCGGAGGCATTTTTCATCGATCGTTCAGTTTTCTTTGGTAACTCCAATTTTGGGAAGTTCATTATGCTGCTGATGTTTTCTTCCTATTTTTTCCGTTTATAGTTCTTCATGGTCAGAATCCCTAGTCATTTCATCGTTTTATTTTTATTATACCATTAATTTAATTTCGTCCCGTTGCCTATAGATTTTATCATTGGGGTACAATCTCATCCATTACCATTTAGTTACAATAGTTCTTTAATTTTAATTTTCTTTAATTAATTTTCCTCCAAATTTCGAATACTTCAAATTCTTACGCGGTTTATCCAGACTGAGACAACCTCTGAAAACCCCACCCCCTCACTTCTGAGTTTTAGCTGCGCTAAAAGTGACCGCTCAGAGGCACTGGTTCAGTATTTTTGTCCATTAAATAAATTTCTATAACCGCACGGTAATGAAAATTACTCGGCGCGTTACACAACCATTGGGAACGAAATAAGAAAGGGCGAGTGGAAATTGTTTGCAAACACACTGAGGAAGTCACTGAATGACATAGAAAAAAATCTCTGGAATGAAACGAACGATGCTATAGTAGAAACAAAACAACTCGCAAAGTCGTGAGTGGAATTCAAAGCAACAATACCTAATAGATAAAGGAAACAAACAAAAAATCGGTTCAGATCATTTTCCCAAAACTTAAGCGGAAATAACGTATTTTGACATAAAACTGATTTTAAGTGATTGGGATAAAATTAAGTTCCGCCTACAAAGAACGGCTTATGCGATTTTCCCTCAATCCTCTTTTATTTTTAAGTCAGGGAATTGGGAAGCTTGTGGGATTTTTACCTCAAAGGGTCGGGTAGCTGCCATAGGAACACACCCAAAAACTACACAATACCACAATATTGCTTAACATTTTTCCCTTATGCTCGTGGAGTAAATCGTTTGGAAGGTCTTGCAATAGATACAATGGTAGTTTACAAATCCACCGTCTTGGCACTAGAAGCTAATTTTTCAATTGTTGGAGTATTTGTATATCGTTGAAAAAGGCTGGAGAAATGCCATAAATTTTACTGAACATCTTAGTACTCAAAACTACCGCTAAAAGCAACAATTTTGTAATCAGCGTTTTAGTTCACAAATCGTTTTAAAGGACTTGAGGAATGCCGAACAAACATTTTTTTGAAACCCTAGTATTCAAAACTACCGTTGTAGCGCTGTCAAACTCAGTGTCATTTTTCTCATTCCCATATAATTATGTAGCATGTAAATTACGCGGTCTTGCAAAAAGCAACGATTTTCTTTTTATCGCTTTGGTTCATAAATCCACCGTTTTGGCGCTGGTAACTAATTATTAATTTGCTATAGAATATATAAGTGTGACATGTCAATGAATAGGTCTTGATGAATGGCATAAATTTAGCTGAAGCATATTTAGTACTCCAAAGCACTGATTAAAGTTGGATTTGTTTTTCATTATGGTTTTATATGATCATGTTGTATATCGTTTTTAAGAATTTGGACGAAGAACATTTTTTAATCAGCAATTAATTTCATAAGTTCTGCGTTTTGGCGCTGGTGGTAAATTATATTTTTGGTATAGAATATAGACCTTGAAGAATTTCACAAAATAATTTGAGGCACGTTGGTATTCAAAACTGCAGTTGTGACACTGGAAGTGGTTACATTTACTTCATTTCAATAAAAGCATGTGGCATATAAACCATTTATGGTTGAAATGTATTGGAAAAGCGACAATTTGTTTACCAGTTCAACAGGCAACTTTTGCAGAAACAAGGTGCCTATACTAAATACTAACTGTTATGAACCAGCATTGTAAAATCAGCCAAGAAGCACTAAACTAAAGAAACCAAGAATAAAGTGAAATCCATAAAAAAAAAAATTTGTGACAAACAACGCGATATAAGGCCGCATTATGTAATGGATATGGATAAAAGTATTTGAACCTTGAATGATTAAGTTGCATGTTGCTTGGCTAGCAAATGATTAGAGGCACATTTCCATTTTTGTCGAATAGCTTTCAGAGTTTTAGTGGTCATCTCATAGCATTAATTGTGATGTACCTCGTAAACATCGAATAAAGATAATATCCTCCATCAGCAACCAGCAATCTGCTTTAATTTTTATCGCATTTAATAATGTTGTACTACTTCTAGAAAACCATAATTAATTTGTAAACAAGTGTAATTTAATTTCTTAAATAACCATTTTCCACATACGTCTTAATCTCAAGAATATACAGTTCCAACCCATTATAAGGGTATTTTGTGTACATAAAATATAAAAACGGGATTAAAACTAAGAACGTGGATTCAACTAAAACTGTATTTCATATATACACCAGTAGTTAGTTATATGCTGCTGCTGCTGTAAAAAAATAAAAGACTCGTACAGATTTTCTATTTTTGATTTCACAACAACAACAATAAAAAAGAAATTTTTTAATTAAATTAATCTCAAGTGAAAATGGTTTAGATTTGAACACAGTACATAATACACAGCTATACAGCATCAACAACAAACTCAAATTTACTAAATTAGTTTATAGAAATTTTTACTTCATTGCATTGTTGTTGTTGTTGTTATATGTTTCATATCTCATTGAACGTAATTTAAAAATCATTTTTAAGATTCAATTAAAGGCACACTTTGTGAATGAAACCAAATATGTGAGATTGGTATATGTTTAAAATAATACAAGTTATTCTACTTCACTTACAAGTTTATTACTTCCAATGCCATATATTTTTTTATCAACTAACTCTAGCACCACATATTATATTGCGTTACTGCAATATAACGATTATCAAGGAAATTAAATTTTTTACCACTTTGTAGTTGTCACCTTTTGGACATTTCTTTTAGAAAACATGATTATTTCGAAAAAAAATACTTGAAAACTAAACTTTTAAAAAGTTTATTATGAAATTGTCAATCACCTGCAAAAGTCAGAAATACTGGCAGATCAAAAATAGTCAGCTTTCTCTACCTCCAATTATTAAGGCTGCTCGGCCTAGATCTGCCTACAATTTTCTTATTCACCCAATCCTCCAATTGTTACGGTACCTATTATATGTAGTACTACCTCCAGGAATCTTTTACCTTCGATATTGAGCATCTGCACGCAATATTTTCCGAAATTTTTATAGACAACTGTGTACTAAAATTTGCTTCTGCCCATTGAAATGCACCTTCAACAAGCTCAATTGACTACCGTTAATGTGTCTAAAATTATATCTAGCTATATTAGTATATCTCGCGAGACAGGATCAATTTCACTGATTTTAGTTTGGCATCGCCCAAATTTTTTCTGTGAGTTGATGGAATTGAATTATGTTCAAGTTTACGTTTATTGGCAAAAACAGTTTAGTAAATAACCTAAATCATTTGTTAAGTTCTATCTGTCGTCCTGACCGGCAGTTTGATTAACCGATGCTTCGCGTGACCAATGCTAACCGTTCGTAAATTGAAATTTGTTTGGTTTTACAAATCTAGGGTTTACATAAATTACCCCCCGCCTTTACCCAAGGCCAATCACCCCCGCCCGGCTCATTACCTCCCAGCCTTTACCCCGCAGACATTAATCTTGATCATTACCGCCCTTCCATTAATTAACCGATTAATACCTCCCTCGGCCATATCGGTCATTACTTTCCGCCATTACCTCAATCATTTTCCCATACGGTTTTTCTCCAAGCGATTCTCCCAAATCGAAAACTGCCAAAGCCATTAGAAAACGTACCAGGCCGTATCTCACAAATGGTAGACTTGTGACGGATAATTCGATATCCTTAATTTCATTTGGTTTTGAAAACCCACTTGTAAGCAATATGTTTAGTTTGGGAAGGCAGGTCTGTCAATTCCCATGTTGCATTTTCAATTAAAAAATTTTCAATTTTTTTTTTTTTTTTTAGTCCATGCCATCTGTTTTGGGGCCGAAGCACTCCCTGCTCTTTCGCGGTTTATTTTTCCGTCTTACTTTACGCATAATTTGCCAAATCGAAGACGTACGGCTATAGGTCCGATTTTTATAACCATCTGCACATTGCAAGTTCCATGCCAGCCTATACTGGCATGGAAGATGGGTCGGCCCATGAGTTTTGCACTCCGACAGGGGGTCATAGATGTGTTCCATTTCATCACAGATCGTAATCTGTAGATGAAAATTCCCTTTGCATCCTGCCCCTATCGGGATTCGAACCCGGTACCTCCTGATCCAAACGCCAAAGCTTTAACCACAGTGCCATACTCATCTTGCATTGCTGACTTCACAATTTTGTATCCGACCTCGATAATGCTTCCTCAACCGTCACGGGATCATTTGATTCAACTGATTTTGATAAATACGGTACAAAACCATCATAGACCTTCGATTTCAGAATTCTGCATGATTTTCTTAATGGCCCCAATGATCCACCCAGTTATCATTTAGCAGGCTCCGATTGCATCTCTGCGAATGGATCAAAATAGCCTAGAACACGATTTTATCTTCAGTCACCTGAATTCGTTGGTCTTCCATAAACACAACATCTCGACTCTTCACGATTGTTTTCTTGACAGGTGAATAGGGCGCAGTTGTTTGATGTCGTATTTCGCATGTTCTTGTCCATTCGCAGGAATTTTAATTTTTCGATTTGTTTGATTTTCAACAAGGCTCTTAAAATTCCTCAAATGCTCTTTCACCTCAGACATCGCTTTCATTATGTAAACAAACACTTTCCGATAAAAACCATCTACGGATTCAAACAATAAAAATACTAAAAAACAAAATTTTACCTCTGCGGCGAAATCGTATATGGCAAACGTTTTCATATTTTGAAATTTATTTCAATTTTTTTGTCAATCATTAAGTTTCTAGTGGAATTTGATATTAAAGGGACTTTCGATTGACCTGAATTAACAGAATTGCAGTTGCGTTACTATTCAGATAATTAAGTTACTACTCACTTAATTGAGCTACTGAAGTGAATTGGGTGTTCGAATCGCACCTCTTCATTTCAGATAAATGTCAAAAATCATTTAACATTTAATTCTTTTTTATTGAAATTTGTTTAATTTTAATTAGAAAAAAACACTAACACTTTAAAAAAACGCAGAATGAACGGAAAACCAATAAATGTTAAAAATACAACAAAAACAACCTATCTGGTTTAACTACACGAGCAAAATATCTCTTCAGTTAATTCAGTAGCTCAATTTTTTAACTGAAGTGAAGAGATGCGAATCGAACGCTCAATTCATTTCAGTTGATTCAGTTAATTCAGATAATTTTGTTAATTCAGGTCAATCGAAAGTCCCTTAAAACTCACGTAATTACGAAAATAAATATTTTAAATAATTGTTTCCGAAGAAATGGTATCAGACGATCCCTTAATCATCTAATAATCGGGGCGAATGACGAACGGAAAATAACCGGAAGTAATGGCGGGGATTAGAATGATCGGGGTGTAATGAGGGGGTAATGGGTGGGATGTAATGACCGGTGTATAATATCCAGGGTATTAATATCCGAAGGGTAAAAACTTAGAGTAATTGGCCGGGGGTAATTGCTTGGGGGCAATAGCAAAGGTGTATTATCCGCAGAAGCATTATTCGGGGAGGTAATATGCCCTGTCACACGATTCTGTAACTTTTAGTTTGGCCATCCTGTTATTTCTATTATCGATACTACACGATCTTCAATGTAATCCACTTCGGGTCTAGTCAAGGAACCCGGAAAGTAGTAGCATCTCCAATCAATTTTTTTTGCATCAAGCACTACATTAAAAAAAGTCGGCATTTAACATTTTATTGCGTTACTACGCAAAGTTCTAATAAAGTTCTAATTTTTAACATAGGCTTTTGACTTTTTTTTAGTATATCTTAGAATTTTGGGTTATTATGTGTGAACCAAGACGTTGGAAGTTTCGTTACCTCGCCCGATGTAAAAACAATGTCTGAGTATCACTTAGAATTACACGAAATTTCATATATAAATCGCATTTGTGTGTGAAACACTATACAATTCGAAGGGGTTAACAATTGCGTAGCGAAACATAATAATTCGCTAAGGCATTGTGATTATACTTTGTATGTAAGTTCAAAGTATTTCAAAAAATTTTGTAGTTTGGTAACTACACTCTGATGAGACGACCGGTTTTTTTAATTTAAAAACTTCAATATTTCAATAGTTTGAAACCAAACTTCCAACGTCTTAGTGACCTCATCTCGATGTATTTTAAAAATGTACTTTCACAGCTAAGGTATATGCAAGAACTATCCGTTTTTTCTTATCATTCGTTTTCCGAACATAGCAACACATCTCTATAATATAAGGTTACTATTGCTAACTCTGTCACTGACGGTGATAATTTCAGTTAAGGACATCGTATACACGTCTCCTAAAAAAATCGCAAATTTTCATAGCTCGGCTGAGTTTGAAGATGAACATCGTCTGACCTTTAACCTCCGAGATATATCAGAAAAGGTAAAAATATGGTTTTAGCTCTATAGTTCTAAAGTTCTCTTTTATACTTTTTGATTGAAATGAAAACTTCTTTGGGCGGGTTGGGCGATTTTTTTGGCTGGGTAAGATCTTATGATTCATGTCACGGACATGATATTTTAATAGCCTGATCCTTATTAGCAGGGAAAATAAGTTCCCAATTGTGACAAAGTGTTCACGCGAAATGTCATTTACACAGAAGTTCTTATAATTTAGAACATTTGGCCTGGTCCAGAATATTAGGATCGCGTAAGTGGTGGGTGCCCTTCGACACAAAAACGTGTCGAATTTATTGCTTTTAAAAAATTTTTTAAGCGTGTCCGTGGATTAACGAATATGTTTTTCTAATTTGGGACGCATTTGAAGTTAGACCTAAATTAATCCTAAACCGACAAAAATAAACGAAAGTTTGTATGTATTGGTAAAAATTAAATAAAAATGACATTAATGCGAAATATATTATAAACATCCATGTCACTGAGAACGCACCGGGTAACCAAAAAAAATTCGTTTTTCTATTATATAATTTTAAAAATGAAATGTCGAAAGACTACCATAATCTGAAGCGCGCCATAAATTTCATATAATACATACCGTTCTCTCAAAAGTAACAACGAGACCATCATCAAATTCTCCATTCAGATCCAAATTCAGAAACACATCCAAATACTACACATTATTGTTCATTTTTAAACAAGTTCCATTAACTTTGGTTAATCACAGCTGTGAATTGAATGCTCCAACGCTGACCTATCGATAAATTCCAATATTAATTCAATCGGCCGATCTAATGAGCATTAACCCGGTTCAATTGATATGTTTTCACTAGCGATACCGAGGCTTCAGCTCATCTTTGTCTTCGGACAATACCACAAACAAAATTATCGAAAATTTGGAATGTACGTATTGAATTGGCAGATTTAGGAGTTTAAAAAACGTGGCCATTAAATTCATGTCAATAAAATCCTAAGTATATAAACATTTTAATAATAGAACAATTTAGTTGTGTCAATTTGGTTATGTATAAAACAAAGGTAACTGAGATCCAGCTATTTTTCGAAATAATTCAAATTTTCTCAAGAACTACTTAAACTGAAATAAAATGGAAATATTATAAATGTCTATGTCACTGACTGACTCACTCGAGAATGCACAGTAGCTGATTTGGAAATGGACATTTTTAACATTAAATTAATGTATTTTTAAATTAATAAAAAAACACAGCAAACCCTGATAATGGCGTAATTGCCAAAAGCACGGAAAATTTGGTTGTTTAATTAGTATACGGATGCAAAGCTCCCTAATTTTTAATTAATATTTAAATACACTTGGCTGGGAATAAACGGGCGCGAAGTGCCTCAGAACAACCAAGTAATCAAATATTTAAATAGTTTTCCAATCGAAATTATTCTTTACAAAAAAAAAAACATTTTGCGAATTGCTTAGTTAAAATAAATAACCTTTTCCATCCAAAGAATATAGGATTTTCTTAAGAAATTGAATATCTCGAGAATTAATGTGATTATCACCTAGTTCTGTATGATTTTCTGAAAGGTTAAGAGTAAAACTTCCGAACCTCCAAACCATTCAGAAAGCTAATGGGATACACGTGGTCAAATAAGTATTTTAATAACCTGCGCTATGGGGAGAACTAAGGATTTTCTTAAGAAATTGAACATCTAGAGAACTAGTCGAAAAACATATTTGTTCTCGAGATATTCAATTTCTTAAGAAAATCCGAAATTCTTCCCATAGCGCAGTTTATTAAAACATTTATTTGACCACGTAAATCCCATTAGCTTTTCAATTGGTTTAAAAGTGGTTATAGGATCTCATTTAGTCCTTTCAGGAAACCATACAGTATTAGGTAATACAGAGATTTTAAGGTTCAAAAGCCTTCCATTTAATTTTATGGATTTGTATGCTAACGAAGTCTTCTCAGAATAATTTTACGCTAAAAAAACGAACGGGGTTCAAGCTCCACCTGTACCGCAAATTGTTTTTGCAATATAAAGTACATTTAACGTAGCCCGATTTAACAAGAGCGTTAACTTATCCGTCCTAGCTGGCCATATTCCAAAATTTTTTTCAAAATCATTTAAGAATCCCATATCCATCCAACATACCCAATCCTAACATAAGGTTAAGGAATTAATCTAGTTCCGTCAAATGTGGCCATATTCCAAAATTCCATCCGAAAATCATTTATGAATTCCTTTTCCATCCAACATACCTGACATTATCGGCTAAGAAATGCCTAAGTTCCGTAGCAGATTAAAAACGGACTCCCCAATTAGTCCGTTAAATCGAGATTTTCCTGTGTAACATTTTACGTGACATTTAACAGAACATAGTATTTAACGCAAAGTGTATCATGAACCCAAAACTAGTCCCCTATATATTTTAAATGCACCCTTGTAAAGTAAGCCCAGAATTTCATCTCAGAAAAATAAAAAAAAATCATCGGGTAACACTTAAATTGCAATGATATTTCACCCCAGAATTTATTATAGTAATTTCGTTCAATGTCGAAATTTTATTCTAGCCCAGAATTTTTTTTTTCAAATTTTAAATATTTAAATCAAAATGAAAAATTAAGTAAAAATTATAATTCTGGGATTTTATAAAATAACGATGAGCCATTTGTTGTGCTATAAAAACATGATCGATAAAAGGCAATTGACTGAATGTAATCTATGCGACGCTGAACCGTATACATAAGCTCCAGTATAGAAAGAAATCAAAAAGGCTAGGCGGATCTGTCTAGATATATCGGTGACTAGTAACAAAAAGCATTATATTCTAAACAAAGTTGCACATAGTTAGTTCTTAGTTCTTGTTTTAACTTCAAACCGATTTGCATGTTGTGAAGGTGAACAGAGCTATGATGATTTGGGCCAGTATGGTATCGAGTACATATAATATCAAAAGGGATTCGGCCTGGTATGTCTTAGTGTATCTGAGGCCAGTAATGGAATGTATTTTATACGAAACGTAGTCGTATTTACCATCTCAAGTTTCAATTTCAAAACGATTTGCATGTTGTGAACACTAAGACACACTAAGACATATCAGGCCGAATCCCTTTTGATATTATATGTACTCGATACCATACTGACCCAAATCATCATAGCTCTGTTCACCTTCACAACATGCAAATCGGTTTGAAGTTAAAACAAGAACTAAGAACTAACTATGTGCAACTTTGTTTAGAATATAATGCTTTTTGTTACTAGTCACCGATATATTTAGACAGATCCGCCTAGCCTTTTTGATTTCTTTCTATACTGGAGCTTATGTATACGGTTCAGCGTCGCATAGATTACATTCAAACAATTGCCTTTTATTGATCATGTTTTATAGCACAACAAATGGCTCTTCGTTATTTTATAAAATCCCAGAGTTATAATTTTTAATGGCAGTGAAGTATGTCCCAAATAACAAAAATAAACCTGTATTAGTAAAGGGTTATCCAATTCGAGGTTGATAAAGTAGAAATCTGTATACCGACATCTGTCAAAGATAAACGTCAAGTACGCTGTCATTTATTTAGTTGACATTCTGCCATTTAAGAATATGGAGCATTTAAGAATATGGAGCATGGTGTTGGAAAAACAGGCCGTCGATGCTGATTTTTCGAACAAAATTTTCTTCAGTGATGAAGCTCATTTTTCGCTTGGTGGATACGTTAATAAGCAAAACTGTAGAATTTGGGGCTCAGAAAATCCACAATTGATTGTAGAGAAGCCATTACACCCGGAAAAAGTCACTGTTTGGTGCGCATTGTGGTCTGGTGGTGTGATTGGGCCGTATTTTTTTGAGAACAACCATGGACGAACCGTTACCGTCAATTCTGAGCGCTATGGCCGCATGTTAACCGATTGTTTTTTTACGAAAATCGAAGATTATGATCTTGACGATATGTGGTTCCAGCAGGATGGAGCAACCAGTCACGTAACACGAGCAAATCGAGATCTTTTGCAAGAGAAATTTCCTGGACGTTTGATTTCGCGATTGGCTGATGTCAATTGGCCTCCAAGATCCTGTGATTTAACGCCTTTGGATTTCTTTTTGTGGGGCTACGCGAAAGATCGTGTTTACGCAAACAATCCTCAAACTCTTGACGAATTGAAAACTAATATTCGTAAGGTAATGGCCGAGATACCGCCCGAAATGTGCCGAAAAGTCATTGAAAATTACCTCAAAAGAATCAAGGCCTGTAAGAAGTCCCGTGGAGGACATTTGAATGATATCTTGTTTAACTAAAAATGGCAAGGATCAATCTGTAAAATGAAATAAAAATTACAATACATTCCGAATATTTTGTGTGTTTTTTTTAAGTTTACTTTATCAAGCTTGAATTGGATAACCCTTTATATACACTGTTAATAAATTTACTGTTAATAAAAGATTGAACAAAATTTGTTTCGATAAATTCTGAGTATCCTAGAGTTTGTCGGAAAATTTCACTATGTCCAAATGTTAGCTTCAGGTTGACACAATCAAATAAATCTAGAGTCATTTCCATATCTAGGGGATAGGTGTCATTTTTTTGCTCTCGCAAATCTAATCGATTTTATTGGTTTGAGTAGTTTTAATTTAGATAAATTCTGAATATCCTAGAGTTTGTCGGAAAATTGAACTCTAGAATATTCAGAATTTATCTAAATTTAAACTACTCAAACTAATAAAATCGATTAGATTTGCGAGAGCGAAAAATGACACCTATCCCCTAGATATGGAAATGGCTCTGAATTTATTTGATTGTGTCAACCTGAAGCTAACATTTGGACATAGTGAAATTTTCCGACAAACTCTAGGATATTCAGAATTTATCTAAGTTTAAACTACTCAAACCAATAAAATCGATTAGATTTGCGAGGGCTTAATGTGTTTTAATTTTTCTCGATAATATCTCACTCTTTCTTTCATCTTTGCAAAATACATAAATCGAATATGAAAAAATGTGGCACCTTTCCGTTTCTTTCTATTATAATATAGTTATTTCGTGAATATTTTATTTTAACAGTGTAAATACTAATACTGTTCTGCATTACAAATTTCTAATTGGATTTGTATATGTACACGGGATTTTTTTGGGACAAACTTCACAACCGTAATTTTTACTTAATTTTTTATTTTGATTTAAATATTTAAAATTTGAAAAAAAAAAAATTGTGGGCTAGAATAAAATTTCGATATTGAACGAAATTACTATAATAAATTCTGGGGTGGAATATCATTGCAATTTTAGTGTTACCCGATGAAATTTTTTTATTTTCCTGGGATGAAATTCTGGGCTAACTTCACATACATCTAAATGCCATTTTTATTTTAGTTTTACCAATATATTCTCATTTTTGGTTTGTTTGACAGTTTAGGATCAATTTAGTTTTTGTTTCAAAAACGTGTACAGGCGCGTGAAGCTTGTGCTAAACTATTCCTAATATTATTTCTACTCTAGTTAGGTCTAACTTCACATGCATAATTTGGGCGTGGTCCAGAACATCAGAAACAATTATTTGATAGTGTCTTCGTAGATTAACGAATATGTTTTTCTAATTTGGGCGTGGTCCAGAACATCAGGGACGGATGAGTAGTGGGTGCCCTTCGACACAAAGATGTGTCGAAATTTTTGCTTAAAAAAAAATTAGAGCGTGCAGAAAAAAATTAGAGCGTGCTCTAATTTGAACGTACAGAAGATTAGAGCCACGTGAGTGGTGGGTGTCCTTAGACACAAAAACCAGTCGCTTTTAGTCGCTTTAAAGAAATTCTTGGAGCGCGTTTTTTGATGTTCAAACATCAATTTTTCATTTTTTCGAATTTTTCATATTTTTAAATTTTTATACACTGCGTAGCTCTACACCCAGTCATGTTACTTTCCCGTTCCAAGATCGCGTCAATTTACCAGTATTATATACAAAGAAGTACGAGTACGTCATTGCCATATAAAAACTCGGGTTAAAATGTTCAAATGTGAGGTAGAAATAAAACTTCAGCGATGCGAAATGGACCCAACAACAAAAACAAAAATCATAGAATTTTGCTGATTTCTAACAGAAACAATATTTTTCGACATTGTCTACATTATTTACATCACGTCGACGTCAATGTTTTAATTGTACATACATTATTTACCCATGTAGAATATTAATTATCAACGCGGTGTAGACAATACGGCACGAAGTTGATTATTAATAGCTATGACATATAACTTTATACGTAATGTTGAAGAGAATCGAATAACAAACAACTCCGGTCGACTAACACTATTTTCTGTGGCACACAAATTTTGTTCTTTTTCTGATTCGAAATGGATTTTCTTACATTCTTTGCCTTCTTTTTTTTTGAAAATGGATCAAAAAAAACCCAAAAAATTTGGGATTTTTTTTGATCCATTTTCAAAAAGAAAAAGACAAAAATTGTAAACAAATCCAATTTGAATCAAAAAAAGATCAAAAATACATAGATCAAAATTTGTGTGCCACAGAAAATAGTGTTAGTTTTGGGCAGCGTAAGAGTCGGTCCTTATTATATCGACGAATAATTTATTATAATTATGGCCAGAATGTTAACTTATTTGGCACCTAGGATAATGATGATAACCCCTAATATCAAACCGACTAATATGTAAAATAAAGAGAAAATAATTAGTAAGTTTAGTTTTTATCATCATTCCCTAGGTGGTCGTCTACATTGTTGACGTCATTACACGTAAGCACGTACGAAGCTTTACCGTGAGTGGGCTAAACCAATTATTGTTACAAACAAAAATAAGCCACCTGGCAATATTGAGAATAATAAAAATGATGGAGCTGCCATAGAAAAATGATGTGATAGCGCCTACGTTCGAAACCTACATTGTTTAATTTAGGGAAGCTCATGATAAGAATAAACAAAGCCAACACCTAATCAAGTTCTATTATTAGCCATCACGAAAGACATTTAATTTGACTAGGCGTACCTAATAATTTCAATTTAATGATGTATAATCTATCGATGTGCTTCCCTCGACGTACAACTTAATTATACACATTTAAATAATTACAGCATTAATTTGTAACACTGTAGTTAGATTACCGAAAACGTTCTAAATTACAATTAAAATTGATTGAGTTTTTTTGTAAGTGATTGATTGACTGATTGATTGACGTTTCTGTTATATATATAGATAACAGACTATTTATGTTAACATATGTTTTAATTTTTTGGTCTCGTATAGGTTGATGAAATTTCAATTGTTGAAATTTATATCTGTGAGTACAAAATGTAGGTGCGGAGGGTTGAATTGATAACAATATTTATTTTATTATATTTTCTTGTGCTACAATTTTTTTTGTAACATCAAAATAAATACGATGTAATAATTTCGAGAAAAGGGATTTTAAGTGTTTAAAAAAGCATAAAAAAATGTCTTCTCTCGATTCAGATACAATGTTTTCAAACAACATTTTGTGCTACCGACGAAAGTCACCGCACTCTCGAGAGACATGTAACTTACTTAAATTTCTGCTACTTGTATTTGCGGACACATTTCTAACATTTTTTGTTATATCGTTAAATATGTCATTGATGTAGATATATTTGTTTGGTGCGCATCCACACATACCTCCCCTCCCGCTGATACTTCTTCGAAATTATTGGTTTCGACATTTTTATCGTTCTCTATTATATTTTCTATAGATTAAGTTAAATTATTAAAGTTACATGAAAGTTGCGAATTTTGACGTTTTGAATTCCTTAAAGACTTCAGGATATTGTTGTCGTGAAATATGCTAATTAATTTTAAGTTCCGTGATACTGTTTAACCTTACAATTTCAGAATATATGAAAAGGAATTGGTTTTGAATTTAGAACTAGCGTTCAAATTGATTACTGAATCTTCGTGGAGAAATCACAAAAAAAATCATAAGTAGCGTTGCAATGATTTATTGTGCGATTTGTTGAGAAATACTGTTTACTAATAAGTAGCACCAGAAACCATAATAAAAGAGAATAGAGTAAAGAGCCAAGCTGTTTGAATTCGGAGTAGTGCACCTACCGTATGTCGAACCTAGTTCACATTTTTATAGTAGAGATCCTGAAATAACGAGTTTCGAAGAAAAAATATTTTCGAGGCCGATTTGTTCCTGTCGACTTCCTTTGTATCCCAGACGGGATATTAGAAATTTCGTGTGAGAAAATTGGTTGCGAAGCGAAATGACTCAGCTAAACCATGCTTTGAAAACTGTTCTGATTTTTTTTAAATTTGGTTGGAGTTATGAATGTAAAGAAAAAGCTTTCTAAGAATATAATTACCATTGCACCACCCCGAAAAATTCACAAAAAATTAAGATCGAGAATTTTCATTAAAAATTTCGTCACAAGATGAGTCAGAGAAATATGTTGATTCTTTAATTTGTAACCATAGTGCCGAAGCAGTGAATTTCGAAATTAAAGTGCTGGTAACAAAATTGTTCCTTGGCCAAAGACATTTCAAACGATATGTCACATGGTTATATTCTAAAAAGCAAAATGTAACTACTAGAGCGCTATGGAAGGTGATCTAACTCGTCCGGAGAATATCGAAGTTAAACTCCCGAGAATAAACATTGCACCATGCTCCGATGCTTTACACCGTTCAATCGCTTATAAAAAGTTTTGTATAAATATCACTGATAAGATCATACGCAAGTTAAAATTTAGAGGACCTGAAGCAGAAACTGGAGATTCATGGCTAGTGTTTTTATTATTTCAAAAATTAGACGTGGAAACCAGAGGGAAATGGATCAATCCGACCGCAGATATCGAATTTCTAACGAAAACAGCTGTTGCGTTGGATTCTGTAAAAAAATATCCTCGAGAAACTATTGCTCAAACCAAAAGAGTTCTGAAAGCATTTGCCATAACTCCGTTGAATCATGCATGGTTTGTAAAATGTTAAAATGTAATGAAGAAAAAAAATTCCTGATTCCACTGCTTTAGTGAGTCCTTTGCCGTCTTATACGCCGGAAGACACAATTCCCTGTTGGTGCATGGTCTTCACTGCCAACTGCTTGTTCAGGAAGAACCAAACCAACTCTAACCAATCGGCATCAGTTAAAATTGTTCAGCGGTAACCAAACCAATTTCAATAACGAACCCTCGAGAATAGATGTTAGCATGATTGCATCTTACCAACAGCTACCGTAATAGTTCAAGATATAAACGGCCCTTATCAGTTATGCCAAGGACTCCTTCATCGCGGATCGGAAACTTCCTTAGTTACCGACCCATTTGTTCAAAATCTGGGATTTGAACATAACAATGGACGAATCAATATTCAAGGCCTGGCCAAACAGAAACTTGCTACTACCAAAACAAGTTGACTTTAATAATATTACCACATTTTATGTCAGATCACATATCAGAAGGCTCAGCATACATAGTCCCATATAGTACCACGATTAACACAGCTGAAAATGATGAGCTAGCGAAACGCCAAGGATAGTCATTACGGTTATTAGCTGATATAAGCCTAAAATCTACATTCAAAAATGATTTATTGCTCGAGCCGTTAAGATTTTTGATATCCTTGAATCTTGAATAGATTGTGGGAAACAGAAGAAGTATTCAGTTGGCACCATTGCTACATGAACACCAGTTATGCAAATATCTCTTTAAAAATGTATGAAGAATCCCAATTTCCACGAGCATTACGTAGAATTTATGGAAGAGTACAAACAACTCAGACATATGGCAGAAGTTCCTCCACATAACTGATTCGTGTGAATATTTGTATCTGCCACAACATGGAGTATTGAAAGAAACATCCTGGACAAAAGTTCTGGATGTCATGTTCAATGCTTCGGCCCAAACAAGCTCCTGTTGCTCCTTGAGTGATAATATTTAAACAAGATTAACAACACAAGCTATCTTAAGTGATATTTTAATACGTCCGTTTTTAAATGAACCATCCGCACCCAACACCTTTATATACTTCTACTGTACTTTTAAAGGAAAGTGATTTGCGACATTTGCATGGCTGTTTATGGCCGTAGGAGACTGCCAATTTCATGGGTTTTGTGACTCTAGCAAAACCGTTTTATAACGGCAGTTAAAACTTAGGTTGTTAAAATTAAAAATGTATCACTATAAAATGGTGCCTTGTTATTGGGCAGACTAATTTAACACGTCCAACAACTTTTGAACATTCCGATAGCCAATTATTTGTTTAGAGATGAGATTCCGAACTAGCATAACTATAGTTCCAACTTTAAGAATCCTGGTATCATAGTAGTATGAGATAACCCAGCCCGAATGATGGAATCCAAATATTCAAATGAAAAATTAAAACGCTCACTGACATCATCTGTATCAGCTTCATCTGTACTTAAATACACTCGACTTTGTTCAAAAAGCAAGCCGATAATTTGATTGTTGATTCTGTTCATGAAAAGGATGAAGAAAGAATGTTTTTTTCCCCTATAATCTGTTCTGAGTAAACAGAGTAAACTCTAATATCCTTAAAGCGGATTAAAAGTCCTTTAAAGCATGCAATTCACAACAAAGCGAGGATAAGTCACAAATATGTACGAAAAGCTATCTCATTTGGGCAGGCACCGAATTTTTGCCAAAACCTCCCAAACATAGTTGTCGTGAATTTCCCAATATTTTCACTGGTTTTCTGGATGATTTTAGTTAAGTTTGAACCAGCTTAGTTCAAATATCTTGAAGTGGTACGGTTTGCCACAAGCTATATAGTCCCGATTCGAAATCAAATGCACTGCTCTTCTTGCAAATGGACTGAAGATCAGTATATGGTATGACTTGATCATTGGGAATCAAAAAATTATCCAAATGGTTACCGTAATTTTTGTTAATACGTAAGTGGTAGAATGATTCAATAAATTATTTCTATTAGTAGTTCCAGTGATATTGGAATAAGATTTTGCTGTCTAATTAATGCTGCTGAATTAGGAGTAAATTTTCGCCGAAAAAAATTTGGATTATCAATAAAAATTGGTTTCACTAAATTCGAATGATTAAAGGTACAATAATATGAACTGGGTGAAGTTACCAATTCGGAAATGGCTGAATCTAAGTTGTGGCCTAACAGAACGAATACCTGTATCAGTGCACATTTTATGAAGCATCACAGTAAAATAAATTAAAAGCTATAGACGCATGTTTAAGGTAATTTGGATTGGGCGAAATTAGGGCGACTCGTAATATTCTAACACGACAAATTATAAACATGGGACACAGCCATGTATGCAGTTTACGAATTGGTCAGTAACAGCAGTTTACGAATTGGTCCACCAACTCCAACCAGTTCATATTAAATTTAAACATTCGAAATATGCGAAATTAGTTTTTATTAATAATCCAAATTTTTTCGGCAAAATGTACTGCTAATTTAAATATCCTGTAATTTACGGGTAATATCATCAGACCTTGTACTACCATCTCATACATAATATGTCGATAATGCAGATTTTTTCGGCTTAAATGTGCAACTATCTTCATTAGCATGTCTAATTATCTTATGATTAAGAAGCCTGAAACCACTCCATTTGGCGTAGGCTTCTCCGAGATCGTCGCCACTATATTTCAAATTAACCGAAGTTTAGCACAAATTTTTATTAAAATGTTTGAAAGGTGCATTAAAAAAAGAGTGAGTCCATTAGTACTCTCAAGGAGATGTGTAAACATGGTGTGTATAGTGTGTGTGTACAGATTACTTTCAAGGAAGAACGAATGTAA
Source organism: Nephrotoma appendiculata (assembly GCA_947310385.1). NCBI lineage: Eukaryota > Metazoa > Arthropoda > Insecta > Diptera > Tipulidae > Nephrotoma > Nephrotoma appendiculata. Next base: position 304,187,571 of record OX371223.1, read on the forward strand.
TTTTACTAACCAGAATTTTTCATTTGTTTATTATCGCTAAATTGGTCTATTACTCTCGGTATAATCGACGAAATTGAATTATGGTAACTAAAACACGATACATATACTGTCGACTCTAACTTTTCTAATTTTCATTGAAAAACTGCACAATGTTCGTCCCATATCTCGTAGTAGAAATATTTCGTTCTGAGTTCATGTGCAAATCGAATTCGTCTCGCAGGAAGTTTATCAGTGGTTCAGTTTGAGGAACAGCAAAATTAATATATTGAAATTCCCGCTCATAATCATCGGCAAAAGATGATAGTCTCCTTGGAGAATTTTTGATATTATTTTAGAATATGGAGCAAGGACAACATGTATGAACTTCATTATGTCTTCGACAGATTTATTCGGCGCGGTGAATACAACTACAGAAAGCATCTTATTCCCATTGAGAAGCTGAAGTTCAGCCGTGTATATATCATCAATGGGTTGTGTTGTTACGCTCATACCAGTTGTTTGTCCAACGATGATTTCCTTATGCGAGATGACTGTATAAGTTCTACTTGTAGTTATATGCTACTCCGGCAGCCCACTGACCATCTCTCTTGAACTGAACGCAACATTCAAAATTAGAAATATTGTAATTGATTATCAAGGTACCATGTAATTGATGGTTAAGTGTAATAATGTTTAAATTGTTAAATATATTTATATATATATATATGGAGAAGAGTGACCTGCGCTTCTGAAGCTGTTAACAATAAGTTAACGCATCAACTAAAGCAGCATATTTGGCCCTCACCGTGCTCCTTACCTTATTGTTGCAACTTTTACATGTAACTTCTATTTTCAGTAAGGCGGTCAAAATTGAGAAACAATTTTGTCCAATTTATTTCTGATTTGATTTTACAAATTTTGGTCTTTATATACCAAATTATACAGCTAATCATACACAAAATATTTAATTAGTTTATTGCCTATTCTGCATAAAGAATACGTTCAACTTCGATTTATAATTTTACTTTACTCATCATTTTTCATCATTTAATTATTTTGAAATACGATAAAAATATATAACGCATTCTTTATGTATGAATAGTAATGAACTTTACAATTTGCTTATGTTTACATTTTTTTTACTACGATATTTACTATATTTTACAACATAAGTGTAAGCATTTACAAACGAATGGAATGTAATGTTATCTCATTACAATATGAACATGCTTGTCATTGCGTAGCCAGATCTCGGAAAGCAAGAAAATTGAGAATCTCTGCGTGACTGTATCAGTTAGGTCGAGGTGATGTGAGCTGAGACTCTGGCAGTTCAAGGTTAAAAACCAGACGTCATTGTTATCTCATACAAAATTCGCCATTACAACCTGAGCTATATTTAGCGGATTTGTAGTGAGGCGCGAAGGCTCATTTTGAAGAAGACCCATTGAGGTCCCATTTTACATCCATAGTCCCAGTATGCAATTATTCCACTGTGTGGAAAAAACTGCTCAAATGTCGTACAAAATTCCGTACTACAAAATATCAAATACACAAAAATATAGATTTTGGAGAAAAATAATTGTTTTTCTCTTTCTATTTCGCGGTAATATTATTTTCGTTTTATAAGTTTCGATTGTATCTTTTATTTTCAGTTTCTTCTGACAAGTCGACGTGCACGTTGCACTACATAATTAAATTTTCTTTCTTTAAAGTGTTGTGTTTCATTATAATGTTTTCTATTTGTTAAAGTAAATTGTTTTAAATTTAAGTATACAATAATAATTATTAAGTTATTTAGTGATCGCGATGTACAAATTTGGACTAAAAAGGTAATAGAAATCTGTCTCACAATGGCGTCGTCGCGAAATACATTTACGTTGTAAATTTTCAAAGCATTTTTTCTTTTCAAGATCGGTTGTGCTTGGGATGTTCAATTGGATGCGCGTATGGTGAACGTGCTTAAAATTTAATTTATAAAATTTGTGTTATAAAATTTAATTGTGTATTTTTGTGCTAATAAAAAATTAATATTTATTTTATTATAAATGGAAAATTTTGTTTTATTTCAAATAAGAATTATTATTTATTTCAATAGGAAAATATATACAAACACGTGCTTTTTGTTTCTGTGGTCTTTTTTTCTCTTTTTAGTTGGGATTCACACCGACACCGGAATTTTTGTGACACTTTTCTTTGGCGGGAGTACGAATTTCCGCGTGATACACATGGTTCTTTCCATAGAAGCAGCGTGGTTTTAGAACGCGAATGTAAATGGAATTCCGTCAGCATTACATATTGGGGTAGAAGACATGATCATCATTAGCCAACGTGATGAACAGTCCTTCGAGACTCGCTACTTGTGATAAAGCAATATACACAGGTTGTTGACTGCGTCTTTTATCGTAAGAGTATATACTGACTGCCACCGGTGTGATGTTTTTAACGAAAAGTGTAGCTACACAAATTAATGAAAAGTGTAACTTTTAAAAAGTGTAGGAATTAAAAGTGTAAAAAGCACACCTTTACTAAAGAATATCGTCAAAATGTATATTTCATGTAAATATCGGGATCATAATCATTCTAGTCTAAAAGTTGGGGTTATTACGTGTAAAAATATTATTCTTTAAATGTTTGAAATGATATACAAAGTTATGAGAGACTATGGCCGATTCCAACAAACTCAGAGATGTTATCAAGTATAGACCTATGCCGACTATAGTGGAAAAATTCAGATATTTAAAACAACTAACCACATTAAAACTAAAAGGCCTGGGGTTGCTTCACGATAACTTATATATCGGTAAATTTAATGAATATTCCAATATTCATCGAAATACCTGCTACACTATGGCCGATTCCAACAAACTCAGAGATGTTATCAAGTGTGGGCATATATTTTCTAAAACTAGTCCCCTAAATGTTTTACCAAACAAAATATTTTCAACGAGAACTATATTAATTATGAAAATATATTTTTCTACCATTTTCAAGCAAAATAACAAAAATTACAAGAAACGATTTTCATAAATTTGTATAGTAAAAGGAAAATATTTTGATCTAGATTTATTGGTCGAATGAAACGAACTGTAATTGTATTTTTTATTATTGAGTTTGAGTTGCAGCTAAACCGAACACAATTATATTCTATATAGAATATAATTGTGTTCGGTTTTGGTTGCAGTATGTTTTTGTGTTAAAAAATTATAAACAATTGATCGCTTTAACTGGTTCGTATGTGTATGTGTGAAAAATGTTATTTTGTTTGAGATTTGCTACGTAGAATTTTCATATTTTTTCAAATTGTATAAAAAATTAAAATTAAATATTGATTTTTGGGATTTTTAAACAAATGATCGCTGTACAAAAAAATTCAAATAAAAATCGATAATAAAGGGTTATCCAATTCAAGCTTGATAAAGTAAACTTAAAAAAAACACACAAAATATTCGGAATGTATTGTAATTTTTATTTCATTTTACAGATTGATCCTTGCCATTTTTAGTTAAACAAGATATCATTCAAATGTCCTCCACGGGACTTCTTACAGGCCTTGATTCTTTTGAGGTAATTTTCAATGACTTTTCGGCACATTTCGGGCGGTATCTCGGCCATTACCTTACGAATATTAGTTTTCAATTCGTCAAGAGTTTGAGGATTGTTTGCGTAAACACGATCTTTCGTGTAGCCCCACAAAAAGAAATCCAAAGGCGTTAAATCACAGGATCTTGGAGGCCAATTGACATCAGCCAATCGCGAAATCAAACGTCCAGGAAATTTCTCTTGCAAAAGATCTCGATTTGCTCGTGTTACGTGACTGGTTGCTCCATCCTGCTGGAACCGCATATCGTCAAGATCATAATCTTCGATTTTCGTTAAAAAACAATCGGTTAACATGCGGCCATAGCGCTCAGAATTGACGGTAACGGTTCGTCCATGGTTGTTCTCAAAAAAATACGGCCCAATCACACCACCAGACCACAATGCGCACCAAACAGTGACTTTTTCCGGGTGTAATGGCTTCTCTACAATCAATTGTGGATTTTCTGAGCCCCAAATTCTACAGTTTTGCTTATTAACGTATCCACTAAGCGAAAAATGAGCTTCATCACTGAAGAAAATTTTGTTCGAAAAATCAGCATCGACGGCCTGTTTTTCCAACACCATGCTCCATATTCTTAAATGCTCCATATTCTTAAATGGCAGAATGTCAACTAAATAAATGACAGCGTACTTGACGTTTATCTTTGACAGATGTCGGTATACAGATTTCTACTTTATCAACCTCGAATTGGATAACCCTGTATATTCCTCTGTGATGCATGAACTGTGATGGCACATGCAGGTACGACTGGAAAATGATTATGCTTAACATTAGTTGTTCGATTGTTGTTCCGATTAACAGTTGAGCTTTTTCTAGAAATGGGCACCAAAAATCGGTCGATATTCGTTTTCTGTGCCTTTTCAGTTTTAAGCCGCTTGATCTTCTTGTCAACTTGTGAATTTGTAGCGAAATTTATACAGAGTCGTTTAAAATTTTTTACTGTTGACGTTTTGATCGTTATCGTTGTCTGGGTCAGGATGGCTGCATTCGATATAGTTCAGACAGCCCATAGTTCCATTCGCCAGTCCATCTGTTTCTTCAATATTGGTTTTGAGAAAGTAAGGCCGACCTATGACCATTGGAAGTTCGTACGGCAAATAATTTGTGTCCACTATGCTCATTTTATGGATCTTAATTTGTATTTCGTATCGTAATTTTTTTTTTTTGAGTTTTCTGATCCATTAAAATGTCGATGGTTTCTATTTCATTTTTTAAATTAATTTTTTTGTTTATACCATAATAGGTATGTCATTTCCATTCATTTCATTTACAAGTTTACTCTAAAGGATGAAACACATCAAGCAGCAGCAGCAGCAGCGGGCAATAGAAAAATTTAAATTTATAAAAATTATATTGAATGAAGTTGCATCTAAGGATCTATTAAAATTACAAAATATTTGATTTGTTTATTGGAAATACGTATATTTACACTCAAACTATGATTTTGTATCATTACATAAGCGGATAAGCCAATATTTAAATTCGCTGCTCGCTGCTACTGCTTGGTGTGTTTCATCCTTCATACAAAAAATTTTGGTAGGCGCGAGTAAAGATGTTTACACATCAATAATTCTTCCTTGTAAAGGAGATTTTATTTTTAAATATGTAAATCTGAATACAAATAATGTTTATCGAAAATTTTAGAAAATAAATTTTAAAATTCTAATTTATTCTTATGTATTTTACGTACGTAATGTAGTTTAATTTTTTGCCAACATTTTCAAAAATATTCGAAAAAATACTACATACTACTCAACAGTTTCCAACCAATAAGAAAGAAATCGATTTAGTCCACTTTAATTTCACTCAGAAAAAAGATTATTACCAAATACTTAGTTAAATTAGTTTAGTTGTTTTAACGCAAAATTCTGAGCTAGATAAACCAAATCTCTTGTTTAATTTAGAAATTTGGTATTTGCTTACTTGGTTACTACAAAAAATGGGTGAAATTTGAGTTACCAGGATGTAAGTACGAAGTTTTGTTTAATTTAACTAAAAAATATTTTGTTAGGTGAACAATATTATTGTTATAACTAACAAAGTCTTTTGGTTTGTCTTAATTACATATTTTGACCTATAAGTGTTGTCATATAAACTAAAACTGGTTAAAAATTACAACATTTACGACGGGGTTGATAATTGCTTAGTGAATCATTAAAATTCGCTAAGGCATTCTGATTATACTTTGTATGTAAGTACAAAGTATTTTCAATATTTTTGTAGTCTGGTGATTTGGTCACTGCCGTCTGATGAGACGGCCGAATTTTTTAATATAAAGAATTCAATGTTTCATTAGTTCGAAACCAAACTTCCAAGTCCAACGTGTTGGTAAAAGATAATTTAAAAAAAAACATTAAGTTATATTTACCGGTATAAAGTTTTACTTACAAAGACTAAAAGAACTTGGCCAATGTTAACAAATAATTGGTTGTTTTAACCTAAACCGTTTTTTATACTTAATAAACACATTTTTATTAACCACTTGTTTTTTCGCCAAGTGTCTACGGCAAATAGCGTAAAAAGTAGTAAAACGTTTTCAAAATTAACCACCAATTTGGTTACATTTAAACACATTTAAACATCAGCAAGAGAACAACAAGGAAGTGTCCGGGACCAACCCTATATGTTCTATATACCTTAGATCCGCCAACGGTAGGGAGACAAACATAGCACCGCGCGATTACCGACTGCTAGGATGGCCGTGTCTTCTGTAAACGCGTTTACAGATGACACGGCCATCTTAGCAGTCGCTAATAGCATAGAATAATCCACAAGCAAATTGCAAAGAGCTTAATAATGTCAGTACCTGGAGGAAGGTATGACGAAAAAACTTATTGAAACCAAATCTGTTCACATAAACTTCCTCAACAAAAAGGTTCACTGGCAAAATATGTTAGGCATGATACTGTTAAAGTTAGCTGTTCCAGCCTAAAACGGTAATGCAGATATTGCTTTTGCTATCCTAACCGAATATATTTTAAAACGTCAATATTGCAGATTGTATCGATAACGAAGATTAACTTCAATATGCAAACGAAAAATGCCGACAATTGTGAAATTGCCGGTGAAATGTTCCATTTTACTTTCCATCGACGATAAAATTGTTCATCATTCGTGATTATGCCAGATTGACACCAACTTGACTATCCCGATTCGATAGCCCATCATAGGTACATTTGGATTATAGGTGTAGGTATTATTTGGTGGGGCTGATGTGGTATGAAGATATAGGTATGAAGTGCCGTATCTGCTTCATACAGTCGAAAGTAGTCGATATAGAAAATTAAAATTTATCAAGCATTAAATGGTTTGTAATTGTCGACTCGGTAGCTCATGACAATAGGTAGATTTCGATTAAAGGCTAGGGGTGGGTCTAATGAGGTTATTATTGTAAAATTTTGGTTTTCCCCATTTTTGATCGATAAAATCGTTCGTTATTCCAGATTTTGAAATATAGACACAAATCTGACTTTGTCGAGTCGATAACTAGACGCGAAACTCAAATGGGAGGAGCATGTCAAAAAAAAAAATAAACAGTTAATACAGAAAGATGGATTGGCTCGTATTGAGAGATTCTGAGCTAACTTTACATAATAAATAGCTACTCTACCGGCAAATCTAAAACGTGTTTGGACTGTATTCAGCGCTGCGGATGTTTAAAAAAACGAATGTCAATATCATTCAGTCTTTCCAAAGCAGTTAATGCACCGTGATACATAAGAAATGGCAATCTTCATAAATATCTGAAGATGGATTTCGTTAATGATGAATCGGCAAACACGCGAGAAAACACATGCATAAAATGTTTTTTTTAAACTGTCATCTAAAGTGGAAGACATAAGGTATAATAAATTCAATTTTTAGGGTTCTTCATAGCTCATTGAGGATTGATCACTAGAGATGTTTTCGTTTGGTCATCTCTACATAATGATTTATTCTTTAAAAACTCAAAATTTCAACACGATTCAAAGTGTTCAACGTACGGAATCGTTAGGTCGACTGTCGTATGTAAAAATTATTAGAGCATCGGCCAATTTTTCAGACCCAAACATTTCGAATCTGATGTGCTAAGTGACCAAACGATTAAAACTAGTAACCAATCATGACCAAACGTTGACCAAACGAATTCAATCATCACTTTTGTTGAAACCTTTAGATGGGGTGATAAAAGGGGCGGAGCCGATTTGTTCATAAGATATAATTACCATTAGATGAAAATTTGAGATGTATACATAAATCCATGAAATTGGATCAAATTTTATAAACTGTTATAACCGTTTAGAATCCTATCGCATTGTCGTTCAAATAAATACGAACAATTAATTCCACGAATTCAAAATAAATGAAAATCAACAATTTTCCTCCTGCACATAAATTTAAAAAATAAATTAATAGAATGTAAATACCAAACATTATCTACTACATAGCGGAGCATGCAAAAAAAAACTCAAATTAAATAATTTTCATATTTTTCTGTCAGTTGTCAGTTTAAAAATAAATAACAGAATCTCATTTAAAAATTTTTTGTACGCTATTGTTGTTTTGCACAAATTAAATTATTTTCCGTTTTTTAGAACATATTTTTCCGAATTGTTTACATTTTGCGTTGTTGCTGCTTTTCCCAATAAAATTCATTTTTAATTTGAATTGTAAAATCAACAAAACCAAACACAACATAAAATGTAATTGCTCTGTCTGTGCATTAAGCTTTTGTACAAAAATTTATGGTATGAAAAGCTTTTGTTGTTTATTTTAATTATCAATTAAGTTTATGTTTTGTTGTAATTGTATTGTTATGAATTTTATGTGGCTTGCCGTACGGATTAGGATGTTGATAATGCTTTGTGTAAAAATATTTATAATTTTTGAAATTTGGATCATTATGGTTTGGTGAACGTAAATGTTGCCGTCGACTTAATACTAAACATATCTGATGCCTAAGATTAGCATTAAGAAGAAAGAATTAAATATTCAATGAATTTAACGGTTCATGGCCAATGTCAATTGTCAATGTCCCACATACAAAACTTTCAACTACTTTCAAAACTACAGTATATCAGCTACTCGTTGCACATTGTAAGTTACATGCATTGATCTGCACCTAATGCACAAACACAAAGACCAATAGAGATGAATACGGGGTACCCCAATTATATCACTTAACATTTAAAATTCAATCTGCAAATGCAACGAGCAACTACGCAACATGGTAAATATGGAAAATCGCGTTTGTACATAAGTGTGAAGTAATATTTTACTATTATAATTTAGCTGAAAATAAATAAAACTTTCAAGCTCAAATAAAAATTTGAAAGTGCTTTTATGTTCAAAATCCAGAAGCTTATCAACATTTTTGGCTGCTATTTTGTGACTTCCAAGAAAAAAATTTTGTTCACAGTTCGAGAGTTGTATGTAAGTACTTAATATATAAAATTATTGGTCGGAAACTCATTTATTTTTAAATTCAATTTATTCCATCCGTTTAGTAAAAACTTTAACAAAATAATAAATAATTAAATAAAATATTTAACATTTATAATATCACAAAACTATAAAGGAATTAAATTTAGGAAATCAGTAATTTGGAGATATCGGTGCATTATAGTATAACAAATTTTCATGAATTATTTGGTTTTTGGACCAATTTTTGGAATTTTTCTTCCCTTTGGGGTTTGAAATTGAATAAATTTTTTAAGTCGGCTGCTTCGCGGTGAGGCGAATATTTGAGGTTGAATAGTATCAGATGGATTCCGTTACTGTGAAATTGTTCACTGCTCAAATTATTACTAAGCAATTTTCCGCCATGTGGATTATCTGATAAGCGAAAAATGCATTTTATCAAGAATAACTCGGTAATAGGCTTTATCCTCGTCACTCACGAATGAAACATTTTTGGTAAATCTTGAATTATCGGCAAAGAGGGATTTAAATGTATGTGAAGCTGGCACGAAAAACCAGCCCGACAACACCTTTTCAATTTTGGTGTGTTCCTTTGCTAAATTAAATGCTATCCCGAAAAATTTATTGAAAATGCAAGAAAAACGAAAATTTCATCCCGAAATATTTTTGAAGTTGTATTAAATAAATAATTATTAATATCGGTGAAAAGGAATAAATATCACGGTTTTATTTGCTCAATTATGACTACACATTAAAGTAGAGTATGTGACAACAAACCACCTTACCTGGTAAACTATGTGACAAAAAAATTTTAATGTGTGCTGTTATCAAACAAAATAAGTTTTTATTATTATTTAACTACAGAAGACACAAAACATGTAATCATCATATGCATACACGGTGTCGAGATTGCCCAAAAATAAACTAAACTAATTATTTGTGGAAATCCTAGAGATTACCCCATCGGGAAATTACGTTTAAAAATTAGGTCCATCTATCATCTAAACCATATCAAAAGCTCAACTTGGAATCATGACTATAAGATCCTGATCTTAAGCAATTTGTCCTTATGGTTTCGATTTTCTTCATGTTTGATATGAAAAATCGGTTAAATTAATTATTTGTGGAAATCCTAGAGATTACCCCATCGGGAAATTACGTTTAAAAATTAGGTCCATCTATCACCTAAACCATATCAAAAGCTCAACTTGGAATCATGACTATAAGATCCTGATCTTAAGCAATTTGTCCTTATGGTTTCGATATTCTTCATGTTTGATATGAAAAATCGGTTAAATTAATTATTGGTGGAAATCCTAGAGATTACCCCATCGGGAAATTACGTTTCAAAATTAGGTCCATTTATCACCTAAACCATATCAAAAGCTCAACTTGGAATCATGACTATAAGATCCTGATCTTAAGCAATTTGTCCTTATGGTTTCGATATTCTTTATGTTTGATATGAAAAATCGGTTAAATTAATTATTGGTGAAAATCCTAGAGATTACCCCATCGGGAAATTCCGTTTAAAAATTAGGTCCATCTATCACCTAAACCATAACAAAAGCTCAACTTGGAATCATGACTATAAGATCCTGATCTTAAGCAATTTGTCCTTATGGTTTCGATATTCTTTATGTTTGATATGAAAAATCGGTTAAATTAATTATTGGTGGAAATCCTAGAGATTACCCCATCGGGAAATTACGTTTAAAAATTAGGTCCATCTATCACCTAAACCATATCAAAAGCTCAACTTGGAATCATGACTATAAGATCCTGATCTTAAGCAATTTGTCCTTATGGTTTCGATATTCTTCATGTTTGATATGAAAAATCGGTTAAATTAATTATTGGTGGAAATCCTAGAGATTACCCCATCGGGAAATTACGTTTCAAAATTAGGTCCATCTATCACCTAAACCATATCAAAAGCTCAACTTGGAATCATGACTATAAGATCCTGATCTTAAGCAATTTGTCCTTATGGTTTCGATATTCTTCATGTTTGATATGAAAAATCGGTTAAATTAATTATTGGTGGAAATCCTAGAGATTACCCCATCGGGAAATAACGTTTAAAAATTAGGTCCATCTATCACCTAAACCATATCAAAAGCTCAACTTGGAATCATGACTAAAAGATCCTGATCTTAAGCAATTTGTCCTTATGGTTTCGATATTCTTCATGTTTGATATGAAAAATCGGTTAAATTAATTATTGGTGGAAATCCTAGAGATTACCCCATCGGGAAATAACGTTTAAAAATTAGGTCCATCTATCACCTAAACCATATCAAAAGCTCAACTTGGAATCATGACTATAAGATCCTGATCTTAAGCAATTTGTCCTTATGGTTTCGATATTCTTTATGTTTGATATGAAAAATCGGTTAAATTAATTATTGGTGGAAATCCTAGAGATTACCCCATCGGGAAATTACGTTTCAAAATTAGGTCCATTTATCACCTAAACCATATCAAAAGCTCAACTTGGAATCATGACTATAAGATCCTGATCTTAAGCAATTTGTCCTTATGGTTTCGATATTCTTTATGTTTGATATGAAAAATCGGTTAAATTAATTATTGGTGAAAATCCTAGAGATTACCCCATCGGGAAATTCCGTTTAAAAATTAGGTCCATCTATCACCTAAACCATAACAAAAGCTCAACTTGGAATCATGACTATAAGATCCTGATCTTAAGCAATTTGTCCTTATGGTTTCGATATTCTTTATGTTTGATATGAAAAATCGGTTAAATTAATTATTGGTGGAAATCCTAGAGATTACCCCATCGGGAAATTACGTTTAAAAATTAGGTCCATCTATCACCTAAACCATATCAAAAGCTCAACTTGGAATCATGACTATAAGATCCTGATCTTAAGCAATTTGTCCTTATGGTTTCGATATTCTTCATGTTTGATATGAAAAATCGGTTAAATTAATTATTGGTGGAAATCCTAGAGATTACCCCATCGGGAAATTACGTTTCAAAATTAGGTCCATCTATCACCTAAACCATATCAAAAGCTCAACTTGGAATCATGACTATAAGATCCTGATCTTAAGCAATTTGTCCTTATGGTTTCGATATTCTTCATGTTTGATATGAAAAATCGGTTAAATTAATTATTGGTGGAAATCCTAGAGATTACCCCATCGGGAAATAACGTTTAAAAATTAGGTCCATCTATCACCTAAACCATATCAAAAGCTCAACTTGGAATCATGACTATAAGATCCTGATCTTAAGCAATTTGTCCTTATGGTTTCGATATTCTTCATGTTTGATATGAAAAATCGGTTAAATTAATTATTGGTGGAAATCCTAGAGATTACCCCATCGGGAAATAACGTTTAAAAATTAGGTCCATCTATCACCTAAACCATATCAAAAGCTCAACTTGGAATCATGACTATAAGATCCTGATCTTAAGCAATTTGTCCTTATGGTTTCGATATTCTTTATGTTTGATATGAAAAATCGGTTAAATTAATTATTGGTGGAAATCCTAGAGATTACCCCATCGGGAAATTACGTTTCAAAATTAGGTCCATCTATCACCTAAACCATATCAAAAGCTCAACTTGGAATCATGACTATAAGATCCTGATCTTAAGCAATTTGTCCTTATGGTTTCGATATTCTTCATGTTTGATATGAAAAATCGGTTAAATTAATTATTGGTGGAAATCCTAGAGATTACCCCATCGGGAAATTACGTTTAAAAATTAGGTCCATCTATCACCTAAACCATATCAAAAGCTCAACTTGGAATCATGACTATAAGATCCTGATCTTAAGCAATTTGTCCTTATGGTTTCGATATTCTTTATGTTTGATATGAAAAATCGGTTAAATTAATTATTGGTGGAAATCCTAGAGATTACCCCATCGGGAAATTACGTTTCAAAATTAGGTCCATCTATCACCTAAACCATATCAAAAGCTCAACTTGGAATCATGACTATAAGATCCTGATCTTAAGCAATTTGTCCTTATGGTTTCGATATTCCTCATGTTTGATATGAAAAATCGGTTAAATTAATTATTGGTGGAAATCCTAGAGATTACCCCATCGGGAAATTACGTTTAAAAATTAGGTCCATCTATCACCTAAACCATATCCAAAGCTCAACTTGGAATCATGACTATAAGATCCTGATCTTAAGCAATTTGTCCTTATGGTTTCGATATTCTTTATGTTTGATATGAAAAATCGGTTAAATTAATTATTGGTGGAAATCCTAGAGATTACCCCATCGGGAAATTACGTTTAAAAATTAGGTTCATCTATCACCTAAACCATATCAAAAGCTCAACTTGGAATCATGACTATAAGATCCTGATCTTAAGCAATTTGTCCTTATGGTTTCGATTTTCTTCATGTTTGATATGAAAAATCGGTTAAATTAATTATTGGTGGAAATCCTAGAGATTAGCCCATCGGGAAATTACGTTTAAAAATTAGGTCCATCTATCACCCAAACCATATCAAAAGCTCAACTTGGAATCATGACTATAAGATCCTGATCTTAAGCAATTTGTCCTTATGGTTTCGATTTTCTTCATGTTTGATATGAAAAATCGGTTAAATTAATTATTGGTGGAAATCCTAGAGATTACCCCATCGGGAAATTACGTTTCAAAATTAGGTCCATCTATCACCTAAACCATATCCAAAGCTCAACTTGGAATCATGACTATAAGATCCTGATCTTAAGCAATTTGTCCTTATGGTTTCGATATTCTTCATGTTTGATATGAAAAATCGGTTAAATTAATTATTGGTGGAAATCCTAGAGATTACCCCATCGGGAAATTACGTTTCAAAATTAGGTCCATCTATCACCTAAACCATATCAAAAGCTCAACTTGGAATCATGACTATAAGATCCTGATCTTAAGCAATTTGTCCTTATGGTTTCGATATTCTTCATGTTTGATATGAAAAATCGGTTAAATTAATTATTGGTGGAAATCCTAGAGATTACCCCATCGGGAAATTACGTTTCAAAATTAGGTCCATTTATCACCTAAACCATATCAAAAGCTCAACTTGGAATCATGACTATAAGATCCTGATCTTAAGCAATTTGTCCTTATGGTTTCGATATTCTTTATGTTTGATATGAAAAATCGGTTAAATTAATTATTGGTGAAAATCCTAGAGATTACCCCATCGGGAAATTCCGTTTAAAAATTAGGTCCATCTATCACCTAAACCATAACAAAAGCTCAACTTGGAATCATGACTATAAGATCCTGATCTTAAGCAATTTGTCCTTATGGTTTCGATATTCTTTATGTTTGATATGAAAAATCGGTTAAATTAATTATTGGTGGAAATCCTAGAGATTACCCCATCGGGAAATTACGTTTAAAAATTAGGTCCATCTATCACCTAAACCATATCAAAAGCTCAACTTGGAATCATGACTATAAGATCCTGATCTTAAGCAATTTGTCCTTATGGTTTCGATATTCTTCATGTTTGATATGAAAAATCGGTTAAATTAATTATTGGTGGAAATCCTAGAGATTACCCCATCGGGAAATTACGTTTCAAAATTAGGTCCATCTATCACCTAAACCATATCAAAAGCTCAACTTGGAATCATGACTATAAGATCCTGATCTTAAGCAATTTGTCCTTATGGTTTCGATATTCTTCATGTTTGATATGAAAAATCGGTTAAATTAATTATTGGTGGAAATCCTAGAGATTACCCCATCGGGAAATAACGTTTAAAAATTAGGTCCATCTATCACCTAAACCATATCAAAAGCTCAACTTGGAATCATGACTATAAGATCCTGATCTTAAGCAATTTGTCCTTATGGTTTCGATATTCTTCATGTTTGATATGAAAAATCGGTTAAATTAATTATTGGTGGAAATCCTAGAGATTACCCCATCGGGAAATAACGTTTAAAAATTAGGTCCATCTATCACCTAAACCATATCAAAAGCTCAACTTGGAATCATGACTATAAGATCCTGATCTTAAGCAATTTGTCCTTATGGTTTCGATATTCTTTATGTTTGATATGAAAAATCGGTTAAATTAATTATTGGTGAAAATCCTAGAGATTACCCCATCGGGAAATTCCGTTTAAAAATTAGGTCCATCTATCACCTAAACCATAACAAAAGCTCAACTTGGAATCATGACTATAAGATCCTGATCTTAAGCAATTTGTCCTTATGGTTTCGATATTCTTTATGTTTGATATGAAAAATCGGTTAAATTAATTATTGGTGGAAATCCTAGAGATTACCCCATCGGGAAATTACGTTTAAAAATTAGGTCCATCTATCACCTAAACCATATCAAAAGCTCAACTTGGAATCATGACTATAAGATCCTGATCTTAAGCAATTTGTCCTTATGGTTTCGATATTCTTCATGTTTAATATGAAAAATCGGTTAAATTAATTATTGGTGGAAATCCTAGAGATTACCCCATCGGGAAATTACGTTTCAAAATTAGGTCCATCTATCACCTAAACCATATCAAAAGCTCAACTTGGAATCATGACTATAAGATCCTGATCTTAAGCAATTTGTCCTTATGGTTTCGATATTCTTCATGTTTGATATGAAAAATCGGTTAAATTAATTATTGGTGGAAATCCTAGAGATTACCCCATCGGGAAATAACGTTTAAAAATTAGGTCCATCTATCACCTAAACCATATCAAAAGCTCAACTTGGAATCATGACTATAAGATCCTGATCTTAAGCAATTTGTCCTTATGGTTTCGATATTCTTCATGTTTGATATGAAAAATCGGTTAAATTAATTATTGGTGGAAATCCTAGAGATTACCCCATCGGGAAATAACGTTTAAAAATTAGGTCCATCTATCACCTAAACCATATCAAAAGCTCAACTTGGAATCATGACTATAAGATCCTGATCTTAAGCAATTTGTCCTTATGGTTTCGATATTCTTTATGTTTGATATGAAAAATCGGTTAAATTAATTATTGGTGGAAATCCTAGAGATTACCCCATCGGGAAATTACGTTTAAAAATTAGGTCCATCTATCACCTAAACCATATCAAAAGCTCAACTTGGAATCATGACTATAAGATCCTGATCTTAAGCAATTTGTCCTTATGGTTTCGATATTCTTCATGTTTGATATGAAAAATCGGTTAAATTAATTATTGGTGGAAATCCTAGAGATTACCCCATCGGGAAATTACGTTTAAAAATTAGGTCCATCTATCACCTAAACCATATCAAAAGCTCAACTTGGAATCATGACTATAAGATCCTGATCTTAAGCAATTTGTCCTTATGGTTTCGATATTCTTTATGTTTGATATGAAAAATCGGTTAAATTAATTATTGGTGGAAATCCTAGAGATTACCCCATCGGGAAATTACGTTTAAAAATTAGGTTCATCTATCACCTAAACCATATCAAAAGCTCAACTTGGAATCATGACTATAAGATCCTGATCTTAAGCAATTTGTCCTTATGGTTTCGATTTTCTTCATGTTTGATATGAAAAATCGGTTAAATTAATTATTGGTGGAAATCCTAGAGATTAGCCCATCGGGAAATTACGTTTAAAAATTAGGTCCATCTATCACCCAAACCATATCAAAAGCTCAACTTGGAATCATGACTATAAGATCCTGATCTTAAGCAATTTGTCCTTATGGTTTCGATTTTCTTCATGTTTGATATGAAAAATCGGTTAAATTAATTATTGGTGGAAATCCTAGAGATTACCCCATCGGGAAATTACGTTTAAAAATTATGGTTTTGATGTTCTTCATGTTTGATATTTTTTTTTCTCTTTTTTTTTTAAGAAATCTTTATTTCTGTATAATATTACAACTAATCATATGGATTATCTAGTAATTGTTTTATATGTTAAGTAGTCCACTCCTGTGAGATGAGACCTATCAGTTAATCCCAGCTCTGTCAGTCCTGTGATTTAAGGGGCTCAAGGAACCCCTAGTTCTAAAGGTTTTGTTATTTTTAGGCGCTTTGGTCCATTGGTGCAATCCAGTAGGTTCCGTAGCTCCTCGTTGTCATGCTGCTGCAGTCGCAGTACATGACCCCTTGCAAATTTTTGTATTTCATCACTGACGTTTTCCATGTTTAAGTCTCGATGGAGATTGTCGTTTCTAATGTACCAAGGAGCATTCACAATGCTACGTAGTACTTTATTTTGAAATGTTTGAATGATCTTCACTGTAGTTTTCCTTGCGCAGCTCCAAAGCTGAATTCCATACGTCCAGATAAGTTTTAGGATTTGTTTATATAACAGCAGTTTGTTGTGCATTGTCAGTTCGGAGTTTCTTCCAATAACCGGAACCTACAATATTCCGGAACCTACTGGATCGCACCAATGGACCAAAGCGCCTAAAAAGAACAAAACCTTTGGAATTAGTGGTTCCTTGAGCCGCTTAAATCAAAGGACTGACAGAGCTGGGATGAACTGATAGGTCTCATCACACAAGAGTGGACAAGAGTGGTTATAAAACAATTAGTAGATAATCCATATGATTAGTTGTAATATTATACAGAAATAAAGATTTCTTAAAAAAAAAAAAAAAATATCAAACATGAAGAACATCAAAACCATAAGGACAAATTGCTTAAGATCAGGATCTTATAGTCATGATTCCAAGTTGAGCTTTTGATATGGTTTAGGTGATAGATGGACCTAATTTTTAAACGTAATTTCGCGATGGGGTAATCTCTAGGATTTCCACAAATAATTAATTTAACCGATTTTTTATATCAAATCATAAGGACAAATTGCTTGATTGATTTATTCCTAAGTATTTTTAAATTTTTGAATATTTTTGGGCAATCTCGACACCGTGTATGCATATGATGATTACATGTTTTGTGTCTTCTGTAGTTGAATAATAATAAAAACTTATTTTGTTTGATAACAGCACACATTAAAATTTTTTTGTCACATAGTTTACCAGGTAAGGTGGTTTGTTGTCACATACTTTACTTTAATGTGTAGTCTTAATAGAGCAAATAAAACCGTGATATTTATTCCTTTTCACCGATATTAATAATTATTTATTTAATACAACTTCAAAAATATTCCGGGATGAAATTTTCGTTTTTCTTGCATTTTCAATAAATTTTTCGGGATAGCATTTAATTTAGCAAAGAAACACACCAAAATTGAAAAGGTGTTTTCGGGCTGGTTTTTCATGCCAGCTTCACATACATGGGATTTAAACTTTGTTGGCAATTAAATGTCATCCAGTAATGGGGTTCCATTGTATGATCCAGCTGGATATTTTATATGCAATAAATGTTCGTTGGTTTAGTTAAGCTTTATCATAGAAAAGGTTTGTTCACTGTTTGGAAGAAATTCGTTTCTTTCTGCTAACAAGAAAAAGGTATTTCCGGAGTTAACCAATACCAATTGTTTAACGTAGTTAATGTTTCTGACTGACTTTAGTATTCATTTAAGTGAATCTAATAAATAAATGCAGGGAAACGGAAAATCATTAGATACATTATTCGGTCATATTGCCGCTTTTGAGATGAAGCTGCAGTTACTTAAGAAATTCATGGAATGTTCGTTTGGAAACTACCCAATTTGAAAAAGTTTATGGCAGATATTGACATGTTTAAAAACGTCAACAAATTAATTGCATTTCTGATGGTAGTTTTTACAATTTTGCCTGGATAAATTTTGATGAGTTCGATATTGATTTGCATGAATTTCAGTGGTCTAATTTGGCGCGAAAAAATTAAAATTTAAATAATGGTTTAAAGAACGATAATAAATCATTAAATATTGATGATGAGGCATTGAAACTGGGACAAACTATCCCAAACAATTTCATTTCTCTAAGAAAGTTAATTAACGGTGTTGCCATACTGCAAATTCCTATTTTCACAAATGAACGGAGTTTTAACAGAAACAAGTAACAGGATGACCAGGGACAATCCTGAGGCATGTGTTGCATTAAAAGTAACAATATATACTCCTAACGTAGACCACCCAAATATATACAACAAATATCTACTTCTCACTTTCTATTGCAACGATAAATGTTCCATAATTTAAAATTTCTTTACAGGTTCGTTTATAATTTTATAGATTTAAATTTTGGTGTGAAGTTCCTATCAATTTTATTTTGTTATTTTTGGTGCTTAATTTTATATTTAAGATAGTTATGAAATAACACATTTATGAATTAAAATTAAAACTATTATTTTTTTATTTAAAAAAATTATTTTACTTTATCTTAGTATGAAATAGGTTGGTACGTGAAAAAGATTGTTTTTGGCACACTAATGTAGAAGTAGTTGGGAATCCTGGTGTATTTGTCCTGGAACACAATATTTCATACTGATTTTCTCGATTTTATTATGAGGCTATGTGTGAATTTTTGTTTTGTGGCACGCACGAATCAAACCAATTAATCAATTTTTAAAAGGCTGAAATATCGGATACTCTTTCAATGATTTGAACTACCGCTGAAGCGGGTATCGTTCCCAGACCGTCCTCCTGTACTTTCCGTCCAAATAGCACACTAAGCATGTTTCGTGGATGAAAGATGAGCCGTTTGATTGTACATATTTAGTTTTGATAAATAATATGCAGGCCCCACTTCAGTTTTAGGAATAGTTAGCACCTTCTGTAAATCGAAGCACAATATTGGTATGTTAGTATGTTTGTCCGATATTTTTACTGCACGCATCTGTTTCATTATAATGTTAAGATTCACTATGGTAGATTGTATTTCTCGCCACTTTCTAAATTTCAAAAACGGCACATCGGTCAGAACGGGGCTTATGAAAGTCAAGGTTAAGTTTTGTACAAAAAATATTTCTGAATTAACTTTGTTTCTGTGGATGTATGTTCTCCTCGCGACATTTGGATCCAAGTACGATCCAAGTAATTTTTGTTCGTTCTCGAACGACAGTAATGAAACTCCACTTTTGGGAATGATGAAATATGACTAATGGCTAGAGTATACCAAGAAAATATTGCTTAACAAACTCGGATTGGTTGATTCTTATTTCAAAAAAATACAAGTAACTGTACTGACTTCGACTTTGACATTTTATGGTTTTACGACCTGTTTCATATTTTTTGTATATCCCTTTTCCGGTCAGACACTTTTTTTTCTTAAAATAAGTCAACCGTACACAAATGTGTATGTACATAACCATAGTTTGTAATGGTTTTGGTTTTTTCATGTTTCTCTTTCGTAACGTACACAATTGTGATCGCAGGCCGGAAAAGGGATATTTAATCAAGAAATCATATTTCGTGACTCTGTCTAATTCGTAATAACATTTAAAAATTTGTTTCCTTTCTTGATCTGAGATTTTTGTACTGCATTTTAGTTTGCAACCTTCACAACCATTTTTTCCCCCAATTTCTTTTTGATTGCCAACTTCCCAGTAGACTTCAAATGCTCCGCGGAGTCAGATTGATATTTTACTTTACGAACATTTAAAAGTAAAATTTGGGAAATCTGAGTGGAAAACTCCGAAAATTCCGGAAAAACACGAAGAAAATTGAATTTTTTCTATGAAATTTGGAATTGTTTGCATGTTTTGATGATTTTGGACGCTGTAAAGCAAGAAAAGTTGATGCAAAGCTTGAAAAATATCCGAAAATCGTGAAATAAATTGATAAAAACGCAAAATTAACGAGATAAATAAGAGATGGCGCTGAGTTGTGATCATTAATGCCACAACCCAGTAGACGACTTTGTACGTTGGCTTAGGCATTTGACAGGTGTCCTTTTTCTGTGTTATTTTTCTTGCTGCTATTAAATTGGAAATTTGAGTATTAATTCACTGTTTCATGATATTCGGTCAGTACAATGCTCCCACTATCGACGAAGTCGCAGTTGTGATTGTTGCCGAAATTCTGGAATCACGTGATATTGTGATCAAACGGTGTGATGGCGGACGAGTGCAGCGCGTGTACAAAACACATCGATCATATGATGCACTTCAATATCCATTGATGTTTTGTCATGAAGAGGATGGCTACCACTTCCAGATAAATATGGTCAATCCGCTGACCTGTTAGTTATTGAGCTGTCGATTGTACTTGCATTCCTAAAAAAATAACATATTCATTTTGCAGGCGAAGAAACGAATGAGAAGTTCAGTTCCATGCATTTTTATACTTATCGGTTGATGATGCGACAAGGCGTGGACAATCATCTTTTGAGATATCGTCGATTGTTTCAACAGTATTGCGTCGATATATATATCAAGATCGAAACGGAACGTTTAATTTTCATCCGCTTCAATCAATCAAAACTACGTTCCCAGCAATACATTTATCAGCTGTTTGTCGAAATTGAGCATGCCAGTACGATTGAGATTCAATAAACCAAATAGTCCGAACGAATGTCCCGCTTTTGAATGCACAGCAAAAGAACCTTGTACGACGGAAGGAAACAGCGGAATATTCTTTCTCGGTGCTCCCGATGGATAAGGCAACACCTTTCTGATTGCATTGCAGTTGACCGGCGAACATAAGAGTCGCGTTACAGAAAGACCCATCAACCGCTGATTTTTCCAAACAACTGTTGGTGTTTGGCAATGGTCAAATTCCTGTTGATGTTTCGACCGGATTGGTTTCGATTCTCTCGAAATTCAGCTTATCAAGAAAGCGTTCCCAGACATCCGCTGAAACTATGTGAATCTATTGGCTCAGTAGACGAGCAATTTTGGCAGCGAAGAACAAGGATGTAGACAGTCTGAATCACTTGATTCAAAACAAAATCGCTAAGGAAATGCCGAGAAATTTGCCGAGAATATACCACCGCATAACTTAATGCTCAAGGTCGGATCTGTGATAATCATGCTGCGCAATCTCTAATTCCGAGAATCTCTCTGAATCCAACCGACATTCCTTCCGACTTGAAGCGCATTCAGTGCCCCGTTCATTTGGTGTCCACTATGACGATTAATAAATCACAAGGCAAATCGTTGAAAGTGTGCGGAATAAATCTGGAATTTCCGTGTTCTTCTCATTGTATACATTTGCGCCTATATGCGATTTAATTCCACTCGAATAAAATACATTGAATTCTTTTGAACTCCAACTGAAAGAATTCATTTCCACACTAAGAGAAAAAATCCAAAAAACATTTCATCCACTTTCATGAAAGTTTTTTTAATTTTGGTCACTAAAGAATATTCGTTTAATTACAAAATATAATTATACTGCACCAGACACATTTTGCCCTGCTCAACGGACCCTTATCACTCTTAAACAAATTACTCAAATTACTGTCAAATATCGTACGCAGAGTTGTATTGGCACTCAAACATAATACTCAATGGAACTAGGCCATCTTTCAACAAATGAAGGTCAAATTCGGTGTGCAAAGCCGAATTTGGCAAGACTTTGGGATTCAGCTGCAATGAGTGGAACGATGCCATTTACCAACCGATAACCTTCCAACAAAGTTTGTAGGGCTGAGCCAAGTTACTAATAAAAAAAAAGATCAACTTATATATTGGGATTTTAACGTGTCATCAAAATATGAATTTCTACAATTCAATTTGGGTGGGGATTTAAAAATGGTTTTTATAGAAGCTCTGGATTTCGGGAGTGCTACGCAAATTCTTAACTAATTATGTTCGAATCTGGTATTTTGAGCTGAATCAAGATTCCAACATAAAACCTGAATGAAGTTATGGATTTTTATACAAAATAAATCTGAAAATCCAGTTCCTCCATTCACAATAGCTGAACGAAACCCAGTCAAATTCAGAATCCCCAAAAATAAAATTGGTTAAAACTCAATTTAGCCCAATCCATACTCAACAATTATTTTTTGTACCTTTCGCAACATACTGACTAGGAAAAATTGAGAGTATTCCACACAGCTCAATCAATCAAAAAATTAATTTCTACGTGATGTGACGGCACGAACGAACGTAAGATAGGACCACGCGGAAGGCTTCTTACATATTTGGTACATGAGCAAGTCGTTGAATAGGATTAAGAACAAATCAATTGATATTCGTTTCTGACATTCACATACCCGAACACTAAATACCCGGGTATAGGGTAATTATTTAGTCAAATACCCGGGTACCCGGGTTACCCGAAAAAACATAAAACAAAATATTTGTGAGAAGTGAATAGTAAAAATCATCCACCATTTGGTTCCGCTTACCTCCGTTTGCCTCCATAAATCGAAATGCTTATTCAACGTTTAGATTTTCCATTTTATCTTTAGTTTTTATACTGATAAATGACGTATAGCACTTTTGAAGTTCGTTATAGACGGTTGTTTGCTCCAACTCTTCTTCAGAAGAACTTGAACTTAGATCAATAATTCTTATATTGTTATTATTTAAATACAGACGTAATAATGGTTGAACTGAAAGCTGTTTCGTAGAAAGTTTAGTTTCGTAGCTTAAAAATTCATTTCCTTTAGGATGAATGCCATGATGCAAATATAACAGTAATGGTATTAATGTATTTTGTCGCCGCCCTTGGGAAAGTGGTGTGCTAATTCCCTTTAATTTTTTTAGTACGTAGTAAAGAGGACCTTCAGCTGTTATAAGTGTGGCGCTCTCTTTACTAAGCTCTTGTACTGCTAGCATAAGCGGTTCAAGAATAAATTAATTTCTTTTAAAATGTCTTATGTACTTATATTTTATTGTTGTCATACCACTACCATCATCAAGTGGTGTGTAAATCTATTGTGTGTGTATAGTAGAAGCGAGAAAAATATACATTTAAGATACTAACACCCCGATTCTGAAGCACAGTTACAACTGAAAATGGTCTTAGGTCAGACTTTTTGATTTTGTTTTAAGTTTACTCTTAATTATGAGACTTTTCGTATTCTCCGCGTAGTCTGTGACCAATAAGACCACCAAATTTGTGTGTCTTACGCAAGACTTTTTTTAAGACTAATGCCAACTAAGATTATGCGCAGAATACGTAAAGTGTCGTAATTAAGACAAAACTCAAAACCAAGACTCAAAACCAAAGTCTTACCTAAGACCATTTTTCAGTCAGTGACTATGCTTCAGAGTCGGGGTGTAAATATAACTGTAAAATGTAAGAAAACGTTCTAGATCAAATGAAGCATCATTTATAGGGCTATGTATAAACTGTATTATGATTTATAAACGATAAAAAGGCAGACATTTTTTAATAATTACCCGAACCTACTACCCGGGTATTCGGGAAATTAAAATGTTGGTGAAATACCCGGGTACCCGAGTACCCGATACCCGAGAACACGAGCCCTAATTCACATGCAATAGCGAACCTGTTTCGAGAAACAATATTGTGTTAGATAAATACTTTCATAGCAAATAGCGCCAGCAGTAAGCAATTTAAAAAAAATCATCATTGAAAGGCCGAGGGATATTACATCAAAGATTAACTTGTCGTTAAAAACGAAAATAAAAATTATTAAAACCATTTTCCCTTTGACATGCTGTAACACATATGAGGTCTCACCCCTTTAAATCAGTCTATAAAAAAATATGTTTCATTTGTATTATTTGAAATTGGAAATTAAGTCCAAATTTTTACCGTGCGTTATTAATAATTAGAGAGAAAATTAATTTTATTAAATAAATTATAAACTAATTAAATATACATTAAAAGTAGTTAATAATAAATAATAATTACACCTATCGATGTACATACAGTGCTGTGCAAAAAAAATTGGGCAAACATATTTTATTGCAAATTGGAGTCTTTTTTTGGAAAATTACAAAAGTTTTGAACGCAATTGGCTTATTGTTTCATTTTAAAGACATGTATGACGTAATTTTATGAAAAAAAAAATTTACCTGCATTTTAGGGGGAAAACCCCGAAAAATGCCATAATATTCAAAATATGGTGATTGAAGTTAAAGTAATGGAATAAATTAAACACTTATTTTTTAATTTTTTTTTTGTTTTTTATTGATTTATAGAAGTTCTATCTTTAATATTAATATTTTGTTTGACCGCCTTTTGTTTTTTTTACATCGGTATAACCCCGCAACTGATGTGCAAAAAAATTGGTCAAGCAATAGCGTTCTTGGCCGACATTAGGGTTCAGATGTTTTATTGCGTGTATTTTTTTTTTGTTTGAGTATAAATAGTGCATATTTTGTAAGGTTAAGTTATTCTGTAAGTGATCCTAGTCAAATAAAGAATAAAGTGCAAGTGTAGTTAAAAAAATGGGAAAAGTTAGTAAGCAGTGTAAAAGCAATATGTTGATTTGGGCGCAGAGAAAATTTAACCATGCGTGAAATAGCTGAAAGATAAAACATTCCTACAAGTACTGCCGCGTGGAATATTAAAAACTTGCGAGAGATGGGCAGTGGAAGATCGTTTCATAATATTACAATGTCGTCAGAACCGTTTTAAAACTTCATCGGACATAAGACGGGATGTTGAGCGAGCAACAGAAAAAGAGATGTAGAATGATGCGATTTTCCCCGATGAATCAAAATTCAAGCTGTATGTTGGAGATTGAAGAATTCTGATAAGAACAAAACCGGGCGAGAGGCTTTGCAACGAATGTCTTTTAAGACTTCCACCGAAAAAGGAAGGAATTATGGTCTGGGAATGTTTTTCTGGAAATGAAACCGGTCGATTGTGGTTCCTTAGTTCCAGCATTACAGCAGCTGTTCATCTGCAGGTCATACACAACGAATTTGAGCCTTCTGTTTTAAAGCTTTTTGGCGAGACTTGCAAATTTATTTTTCAATAGGACAACGCTCCGGGCCATACTGCCAAAGTTGTGAGTTTTTAAATTTGAATTGTAGATAAAAAGATTGGCTTTTAGATAAACATAAATAATTTGTTAAATTTTTTTTTCTTATCTCTTAATTTAAAGGTAAAAAAGTACTTCCGAAGAAAGAAGTATCGATGTGTTGAGCTGGCCCCCGTACAGTCCAGACTTAAATCCCATTGAAAATATTTGGTCTATAATGAAGCTAAAAGTAGCAAGAAAGCGCCCAGATCGATTCAAGATTTAAAAAGTTTGTTGATGATGATTTGGGAATCCATACCTCCTACGACTTTGAAAAATTTATCAAATTCAATGAATCGGAGGTGTATCGCTATAATAAAAGCAAATGGCGGACCACTAAAACTTTAATATTAAAGATAGAACTTCTATAAATCAGTAAAAAACAAAAAAAAATTAAAAAATAAGTGTTTAATTTATTCCATTACTTTAACTCCAATCACCGTATTTTGAATATTATGGCATTTTTCGGGGTTTTTCCGCTAAATTGCAGGTACATTTTTTTTCAAAAATTACGTCATACATGTATTTAAAATGAAAAAATAAACAAATTACGTTCACAAGTTTTGTAATTGTATCAAAAAAAGACTCCAATTTGCAATAAAATATGTTTGGCCAATTTTTTTTGCACAGCACTGTATGTACATATTATACATTTACAACACATACAAATGCATTGGATGAATCCACACGAGGTCCAGTTTCTGGTCTCAAAATATCATTCGTGTCCACACACAAGTCTCACAAGACCGAATTAATCTACAATCAAATCGTTTCTGAAATGTGCTTGCATAGTTCACCCAATACAGTTTATCGAAAATAGTTTATACAAAAATAGGTTGATAAATGGTAATATTTACACATACACCCAAACCTGTTCCTCCGCGGTGTTTTTTCGCCAAGTTTGAAATAACACGGGTAACAAAAATAAAATAGTCCTGTTTTTACACGATTTTTTACACGAAACATTACATAGAGAAATAGAAAAAATAAATCATTTTCGAGTTATATTTTCTCTCTCTCTCTCTCTCTCTCCCTCTCTCTCTCTCTCTCTCTCTCTCTCTCTCTCTCTCTCTCTCTAATACATAATTAGAGATTCACATTTCTCTTATACTATATTACTATGGATTTGCACACCAAATTGAACCTTTTACAAATCATGTTCATCAATTTCCAAATAAAATTCACCTTTTGTAAAAGACTTTCATCCTTTTGCAACTCAAATTAAACTTTATCCAAATCAAATAAATCTTTATTAAAAACATCTCCATCCTTTTCCAAATCAAATTCAACCGGAGACGTTATATAACCAACAGAGCCTATTTAATTTAATAAAGTTATTGTATTTAAATTCTTGATTCAAAATAACAAGTTTTTTATTTTTTATTCTTTGCAATCTGCTCTGGGGGCGAAACACTCCTAATTTCTCGTGAATCACGTTTAAAGTCCTACCTTATGCAGTTGCCACACAAAATAACAAGTCAATGAAGTAAATTAACCTGTACTGTGTAATCAAAATGTTCGATGTTTTATTCAAACTAGCTGCGTCTTGGTAACCCCATCAGGATGTGCAGCTACCTAGTACTTGCCTGTCGCACAGAATCCCAAAAATTTCATAGTAATTTTGCTTTTATAGTGCGTTCATGACATAGTGAGTTAGTTCGGAAAAAATTCTATGCAAACGCACAAAATGTATTAAAACAACAACAAAGATAAAACAATTTCAACTCGAGTTCGGAACTAGTAGGCGTGGTACAAAGCATTTCAAATAATTTGATTGGTTTTGAGTTCGTTAGCGAGTATGGAAATTTTTGTTTCCGATGTCATATACGCGACATTAGAGTGCAATTACTATAGTTTCGAAGTAATGAAAATGAACTAAGAACAATTAATCATTTACATATAATAGATAACAGCGATTTTTGATAACAGTAAAATTTTTGTTGGTAACTGCGTAAGGTAAGGTAGGACGTGAATAGCGAACCGCGAAAGAGTTGGGAGCGCTTCGACCCCAGAACTGTTTGCAAAGATTAAAAAATAAAAAACTTGTTATGTTGAATCTAGAAATTTATGCAAAAAATTTATTAGGTTCTTTTGGTTTTGTATCGTTTCCGGTTAAATTTGTTTTGGAAAAGGATGGATATTGTTACGATTTTGCCTAGTCAATCAAGGTTCGAATCACTGGATTGTGAATAAATACACTGCTTCAATTTTAACTCACACAATTTTATTTACACAACACAATTTATTATACAACACGAAATTCACAATTAATTATTACACTTATAACACACTTTTTAATTATCACTTTAATAATCGCTTTAATAATCACTTTAATAATCTTTCTATTTAACCTTCACTGTATCACGTTTAAAATAATACTCAGCATTCCACATCAACGCGCGCCCTTATATACCAAAATATTTGTTTCTAGAATAATCTTAAATGCGCAGCAAATATGTTAGTATAGAAATACGCCTAAATGTTGAGTATAAATTATAAATGTAATTGAACAATTAATGAAATTAACTTATTCTATTCTATTCTAGGTGTCACCGTAACACTACCCCCACCTATGCCTGTTCGTCCCGAACAGGATCCAGATCACCTCCTCTGTAGAGCGCCAAACGCTCTAAATGCACCACCTTTGGTTTACCTTTCCGTCCTTTCTGTATGCGATAAACCACGTCGTTCAATCTTTTAATGACAGTGTAAGGTCCTTCCCATGTGGGTTGCAACTTCGGTGATAATCCCTTGTGCCGTTGCGGGTTGTGAAGCCATACCAATTGCCCTTCCTCGAAGCCTTGATTATTTGCTCGTATGTCATATCGAGCTTTCATTCGATCACTTGATATTCGAATTTTCTCCCGTACAAATTGATGTATTTCATTAAGTTCCTATTTCATCCGGTCGACGTAATCCTGTCCGCATAGAGCTGCTGATGGAACAGCTCCAAACTTTAAATCTCCCGGTAATCGCAGATTGTTCCCAAATATGGTTTTAGCTGGTGTCACTCCTGTTGTGTCATGTACCGCTGATCGGTAGGCCATCAGGAACATTGGTATATGTCGATCCCAGTTGCGTTGGTTCCTTTCCACAACTTTTGCTAGATATTCCTCCAATGTGCCATTGAATCTTTCCACCATACCGTCCGACTGTGGGTGTAAAGGCGTCGTCCTTGTTTTATTGATTCCAAGCATCTGACATATCTCCTGAAATACCACCGATTCGAAATTCCTTCCTTGATCCGTGTGAATTTCCATAGGTACACCAAATCTGCTAATCCAATTGTTGACCATGGCATCAGCTATTGTTGTTGTCTCCTGATTGGGTATGGGGTACACCTCCGGCCATTTGCTAAAATAATCCATTATTACTAGCACATATTTATCTCTCGGTGGTCGGAAATGGCCCCGCCACATCTATTGCAATTCTCTCAAATGGTGTCCCGACATTATATTGTTTCATGGTTCCACGGCTTTTTCGTGCTGGTCCCTTTACTGCTGCACATTGGTCACAACTTCGACACCATTCTACTATTGACTGTCTACATCCGGACCAGTAGAAACGTTGTCGAATTTTGGCCAATGTTTTATTAATCCCTAGGTGACCTCCACTTGCTCCTCCATGATACTCCTTGAGGATTTCCGCTATCCGATCTTTTGGCACCACTACCAACAATTGTTTTACTTTACCATCCGTGCTTTCCCACTTTCGTTTTAAACATCCATTTTCTATGTGGAGGCTATCCCATTGAGCCCAATATGCTTTTACAATGGGAGTTTTGTCAGCTATCTCACTCCATGTGGGCCGGTGTTCTTTTTCCTTATGTTTCATGATGAATGATAGGTCAGCATCCCGTAATTGCTGCTTCTTGATCATTTCATCAGTCCATTCCTCTTCAGGTAGCACTTGCATAAGCCGAATATCGATGATGTTTTCCTTACCCTCCACACGCCCACAATGCTTGCATTCCACGGGACATGGCCTTCTTGATAATGCGTCGGCATTTCCATGTGCGCTTCCCTTCCGATGTTCAATTTGGAAATCGTAGCTTTGCAAACGTTCGATCCAACGTGCTACTTGTCCCTCTGGATTTTTGAATTGTAACAACCAGCGCAAAGCTCCATGATCCGTCCGTAGAAGAAATTTTTGACCATAGAGGTACTTATGGAAGTGCTTAACACATTCCACTATAGCCAACAACTCTTTCCGTGTTACACAATAATTCCGTTCCGGTTTTGATAACATCTCGGAGTAATATGCAATAACTCGCTCCTCACCATTTGTTGCCTGTGATAATACTCCTCCTATACCGTCATTACTTGCATCGGTGTCCAAAATAAATTTAACGTTGGGTATAGGGTATGCGAGGATTGGTGCTTTGCATAATCGACGTCTTAGTTCCACAAATGCCTCTTCCTGTTCATCCTTCCATTCGAATGCCTTGTTCTTCCTGGTTAACTCGTGTAAACTCTTTGCAATATTGGCGAATCCTGGCACGAACCGTCTATAATAGGTACACAATCCAAGGAAGCTCCGTAATTCATGTAAGTTTTTAGGTCGTGGCCATTCCTTCACTGCTGCGATCTTGTCTTCATCGGTATGGATTCCATTGGTTGTTACCTTATGACCCAAATATTTTACTTCCGTTCTAAATAGTTTGCATTTCTTTGGGCTTAGCTTTAATCCGGCCGCTTGTATCCGATCCAAAACCTCTGTTAAATTCCTTAAATGCTCGTCGAAATCCTTGCCCATAACGATGCTGTCATCCAAATATACGAGGTACGTCCTCCAATGTAATCCCTTTAGCACGCGCTCCATTAGCCGTTCAAAAGTCGCAGGGGCGTTACATAATCCGAATGGCATAACGTTAAATTGCCATAATCCATTACCCACACTGAATGCCGTTTTCTCGCGATCTTCCTCCTGGACTTCCACTTGCCAATAGCCGCTTTGCAGATCTAATGTTGAAAATATTCGAGCACCCGATAATGTGTCTAACGTGTCATCGATCCTTGGCAATGGGTAATTATCCTTTTTCGTCACAGCATTTAATTTTCGGTAATCCACGCAGAATCTCATGGTACCATCCTTTTTCTCGACTAACACCACTGGTGAACTCCATGGACTGCTTGATGTTTCGATTACCCCTGCTGCTTGCATATCTTTTACCATTCGATCCACTTCTCCTTGCTTTGCCAATGGTAATCTCCTGGGTGGTTGTCGAATCGGCGTTTCTGCTCCTGTATCTATTCGATGTTTTACCATTGCGGTTCTCCCATTATTGTCCGGTGTACTGCAGAATATTGGCATGTACCGCTCGAGCAATTGTTTTGCCAAATTTTTCTGTTCCTTAGTAAGATCTTCGGTCCATTTCTCCATGAGTTGTTCTACAACCTCTTTCTGCCCTTGCGAGTTAGTCGTATTAATCGGATTTTTCTGCTCGCACTTCACAATCGCCGATATTTCTTCGCATTTTCCGATTATTGTCCCTTTCTTGATGGTTTTCGTCTTATCCGAGAGATTTAGAGTCCTAATTGGTACTCTATTATCGCTGTCTGGTTTCACTAAAACTTTCCCGATCATAATTTCTCTGGCTCCGCTCTCCGCTTCATTGGCTTCCACAACCCACAACCTGGGTGACCCAGAACCTCCTTCCAATCTTGCCCATACTATTGTTTCCGAGTTCGGTGGCAGCTTCTCCCGATGATCCATTATAATTTGCCTTGTCGTTTCTCCTATAGCGCTAACGTGAAGTAGCAACTCGATATTATCGTAGGTTAAAACACCCCGTCCAACATCCACCACGAAGCCATTCGTTCTCATGAAGTCCATTCCCAAGATGACTTCGTCTACAATATTTGCAACCAGCACCTCGTGTTGAAAGTGATTTCGTCCAATCTTTATTTTTACGACCTTTTTCCCTTTTATTGCTGAATTTTCTCCAGTCGCCGTTCGTAATTTCATGCCATTAGCTGGTTCCATAATTCCATCGATAATATCCTCACGAACAATCGTATGTGTTGCTCCCGTATCCAGCGTGATCATGCATTTCTTCCCATCAATATCGGCTTCAATTGTTAAGCTGTCACCGTTCCTTGCTATTCTCGAAACATGGATGGAGGTTGTGGGGCAATCGGTTATGGGAGTCAGCTTCTGCCCCTGCAAACTGACTCTTTTTAGTTTAACGACTCCGCTGTCGCCTGGCCCGCCTTTCTGGATTCTATCTGCTCCTCGTTTGATCTGCGCTTCATAGGAGATGGCGACCTTGCTCGTTTCTTCTTAATCTCCCAACAGTCCCGTGAGATGTGACCCATTCTATCACATACCCAGCATTTAATCCTGCCACTTCCATCTCTGAACCTTGGCGTAACCCGCGCGGTGTCTATTCTGGAATCAATCTCCACTCGACGAATTTTCATTGCTGGTTTGCGCAGTTTCGTTTGTTAACGCACAAGCGATGGTTTCCGTGAAAGTTGCCTTAGGTGACAACATCACCGCTCTGCGCGTCTCAGGATCTCGAATACCGTCAATAAACGCATCTATTTTAATTCGCTCCATGTAATCGGCCGACATATTTGAATGTGCTAAATGCGCGAGCCGCTCAATTGCCCATGAAAATTCCTGTAGCGATTCTCCTCCTTTTTGGTATCGACCCTTCAATTCCATGCGATAGATTTCTAGTTTGTGGTCACTTCCGTATTTTCGATCTAACGCCTTCATAATTCCCATGTAAACGTTCCGTTCCTGCTCGGGAATCATTTGTAGTGTTTCTGCCGCTTCGCCTTTAAGAGCCACAATTAACGCTGCAACACATTGTTCTTCAGTCCACTGATTTTGCTTAATCGCCGTTTCGAACTGGAACTTAAAATACTGAAGGATGTTGTTCCATCAAATGTTGGTGGTTTTATCTTAACTGCATTAACCGTCTGGATCACTTGCTGTGTCGTTCCATTCGCCTTGACATCTTTGAGCTCCTTCTCGAGACGTTTAAAATCTTGTTCAACCGATTCAAATTTTTGTTGAACCGTCCCTTTAACATTTTGAATTTCTGCGTGTACTTCTGTTTGCAGTTTTTCCACTTTACCGTGTAGTGTAGAAGATAATTCCAAAAACCTCTCGTCTATTTTCTTTTGGCCATCTTCTATTTGGTTTTTAATGTCCACCCCTTGTTGCTCCATCTGCTGTTTCATGTCCTGGTTCGACAATTTCATTTGATGTTTAATGTCCGCCCCTTGTTGTTCCATCGATTGTTTCATTCCACCCAACTGTTGTCCCATCATTTGATTCATAGCTGCCATTAACTGCGATAAATCAAAACTTCCAGATGGGTTTTGTGTTGTTCCGACCATCGTTTGTTCTTCCTTTTCTTTCTTGTCCACACTGATCTCATCCGTGTTGTCCTCCTCGAAATCATACACATCTGGATTTAAACCGTCCTTCTCCATAGCCTCACGTAGTCGCTCCACCAAACTAGCTTTTGTGCCTTCACTAGCCAAACCTCGCTGCTTCAGTTGCTCCTTTAATTGCGCAAGCTTTAATTCGTAGAGAATCATTTCTCTTATTATTCACAATCCCACCGCTGTCACCAATTGTTACGATTTTGCCTAGTCAATCAAGGTTCGAATCACTGGATTGTGAATAAATACACTGCTTCAATTTTAACTCACACAATTTTATTTACACAACACAATTTATTATACAACACGAAATTCACAATTAATTATTACACTTATAACACACTTTTTAATTATCACTTTAATAATCGCTTTAATAATCACTTTAATAATCTTTCTATTTAACCTTCACTGTATCACGTTTAAAATAATACTCAGCATTCCACATCAACGCGCGCCCTTATATACCAAAATATTTGTTTCTAGAATAATCTTAAATGCGCAGCAAATATGTTAGTATAGAAATACGCCTAAATGTTGAGTATAAATTATAAATGTAATTGAACAATTAATGAAATTAACATATTCTATTCTATTCTAGGTGTCACCGTAACAATATGTTTTTAATAAAGATTTATTTGATTTGGATAAAGTTTGATTTGATTTTGAAAAGGATGAAAGTCTTTTGGAAAAAGGTGAATTTTATTTGGAAATTGATGAACATGATTTGTAAAAGGTTGAATTTGGAATGCAAAACCTATATACATATACTAGAGATGTAGCCATTGAAAAGTTGGAAAATGGATTTATTACATCAAGATCATAGCCAAAAACGAATACCTCTGCACGGTATTACTATAGAGGAGAAAGCCTAAGCACGCATTTATGAGAAACTGAAAAAACTGGAACCATCAATGTTTTCCCAACTGGACTAAAAAAAATGTATTACAAGTAATTTAAATTAAATGTGAAGAAAGAAATATACAGAGTGTTTGGCAGGTGGACCGACAAAGATTTATGGCAGATTAAGGGGGTCATTTGGAAGCTTTCATCCCATGGAACCGATGTCCTAAGTCTCACGGTAACTGAGATATGATATTTTTAAGTTTTTTTTAAATTACCGAAAATCTCACCTTTAAATGGTCATAACTTTTTCGTTTTTAGACGTAAAGACACGAAATAACAAATAATAAAAACTCCGTATGCATGCAAGGTACATTTTTCTTATCTCCATGGTTGTTGTGCGAGATTTTACATTTTTTTAAATGCGGCGCTTTTTGGTGGGTACTTTTGCTGCGTACAGTGTACTTTGCCTAGCAGATCCCCAGACGTAGAAATTCAAGGGTGTGAGGTCTGGGGACCGTGCGGGATAAGGAATAGGGACCCCTATTAGGGTCACCATTATTTAATTAGCAAATAAATAAATAAATAAAGACCCCCTACCAATATGAGTTTGGGAATGAATCATCCAAGTATTCTCTTACCGTTCGTTGGTTATGTGCCGGACTTAAGTTAAATTATTAAGAATTTTTTTCTGGACGGCAGTGCATGCATACGGAGTGGAGCCTGGAGGAGGTCATTTAAAACAAAATTTAATAAATGAAGTTGATTAAAAATGTATCAATAACATAAAAGGTATATTCTTAAACCTGGCCCCGGCGAGATAGTATCTCTTAAGTTAACCACAAACTGAATGATTTCTATGACATGTAGCATACCGTTGGAAAGGGCATTAACTAGAGAAGTTTTTGAAACAAAAGTAATTTCAAAACAATTGCTAGTTTTTTTTAATGCATATAGAAGGTGGACATTTTTTTATACTTTTATACATTTTTTCGGATTTGGAAGCCCATAACTCATTTTTCTTACACCGATTCTATTAGACATTGATTTATTTAGTATAAAATCACATTGCAGAATACAATTAAAGTTATTTCGTGTCTTTACGTCTAAAAACAAAAAAGTTATGACCATTTAAAGTTGAGATTTTCGGTAATTTAAAAAATAAACTTAAAAGTATGATACCTCAGTTATTGTGAGACTTAGGACATCGGTTCCATGGGATGAAAGCTTCCAAATGACCCCCTTAATCTGCCATAAATCGTTGTCGGTCCACCTGCCAAACACCCTGTATATAACAGAATATCCTTCGACACTTGCCAAAAAAATTGAAGACGATGAATGTACGTCCGATCAAATTTTGAACACTGACGAGACCGACCTTTTCTGGAAGAAAAGGCCAAGCTGAACATTTGTGCTTAGAACGGAGAGGATTGCTGGTGGATTCAAAGTGGCAAAAGATCGCAATACGCGTTGGTTTTGCAGCAATGTCTCCGGAAATCACATTTTAAAACCTATCATAACTAATCGATCACTCCAACTACGAGCATTAAAAGGTGTCAATGTAAAGGAACTTCCAGTTCATCGAATGGGAAATAAGAGCGTCGATTACGACGCCAGCATTCAACGAGTGATTCGAAAAATGTTTTATTCCGGATGTCAAACAGTATTTGAATAATAAAGGCATGCCTTTTAAAGTTCTGGTGTTGATCGACAACGCCCCAGGCCACAAGCGGTTTTCAAAACATCATGATGTAAAAGTCATACTACAGCCACCTGTTATAACTGCTCTTCTGCAGCCATTCGACCAGGGAATAATGGCAAATTATGAATCGCAAACTTTTGTTAATGTGTGGAAAAAAATTTAATCCTGGACTATATGGAACTTGTAGTTTTGTCCGTGTCTGAAGTAAGGCCGATAGCATTAAAATTGTAGTCACTGCTCCATCAAATGTGGACGATGTGTTGTACACCGAAATAATCAACCTGGCAGTTGGCGGTAAGCGATTTTGCAATCTCACTATTGACGATATAAATGAAACAATTGCCGACACAATGCTTTTAATGAGGAGGAGGAGGAGTAGCTATAAATGCACAAAAAACGTTCAACGTAAATGACAGCAGCGATGAGGATGAACCAATAACTTTAGCTGCCAGTTTAATTCTTGAAGGCCTCCAGTTGGTAAATAAATTAGGAAATCATTTCATGCTGAATGATCCAGTGACTGAAAGATCCACCAAATTTAAATCAAATTTGCATTCTTGTATGTGTCACTACAAAGAACTATCGAAAACCGGTACACACCAAATACTACAGAATTTGCTGTAATAACAAAATTAATCTGCTACGGGTAAAATTGTGCCTGAAAATTTATCAGATTTACGGGAAAGTGAATTGCCACTGGCCACAAATGATACTGTACAAACCATTTACGATGAAGAACTCACGCAAATTAAGCACAAACGAATGCGCGGATAGTAGGAAATGAATCGGACTAAAATGAAACAAAAATTAAATCTCGTATTTCGTAAGTTCCTGAATTTGTGATCTTTTTTGTTTATTATTTATTACATTTTTATTTTTTGTCAGAATTCAGTCTTCTGACGAGCTATATTATCTAATTTATGTATGCATATGAATTGTTGTACAACATAAATTTTTCAGAGCATGATTTTATGTTCACTGTACCATAAAAGTTATTATGCTCAAATAGCATACACGTGTCCCATTTACGTCAACACGTATTATATAAAATTTCAACACATTTTCGTGACGCTATAAAAATACCTTTAAATCTTCCACGGATAATTTTATAGGCCAATCATTACATTCACCGCAAAAAAATACAAAAATATTTTCTATACGAAGAGTTTAAAGTTCAAATCAATAAATATTGTGTCATAAATAACATATATTTTTAATGGGCCACATGCAGCTTTGGAAATATCTACTCTCCGTTTCCGATGTAAACTGTTTCCATATAAAAATATTTGGCCGACAAACAAATACAACTACAAAATTCTAAATTAATTTCCTTCGTACACGAGTATAAGGAAATGTGAAAGGAAGTCGGCGGAAGTCTCGTGGGTATTGTCATTTCAACAGAACCCTTCTTTCTATCTAAAAATAGAATAATTCGAATTGATTGGAAATAGAAAAGATAAATCAAATAGTTTTGTATACGATTTTACCATGATACAGTAGAGTTTATTAATATTGAAATGTTTCTGGTATTTGTATTCAAACCACCGCAAACGTAATATGGTTTGTGTATAATCAATTCTCAGTGACAGAAAATGAAAAGCGCGTTTCCAAGTAATATGTGCCTCGGGGGTAAATAATCGAAAATGAAAATATTCTTCAATTCCATTTACATTAATTTTACGAAAATTTTATTCAAAAAAATATTTGTGTACACCACGCTTGGTAGTGTAATAGCGAATAACTGGCATAATCAGCACAGTAAACATAAACAACAAGACAACAACAAGAAAGGCGAAATGAAGAAAAATCATTTTTCCCTTGAAGCATCAATTTCGTTGTTCTTTTATTTTCTTCACGAATTGTGTATTTAATTTGTGGTTGATATTGATGCCGCATCTATTTATAGCAATACATACCTACATACATAAAGTGTGGGAATTCAGAATCGTATTCTGTATACATAAACAATTTTAATTTACATAATTAGAAAATGTTTTCTTTACTTAATTACAATATAAAAATGTTACATTTGTGTAGAATACATGAATTTATGTTGAATGTTGCAATAAAATGTTGTATTGGGATTGGTGACAGGTGTCAATCATTTTCAAATTGTGTAAGATGGTGAAATATTGTGGGCCTTGTCAAATGTCTGACAAATTTTTGAATTCGTTTTTAGTAGTTGAATAGTTTATTCACTATTAAAAATGATGGGTCTTCTTCTATTTGTCTTTTCCAATACAAGATTTTTGAACTATAAAATTCTTGATGATGAAATAGATAATGAGATAAGGTACTGTGTTTATGAGCCGGATAAAACATTCAAACATTTGCACCTATATTACGATATTTCCCTAATACCCGTGACAGATTAGCGATTAGCTAAACGCGTTTAGTCGTTTTTTCGAGTTTATCTCTTAATGTGTCAACTTCGAGATTAGCTAAACGGGTTTTGTTTTAGGTTTAGTAACTAAACGGGCTTAGTGCACTAATCTCTCAATATTTTGAAGTTTAACGCATAAAAATGGGTTTAGCAAGAGCGCCATCTAACAATGAAGGTTAAAATTTATAAATAGAACAATGCCATTTAGTGATGTGATACAATAATAGATGCCGCTTACTTTTTGAGTTATTCCTTTCGAGTTCAAACATTTGTTTGCTTCATTTTAAGTTCAACATACACAAATGTGTATGTAAATGACAGGTTGTAATGTCTTCCGTATTTTAACGGATCTTAGTTAAATAGGAATTCTTCAAAAAGAGCATAATAATTTGATAACACATAAATTTAATAACATATTAATTATTTGTTTTTGATAACATATTAGTTATTTTATTATTATTATAGTTGGTGTTTTTTTTCTGATCAAAAAATTAAGTAGTATGCACAAATGTGTATATTGGTCTTCAATATACACATAATTCTATGTTTCACACATTCGTTTTTCGTAAGCAAGATTTGTATACACAATTGTGTATACTGGTCGGGAAAGATTATATTCCTTTTTCTGCCTGCCATCACAATTGTGTGGGTAACGAAGACGCATCATGTCAAAAATTGATTTCTGTATGTGTTTTGGACCAACATACACATTTGTGCATTCCCGTAGAGTGCGTATTATAATATCATGACAAATAAAAGCTGCGTTTTTTGAAAACAATTTTCAAATTTGTCAATTTAAGTTAATTTAATTAAAAATTTAATTTTTTTTTAAATTAAATAATTTTGATTTAATAGAAATCTATGTATAACCAATAGAATCCATCATCAAAGTTGTATGGTTTTCTTGTAATATCGTTGTTCTGTATAGTTCTGTATAATAACGGAGTAGTTCAGAACTATACAGAACAACGATAATACAAGAAAACCATACAACTTTTATGATGATTTTTTTTGGTTATACATAGAATGATTCATATTAAATCTAAATTATTTAATTTAAAAAAAAAATAAAAAAAATTTAATTTTAAATTGGACAAATTTGAAAATAGCTATCGCGA
This sequence comes from Nephrotoma appendiculata, assembly GCA_947310385.1. Classification (NCBI taxonomy): domain Eukaryota; kingdom Metazoa; phylum Arthropoda; class Insecta; order Diptera; family Tipulidae; genus Nephrotoma; species Nephrotoma appendiculata. The sequence goes on from OX371223.1 coordinate 304,226,775, forward strand.
ACTCTACTCGTTTGTGTTAAAAAAAACGCAGCTAAAGTATACTGGTGGTATATTTGACTTATTTCTAGTGCCGGATAATAAACCATAGTATTGTATTTGGAATTCATATTTTTTTAATCTGTAAGTATCTACATAACTCGTTTTATTGCCTTGGGAGGAAGTCCGCTATCAGGTACATTAGCAGAAATATATATGACCCATTTAGAAAAAGGACACATTATTTATAATTTCAACGAGTATTGTTAAACGAGTATTATAAACAAAACTATGCACCGCACTCAATGACAATTGAAAATTAATGACAATGACATTTGTTTAATACCGATTCCGGACAAACATAGCGCTACCGTATTTTATTATTGAAACAAGGTTTGCTAAACCTCAAAGTGTGTCAACCTAATTGGTTTTGTAGTAGATTAACTAAACTAGTTTAGCTAAACGCGTTTAGCTAAACCCTAGTCTGTCAAGGGTATTACGAGGCAATCAACATATTTTGAAATTTGTTTACTTTGTAGAGTTTTTTTCTATTTCCTTTTTTATTTTTTATTGTTAACTATGCGATCTGTTTTGGGATTCAAGGCTCACCCTATACTGGAATAGAAGATGGGTGGACCATGGGTTTTTGCACACCGACAGGGGGTCATAGATGTATTACATTTCACCACAGATTATAATCTGATGGTTAAATTTCTGTTTTCATCATACCCCTATCGGGACTTGAACCCGGTACCTCCCGATTCAAACGCCAAAGCTTTAACCACTGTCTATTTACTTATTTCTGCTTCAATCGTACTGACTGATTTCAGTACTATAAAGCTGTTTCTTTTTTCGATCGATCGATCTGCTCAATTTTTTGTGTGAGTTACGTTTGAAATCCCATTTTGGAAACCCCACGGTTTTCTTATTTTGTCGAGTAGTATTTGATTGCACATTTTTGTGCGTCTAACGGTAAAATTTGTACATAATGTATTTTGCGAGATAATGTGAGGTTTCTGCCATGATTATCACACAACGGATTAGCCACATAATCTTGCGTTATAAAATCTTGCAATTCAAAATCTTGCATTTTAAAATCTTGCATTTCAAAATCTTGCATTACAAAATCTTGCACTAAAAATCTTCCATATCAGAATTTCCCGTACATTTATAGAATCGCGCGCGCGATTCTATAAATGTAAAGGAAATTCTGATATGCAAGATTTTTAGTGCAAGCTTTTGTAATGCAAGATTAATCGGCTAATCCCAGATGAAATAATTGTGGCAAGAGGTGAAATCGATAAATTGAAATCCGGAAAGGGATAACATACAGTAAGACTCATTTTTCGTTCTTTTTTAATTTGCCATATAATTTATTTTATTTTGTCTTTTATTATTTTTAATAGTACATAGTATATACCTATTAATATATAATTTTATTTTAAAAGTTAGAAATTGAAAGAAATATGTACTTAAAAATCACTAGTCACGCGCACGAATCTATAACTGAACGATAACTTGTCATGCAAGACAACAATGGTAGGATGTTGTATAAGATAGCGGAATTTTGACAGCGGATAATAAGAGATTACGCTACTCGTCGCAGGTGGCAGCACTATCACTAAAGAGAATGTATTTTGTTATGTAATTATCAGCGGAAATTTTTCATTCATTATGTACCACTTCTTTCACTAAATAAAATATTTCAGCGGAATAAAACGTTAAAAGTGATCCTTAAAATGGCAAATTGATCCATCTCCGATATAAAAGAACTCGTTATATGAAATCTTGAAATTTAACAATAATCCGTCTAAAAGCCAATTCTTCCACTAGTAACCAATATTGTCGATTGTTTTTCTAATAGCTTAGGTCATACTAGGACTATATAAAAAATTTGGGCAAAATTCATGGACAAGAATTTTCACTAGAATTTTTTGATTTTCTGCGGTCATATAAGTGATTTTCAGTTTTTGACCAACATCTCAAAAACTTCCACTAGTAACCAATACTTGCGGTTATTTTTCTCGTAGTCTAGGTCATACTGAGACTATATGGTAAATTTGGGGAAAATTCATGCACTAGAATTTTCACTAGAATTTTTTGATTTTCTGCGGTCAAATAAGTGATTTTCAGTTTTTGACCAATATCTCAAAAACTTCTACTAGTAACTAATAGTTTTGGTTATTTTTCTAGTAGCCTAGGTCATACTGAGACTATATGAAAAATTTGGGGAAAATTCATGGACTAGAATTTTCACTAGGATTTTTTGATTTTCTGCGGCCATATAAATGATTTTTAGTTTTTGACCAATATCTCAAAAACTTTCACTAGTAACCAATACTTTCGGTTATTTTTCAATTAGCCTAGGTCATACTGAGACTATATGAAAAATTTGGGGAATATTCATAGACTAGAATTTTCACTAGAATTTTTTGATTTTCTGCGGCCATATAAATGATTTTTAGTTTTTGACCAATATCTCAAAAACTTATCCCAGTAACCAATACTTTCGGTTATTTTTCTAGTAGCTTAAGTCATACTGAGGGTGTATGAAAAATTTGGGGAAAATTCATGAACTAGAATTTTCTTTAGAATTTTTGATTTTCTGCGGCCATATAGTGATTTTCAGTTTTTGACCAATATCTCAAAAACTTCTACTAGTAACTAATAGTTTTGGTTATTTTTCTAGTAGCCTAGGTCATACTGAGACTATATGAAAAATTTGGGGAAAATTCATGGACTAGAATTTTCACTAGGATTTTTTTCATTTTCTGCGGCCATATAAATGATTTTTAGTTTTTGACCAATATCTCAAAAACTTTCACTAGTAACCAATACTTTCGGTTATTTTTCAATTAGCCTAGGTCATACTGAGACTATATGAAAAGTTTGGGGAATATTCATGGACTAGAATTTTCACTAGAATTTTTTGATTTTCTGCGGTCATATAAGTGATTTTCAGTTTTTGACCAATATCTCAAAAACTTCTACTAGTAACCAATACTTTCGGTTATTTTTCTAGTAGCTTAGGTCATACTGAGACTATATGGAAAATTTGGGGAAAATTCATGAACTAGAATTTTCACTAGAATTTTTTGATTTTTTGCGGTCATATAAGTAATTTTCAGTTTTTGACCAATATCTCAAAAACTTCCACTAGTAACCAATACTTTCGGTTATTTTTATAGTAGCTTAGGTCATACTAAGACTATATGGAAAATTTGGGGAAAATTCATTGACCAGAATTTTCACTAGAATTTTTTGATTTTCTGCGGTCATATAAGTGATTTTCAGTTTTTGACCAATATCTCAAAAACTTCTACTAGTAACAAATACTTTCGGTTGTTTTTCTAGTAGCCTAGGTCGTACTGAGACTATATGTTAAATTTGGGAAAAATTCATGGTCTAGAATTTTCAGTAGAATTTGTGATTTTAAGTTTTTGACCAATATCTCAAAAACTTCCACTAGTAACCAATACTTTCGGTTATTTTTCAATTAGCTTAGGTCATATTGAGACTATATAGAAAATTTGGGGAAAATTTATGGACTAGAATTTTCACTAGAATTTTTTGATTTTCTGCGGCCATATAAATGATTTTTAGTTTTTGACCAATATCTCAAAATCTTCCACTAGTAACCAATACTTTCAGTTATTTTTCTAATAGCCAAGGTCATACTGCAAGTATATGGGAAATTTGGGGAAAATTCATGGACTAGAATTTTCACTAGAATTTTTTGATTTTCTGCGGCCATATAAATGATTTTTAGTTTTTGACCAATATCTCAAAAACTTCAACTAGTAACCCATACTTTCAGTTATTTTTCTAGTAGCTTAGGTCATATTGACACTATATGGAAAATTTGGGGAAAATTCATGGACTAGAATTTTCACTAAAATTTTTGATTTTCCGCGGCTATATAGTGATTTTCAGTTTTTGACCAATATCTCAAAAACTTCCACTAGTAACCAATACTTTCGGTTATTTTTCTAGTAGCTTAGGTCATACTGAGGGTATATGGAAAATTTGGGGAAAATTCATGGACTAGAATTTTCACTAGAATTTTTTGATTTTCTGCGGCCATATAAGTGATTTTCAGTTTTTGACCAATATCTCAAAAACTTCCACTAGTAACCAATACTTTTTATCAATTTTCTAGTAGCTTAGGTCATACTGAGGGTATATGGAAAATTTGGGGAAAATTCATGGACTAGAATTTTCACTAAAATTTTTGATTATCTGCGGCCATATAGTGATTTTCAGTTTTTGACCAATATCTCAAAAACTTCCACTAGTAACCAATAATTTTGGTTATTTTTCTAGTAGCTTAGGTCATATTGAGGGTATATGGAAAATTTGGGGAAAATTCATGGACTAGAATTTTCACTAGGATTTTTGATTTTCTGCGGCCATATAGTGATTTTCAGTTTTTGACCAATATCTCAAAAACTTCCACTAGTAACCAATACTTTCGGTTGTTTTTCTAGTAGTTTAGGTCATACTGAGACTATTTGAAAAATTTGGGGAAAATTTATGGACTAGAATTTTCACTAGAATTTTTTGATTTTCTGCGGCCATATAAATGATTTTTAGTTTTTGACCAATATCTCAAAAACTTATCCCAGTAACCAATACTTTCGGTTATTTTTCTAGTAGCTTAAGTCATACTGAGGGTGTATGAAAAATTTGGGGAAAATTCATGAACTAGAATTTTCTTTAGAATTTTTGATTTTCTGCGGCCATATAGTGATTTTCAGTTTTTGACCAATATCTCAAAAACTTCCACTAGTAACCAATAATTTCGGTTATTTTTCTCGTAGCTTAGGTCATATTGAGGGTATATGGAAAATTTGGGGAAAATTCATGGACTAGAATTTTCACTAGGATTTTTGATTTTCTGCGGCCATATAGTGGTTTTCAGTTTTTGACCAATATCTCAAAAACTTCCACTAGTAACCAATACTTTCGGTTGTTTTTCTAGTAGTTTAGGTCATACTGAGACTATTTGAAAAATTTGGGGGCAAATTTATGGACTAGAATTTTCACTAGAATTTTTTGATTTTCTGCGGCCATATAAATGATTTTTAGTTTTTGACCAATATCTCAAAAACTTATCCCAGTAACCAATACTTTCGATTATTTTTCTAGTAGCTTAGGTCATACTGAGACTATATAGAAAATTTGGTGAAAATTCATGGACCAGAATTTTCACTAGAATTTTTTGATTTTCTGCGGTCATATAAAAGATTTTCAGTTTTTGACCAATATCTCAAAAACTTCCACTAGTAACCAATACTTTCGGTTATTTTTCTAGTAGCTTAGGTCATATTGAGGGTATATGGAAAATTTGGGGAAAATTCATGGACTAGAATTTTCACTAGAATTTTTTGATTTTCTGCGGCCATATAAGTGATTTTCAGTTTTTGACCAATATCTCAAAAACTTCCACTAGTAACCAATACTTTTTATCAGTTTTCTAGTAGCTTAGGTCATACTGAGGGTATATGGAAAATTTGGGGAATATTCATGGACTAGAATTTTCACTAAAATTTTTGATTATCTGCGGCCATATAGTGATTTTCAGTTTTTGACCAATATCTCAAAAACTTCCACTAGTAACCAATAATTTCGGTTATTTTTCTAGTAGCTTAGGTCATATTGAGGGTATATGGAAAATTTGGGGAAAATTCATGGACTAGAATTTTCACTAGGATTTTTGATTTTCTGCGGCCATATAAGTGATTTTCAGTTTTTGACCAATATCTCAAAAACTTCCACTAGTAACCAATACTTTCGGTTATTTTTCTAGTAGTTTAGGTCATACTGAGACTATTTGAAAAATTTGGGGAAAATTTATGGACTAGAATTTTCACTAGAATTTTTTGATTTTCTGCGGCCATATAAATGATTTTTAGTTTTTGACCAATATCTCAAAAACTTATCCCAGTAACCAATACTTTCGGTTATTTTTCTAGTAGCTTAGGTCATATTGAGGGTATATGAAAAATTTAGGGAAAATTCATGAACTAGAATTTTCTTTAGAATTTTTGATTTTCTGCGGCCATATAGTGATTTTCAGTTTTTGACCAATATCTCAAAAACTTCCACTAGTAACCAATACTTTCGGTTGTTTTTCTAGTAGTTTAGGTCATACTGAGACTATTTGAAAAATTTGGGGAAAATTTATGGACTAGAATTTTCACTAGAATTTTTTAATTTTCTGCGGTCATATAAATGATTTTTAGTTTTTGACCAATATCTCAAAAACTTCCACTAGTAACCAATACTTTCGGTTATTTTTCTAGTAGCTTAGGTCATACTGAGACTATATAGAAAATTTGGTGAAAATTCGTGGATTAGGATTTTCACTAGATTTTTTTGATTTTCTGCGGTCATATAAGTGATTTTCAGTTTTTGACCAATATCTCAAAAACTTCTACTAGTAACCAATTTTTTATATGACCGCAGAAAATCAAAAACTTCTAGTAAAAATTCTAGTCCATGAATTTTCCCAAAATTTTCCATGTAATCTCAGTATGACCTAAGCTACAAGAAAAATAATGAATTGACTATTTAGTGAAAAAAGTGGTATGTAATGAATGAAAAATTGCCGCTGTATCTTATACAGCATCCTACCATTGTTGTCTTGCATGACAAATTATCGTTCAGTTATAGGTTCGTGCGCATGACTAGTGATTTTTAAGTACATATTTCTTTTAATTTCTCACTTTCAAAATAAAATTATATATTAATAGGTATATACTATGTACTGTTAAAAATAATGAAAGACAAAATAAAATAAATTATATGGCAAATTAAAAAAGAACGAAAAATGAGTTTTACTGTATGTTATCTCTTTCCGGATTTCAATTTATCGATTTCACCTCTTGCCACAATTATTTCATCTGGGATTAGCCGATTAATCTTGCATTACAAAATCTTACACTAAAAATCTTGCATATCAGAATTTCCTTTACATTTATAGAATCGCGCGCGCCATTCTATAAATGTACGGGAAATTCTGATATGCAAGATTTTTAGTGCAAGATTTTGTAATGCAAGATTTTGTAGTGCAAGATTTTGAATTGCAAGATTTTGAAATGCAAGATTTTAAAACCCAAGACTTTGAATTCCAAGATTTTATAACGCAAGATTATGTGGCTAACCCGTTGTGTGATAATCATGGCAGAAACCTCACATTATCTCGCAAAATACAGTAGAAAGTCTAGAATTTTGTAACTTTATTTTCATATAAGCTTGATTAAAATCAAAAATTTTTTTCTTCTCCCGTAAAAAACTGAAAACGTAGATACACACTATTGCATTGTTAACGACGATATGTATATTTTAAAAACAATTGTAAATTAAATTTCAATTTCTTTGAAAAACTGCACACACGCATATACATAGTATATTTGGTAAGTTCGAGTAACTTTCAATAGTAATAATTACTTATTAATTTGTATCAAATAATTTATTTTTAGATCTATACGTATTATGGAAATTTCAGTGGTTCAGTTAAACAAGGGCAATGATAAGTTATACGTGGATGGGTACGCGTACCATTTAAACAGAAAAACAAAGGAACCCTGTAATTGGGTTTGCAGCAAACAAAAATTAGTATCGTGTAAAGTACGAGTAGTAACACATAAAGTTGAAGAAAAACACGAAATTTTAAAACTTTCAGCTGATCACTCACACGAACTTAAGCTTTCGAAAAAATTATAGGCGTTGCCAACACCTCTATCAAACAATTTCGATGCTGCACCTTCAATTATTATTAGAGATAGCATTACTAATTGTCCAAGAAACTCACGAGTATACTTACCGTCGCGAATAGCTCAAAGAATTAAAATACAAAGAACCCGAAAAAATAAAATAAAAGAATCGGACAGTTTTAAGGCTCTAAATATACCAAAAAACTTAAAATATATTGAAGGCGAATTATTTATCCTTTGTGATGAAGAGTTTGACGGTGAAAAAATAATATTAATGGGAACGGCTTCTTCGTTAGCGTTACTAGCAGATTCGAGCTGCTGGATCATAGATGGCATGGCACGTTAGACGTAGTTCCAATAATCATGCGGCAATTATTTTCAATCCATGGCTGTGTTGAAGGCCAAATCGTACCGTTAATATTTTGCTTAATGAGCCAAAAATCTCTGAAGATGTACGACAATTTTTTTTTTTAACTTGAAGAAAGTTTCTTTGGAACTGGATATTAATTTAAATCCCAAAAGAATAATAACCGATTTCGAGAAAGCAATTGTGTCGTCAGCATCAATCTTTTTCCCCGGAGCAACCTTTAATTGTTGCCTTTTCCACTTCGGCCAAATAATTTGGCGAAGGATACAGAAGCAACGGTTTGTGGCTAGATATGCGAGTTCCGAGGATTTTTCAATTTAAATAAGGATGCTTAAAAGCTTAGCTTTCGTTCCACCAAAAGAAATACCTGCATGGGTTCGCTAAAAATTATATTGGAGGAGACAATTTTACATCCAGATACAGTCCACAATTCTGGTCTATTGCTGATGCCGATATGGGCTCTGAAGTCTTCCCACGCACCCAAAACAGTGACGAAGCGTGGCACCGGCGTCTTAAATTTGTAGTCGGACAACGGCATGCTGGAGTATATAAAATTATAGAAAATTTAGGAAAGGAGCTTATTGTGGCAAAGGCTCAAATTAATAAGGTGAAATCCGGAGAACGCCTTTCAAAGAAAAAAAAAATTAATCAAAAATAAAAAAAATAAAACCGGTTATTAAAAAACGGAAATACTCAATACAACTGATTTTTTAAAAAGAATAGCCCAAAATATTGTTCTTTTTTAATTAGTCAATCATTTTTATAATTAAATTGCTATATAAAATTATAACAGCTACTTCTCTTATATTTTAATAAAATGCGATAACTTTCTAGACTCAAAAATGACTTGAGTCTAGAAAGTTATCTTCAATATTTTTTAATTGAGAAAACTTTATTTTTTATGAACGCAAGATTGTATCGCAGAGATACCAAAATTTACTTGCAAGATTTTGTACTTGCAACATATAGTAACTGCAAGATTTTGAAATGCAAGATTTCGGGGCGCTCCCGCCAAACACAATTTAGTTCTCCTCCAGATTTGGTCGGTATTTTTCTTAGAATGGCTATATCTGCCTATTTACATGCGATATGCACAACATCTATTGAAATAGATCAACTATGTTAGAAAATATCGTAGTTTTTTAGTCGTTGTTTGTTTGTTTAGATTAGACGTTTAGGTAGCACCAGAATTCACTGGATTTCACAGGTGTGGATACTTCATATAAGCCAGAATTGGGATTAGGAAACCAATTATATTCAACCCTATATTAACAAGATGATAAGCATGTGAAGTTAGCCCAGTTTTTCATCCCAGAAAAAAAATTAAAATTTCCTCAAACAATACTATTTCATCTCATTCCAGTTTTTTCTATTTAAATTTGTATAAGACGGAATTTTTTTTAAAAAAAATTACTCAACAACAAAACATCCGTCCCAGATTTTTTCATTTAATTGTTGTTTTTGTACTCTGCGTATGAATAAATGATTAAAAATAATTTTTCGAAGTTAAATGATAATAATTGTTTGTTTTGATTAAAGATGAGAACAATATCAGGGCTTATAATGACTAAGTGGCAGTACCAGCCGTATGGTAGTATTGGTGCAAATGGCTAAGTTCCATATGGCCCTAAATAAGAATAACAGAAAATCAAGTCATTCTCCTAGAAATATGATTTACTGCCGATTACAAAGGTTATTCCACTGGCATGGATGCCGAATTAACAGTCGAAGGTTTCAAAAACAGCGAGAGGTTGTATGGTGTTCGTTACAGTCAGTTAATACCCGATGGGGATAGTAGCGTGTATAAAAAAGTACTTGACTCTAGGCCTTATAAAAACACGTACATCGAAAAGATTGAACGTCGAAACCATTTGCTACGGAATTTTCGTTAAAAAATTCGGGAAATGAAAACTAATACTGCATTTCCAATAATATTACGAAAGGCATTGGGAGAAGATTAAAAACGACTTTGTGTTGGTCTTATTAAAGCTGTTCAGTACCGTAAACTTTTAAAAAATGTTTCAATAAAGTTGAGCATTTGCACTCGCAACAGATTTCGATAGAGTTGAGCATTTGCACTCGCTAATTGCTTAAACTGTGGGGGGAAAGGGAATACATTTTTTTAAAAGGCAATCATATACTAGGAGAGCACAATTTGCTGTGTTACAGCACAACACGCTTCGTGCCTATTAAAGACTGCAAAAGTGGATATTGGAGGGTATTCCAAAGTACCATATAATTACTGTAGAACAAAGACGCCGCGACAGAATTTTGCCGAAGACCGAAAAAGGTGATCCAGGCAGAAGAATTTTAGAAAAGTGGAAAACTGTGGGACTAAAGATTCAAATTATGGCGAATTTTGTGGAATAGGTACAAAGGGCCGAATGTCGAAGGGCCGAATGGGTCGAAGAGCCGAATGGGTCGAAGAGGGGAATGGGTCGAAGAGCCGAATTTTTTTTTTGGTTTTTAGAAATATAATTTTTTAAATTTGTTGTTTTATAACAAAATAAAATATTTTAAGAATATTAGAATATTTTTATATTTTTTATTTTTCATATTTTTTTTTATAGAATATTTTGTAAATTTTTTTTATTAAACATAAATGAATTTCTTATGAATTTATGTATTTTTATATTTTTCATCTTTGAATATTTATGAAATTCCACGTATCCGGTAAGCGATACATTTTGGTGAAGGAAAATGTTGTCATGCACCACCAGAGACATTCGGCGCTATTTGTCAGCCTTCTGATAATAGGTATATGGTACAAAAAATAGAAAAAATAATTTAATTAAATAATTAAATTAAATAAAAAAATAAAAAAAAATATTTCTAAAAACAAAAATAAAATCAAAAAAAATTGAGCCCTTCGACCCATTCGGGCCTTCGAGACATTCGGCCCTTCGCCCCATTCGGCCCTTCGACATTCGGCCCTTCGACATTCAGCCCTTCGACATATTCGGCCCTTTGAAATTCAGCCCTTCGACATTCGGCCCTTTGATATCATACCAATTTTGTGAAAACCAGATTTGAGCCCAGAGGAAACCCATAATGAAAAGGAAAGAATTCTGTTGGTACTTGCATCTGAACGTGAAAATCGAGTAATGATTGCAAAGGGAAATTTTGTACGATGGCATGATGTTTGTTTAGAATAACTGCATCTAATTTTGGATCGATTTGAAGAGCTAGGAATGTCGATAGTTATCCTAATAAAGTTAAGGATATATTATATCGCACGCAAATATCCTGAAAAGCTACTGACATTGAGAGACAAAATGAACACATTGCAATAGCTCAATTTAAGGCGCAACTAAATGTAAAAGTGTATCCATCCGGAATTTTTATCGATGAGACCGATGTGTGCTTAGCTGCTATGAGGTGGATCCAGTAGATGTCATCAAGTTGGGTCAAATACGCTGTTTCAAATTCGATAAGAACACACAGATAATTGCTTTTAATAAACTGCATCATTATTATTATTATCAAGTGCAAGGACAATTGAACATAACTCAGAGATTACTGCCTTTTTTGTGTTTCGACATCACCAATCTCAAGATAGAGCGAATTGACCAAATGATATTTTTTTTTTTGAAAATGAAATGCGCGACAAATTAATAAATTTTTATTATAAATCTGTGCTACCATAAATTGTAGATCCTCGATATACACGAAATATTCATATTCGAAAGCAATGCAGGAGCTTAGATGGTCTGGGAGTGGGATCCACCTATGAATACACTCTTTATTACAGCGGCAATCAGAATGGAGAAGAATTTGGAGTTGGTTTACTTATGTGTCGGCGCATGAAGCATCATGTCATCAATGCCCGCCTATCAACATGCAGACATCCACGGTCAGACTAAGAAATTTAACATCAAGATCGTTTATGTACATGCACCCACCGAAGATGAATCAGATCACCTCAAAGATCTCTTCTTTGCCGAGCTGGAGAAAGTTATCATTAACATACCGTAACAAGATATTAAAATCATCGTAAGCGAATTTAATGCCGAAATCGGTAGGAATGCAAAAACTACATCGCACACCGTTGCTAATAGTCAACGCGTCACCGACCTGGTAATAATGTACAACTTAGTTGTATGAAGTACGCTTTTCCCGCATAAGAGAATCCACAAAGTAACGTGGCAATCCATTGATGGAAGAGAAACTCCACCACGATATTCGATACATTAGATCTTACAGAGGTGCAGACAAGAACAGCGATAATGTGCTTCTCATATTCATGTATAAGTGCAAACTGTCAACTACGTTCAATAGACAAGCACAAACGACCGTCCGATGGAATGTCGATGATTTAAAAGACCAAGCGTCTCTGCAGTGTTACCAATCAGCTGTCACTAACTATTTAGACCCGGCTTTAATGCGGAACCAGGAAATTCAGAGAACTGTTTTGCAGTCTGTTTATCGCCAGGATTCTCACTAAAGACTTCCACGAAAGAAGTACTACCATAAAAAGCAGGAATGAAGAGCTGAGAACAAAAGTAGCTGATGTTGAGAGAGAGAGATAGAGAGAGAAACAAATATAGATAGATAAAGAGATAGAGAGAAAGAGAGAGGGAAAGAGTGAAAGAAAGAGAGAGAAAAAGATAAAAACAGAGAGAGAGAGAGGAGAGCGAGAGGATAGAGAGAGAGAAAGAGAGAGAATGGAAATGGAAATGTTACTTATTCTTAAATTATTTGTGAAAGAAGTTCCGGAATATGGACAATTGGGATGGAATTCGGCCATTTCCTAACCGATTATGATGTTGCATGAAAATATGTACGTTGCATGGTATGTTGCATGGAAATAAAATTTTAGGGACGGAACTCATTCATTTTTTAACCAATCAACGCCTTATAAATTTCAAAATTAATTTTAAGTGATATTTGGCGAAAGTTTAATACTCTAAACCGGGCTGCAATCTTCAATGTCTTAATATGATGGATTTGCTGAGTTACCCTGATCTGTGATAACCCTGAACTCCAGTCTCCAAAAGAATGCAAGAATGGCGGAGTTCGAGTGATAAAATAGTAAGAGATTCCGAGTTAAAGGAAATTCGTGTTGTAATTGGACAGAAAAACCTTATCAGGATTATATTTTTCGGCGCAAAGGAAACTAAAGTGTAATACAAGACATCGAGGGTGATATGCCTTTGAGCTAAGTTCCAATTGGTCGGGTTAACAGTGGCGATTCGCTGCACAGAGAGTTTTTTAAACCGGATACTGGAAAGTGGACAGAAAACAATAAATCTACTGGCAGCTTCATTTCCCATATTTATAGGGTCAAATTATAAGGAAGTTCTATTTTTAGGTGGCTGATTGAGCAATTTAATAAGCTATTTCAAGTGACATCGGAAACTGAATAATCAAAATGTGCTTCGGGTTTTGGTGAATAAATTGAACTTGTTAAAAACTTCTCGATGCACCCACTATTTAAACAAGCCGCTGACCATGCTGACCTTAAACTATAGAACTGTCGCTTGGGAAGAGAGGATTCAATATCAAATAAGTGGGGTCGAGGAAATGAACCTCTAAGGATAACTATCGGCTACAAAGCGACAGTCACGTAACTTAGCAACGACAGAACACACGCACACGATTTGAATATAAACACAACATTTTGGCCACGATTTCCTAAAGGTTTCGCAACATAGCCTAGAAATAGCGGTATAAAGTTTTACCTTCATAAAATAACCACATGTTTCTTAGCATCCAAAACAACTCGCAGCTGCCTACCACATCTGATTTACAAATATTGTGCTACGATGTCCAGGATGGTAGCCATTCCCTGAACTCCTTGTTAATGAGAGATATTTAATTTTTAGTACAAGTTTATGAAGCGCTGTTCCACAAGACTTGCACATTTCGTAAGCTTCGAAAATTATATTTTATTTGTCTACATTATTCTGTCGGAACTGGTTCGAAATTATAAAAAAAGACGGAACGAACTGCTGATTTTGTTGTCGATGGTATAATTTTCCTAAATTACCATAAAAATAATTAAATTTTCAGACGGCACTGCATTGAATGAAGATTTAGAGAACGAAAGCTCCAGAATAGTTTTACAAAATAAACACATTCAGAATATGAAAAGTCCCCGGAGTAAGTGCGTTGAATCTCACGAATCACGATAAATCTCGAATTGAAGGGGACGTAAAAGATAAAACCGGTAAAATAAATACGATGGATATCAGGAATCTACAAGGAACACAGTTCAGAACTTGCCTTCGTCCTGTTAGTAAACGTATGGCGATGACATTTAAATTATTTTATGGTGAAATTATAGAAATCAATTTTCCTCGATTCCTATTTCGTATGATTTTTGGCACAAATAAAGATATATCCTGTATTTGACGAAGTAATATTCAAATGAAACTGCCTTCGGGAACATTTTGATTGGCAAACATTTACAATTTTTTAGCCGATTTATCGAAATTTGGCTCCGCTCACTGGGGTACTTTCAGCATTTCGTCGCTACCCATCAGAAACGAATAAAATATTTGTCAATGCTATCCCGAAGTAGATACATAAAATCTTATTATTTTCGGAAAATGTGCAAATATCCATTGCATTAAACGATTTTTAAAAAATCATTAATATTTTTTACAGCAATTATAGGAGAAAATGTGAATATGCCCCACTATGTACGAGAAACTGCGGTTGATTTACGATTTGTTGTGGGGATGAGATTTTTCCGTTTATATAGAATAAAATTTAATTCAAATTTTCCGACCCCTGACTATTCCCTCATTTTTTAAATAATGAAATCGTTCGCAGATAAAAGAAAATCTAAACTTTTAAGCTTTTTTGTTTATTTGAAATCCCATTTCCCGCGGCCATAAAATATAAAAATGAATTTATTTTGCAATCGTTTATTGTCTTCAATTTCCACTACTCGCTATTATGTTCTAGACATTAATTGTTTTTTTAATATACCGTTACTTATCATGTTTTAAGAACGCGCGTGGGTTTAACAACAAAACCAGCATTTTTATATTTTTGTTAACAGATTTGCATCGCATGTTGATTCCGGAGAGTACGAATTAATTTATCGCTAAAAAATTTTTGTTGTTTCTTTTTATTCACGAATAATTTGCTTCATTTTCACGTAACGCTTAATTTATAAAATACTTACAGTTTACAAAAGTGCATCGGTTAAAATTTTTCAACCCATCAATTACCTGAAATTAAAAAAAAAACTCAAATTATTTCGATTCTGATCGATTTGAAATTTTGATGTCGGTTTTCGGGCATCGTAAAATTTAATGTAATCTTGTGCTGCGGCTATGACTTCATGACAAAATTGTTGTTGGTTGCCAAACATAAAATACAAATTTAAATATCTAGACGAATTTTAATTGAATTGTATTTGAAACGTTTACTTTATGGAAAGAAAAGTTTTTTGTCAACCAATTTTACATAAAATTATTCATAAACGAGAGAGTTCTTGAAAATAATAATAAATTTGAATTCGCTTTTCTCTGTTCATGGATCAGTTGAGACACAGAGAAGATGAGTTGATGTCTTTTGGCAATTTAAGAGTTACTTAGTCTAAAGTTTTATGAATTTTTAACTTTTTTACAATTTTATATTATGCAAATCAAAGCGGATATATGTATTGCAAAATGCAATATTGTCGTTACGATGTCGATGGAGTATAATAGGATCAGACTATATAATGTGAACAATATGCGCTTGTACACAGACAATGAACTACAAATTGTATATATCATTCAGGAATACAAGCCCCATATATAGTATATGCGAAACACGAAATATATTCGTAGTCGGGCGCATTATCCAGAGGAAACTTTTAGGTCCGTTGCACACTATGTTTTTTAAGCAAAGTGAGCTATATTTTGAGATCGTACAGCTTCGTGGTTTACTTTTCAAAGCTGATATAAGTGAAACCGAATTTGTGGAGCTTAAGCTTTATTTAAATCTGTGGGGTAGAAACATAGCTCGCATCGCTCATTTTCCGACCGACGTGAGCTAATTATTTATCTCCAAGACTCAAATAAAACATCTAAATATATTGCTTTACATATTGGGTTGGTCTTAGATTTATCTACAATGTCTCGCTTATTTGATTTCTGGAAACCAAAATGGGAAGCTGTTAAATGAAAACATTGCTCACATCTGTCAAAAAACATAGCTCAAGTGTAAAAAAACATAAATTGTACGTCATTACTTTATAGCCACCTGGGTTCTATGTAATTTGTCAAAAGAGTTACTTTAATAAAGAAATCATAGGATTTGCTGATTGCTGAACAATTATTTTCGAGATTTTCAACATGTTTTCTATATTCTCTAATTCGTTTAGAGAACGACCCGGGTGCAGACATCCAGCAATCATACGAAATAAGACTAAACAATTCTAATGTACTAGGAAGATTAAGTTGTGGTCTTTAACAATTGCTTCATCTAAAAATGTCCCAAAGTTGAAATCTACATTCATAATTTTCGGCTTACTGTTACTGAAATAACATTCTCAACACCAAGTGAATTTCCTGAAGTCAGGATCAGTTATGCCCCGTAAATATAAAAATTATAGTACATAAATATGTTTTTTATTATCAAATCTGAAACCAAAGCTAACCTGGAATGCATCACGGAAATTCAAACAGCAGTCAAATTCCATAAGGGAAACACCAACAACTCCACCAGTCCTGCTCTACTGTCTCACAAAAAAATACAAAATCCAAGCTATAAAAATTCAGTTCAATCGTTATATTTATCGTAATTGACACTACGAAAATCACCGATAACAATATCGGTGAGCCCCAGACCAAGAGGCCAAACTCTGAGATCATTAAGACCTAAATAGAATAAAATATGACCATTTAATCCTTCTAAGTTTTAAACTTCCAACAAAGTCACAAGTACTTGTTACTTTAATTCTCCACAACGACTAAAATTTTTTACAAAAAATTCACAAGGACTGGGGAAAAGCGAACAGCGAAAAAGTTGGGAGTGTCAGAACAGATAAAAGTTAAAAACGTTCCTCATCATCATCGTACAATAATCACAATCATAGGTGATTTATATGTTTCTGGTTTTCAGTTGACACTTTCACAATCAATAATTATGAACTATTTAATACTTTGCTTTACTTCAAATATTTTTTCGAAGTTCGAAAAAAACGATCAAAGTGACACTTGTGCCAGAAATCTAATTACGGAAAATGAAATAGTGCAAGAAAAAAAAGGAACACGTCTGTCCTATACAGGGTGTCCCAGAATTGAACGACCAAACAAAGCAGGGTCATAAAAGAGCTCTGTTTACGCGAGACATACATAGTTCACAGCCCATTAAATTTATCCATTAAAGTAATTCCTAATATATAATATATAATATATAATATAATAATATATAATAAATCGCCTGTGTCAAAATAAGCTGATTGTGACCGTCGGTTAAATTGAACAAATATCAATATTAAGCTGCCATTTTCAAATAGTGTGTTTATGGTTTATGGTGCAGCTAACAGCAGTTTACTCAACGGAAATTTTAGTAAGCGGTTTATCAGTCAAGGTTATAATAAATTTCATCGTTTTGGCGTAGTCTTATCAACCGACCTTCATCTTCGGTCATCTTTCCATTTGTTTCGTTAGTTAAAACGATATAAAAGCATCGATACAATTGCGACTACCATATTTAAGTCGACATTTTGTAAATAGCGTCGAATAATACCAAAGGCAGATCTTGGGAGGACAAATGAATTCAATGTGAACGAGAAGCAACGAACAAGATCATAGCAACCAGTTACTTAGAAGCAGCGAGCGTATCGGCTTATGTAAGTTTAATTTAATTTTAATTTTAAATAATTGTTCTTTATATAAAATATTATTGGTTAAGGGAAAAGTTAATCAATTGAAATCAAAGTCGAATCTATTTCTACATTCCGCATAGGTCATATTAGGTTAGATATAAGATAAATGTCAATTGCGGCTTATAGCCTTTGATAGTATTGTTAGTGTTCATTCTTCAATCATTTCTGTTTAATTCGCGTGCGTGAGATTCCTAATTAATAATTTAAAGTAAAAATTGAATGAATTTGTGTTGATTTCGATAACATAATGTCACTTACAAAACCTGAGATTGAGCTTTAAGAAACGCTTAAAAAACTACGAAGTGCATATAAAGGTCAGTTAACGTTATTCAAGAACAAATACAATGACGTAACCACAATGTCGATGGGCGCTTGTGAATCTGTACTGCATAGGGTACGTAAAATTTATAATAAATATACTGAGATTCAGTCCAAAATTGAAGTTCTTGAAGTGTCTGCAATCACTGATAGAGAAGCGTTCGAAGATGCGATTATGGTGAATTTGAAAGTATTATTATGAATGCCATTCACGAAAATAAAAAACCAGATCCTAACGTATAGATATTACACCGGTTGCGGCTGCCTCACCGCTAATAGAAGAATGCCTGAAATTAAATTACCTTCGTCCAGTGGAAATGAGATCGATTGGCTTCGATTTCGCGACATTTTTGAGGAACTTGTTCATAATAGAAATATCGATAGTTCAATAAAATTTCAGTATCTTATTTCACACGTTTGTGGCGGTAAAGCTTATTCTTTGATCGAAGGAATACCGGTAACAGCTGCAAATTACAATATAGCATGGACAACTATTTATAATAAATACAATAATGAAATAGCTATACAACGAATGTATTTAAAGCAATTGTATGACATTGGACCAACGGTATCTAATTCATCTGAATCATTGCAAGAATTTATTGATCAAGCCGTTAGAAATTATAACTCGTTGAAGGCCCTTCAAGTTCCAGTGGAAAGTTGGAGTCTAATCTTAATCCATCATCTTTCAGAAAAGTTAGATAACGCTACTAGAGCAGAAGTTATTAAAGGTTCCAATGATAAATCGGTTCTCAATTTTGATACTCTAATAAAAATTCTTCAAAGTCGTGTTCGAGTACTAAAAGCGTTAAAACCTTTGACCTCTTCCAGTGTGCAGCCAAAGTTACCGTCGAATCAATTCCGTAAACGTAGCACCCCTTCAACATTAATGTCTAGTATCCAGTCTTGTAGTTACTGCCATGGTACTCATCCGATCGTAAATTGCCCAGACTTTTGTGACTCGAAACTAACACCTCAAATGAGATTCCAGTTCATCAAAAACAAACGAATATGTACTAACTGTTTATCAGCATCACATAATATATACGTAACTGTACCAATAATGGTTGTAATAAATGTTCATTAAGACATCATCCCTTATTACATTTTGTATTCGATCGTCAAATTCAACCTGTAATAAATTCCGAGAAATTAATTAGTTCTGCTAATGTGGGTAGAACTCAATCCGAAAGCATAACTAATACGGATCCACCCCAAGATAAAATTGATCAGCCTTCACAGTCTTCACCTGATCAACAGGTTATGCTAGGAACTTTAAATGATCCAACAATACCTAACAGAAACCTGATTCACAGTATCAATTCAGCAAACTCAACTTCATCGAATAATCAAATTATGTTGGGAACTGCAGTGGTGAAGGCAGTTGCTAGTAATGGATCACACATATTTGGTAGAGTGCTACTCGACAGTGGTTCACATCTAAACTTCATCACAGATAAAATGTGTCGTCTGTTGAAATTAAAAATGCACCCAACTTCAAAACAAGTATCTGAGATGGGAAACAAGATAACCTCGCTCAGTCACAAAGTGTATTTATCTTTAGAATCTCGATTTGTGCTACGTAATACCAAAAATTATAGGCAATTTATTTTTGTTACCTGTTAACTTTGAAACAAGTTTAGTACCATCTTATATAAAACTGGCGGATCCCCGGTTCAACATTCCGGATCGGATCGATATCTTAATTGGGGCTGAATTTTACCACGAGTTGTTCACAGGTAAATCATTTAAATTATCAGAGGAACTTCCATCATTTTATGATAGTGTATACGGTTATGTAATCAGCGGTAAACTAAATGCACATCAATCTTCAAGTACCTCAATTCCTTGTCAAACTTCACTTTGTTCTCTTGAATTACTTGAAACCCAAGTGAAGAAATTTTGGGAATTGGAAAATATTGTGCTCAAGAACAACTATTCAGCCGAAGAGAAACTTTGTGAAGAGCACTTCGTGAAAAACCACGAAAGACAAAGCTCAGGGAGATATTCGGTTGCCATTCCACTTAATTCAAAAATAATAGAACTTGGTTGTTCAAATGAAAGTGCCCGTAGACAATTTTTCAAAACCGAAATTCGGTTATTAAGAAACCCAGTGATCCATGAACAGTACAAGAATTTCATGGATGAATTTATTCAGCTTAATCATATGGAATTAATTCCCGATCCAAACATTGTTGTGAGCCAATGTGGTAAAACTTACTATCTGCCACATCACTGCGTTACAAAAGATACAAGTACGACCACTAAATTGCGCGTAGTTTGTAACGCATCAAGTAAATCGTCTTCTCAACTATCATTAAACGATTGCATGATGGTCGGTCCTGTGGTTCAATCAGATTTATTTTCAATCGTTCTTCGGTTCCGGAAATACAAAATTGCATTTTCAGCTGACATAGCGAAAATGTACCGCCAGATTATTATCTATAAGAACCAGCAAGACCTTCAGCGTGTTTGGTGGCGCAAATCTCAGTTTGAACCACTAAAATGTTATAAGCTTCGCACTGTAACGTATGGTACTGCAAGCGCCCCCTACTTAGCTACTAGAACGTTAAATCAGTTAGCTAATGACGAACCAGCATTTTCCAGAGCATCCAAAGTTTTGACAGAGGACTGCTATGTCGATGATGTGCTAACTGGTACTGATAATATTGAAGACGCACTAAAATTGAAACAAGATTTGATAAGTTTGTTAAAACGAGGGGGATTCGACCTTCGAAAATTTTCATCAAATGTGCCCGAACTTGCAGACGAAGATTCAATTAACCATTTGTCTTTAATATTGGGAATTTTATGGAATACAGAAACAGACAATTTCGAAACGTCGTTTGCAAAATTGGATTTGAACAAGAAGAGTGATACAAAAAGGAAAATTTTATCTGAGATTTGTCAATTATTCGATCCACTGGGCTTATGGGCACCATTAATTTTGACTGCCAAATTGTTTATGCAGAGACTTTGGACCGTACCTGAGCTTAAGTGGGATGATCAACTTCCAAGCAAATTCGTAAAGCCATGGAGTGAGTTCAAAGAACAATTAGTGCAACTCAACCAAATTTCGATACCTCGTTGTACTATAAACTATCCATATACCTCTTTAGAATTACATGGGTTTGGTGATGCTAGTGAAGCCGGTTTTGGGTGTGTATTTTATATTAGAAGTACAGGTCATAACGGAATACATAAAACTAGTTTGGTTTGTTCTAAAACCCGTGTGGCTCCATTGAAGAAACAAACCATTCCCAGGCTTGAACTCTGTGCGGCATTGTTATTAGCTCAAATGAGTCATAAATTGATAGATATACTTAAGATAATTTTTGATTTTATTTATTTGTGGTCAGATTCCGAAGTTACGTTGCTTCGAATAAGAAGTTAGCATTATAGTGAGTAGTTGGCATTATATTCCAACTTCGCTAAATCCAGCGGATCACGCTTCTCGGGGATTATATCCAAAGGATTTCCTTAACTCGCATATCTGGTGGAATGGACCGGACTTTCTATGTAAGGATAAAGGGGAATGGCCTCAGAGTGAAAACAAAACATTAAGCTCAGAGCTTATTAATCTTGATCTTCGAAAAATTACTCAAGCGTGCATGGCCACTATGACATGTGACGTTGATTTAATAAACAAATTTTCTTCGTATAAGAAATTAATAAATGTCACTGCTTATCTTTTCCGTTTTTACAACAATTGTAGGATAAAACGTTCTGAATGTCGAAAAATTGGTGAACTTAGCGCAAATGAAATGGCAGTGTATCTTAAAGTCATTATAAGAATAGTACAATCACAAGAATTTGCGGACGATATAAAAGCTCTTAAAACCAACAAAGTTGTGAGTAATAAAAGCTTCTTAAAATCATTGTCCCCGTTTCTGGATTCCGATGAACTTCTTCGGGTTGGAGGCCGACTTAAAAATGCTGACATGATGCTAGATCAGAAATACCCAATTTTACTCACGTCGAAGCATTTTTTTTCGACTTTGCTAGTTCGCGATGCACATAACAGGCTTTTACATGCTGGCCCTCAAGCATTGCTCTACAGTTTAAGGTCAAATTATTGGATTATTTCTGGTAGAGGGCTATGTAAAAAAATATGTAGTGAATGTGTTCGATGTGTTCATATAAGACCGAAGTTAACTAAGCAAATTATGGGTGACCTTCCCAGGGATCGAGTTCAATCTAGCAGACCATTTTCTGTTGTTGGCGTTGATTTCTGCGGTCCATTTGTTACAAAACATTTTGTTAGATCGAAAACGCAAATTAAAATTTACATCTGCGTATTCATTTGCTTCGCCGTCAAGGCGGTTCATCTTGAGGTTGTCCAAGACTTGTCTACTCAAGCCTTCATAGCATGTTTTCGTCGGTTTATATCTCGCCGGGGCATGTGTTCAAAAGTTTACTCCGACAATGCTACACATTTTGTAGGCGCACGATCCGAGCTAAAAGAGTTGAGGGAATTTTTCTTGTCCAAATCCTGTCAAACGGAACTATTAAAATTCTGTGCATGTCACAACATGGAATGGTTAACCATACCACCCCGTTCTCCACATTTTGGAGGGTTATGGGAACCTGCGGTTAAAAGTGCAAAATATCATTTAAGACGAGCAGTTGGAACACAATGTTTAACGATAGACGAATTCATACATTAGTGGTTCAGATAGAGGCTTGTTTAAATTCACGACCTCTAACACCTATGTCAAACAATCCTCTTGATATGGTGGCACTGTCTCCTGGTCATTTTTTGATTGGTACTCCCATTACTTTTTTCCCTGAACCCAACTTATTGGATCTATCCTCGAGCAGACTTTCAAGATATCAACTGTTACAACAGATATTACAACAATTCTGGAAGAGATGGCAAACTGAATATCTTTCGGAATTGCAAAATCGTTATAAGTGGAACAAACCATCGATAAACGTAAAAGTTGGAGATTTAGTAATCTTACACGATGAGAATCTTCCTCCCATGTATTGGCCGTTAGGGAGGGTAACTGAATTGCATTATGGTTCTGATGGGCGCGTTCGTGTTGTTACAGTAAAAACTGCACAATCCATATTTAAACGAGCGATAACTAAAATTAGTCGTTTGCCAGTCGAAACTTGAAAAATGAACAACACCATAATTTTAGGTAATAATAATTCTAGTTTTATAAGAATAATTAAATTTGTTTGTAATATCGTTTATAAGAATAAATATATTGTTAATTAAAATGTTTGTAATTCTAGTTTTAGATTTATTTAAATAAGTTAGCTAGCTTTTCTTTGAAATGTATTATTTCAAGGTCGCGGGAATGTTTACGCGAGACATACATAGTTCACAGCCCATTAAATTTATCCATTAAAGTAATTCCTAAATGTTGATCATTCTGGTTACACAAGCACAACATTTGTGTGGTTGGTACCATTGGTGCTGGGTTTTTGTTTTTGATTTTCGGTGTTTTTGGCGTGAACATTGTATTTCAAGTTAGATTCAATTGTGATTTGGTGTGCACAACTTAAAAAAAATATCTAATTAAACGCAACACAACTTAAAAAAAATATCTAATTAAAAATACAATGTAATGTGTATATTGTAAATGAAACCATCTAATTATAAATGTAATGAGAAATTTATAAATATAGTGAAAAGTGTATAATATTCAACCAATATAATTCTACGGTACAGATATAATTATACCGTAAACAAATAAAAATTAAATCAAACTTATACAACTAAAATTTGTGTGTTAAAATTGCGCTACACAGACATCGCAACAAACATAAGGTTTGTCTATTTGGTCCTTCGAGCCGGATGGCTAAAACTACTTAAAGCAAATTACTAATAAGGCATTAACGGAGCGTTCCGGTACAAACGTCTGAAATCAAGGACCTTTTAGTCATCAGTTTTACAACATTGCTGTTCGAGCCATCGCATCACATATAATACAGTACAGTGTTTAAATGCAATAACCAACCAAATTTGGTTATCCATCGAACCATCAAACATTTTAGGATTGCATTCCATAAATACTATTTGTAAAAGCAAACAAATTAACATAAATCTACATGGTGTCCCGCTGTTATACTCGTATGAATCGATACATAAATTAATCGATTTGTTTCATCGGGAACACTGTATAAATTATTCATCGCGTATATCAGTATATAATATGATTCGAAAAATTGATAAACTGGTTGATTGAAAATTACACCAGGAATATTAACAGCTTCGTTATATAAAAATTAACTTCAACAAGCGGAATACCATTTGCATTATATAAAGGTATCTCCTGATAGCAGTAGCAATAAATCGCCTGTGTCAAAATAAGCTGATTGTGACCGTCGGTTAAATTGAACAAATATCAATATTAAGCTGCCATTTTCAAATAGTGTGTTTATGGTTTATGGTGCAGCTAACAGCAGTTTACTCAACGGAAATTTTAGTAAGCGGTTTATCAGTCAAGGTTATAATAAATTTCATCGTTTTGGCGTAGTCTTATCAACCGACCTTCATCTTCGGTCATCTTTCCATTTGTTTCGTTAGTTAAAACGATATAAAAGCATCGATACAATTGCGACTACCATATTTAAGTCGACATTTTGTAAATAGCGTCGAATAATACCAAAGGCAGATCTTGGGAGGACAAATGAATTCAATGTGAACGAGAAGCAACGAACAAGATCATAGCAACCAGTTACTTAGAAGCAGCGAGCGTATCGGCTTATGTAAGTTTAATTTAATTTTAATTTTAAATAATTGTTCTTTATATAAAATATTATTGGTTAAGGGAAAAGTTAATCAATTGAAATCAAAGTCGAATCTATACATTCCGCATAGGTCATATTAGGTTAGATATAAGATAAATGTCAATTGCGGCTTATAGCCTTTGATAGTATTGTTAGTGTTCATTCTTCAATCATTTCTGTTTAATTCTCGTGCGTGAGATTCACTATTAATAATTTAAAGTAAAAATTGAATGAATTTGTGTTGATTTCGATAACATAATGTCACTTACAAAACCTGAGATTGAGCTTTAAGAAACGCTTAAAAAACAACGAAGTGCATATAAAGGTCAGTTAACGTTATTCAAGAACAAATACAATGACGTAACCACAATGTCGATGGGCGCTTGTGAATCTGTACTGCATAGGGTACGTAATATTTATAATAAATATACTGAGATTCAGTCCAAAATTGAAATTCTTGAAGTGTCTGCAATCACTGATAGAGAAGCGTTCGAAGATGATTATGGTGAATTTGAAAGTATTATTTTGAATGCCATTCACGAAAATAAAAAACCAGATCCTAACGTATCACTTCAAGGTAGCCCGAGAATAGATATTACACCGGTTGCGGCTGCCTCACCGCTAATAGAAGAATGCCTGAAATTAAATTACCTTCGTCCAGTGGAAATGAGATCGATTGGCTTCGATTTCGCGACATTTTTGAGGAACTTGTTCATAATAGAAATATCGATAGTTCAATAAAATTTCAGTATCTTATTTCACACGTTTGTGGCGGTAAAGCTTATTCTTTGATCGAAGGAATACCGGTAACAGCTGCAAATTACAATATAGCATGGACAACTATTTATAATAAATACAATAATGAAATAGCTATACAACGAATGTATTTAAAGCAATTGTATGACATTGAACCAACGGTATCTAATTCATCTGAATCATTGCAAGAATTTATTGATCAAACCGTTAGAAATTATAACTCGTTGAAGGCCCTTCAAGTTCCAGTGGAAAGTTGGAGTCTAATCTTAATCCATCATCTTTCAGAAAAGTTAGATAACGCTACTAGAGCAGAAGTTATTAAAGGTTCCAATGATAAATCGGTTCTCAATTTTGATACTCTAATAAAAATTCTTCAAAGTCGTGTTCGAGTACTAAAAGCGTTAAAACCTTTGACCTCTTCCAGTATGCAGCCAAAGTTACCGTCGAATCAATTCCGTAAACGTAGCACCCCTTCAACATTAATGTCTAGTATACAGTCTTGTAGTTACTGCCATGGTACTCATCCGATCGTAAATTGCCCAGACTTTTGTGACTCGAAACTAACACCTCAAATGAGATTCCAGTTCATCAAAAACAAACGAATATCTACTAACTGTTTATCAGCATCACATAATGTACGTAACTGTACCAATAATGGTTGTAATAAATGTTCATTAAGACATCATCCCTTATTACATTTTGTATTCGATCGTCAAATTCAACCTGTAATAAATTCCGAGAAATTAATTAGTTCTGCTAATGTGGGTAGAACTCAATCCGAAAGCATAACTAATACGGATCCACCCCAAGATAAAATTGATCAGCCTTCACAGTCTTCACCTGATCAACAGGTTATGCTAGGAACTTTAAATGATCCAACAATACCTAACAGAAACCTGATTCACAGTATCAAGTCAGCAAACTCAACTTCATCGAATAATCAAATTATGTTGGGAACTGCAGTGGTGAAGGCAGTTGCTAGTAATGGATCACACATATTTGGTAGAGTGCTACTCGACAGTGGTTCACATCTAAACTTCATCACAGATAAAATGTGTCGTCTGTTGAAATTAAAAATGCACCCAACTTCAAAACAAGTGTCTGGGATGGGAAACAAGATGACCTCGCTCAGTCACAAAGTGTATTTATCTTTAGAATCTCGATTTGTGCTACGTAATACCAAAAATTATAGGCAATTTACCTTTGTTACCTGTTAACTTTGAAACAAGTTTAGTACCATCTTATATAAAACTGGCGGATCCCCGGTTCAACATTCCGGATCGGATCGATATCTTAATTGGGGCTGAATTTTACCACGAGTTGTTCACAGGTAAATCATTTAAATTATCAGAGGAACTTCCATCATTTTATGATAGTGTATACGGTTATGTAATCAGCGGTAAACTAAATGCACATCAATCTTCAAGTACCTCAATTCCTTGTCAAACTTCACTTTGTTCTGTTGAATTACTTGAAACCCAAGTGAAGAAATTTTGGGAATTGGAAAATATTGTGCTCAAGAACAACTATTCAGCCGAAGAGAAACTTTGTGAAGAGCACTTCGTGAAAAACCACGAAAGACAAAGCTCAGGGAGATATTCGGTTGCCATTCCACTTAATTCAAAAATAATAGAACTTGGTTGTTCAAATGACAGTGCTCGTAGACAATTTTTCAAAACCGAAATTCGGTTATTAAGAAACCCAGTGATCCATGAACAGTACAAGAATTGCATGGATGAATTTATTCAGCTTAATCATATGGAAGAATTCCCGATCCAAACATTGTTGAGAGCCAATGTGGTAAAACTTACTATCTGCCACATCACTGCGTTACAAAAGATACAAGTACGACCACTAAATTGCGCGTAGTTTTTAACGCATCAAGTAAATCGTCTTCTCAACTATCATTAAACGATTGCATGATGGTCGGTCCTGTGGTTCAGTCAGATTTATTTTCAATCGTTCTTCGGTTCCGGAAATACAAAATTGCATTTTCAGCTGACATAGCGAAAATGTACCGCCAGATTATGATCCATAAGAACCAGCAAGACCTTCAGCGTGTTTGGTGGCGCAAATCTCAGTTTGAACCACTAAAATGTTATAAGCTTCGCATTGTAACGTACGGTACTGCAAGCGCCCCCTACTTAGCTACTAGAACGTTAAATCAGTTAGCTAATGACGAACCAGCATTTTCCAGAGCATCCAAAGTTTTGACAGAGGACTGCTATGTCGATGATGTGCTAACTGGTACTGATAATATTGAAGACGCACTAAAATTGAAACAAGATTTGATAAGTTTGTTAAAACGAGGGGGATTCGACCTTCGAAAATTTTCATCAAATGTGCCCGAACTTGCAGACGAAGATTCAACTAACCATTTGTCTTTAATATTGGGAATTTTATGGAATACAGAAACAGACAATTTCGAAATGTCGTTTGCAAAATTGGATTTGAACAAGAAGAGTGATACAAAAAGGAAAATTTTATCTGAGATTTGTCAATTATTCGATCCACTGGGCTTATGTGCACCATTAATTTTGACTGCCAAATTGTTTATGCATAGACTTTGGACCGTACCTGAGCTTAAGTGGAATGATCAACTTCCAAGCAAATTCGTAAAGCCATGGAGTGAGTTCAAAGAACAATTAGTGCAACTCAACCAAATTTCGATACCTCGTTGTACTATAAACTATCCATATACCTCATTAGAATTACATGGGTTTGGTGATGCTAGTGAAGCCGGTTTTGGGTGTGTATTTAATATTAGAAGTACAGGTCATAAGGGAATACATAAAACTTGTTTGGTTTGTTCTAAAACCCGAGTGGCTCCATTGAAGAAACAAACCATTCCCAGGCTTGAACTCTGTGCGGCATTGTTATTAGCTCAAATGAGTCATAAATTGATAGATATACTTAAGATAACCTTTGATTTTATTTATTTGTGGTCAGATTCCGAAGTTACGTTGCTTCGAATAAGAAGTTAGCATTATAGTGAGTAGTTGGCATTATATTCCAACTTCGCTAAATCCAGCGGATCACGCTTCTCGGGGATTATATCCAAAGGATTTCCTTAACTCGCATATCTGGTGGAATGGACCGGACTTTCTTTGTAAGGATAAAGGGGAATGGCCTCAGAGTGAAAACAAAACATTAAGCTCAGAGCTTATTAATCTTGATCTTCGAAAAATTACTCAAGCGTGCATGGCCACTATGACATGTGACGTTGATTTAATAAACAAATTTTCTTCGTATAAGAAATTAATAAATGTCACTGCTTATCTTTTCCGTTTTTACAACAATTGTAGGATAAAACGTTCTGAATGTCGAAAAATTGGTGAACTTAGCGCAAATGAAATGGCAGTGTATCTTAAAGTCATTATAAGAATAGTACAATCACAAGAATTTGCGGACGATATAAAAGCTCTTAAAACCAACAAAGTTGTGAGTAATAAAAGCTTCTTAAAATCATTGTCCCCGTTTCTGGATTCCGATGAACTTCTTCGGGTTGGAGGCCGACTTAAAAATGCTGACATGATGCTAGATCAGAAATACCCAATTTTACTCACGTCGAAGCATTTTTTTTCGACTTTGCTAGTTCGCGATGCACATAACAGGCTTTTACATGCTGGCCTTCAAGCATTGCTCTACAGTTTAAGGTCAAATTACTATGTAAAAAACTATGTAAAAAAATATGTAGTGAATGTGTTCGATGTGTTCATATAAGACCGAAGTTAACTAAGCAAATTATGGGTGACCTTCCCAGGGATCGAGTTCAATCTAGCAGACCATTTTCTGTTGTCGGCGTTGATTTCTGCGGTCCATTTGTTACAAAAGATTTTGTTAGATCGAAAACGCAAATTAAAATTTACATCTGCGTATTCATTTGCTTCGCCGTCAAGGCGGTTCATCTTGAGGTTGTCCAAGACTTGTCTACTCAAGCCTTCATAGCATGTTTTCGTCGGTTTATATCTCGCCGGAGCATGTGTTCAAAAGTTTACTCCGACAATGCTACAAATTTTGTAGGCGCACGATCCGAGCTAAAAGAGTTGAGGGAATTTTTCTTGTCCAAATCCTGTCAAACTCTCTCTCTCTCTCTCTCTGGCACTATATCCCATCAAGGGATTTGGCCGCCTCACATGAGGTTTCATAATCATATTTTCATTTCGGATAATGAGTGATTAATTCATTGATCCTAAACCAACCGTGAAATTTTTTCCTTGACACCACCGGGAATCGAACCCAGGGCCTCCGGTCGCTGGAGCAAGTATGCTAACCACTTTGCCACCGGGGCGGCATCCTGTCAAACGGAACTATTAAAATTCTGTGCATGTCACAACATGGAATGGTTAACCATACCACCCCGTTCTCCACATTTTGGAGGGTTATGGGAACCTGCGGTTAAAAGTGCAAAATATCATTTAAGACGAGCAGTTGGAACACAATGTTTAACGATAGACGAATTCAATACATTAGTGATTCAGATAGAGGCTTGTTTAAATTCACGACCTCTAACACCTATGTCAAACAATCCTCTTGATATGGTGGCACTGTCTCCTGGTCATTTTTTGATTGGTACTCCCATTACTTCTTTCCCTGAATCCAACTTATTGGATCTATCCTCGAGCAGACTTTCAAGATATCAACTGTTACAACAGATATTACAACAATTCTGGAAGAGATGGCAAACTGAATATCTTTCGGAATTGCAAAATCGTTATAAGTGGAACAAGCCATCGATAAACGTAAAAGTTGGAGATTTAGTAATCTTACACGATGAGAATCTTCCTCCCATGTATTGGCCGTTAGGGAGGGTAACTGAATTGCATTATGGTTCTGATGGGCGCGTTCGTGTTGTTACAGTAAAAACTGCACAATCCATATTTAAACGAGCGATAACTAAAATTAGTCGTTTGCCAGTCGAAACTTGAAAAATGAACAACACCACAATTTTAGGTAATAATAATTCTAGTTTTATAAGAATAATTAAATTTGTTTGTAATATCGTTTATAAGAATAAATATATTGTTAATTAAAATGTTTGTAATTCTAGTTTTAGATTTATTTAAATAAGTTAGCTAGATTTTCTTTGAAATGTATTATTTCAAGGTCGCGGGAATGTTTACGCGAGACATACATAGTTCACAGCCCATTAAATTTATCCATTAAAGTAATTCCTAAATGTTGATCATTCTGGTTACACAAGCACAACATTTGTGTGGTTGGTACCACTGGTGCTGGGTTTTTGTTTTTGATTTTCGGTGTTTTTGGCGTGAACATTGTATTTCAAGTTAGATTCAATTGTGATTTGGTGTGCGCAACACAACTTAAAAAAAATATCTAATTAAAAATATAATGTAATGTGTATATTGTAAATGAAACCATTTAATTATAAATGTAATGAGAAATTTATAAATATAGTGAAAAGTGTATAATATTCAACCAATATAATTCTACGGTACAAATATAATTATACCGTAAACAAATAAAAATTAAATCAAACTTATACAACTAAAATTTGTGTGTTTAAATTGCGCTACACAGACATCGCAACAAACATAAGGTTTGTCTAAGCTCATTTCCAAAAAAGCAGCCATAGATGCTTTGCCAGAAATACAACAAAATGACAAACTAAAATATACCAATTTTTTAAAGTAAATCTTGTGGCCCGAATTAAACAAACTTTGTGGTATAAAAAGAAAAACATTTTGTAATGTATATTAGTATTTCCATACATACTCGAACCTTATTCCCCCGCGGATATGCAGAAGGCATTTCATTTATGGTTTATATAATGGGAACGTCCAAGCTGCAGCGAGAGAATAGCAAAGACGATATATCAAGACGTTCGGGAGAGCCACGGTCCACGTTGCATCGTATTTAAAAAGAAATCAGTTGCAGCCTTACCATGTGCAGTACGTGTACAAGACCTTTTACCTGCTGACCATGAAAAAAGGTACAATTTTGTGAAGAAATTTTACATCGAAATGTGACATCGGTCAAGAAAATTCGTAATTTTTTAACAAATTTTATGGACTGACGATAAATGTTTGACGATCTCCGTTTTAAACGGAGGAGATATTCAATATCCGTACTTTGCACTATTGGGCCCGCGTAAATCTAAAAGTAGTGCGGCGTAGTCGGTTTCAACATCAATTTGGAGTGAACATGTGGGCGGTAATAGTCGACGCAAAATTTATTGGCCTATTTGAACACCAACGTCGGATCAACTGGGAAGTCAATCTATTATCCAAGCTGCAGAATTGAAAGGGGAGGGTACATTGTATGGCCACCGCGGCCTCCTGATCTAAATCTTTCAGCCTAATTTCTGTGGAGTTAAAATAACGAGCTGGTTTATGAAAGAGTAAACCAGACCGAGCAGAAGATGCGGCAACGCAAAGTCGAAACTTTGAATATTATAGTATTTAAAATGACCAACGTGCATTAAGACGGATTAAGTAAACTTGTATACGGCAATGCCGATTATGTGTTTTGTCAAATAGTCGGCAATTCAAAAATTTATAAAAATATTTAAAAATGATTTTATTGGAAAGGCACACCCTTCTATATCGTATTTAAAAAAGTTAAACTCCCTTCACTTAAAAACACTAAAAGTGGAATAACTTTTGCAACCTCACCAATTCGCTGCTTTTGTTGGAAATGAGCTCCCCTATCATTTTGCTTCGTTTGGTCGTCCAATTCTGGGATACCCTGTATACATACCCAGCAGGAAATTCATTGATTACACACTAGAGATAACATATCATGACACGTATATACATATTTATCAGTAAAAGGGACTTATTTTCGTATGTGACACGTCTGAGATGAATTGTTTACGACATGTCTAAAATGAGTCGCATGTGAGAAGTCATAGACGAATTGAATGTGAAACTCCTTGAACAGAATTGTTAATTATGTATTGTTATAGTTAGGCGACTCGCTCCAGCCGTAAAATATCGATAATGAAGATTCGGTTGTAATGACAAAAATGAATCAACCGAAGAATGTCGATAATGCAGTTACAAAACGCCAATTTTATTCGCCTGTAAAAGTCGGTAAGACAGATTCGTAAAAATTGCTAGCCGAAAAGTGTTGAAGAGTATTTTCTTTTTAAATCAAAAATGTTTATTTCGGTTCATCAACGTATATTATTCAAAATTAAACTTTTTTATTAAATCCATTAATACTATAACAAAAAAAAACTATGTGAATACTGAGAAAACTCATTGACATATATCAGGCAAAGCTTCAAAAATGTTTCAGGTCAATTTCCACGTGAACAGTCCGAAAACTACACACAAAACTTGAAAACTTCTAAAATTGACCATTTCACATGTCACGGCTGGAAATAGATTCAAATGAAAGGTGTTATTAATGCTCACACCTGGATAAAATTTCAGGTCGATTTCCATGCTGGAATTCAGGGAAACCCTAATTGAAAATATCACATACACAAAATTTGAAATTTTTTAAAAATTGACTGTTTAAAGTGTCATGGCAGGAAATAGATTCAAATGAATGGTCTAAAAAATATTTTTTGACATAGAATTTGTATCTGCATTTTCGACGTTATTCGGCTGTCATTTAAACTGCATTATCGGTATTTTCAGCTGGGTATTTTTGTTCATTTTTTAACCATTTTATATGTTTTTTGCCGGACTTTCCACATGAAAATTGACCTGAAATTTTATTTAACGTGACCTTTCATCTGAATCTATTTCCAGCCATGACACTTTAAACGATGAATTTTTAGAAATTTTCAAATCTTTCAAAGTGCGATATATTCAATCGAGTTTTTCCGTACTCTCGACATGAAAATTGACCTGACGTTTGAAATGATAATTATTAGATAGCACTTCATTTAAAATATTCTCCAAACTGCACTTACTGAAATACAGCACTTACTGAAATTTGGCTTTAATTTGTGTCGAATGAACATTTATTATGTTAAATTGTTTAGTTGGTTTTTAGGAACAATAAAATAAAATTATCTAATATAACTAATTACTTAATTAAAGGCATTAAATGTATATCTGCATTATCGACATTTTTCGGTTGGGATGTTACCGATAAAAATCGACTGCCATTTCCGTTTGATTAGTTTGAATCTGCATTATCGACACCTTTTCGGGAAAGTCGCCTAACTTTAATAGGGTACTAAATTATACCCCCCTATCCCCTTCAGACTTGCTCCAAAGTTTGCGTGGGCCTACCTAAGCCTATGACCTTTCTAATAAACATAGTGGGATCGATGGTAAAATGGGTTACTCAAAGTTAACAGAACATTTTATTAATTAAGTTTCAAAAATTTCGCACTTTCTGGTACATTATACTAAATTACACCCCCATATCTCCTTCAGACTTGATCCAAATTCCGCGTGGGCCTATCTAAGCCTATGACCTTTCTAATAAACATAGTGTGATTGATGGTAAAATGGGTTACTCAAAAGTAACAAAACATTTCATTAATTTAGTTTCGAAAATTTCGAACATTCTGTTACATTATACTAAATAACACCCCCTATCCCCTTCAAACTTGCTCCAAAGTTCGCGTGGGCCTACCTAAGCCTATGATTTTTCTAATAAACATAGTGGGATCGATGGTAAAATGGGCTACTCAAAAGTAACAAAACATTTCATTAATTTAGTTTCGAAAATTTCGAACATTCTGTTACATTATACTAAATAACACCCCCTATCCCCTTCAAACTTGCTCCAAAGTTCGCGTGGGCCTACCTAAGCCTATGATTTTTCTAATAAACATAGTGGGATCGATGGTAAAATGGGCTACTCAAAAGTAACAAAACATTTCATTAATTTAGTTTCGAAAATTTCGAACATTCTGTTACATTATACTAAATTACACCCCCTATCCCCTTCAAACTTGCTCCAAAGTTCGCGTGGGCCTACCTAAGCCTATGATTTTTCTAATAAACATAGTGGGGTCGATGGTAAAATGTGTTACTCAAAAGTAACAGAACATTTCATTAATTAAGTTTCGAAAATTTCGGACTTTACAGTTATATTATATTAAATTACACCCCCCTACCCCTTCAGACTTGCTCCAAAGTTTGCGTGGGCCTACCTAAGCCTATGACCTATCTAATAAACATAGTGTGATTGATGGTAAAATGGGTTACTCAAAATAAACAGAACATTTTATTAATTAAGTTTCGAAAATTTCGAACATTCTGTGACATTATACTAAATTACACCCCCTATCCCCTTCAGACTTGATCCAAATTTCGCGTGGGCCTACCTTAGTCTATGATATTTCTAATAAACATAGTGGGGTCGATGGTAAAATGTGTTACTCAAAAGTAACAGAACATTTCATTAATTAAGTTTCGAAAATTTCGGATTTTACAGTTACATTATATTAAATTACTGACCTGTATCCTTTTAAGACTTGACCCAAGTTTCGGGGATTTGGATTATGACCTAACCAATAAACATAGTATAAATAATATATAACTAGGTATATCAAGTAATGTAACTTTCGGCTACAATAAATTTTTTCTGCTGGGATAGCAAAGACACTATCTGCATTACCATCTTTCGGCTGGAAACTTTCGGCTAACTTTAATAGGGTGGGTAATTGTTAACACGGTGTACAGAAAATAACGGCGGTTTAATAATGGCGTTGTCACAAACAAAGAACATAAAATGGCTTGTAAATTGGAAGTTGAGAAGTCATTTGAGAAACTAATATGGCTCATATCATTAATTAGTCATTTATTAACATACCGTCAAAAATTGGCTAGTTTTTTTCTTACGCATTTAGAAAAAAGGTAAGGAAGAGCAAGGTATGTCTTTCGTAAAAAATTATTCACATCATGCTGACAAATTTCCACCTGTGGCACTATTCTGGTTTTCCCTGGGAATAGGGAATTGGGAAAAATATTTTCATAGCATTTTTGTCTAAATTATATTTTCTGGGCTACTGTTGGAATAAGTTTGATGTAAATTTTTTCGAAACAAAGTTGATTGGGAAACTTTTGTTCCACAAAATTTTTATAGGGAAAAATAATTCCCAATATATCTTTGTTTCAAAAATATTTATATCCAACTAATTTCAACAGTAGGCCAGAAAAATATAATTTAGACAAAAATGCTATGAAAATATTTTTCCCAATTCCCTATTCCCAGGGAAAACCAGAATAGTGCCACTGGATAATATTTTTAAAAAGTGTGGTAGCAATATATCTCCATCGTTGCGAAATGGATCCAATAACAAAGAAATCATAGAATTTTGCTGATTTCCGAAGGAAACAATAATTTTCGACGTTGTCTACATCCTCAACATTGTCGACGTAACTTCTGGAATAATAATAATGGACATGTGGAATAACTATTTACGCGCTGTAGATGGATGAATGTTATTAATTTATGTGGAATCTAGATATATTATTGCATTACGTGTATAGCTTCCAGTGTTTAGTAAACATATTGCACGGCCAAAAAATAAAATGCAACTGTTACATCAAAATTATATTTAAATATTTCATTACCGATTTTAATTTATTTCACCTCACTACATAACAATTATTTCAAATTAATGCTCCCACCTACCTCATTAAAATATTTAAGGGCAGCATAAAATGAGAACCAGACATATAAATAACAATTAAATACACACAATTATTATTAAATTAAACATTAATGTTAACTGGGTAATCGGACAGTAACATATACAGTGAGTCGCACTCGTATTCGTAATTGCAGTTTTAAAAACGACAAATGAATAAAAAACACTTACGTGCATCAAACATTTATTTTTTTATTTTTAAATCAGAAACACTATTAACTTCATTTTAATATAAAAATGTGTGAGGTATGTATGTGTTACATATTTAAAAAAAAAATATAATAAATTGAACTTAGTCTAAAATTTATATCGCTTTCGTATTCGTAATTCATCACAGAATGTTACTAAATTAGCCAGTTAAATAAAAAAGAGCTAAGTTTTTTTAAAACTTAATATTTAGTTGGATTTCCTTTGTTTTTGATCACCTCTGACAAACGATTTGGCATTGATTGCACCAAAGTATCCGTTATTTTTGTATCAATATTATTCCACTCCGTCCTCAATCGATATATTAAATCGTTTTTATTAGATATCGAATATTTTCGAATTCTATTGTGCAATTCTTGCCACAGATTTCCAATGGGATTGATATCGGGCGATTGCGGTGGTGTTTCCATGACTTTTGGGCAAATACATAATAACCATTGTCGTGTATCGTATAAGCTTTATGTTTTGGATCATTGTCCTGGTAAAACATAAAATCGTCTCGTATGCCCAATTTAATCACACTTTCAGGTAAATTTACCTTTAAAATTTCGATGTACTTTGTTTTATTCATTATTCCCTTTATTACGCGCAATTCTCCCACTCCAGATGCCGCGAAACAACCCCATCTATATTAATTTCAGTATTTAGTTTTCTCCATACAATTTGTCGCCCGTCAGACACAAACATGTTAAATTTGCTTTCGTCTGTAAACAAAACCTGTTTCCAAAACTCGAAAATCCTGCATTACATGACACTTTGCAAAATTTAATCTTATTTGCTGATTCTTTTTACTGATCCATGTTTTTTTTTCTGGCTGCTCTACCGTTATATCCAGCTCTCTGTAGCACGCGCTGAACAGCATCTGGGTATACATTTTTATTAAAAGAAGTGTTGATTTGCGCTGTTAACTTTGGAGCACAACTAGGATCTCTTTTAATTTCGCGCACAATATACCGTTCCTCTGCAACAGTTAACGTTTTGCAGTTTGTGTTTCGCGGTAATTTTTCTACTTGATTTTCAATTTGGGGTCGTTTTACGATGTATTGCACTGTAGACATACTTCTTTGCACTATTTGGCTGATTTCTTTAAATGTTTTCCCTGCTTCCCGATGGAAAATATTTAATTTCGTAAGTCAATTGACGTTTCACTTAGCTTACGGCGTGTTTTATTAAAATTTTGATTAAATTAAAGTAACTTCTAGTCAACTCGAAACTAAATGCTGTACTG
Organism: Nephrotoma appendiculata; assembly: GCA_947310385.1. NCBI lineage: Eukaryota > Metazoa > Arthropoda > Insecta > Diptera > Tipulidae > Nephrotoma > Nephrotoma appendiculata. Next base: position 304,264,509 of record OX371223.1, read on the forward strand.
ATATTGAGTGCAAAGCGAAACCGCAAAACAAAAATGGATAATGATAAATAACAGTAAAATTCAAACACAAATGAAATTTTAAGAATATGAATGCGACGCTTATGTTCCCTCATGCACAGATTTTAATTTTTTTCTCTGAATTGCACCGTTATCGAAACCTGTTATTCATTCTACAATGAAGATTAAGAGTGAACTTAAGAATTATGCAAGTGATTAAACCTTGTTAAAGTTAGCCGAAAGTTGCCAGCCGAAATTGTAAAATCGATTATGCAGATAGCGTCTTGACTAGTTCAGCCGAAAGCTAAACAAATTATATATTAAATTGACGTATCCCAGCCCAAAGTGACTATAAGTGACTATTCGATAGCCCATGACCATAGGTAGATTCTAAGTGTATGATTGGGGTGGGTCTGATGGGGTTATAGGGGTGAAATTTTGATTTTCTCTTTTCTCAACGATAAAATCGTTCGTCATTCGAGATTTTGGCATAAAGACACCAATCTCACTATGCCGATTCGATAGCCCATGACTATAGTTAGATTCAGAGGATACGGTTTGGGTGGGTCTGATGGGGTTATACGGGTGAAATTTTGATTTTCCTCATTTTTCGTCGATACAAACGTTCGTCATTCGAGATTTTGGCATATAGACACTAATCTCACTATGCCGACTCGATAGCCCATGCCCATAGGTAGATTCTGAGTATATGGTTGGAGTGGGTCTGATGGGGTTATAGGGGCGAAATTTTGATTTTCTCCTTTTCTCAACGATAAAATCGTTCGTCATTCAAAATTTTGGTATATAGACACCAATCTCACTATGCCGATTCGATAGCCCACGACCATAGGTATAATTTGATTATAGGCTAGGCGTGAGTCTGATGGGGTTATATGGATGAAATAGAATATTTGCCTTATACAGCCGAAAGGAGTCGATAAAGAAGATTGTAATTTATCAAGCATCGTCAAGAATCGTTGGTAATTCGAGATTTTGGCATATAGACACCAATCTGACTGTGCCGATTCGATAGCCCATGACCATAGGTAGATTCTGAGTATAAGGTTGGGGTGGGTCTGATGGGATTATAGGAGTGAAATTTTGATTTTCCCCATTCTTCGTACTCAGAATCTACCTAATGTCATGGGCTATCGAATTGGCATGGTGAGATTGGTGTCTTTATGCCAAAATCTCGAATCACGAACGATTTTATCGACGAAAAACGAGAAAATCAAAATTTCACCTCTATAACTCCATCAGACGCACCCCAACCATATACTCAGAATCTACCTATGGTCATGGGCTATCAAATCGGCATAGTGAGATTGGTGTCTATATGACCTTGTTAAAGTTAGTCGAAAATTGCCAGCGGAAAGATAATGCAGATGGTGTCTTCACTATTTGTTAAACTCTCTTTATACTCTCGCTCCTATTGATTTTTAAATTCCTATAAACTGAAATAATTTCTCCTTCACCCGAAGGATATAATCCGATCCTAAATTCATTCTAAATTCGAGTTTATGACTGTTTTTGCTGTATTCAAGACACTATCTGCATTATCTTTCGGCTGGAAATTTTCGGCTAACTTTAACAGTATGTCTATATGCCAAAGTCTCGAATGACGAACGATTATATCGATGAAAAATTAGGAAAATCAAAATTTCACCCATATAACCCCATCAGACCCACCCCAATCATCACCCCAGTTTGAATATTGAAGTTGATCTTCTTTATCGATACAATCTGCATTACTGACATTTTAACATATTTTTGGTTGGTACAACAAAATTAATATCTGCATTACCATCTTTTGCTTAGGAAAAAGGGACTATCTGCATTACTATCTTTTGGCTGGAATAGCAAATACACTATCTGCATTACCATCTTTCGGCTGGAAATTTTTGGCTAACTTTAACAGTATAGTGATTAAATTATAATATGATTTGTATATTTTTTTAATCGAGTTTTTTTTTTGGAAAATATTGGATTTACGAATACGAGTGCAACCCACTGTATTACGTATAGCTGCTGCATGTATGGCACATTATTTACCCCAAACGCTATTCGCACATACTATTTACATTTTACAATTCAGCGCATAAATTGAAAATAAATTTTTAAGAGCAACATAATTAAATGTATTTACGTAGCTTTTCATTATAAATCCAGCATTATGAATTTTCATTAAATTTAATGACACGATTGTTATATAGACCGTTGAGTGTGTTCTGTTGTTACGTCATGTATAAGTGGGGATATATGTTCGCCCCAATAAGTACCATTAGTACTGCTAAAGAGTCGTTACAATAATTAACATTTTAAATCACAAAATATTGAGGTTTTTTTTTTATTAAAATTTGAGCACACCACAGCACATTCTGAATTATGAACGGGTGATTTATGGCAACCAATATTCATATGCGTCTGTTTAAGTTTATGACCTCAAGCCATTGCAATATACAAATTTTTAATAATAAATTTTCCATTTTCATCGCACCATAATTTACGTTTGAATTTTTAAGCAGAAAAATTCATCATCATCATCATCATCATCATTATTTTCCATCTGATATATTTTATAATATAACCATAATATGACCAAAACCTCTACGCCATTATACGCCATGTCTCTGGTATACAAATATATGAAATGTAAGCATATTTAAATTTTAAGGCAGATATAATGGCAGTGATAAAAAATCTATTAATTTTTGTTGTTAAATTCCCACGACAAATCTAATGACGGATTTTTTACTTCCAACCGTTTGAGAAAGGATAATTATTCCTTTTGTATGTTTTGTGCTTCCTAATTTTTTATTACTAACCAGGGAATCTTTTTAGATCTCCATCCAAAAGCTTTGATAAAAATGATGATTATAATGGTTTGGTCATCTTCTGGTGAGGATTGGTCACTAGTATTTAACGTTTGGTCACTTACGTTTAAACGTAAAAAACGTTATCCCAGACTTTCATCCCATAAAAATCAAATATACGCTTGAGGCAATACTACCTAAACTATCATGATATTATGTTATATATATATTATTCTATCACGACATAACAAAAGAAGTTTAAAATAAACCAAAATATTTGAATAAAATAATTTCGGCAAAAGTTTGTTGGTCTGAGTGACGTCATTAAATATCCCTTTTTCAACAAAAAAAAAAAATAAATAAATAAATTACCTCTATTTAAGACCAAACCAAACAAATGTGTGAGTAAAAAACCATAGTATGTAATGGCGTTTTTGATAAAAAATTTCGATTTGAAGTACAACCCACACAATTGTGTGTCTAGATACAGTGTATTTTTTGGACGAAAATAAGTTTGAAAAGAATGCACAAATGTGTAAGTTGGTTCAAAAAACATACAAAAATAAATTTTTGACATAGTACTTTTTCCGTACCCACAAAATTGTGTAACCGGGTAGCGAAAGGCATATACAGTTCCAAAAATCAATAAATTACCCAATATTTCAATACTCAATCGCTTCCACAGCCCGTTCTATAAAAGTGTCGGATTAGGACGAGTGTTTTTTTGATGCGGAGCACTAACATCTTCATATCGGATAAGTTTTATGGAACTTCTATGCGTCCAAGCTGCGCAATTGAATTTTAAATTCTCAAAATCATTAAATTACTCAATATTTTAATACTCAATCGCTTCCACAGCCCGTTCTATAAAAGTGTCGGATTAGGACGAGTGTTTTTTAGATGCGGCACACTATGTTCTTCATACAGAATAAGTTTTATAAAACTTTTATGCGTCCAAGCTGCAAAAATCGTTAGCTATCTATTCTAGGTCCTTTTGACATCCCAATCTATTACTTGTGCAAGTAGACGATTGACTATAAAGTTGGTGGTATTAAAATATATTTAAGTACTTTTGAAATTATTCGCCATTTTGGATATATGTAGCTTACTCATATCTTTTTTTATGACAAAAGTTTCACTCATTTATAAGTCGTCATTCCGTGTACATCAATTTTAGGAGATGGATATCGATAAGCTTGCTATGGAATTGATTAACTCATCATTGAGTGAACATTCTGTGAGTCATTCCACAGTAAAAAAGTAGTTTGTAAAACTTTGTGATGGCAATTCTGGTCTTGAAGACGATCCACGTCCAGGTGCAGTTAAACAATTTGAAGACGAATAACTTAAAGTTTTACTGGATAAAAACCCGTATCAAACTCAAAATGAGCTTGCTGATCACTAAGGAGCTAGTACTTACTCACCAAGCAATATCACTTCGATTGCATGCAATGGTGGGAAAATACAGAAAGAAGAAAACTATCTTGCTCATCAAATGACAAAAGAAACAATCATTACGGGTGAAGACTATAGTCTATAGTGGATTTTATACGGTAATCCTAAACGCAGAAAACCATGGGTGGATTGATCCAGGCACCCATCAACATCAGTTACAAAAATGAAAATTCATGAGGAAAAAATTTTACTTTGTGTCTGGTGGGATTGGAAATGATTCATTTACTAGGAGCTTCTGCAAACTCGTCAAACTGTTACTTGCTGTAGAAGCGAATGAGTATTAAAATATTGAGTAATTTAATGGTTTTGGGAATTTAAAATTTAATTGCGCAGCTTGGACGCATAGAAGTTCCATGAAACCTATCCTGTATGAAGATGTTAGTATGCCGCATCTAAAAAACACTCGTCTTAATCCGACACTTTTATAGAGTGGGATGTTTAAGCAGATATGTAGAATTAGTTCGTTATATTTAATAATTTTTATTAAATTCTATGATTTCTGTCGTCCCATTAATATAATGTTAGTACTTTAGTTATTATGTGGTTGCTATAGTTTTTACGGAATGTGTGAAATTTTCGGGCTGATAGTGATCGGATAGTGAAATTTCGCTGTAGTGATAGCTCGCCTAACTCTATTTTCTGGGATGATAGTTTTCTCTCATTATAATTTTTCCTGGGATGAAATATTCTGGGATGGTAAAATTTCTGGGCTGATAGTAATATCCTGGGATGGAAAACTGTCGTGATAATTTAGTGTTGCCATCGTCGTTTTACGGGATGAATCCTGGGCTAACTTTATATACATTACGATTAAATGGTAAATAAATAACGAAAATTTGAAAAGAAATTTTTCCTTTAAATTTCGTTCAAAATTAGGTTAGGTTAGTTTTCAGTGGTTCCTATCGCACACTTAGGCCAATTATTGCCTCTTGCTATACCACAGGACCTGGCATCATTAAACTCACTTTAGAACTATTTAACTATTTAGTGCTATTTACATAACGTAAAAGATCCTGCACATTACAGCTTCCGAAATCAGAGGTCAGGTCCATAGTGTATTTGTCCAATTGATCATGTTTTCTGCCAACTAGCGCAGTGCATGAGCATAGGAAGTAAATAAGAGTGTCCTCCTCCTTGCAGTTCTGCAAAAGTCATTCACCCAGACCACGCCTTATCGCATGATATCCAAAGAGGCCGTGTCCCTTAAGTACCTTTACAATTCTACCTAAATCACGCTTAGTGTGATAGAGATCTTGGAGCGATTCAAGTTCAGTTCAGGCCATACTTGTTCCACTACCCTGCTAGTCGGACTGACGAGTCACCTAGCATTTGCCAAAACAACTGCTTTCTTATGGCTTGCTGCTTTCAGCACAGGCGTGGGCCCTACACATTCCAGTGGTGTTCCTGGTTGCAGTTGGAGAGTCGTATCGTACCTTGCTAAATCGTCTGCTCTACAATTTCCCTCAACATCAGAACTGCCTTGAACACAGACCAACTGGATATTGAATCTCGTTCATCTCGTTCATAGATGCGATCCAACGCCACGCTTGTCCACATAAATAGCGATATCAGTCCACAATATGACCCTTTCAATCGCTATAACTACAGCCTGGTACACGCAGCAGTAATCTGGTAGACGAAAGGGTAGGCCCATATTAATTTCCCCACAAAACACACCAGCTTCCATTGTACCATCGAGCTTGGAGCCGTCGATGAAGAATTTAACTGTCCCGGCATCCTCAAAAGGACTACTCCTCCAATCCTTCCTAGAGTGGAGAATCACCTTAAAACGCTTAAGTGTTTAATTAGCCTGGTTCAATCTCGAGTGGCAACAATCGTTCTCTAATTGCCTGCACCTTCACTTAGTTGAAAGCGCCCTCGATATCGAGAAACACCAACGGTGAGAATTTCTGAAAATAGAGTGACTTCTCAATTTCCCGAACCAAGGCACGTAGTGCCGTGTCGACGAACTTACCCTTATGGTACGCATGTTGAGACTGTGCTCTATTTCTGAGTACAATTTTCGAACGAATATAGACGCATGCAGCAGCCTTTAATTAATGGTTTTCAGCAGAGAGGATGACAAAGATATTGGTCTTAAGTCCTTAGGGTTTCTGTGAGAGCTTCTACCTGCTTTCAGGATAAAACTCACCCTAGCCTTACTTTATTTCTTCGGGATGTACCCCAGTTTCAGAAAGCCTTTGAAGACAACCTCCAGCCAGGGAAGCAAGACCTTCGAGTTCTTCTGCTGGTACAGCCGGACCAGCTAACTTAAAGTGCTTCAAACTTTTAATAGCCCATTTAATCGTCCGTGTATTCAGATTATCCTCTGTACTCAACAATTGGGTCCCGCAGCCATCCATAGACCCGCCGATAAATCCCCGCTAACGACGCATCCTCACTTCCCGCGAAACGAGTTTTCATCAAAAGATTAAGAGTCTCTTCACCAAAAGATTAAGAGGTTCTTCTTCAGCCATCCACGTGCCATCCGGTTTAACCAGATAGCCTGAAACAGCTGAACTAGTAGAGAGAATCATTATTAAACGGGATGTTTCCGAGGCCTCTACTATTCTATCACAGAAGAGCCTCCATGAATTCCTTTGATACAAGGAAAGCTTCTAGAAGTCCCAGTCATGGCTTTCTCTCGATCTTTTCGCTCTATTGAAAGTAGACCCACAGATTTTTCGTCACTCCGCAAGAGTCATGAACCTCGGCCAAACAGGTTTTCGAATTCCCTTCAGCTTTGCTCATAAGGAAGCTTCCCTCATAAAGGTATTGCAAGCCCAGAGGTATTGCCACGAGAGAACCTTTAAATGTTCTTAACGGCTATGTTTGACCATGTGTATCTCTATTCTCAAAAACTTATATAAAGCTATATGTAATTAACTTGACAAGGCCATCAAATAAACGCGTCCTTAACGTTGTTATCATACGATGGGAATAAGGGTCACACACAAGTCATTTGCAATCCAATAGTTTCGACTTTGCGACTTATGTAAATGGCTCGTATATGTCCCTTATCCCTATATCGCATGGTAATGGCCTTGCGGATGCGTTTTATACGCAGCGTCAAACATGGCCGTTTTCATATATCACACAGTTAAAATCATTTTATTGCAAAGGTCTTAACAAAAACTAACTTATGAGATGTGTAAGTACTGTTTTTTTGGACAATTCAATTTTATTGACAATATAATTGTTACGAAGGTTAATTATCGAAATATTTGCCATTCTCATCTATGGTCTTTTGCCATTTAGCAGGTATATGATGAATGCCTTCATGACAGAACCTTGGTGGTTTCGAAGCAAAATGGTCAGCGAGCCATTTTTGTACATCTTCATGTTTCGTGAACCGATCCAAATGATACGGTACCACATTTTACATCAGAAATAGATTAAAGCTGAGGCGGTCTCTAACAGTGGTCCTTAAAGCCACGAAACAACTGGTGATAAGGCGTTCTCTAGGCCGTCACCATAGACACACAGAAACAATAAGATCGAAGTACTAGCGTTTTTTCAATAGAAGCTTGCGGTCCTATGCGGATTATCCAAATCGAAAAATGAAGAGGAATTCAAAAAAGATGACCGAAAGGAAACCAAAAACATATCTTCCTTCAAAAATCCTAACTAAAAATCTGGACAGCCAATCAAGTCGACTCTATGAAATCCATCTAGCAAATCCTAGACAATTCCAGAGACAATAACAGAATTTTTTAAATTCTTCTTTAAAATTTTTTAAAAATCGTTAGAGGCCAATGGCAACCATGAGCTAATAATGACGTTCGCAACCTCCACAACAACACGAGACAACGAAAGTCAAATAGACAAAACGTCCTTTTTTAAGTACAACACACATCTGTGTTTACTGCAGAGATGGACACGAAATTAATAAATCCGGAGGGTTTAGCAAATTAAATTCCAGCGAGAGATCACAAGTGGCTATGCTGGATAAATTATCCAGAATCAGTTTATCAGCAGAACTGAAACATTTGCATGCAAGCAGAAGACAGCAGTCTGGAAAAATCCAGAAAAATGACAATACCACGATTATTGAAGATCGAGAGAAAATTTCCGAAAGATAAACCATTAGCCAATAAACCGTATAACGAGTTTATGGAAGATTATCTAAGGCAAGTTCATATGCAAGTAGTGAAAGATGAGCCAGATAACCATCCAACTTACTACAAATCACATCTTGCAGTGATTAACAACGAAAATACTATCACAAAACTGAGGGTAGTTTTCGATGCATTTTGCAAAACCTCTTCGGGACTATCGCTGACTGACATAATGATGGACGGTTCCAAAATTCAAAGTGACCTAATTGGTATCATCTTGCGTGACCTAACGCAACAACAGTAGCAACGTTCCTCGCTGTAAGAACATTAATGCAGTTGGCAGCGGATGAAAGGAATAACTATCCAACGGCAGCGAAGGTCATGGAAAGAGATTTTTATGTGGACGAGCTGACACTTTTGAGTTTGACATGTTCAGGCTGAATCTTCAAAATTGTTTGAACCCGTCGGCTGGCTAGCACTAATAACAATAGCAGCCAAGCTTTTAATTCAGGAAGGCTAATAAATACAATGGAATGATAAGCTGCCAGAAGCAATCGAGTGTCTCAAACCCATATTATTTAGCTACACGAGGATCAGCAACATCCACCATCAAGCTACAAAGCGATCCTTCGATTTGGTGGACCGAACATCGAGCCATCAATATCATCATACGAACCACGCTACATAATATATAAATATAAGTTGAAGCCTATAATTTGTGTACTGCAAAAGATTTTAAAATCTTAATGTTCATAAATAACGGCAACAGTCGAAGGAGGTCACAGTACCAGAACTGGAGCTTGCGCAAGCCCAAATAATTAGGATTAAACAACATCGATACTTCCGCAAAGAACTTCAGGTATTGAGGAAAGAAACAACATTGAATACAAACTTCCAATTATTGGCTTTAAACCCAGTTATCAGCAAGGATTCTACCGAAGGAAACCGCCGTCAGCAAATGAATAATTGAAGATGCGCATAACACAACAACACTTCATAGGGACATACAAATAATATTGGCAAACGTTTGCAATAAGTTCTGGACCATTAATAGTAGAAATGTGTCAGGACACATCCACCATACAGAAATGTGTTACGTGTTTCAGATTCATACAAACAACTCTCAACCGACTGATGTACGATCTACCAGCTCGCAAAGGTATTGGGCTGACTCAACTAAAGTATAAAATAGTAAGAGGTCAAACCACATACATTGTAGTATTTGTGTGCAGGGCCACCAAGGCGGTGGAATTGAGAGATACATAACATTGGATTTTGTGAAAAACTTTTTTTTAGTAACAACTAGCTGAGTTACCCGGCGTTGCACGGGAGGTATATAAGCATGAGTTGTATTTTCGAATATTTTGTAAAAAATGTCTGGATAACTCAGTAGTTCCTGAGACGTAAGCTAGAAGAGGTTCAGGTGGATCATCCAGAGGAGGCAAATTCACATTGTAATCATAGTCTTTCTCGTAATTGAATGCTGCTAACTTTAAATCACCTCTTAAAGTTTCTATTAATCGTCCATATCATAACCGATCGACTTCCAGCCAGGCCTCACGATGTTCAATGGTTTCAGTAGCTCTAGAAGAAGACATCCTGCTTCGAACGTTTGCAAGTCGTGTTTCATACTGTTCGCTTGATTCGGCCACCCTTGCGGCTCTAATCTTCTTCAACTTTGCAGTTACCTGCCCAATTGATCTTTTTTTCAACTAAATAGTATTAATTTTTCAAAACGATTCTAATGTTCCCTTCGATACGTATCACCGCGAACTGTGTTTGAAAATGTCTTTACGGAATTTTTTTTTAAGCGAAATCAAAATTATCTACAATCAAAAAGTAATTATAGATTAACACGTTTATCAACTGAAAACTTAAATCTAATAAGAATGTATATTCACTTGAAATAATATTTAATACCTGGAAAATAATCACCAACAATTATTTTATTGCAATATACGAGTAGCTAACTAATCGAGAACAACGGCATCCGAAACACAAATTAATATTAATTTATTCAAAATGATTAAAACAACGTCCACTTCGATACGTTTTACCGCGAACTGTGGTTGAAAATGACATTTCGAAAAACAAAAGAAGTTTTATCAAACTAAGGCAATTTTACACGTACAATAATTTGAATCCAAGGATGTTTCTAGTAGAAGATGCTTTTTTCAAATATAAAACGCTAGTACTTTTCAAAGTAAATCAGTTTATACGTACAATATTTTTTAGTACATTTCCTAGAATTGATTTTATGATACAATCATTGATTATTTAAGTAATAAACTAAATAAAGTAATAAACTATTGGCGTTTAGTATGAAACTACTATTTTCATTAAAAGCCGCCAGTTGCAATAGTGGATTAAAATAGAATGTTAATTATTTCTGAAGTTATGTGGAAATTAGAACTCGCTGACTATGGTACATTTCAAAACAGGATATGCTAAATATAGGATATCACTAAACAGTACATGTCAAACCAGTAAAAATGGATTATTAGTATGGATAATATAAGTGTTCAGAGATTTGTCTTCAGTTAAAGTGATGAAAGATTGTCTTAAATTTAAATTAATAAAATTAATCTGAATAATTAAATCAATTATAGTAGAGGTATAATTTGTGTATAACAATCGCACGCTAGATATCCTTTTTGGTGTCTAAATTTGCGACTAAGGCACTATTTCGGAACATTTAAATAATTGTTTCTATACTTGTAAAAATGAATTCTTGATCAAGGGCAGACTTCCGGATTGGAGCCTGTCACTAATTTCAAATAACCCCTTTCTTTAGTCATTCCCGTCAAAAAATCTTAAAATATTGAAATTTGAGAAAAAATGTGTACCACAGCCCCTAGACCCCGGGGTCCAGCCCCATTCAAAAGTATCGTGGGCTTGGTAGAAATTTCATGGCGATCGGTAAAGCGGCTAAGGCGTTATTTCAGAGCAATCAAATAACTGTATCTTTACATGTAAAAATGAATTTTTGATCTAGGAGCGGACCCCCGAATTTGAACATGTCTCTTATTTCATATAACCCCTTTCCAAAACTCATTCTCGTAAAAAAATTTAAATTTTTGAAAAAATTTGTACCGCATCCCCTAGACCCCGGGGTCGAGCCCCTTCCAAAATATCGTAAGGTTGGTTCTGGACATGCAACATTTGTATGGTAAACATTTCATGGCGATCAGGTGAGCGACTGAGAAGTCATTTTGGAATAATCAAATATTTGTATCTATACATGTAAAAGTTAATTTTTGATCGAGGGCTGGGGACCCTCAGATTCAAACATGTCAGTAATTTTATGTGACCAGGCCCATAAACTCATTTTTGTGGAAAAATTTAATACCCCGGAATTTAATAATTCTATACCCCGGGGTCCAGCCCCTTCCAAAATATCGTAAGGTTGGTTCTGGACATGCAAAATTTGCATGGTAAACATTTCATGGCGATCGGTTGGTTGACTGAGAAGTCATTTTGGAATAATCAAATATTTGTATCTATACAAGTAAAAGTTAATTTTTGATCGAGGGCTGGGACCCTCAGATTCAAACATGTCAGTAATTTTATGTAACCAGGCCCATAAACTCATTTTCGTGGAAAAATTTAAAGAAAATAAAAATTTTCGAAAAAATTTGTACCGCAGCCCATAGACCCCGGGGTCCAGCCCCTTCCAAAATATCGTAAGAGTGGTTCTGGATATGCAACTTGTACATCAGCAGCTGAGACGCCCATTCGGAACAAACAAACAAACAGGAATTCATTTATATATATATAGATAGATTTACGAAATAAAGAGAAAGAGAGAGAGAGAGAGAGAAAAACCACTATATTCATTGGTTGCATTGGATTTTGTCACTAACTTTTTTTCAGTAACAATTTACGAAGTTGAGAGAGAGAGAGAGGGAAAAAAACTATTGGTTGCATCGCAAATATCCAGTACTTTTTCTGGTTGCCAATTTTCGGATCAAAGTTCTAAGTACTTCCTTATTCAGCTCTTAGTTTGTATTTTGAAATTACGATACCCGAAATGTTTACAAATTTAGATGTGTACTTTTTTGGTGGTGTTTCCCCCAGCATGATAATCAATTTTCATGAATAACTTTACATCATTATTTGAAACCATTATGGCTACTAAACATTATCTTTTAGCCTAAATTAATTCTTAGGCCTCTAAATATTAAGAGGCAAAACAACGAAAGGTCCAACTATCCTCAAAATAGAATTATGTATGTAGGTATCTTCTCCCCACCTTCAACTATATAAAATTTTATTGCAAACATTAAAATTCGTATTGTACATTTTAGAACCCAAATCCAATTATTTTAAATTTCTATAAACTAACAACTTTACTTTTCCAATTTCATTCGTAAAATTAAACTGCCATATAATTAGGATTCAACTTATAAATATAATCAGAATCTGTCATCATGTACTGTTCAAAAAAATGTTAACTGAGCTGTGTAGTACACAGTATATGGTAGTTTTATCTAATTGTATCAGACTGCCTTTCTGGAGTAAGAGCGATGAACAAAAAACTTCCCATTTTCCGAGTCGTTTGTTCATTTCTGTAAATTTTTATTTTTAATTTATTTATTTACTTTTTTTGGAAGGGTGAGGGCGAAGGAGAATGGCAGACGTGACATACATTTTAACAAGTTTATGAAGGGATAACTGATTATTTTTAATTTGTGAAGATTTTTTTGTTGCTAAATTAAAAAAATAAGATAGTTTGTATCCCATCGCCCGCGTTATTCTCGTTTTTCCAGAGGGGTGTGTATTTAAAATGCCTGAATAAATTTTGTTTTATTAAATCGGGATTTACGCAGCGCTTTGTAAAATTGTATTATTTTTCCAGTCCGTTGCTTATTATTATCTTGTTGTTATATACCAACATTAATTTTTGCGCCTTTCATAATGGTGTACAAATCACAGCATAATCCTTAGCTTCCATAACCAAATATAAAACATTTTATTATCTTGAGAAAATTTTATATTGCCATCCGTGTAATACACAACTCACCATCATCAGCTTCATAAAAATATATAGTCATAAAGCTTTTCATTTTCGTATATACACGAACATCATAAAAGCGACCAGTCTAATGTAAAGGCAATTAGCAATGCGATTTAAGAGACGTTTAAACCAAATTAAAACTTTAGTGCAATTTAATTGCGGTTGAACGTAACAAGATGAAAAAATATTAACAAACACAAAAGCAACAACATTTTTTAATTAACTTTTGACTTGCGAATGGCAAATTGGAAAAATGTATAAATTGTGGTGTATCAAAGTGTGTATCGTCGTATTCCATCATTGGTGCAGGTCCTTTTATATATTTTCTGTGATGACCTAATAAATAAGTTTATTTAATGGAAACAAGAAGAAAAGAAAATTACCGCAATAAAATCTGTTTCCTTATCGTCTTGGTATATCGCTTATTGTTTGTTGTTGGTTTATGGGGACTAATATTAGATTGCTGTATTTAGCAGACGAGCTTTGTATATCATTTTTCAAAACGTATTAGTTCCCAATTATGGTGGTTGGAATAAAAACCGAACTTAAAGGAACCTAAAATTACCGGAGACACCAGCAACAAATTATTCAACGTCTGGTCAAAAAAATAAACATATAAGAGTAGAAGCGTGAAGAAGGGTGAAGCAGAAGGGTGAACTATTCTGCGTGATCGGTTTCTCAATTAAGAAGCAACAATACTTGAAAACAATGCTGAAGTATCGCAGCTCGGTGAATTCGAAGATAAATACCTATTGACAATAGCATAGTTAACTGCTGTATTACGCAAACGTCAAGCGTTACCACGCCAAGAATCACTCGCAGGCAACAACGATGACACCCTCAATCTTACCATGCAACCACCAATCAATTTCGTGAGGTATGCGAAAGTAGATATTCCTACGTTCGCGGGCGATCCAACTGGGTTTCAAAGTGTTATGGATCTATTCAACGCTGCTGTTCACAATATGGAAACGTACACACAGTCACAAAAATTCCAATTGCTAAAGCGATATTTGTCTGGTGAAGCCGCTGCGCTGGTACGCCATCTCCCAATCAGTGACGCAAACTATGCAGCAGCCATGAAGCGTTTAAATCATCGTTATGATCGCAAAAAACCAATCATTTACGCATTCAATCGAAAGTTCCTCGACATACCAAAACTGTCAAGAGCAACTGCAGCCAATGTAAGATCAGCACATGATACAGCAGATGAAGTATTACGGGGTCTGAATGCATTAGGTGACAACGCTGATGCGCGAGATTGGTGGTTAATCTATCTGCTAACTGAAAAAATGGATGATGAAACGAAGTCGTTATGGGCGCAGGAAACAGTCAATAAAGATAAACTCGAATTTGGTGATTTTCGGAAGTTTCTGGATGCACGAGGAAAAGCTCGTGATGCAGTTCAAGTACCAATCAAATCCACAGCTGCTGTTACGAAAAAAGGTTCATATCCTACGTTAAAATCCACTGCGCTAACCATATCTGCAGAGCCAGTTGAGTCAAAATCCAGTTCATGTCCACTTTGCGTGAAGGAAGCTCACCGTTTGATCGATTGCTTAAAATATAACGCCCTGGAAATTAAAGAACGGCAAGAACACGCTCTTTCACAAAACCGATGTTTCAACTGTCTCAACGCTGGGCATCGCGTCAAGTTTTGCAATTCGAAGAGCAGATGTGCCATTTGTCACCGAAGGCACCATAATTAAGTCAATACATATTGAGAAAAAGCCCACCGCCGCTGATTCAAAACCTGTCACTGTCACTTCAGCTTTGACTCAGCCGAGTACACAAGTTTTGCAAACTGCATCAAGCGTTATTGCAGTTCTACCGACCGCTATGGTTTGGGTAGCCGACAATTATGGAATCGAGCGAGAATTCAGAGCATTACTCGATTCCGGATCACAAGCATCCTTCATAACAGAGTCATGTTCACAACAACTCGGGTTAAAGCACTCCAACGGTCGAATCAATATCGCGGGCATTGGAAATACGTCAGCTGGCACCTCCCGAGGCATCGTCACGATTTGCATAAAGCCTAGACTACAAAATAACGCTGATAAAATTACCGTAACCACCCATTTAAGATCAAAAATAGACCCAATAAGTTTAATTTTTTTGCCGTCAGATCTACAAACAGTTCTCTATAAAAATTACTATTTAACAAATTAATAACAATTGAGACTAGGGAAAGTATAGAAAACGCTACCAGTGAAAAAAAAATGAAGCTTGCTTCAGATGCACCCGAGACACTTTTTCCATTTTTAAATTGATAATTTTAATATTAATTCTAGATAAATTTATAGTTTTTATATTTTAATGCAACATACAAATAATATTAAACTTTCTAAGATCACTTTTCATAGATAATTCATAAAAAAGCAAGAGTAAACTCTATTTCGTAGTAATAAATTTTTCCGCGAGAGCACAGGGGTACAAGTCTCAATAGAGAACTGTATTAATCTGACGTCAAAAAAATAAACTTATTGGGTCTATTTTTGTATGTTAATTTTTATATTCATAAAGTATGCCGTGCTAAAATTTCATGTAAAAAAAGACTCAATCAGCTTATTTTTAATGGGGTAGATGTCACTACCCCGGACATTTATACTGCCGCACTAAGCATGTTTTACATAACTACATTTTTGGTCAAATTGAGTTAATGATGCCAATCGATACCTATTCATATTATTTATGTTATAAATTAATAAATTTACTCAAAATGTAATTAATTAAGACGTGATTAAACAATATAAATTTCGTTCTAATGGAAAAAGTTAGCATGTAAGAAGCAACAATGACTTAACTACTCTATTTTAAACATAAGTACCTTATTTACTCTACAAATAAGGTGCTTTTCCCTCAAACAAGTCAGTTAAGTCAAATTTGTTTAGTTGCGTTAAATGAAATTTCACTTGAGCAATTTTTATATTCTAGTGAAAATGACTTATTTGCAATTATTAACATGACGGTTTAACCAAAAGTAACTTAACTACTAGAATTTTCACCTTATCTTAATAAAAAGTAAAATGTTTTTAGAAAAAAACACATCAACTGTGATCGTTTTTAATCAAAAACACTTTAACTGTAAAAACGAAAACTTCGTAAATTAATTATTTTACGAAATTATTATTATATTAAATACATTATTATAATTATTTATATTATTAAACATGCAAATTATAAAGGAGTATCAGTGTGGCGTTCGTTCGTTCATTCATTCGTTCTGTAATTTTGTTTTAACGATTCATACTACAAATAATTTCAGAACAATTTTGTCACCACTCTTTATTGAAAAATTTAAGTTATTGTCGATCCCCGAAAAACTACAAATATAAAATCTAATCTCGTTACGAATGTAATATAAATGTAATAAATACATAGTAAAAAAAGGATGTTTAATTACCTTATACAAACTACCTGAATTCAAAATTAAGACAGTCCAAATTTTAAAAGAGTAATGAAACAACTTCTGCACACTTTTTTTTGTATTGGAATGAGTCATACAAATATTGTATGAAATAAAAAACCGACCATATCTTAAGGATTTGTTGAGGGTAAAATTCAAACGACACCAACGTATATAATTTATTTTATTCTACAGAATATGACCAGGATGATTTTACTGAGCTGTCTTTCTTAGAAACCTCCATACAAAAAAATGTTTTAGTGCTACCGGAAAAAAGGCAACGTTGTAAAGGAAACGTTCTGCTGCAAAGCACCATGAACAAATATTTAAAGAAATTGTTCCATTATTGCCAAAAAATCGGCATGATTTTTTGCAAAATCTTTCTATTACCGACCCGCTAGAAGTCAATGATAACCCCTAAATTATTTTTCGTTTTTTTTTTATTTTTTTTGATTTATTTTTAATTTTAAATGAAAAGTGAATTTTATTATTGTGATGATGAATTTTTTAAAAATTTAATAAAAAAATTTACATAAATTAAAATTAGGTTTTATTACAGTCGTACATAAAAATTATGTAATAATTAACATGAAAGATGAAACAGTTAAGGTTTATTTGTACAGTTAACCTATTTTTTATCTCGATTGGTAATGAAACATAAATACCTTAAATGGTAGATAAGGTAAAAATGCATCCTATTTAAAAATAAAAATCGATTAAGTTATGTAGTTTAAGTGACTTAACGATTAATAAGTCATTTTTGATTAATATGGATTGCATTTTTTTATCTACATTTTAATGCATAAAACTATTTTCTCGTTTTCGCGTAAAATTAATGTAGTTTATTAATTATTTGTATCACAAATTCAATAATTAAAGGGTGATTTTTTTGTGGTTAGGATTTTCATGCATTAGTATTTGACAGATCACGCGAGATTTCAGACAAGGTGTCAAAGAGAAAGATGCTCAGTATGCTTTGACATTTCATAATGAATAGACTTACTAACGAGCAACGCTTGCAAATAATTGAATTATATTACAAAAATCAGTGTTCGGTTCGAAAAGTGTTTCGCGATTTACGTCCGATTTATGGTCTACATAATCGACCAAGTGAGCAAACAATTAATGCGATTGTGACCAAGTTTCGCACTCAGTTTACTTTATTGGACATTAAACCAACCACACGAATGCGTACAGTGCGTACAGAAGAGAATATTGCGTCTGTTTCTGAGAGTGTTGCTGAAGACCGTGAAATGTCGATTCGTCGCCGTTCGCAGCAATTGGGTTTGTGTTATTCGACGACATGGAAGATTTTACGCAAAGATCTTGGTGTAAAACCGTATAAAATACAGCTCCTGCAAGAACTGAAGCCGAA
The DNA here is from genome assembly GCA_947310385.1 of Nephrotoma appendiculata. Classification (NCBI taxonomy): domain Eukaryota; kingdom Metazoa; phylum Arthropoda; class Insecta; order Diptera; family Tipulidae; genus Nephrotoma; species Nephrotoma appendiculata. The sequence continues at coordinate 304,282,633 of OX371223.1, forward strand.
CGATCTGCCACAACGTCGAATTTTCAGTGAATGGGCCCTAGAAAAGTTGGCAGAAAATCCGCTTTTTTATCGACAAATTTTGTTCAGCGATGAGGCTCATTTCTGGTTGAATGGCTACGTAAATAAGCAAAATTGCCGCATTTGGAGTGAAGAGCAACCAGAAGCCGTTCAAGAACTGCCCATGCATCCCGAAAAATGCACTGTTTGGTGTGGTTTGTACGCTGGTGGAATCATTGGACCGTATTTTTTCAAAGATGCTGTTGGACGCAACGTTACGGTGAATGGCGATCGCTATCGTTCGATGCTAACAAACTTTTTGTTGCCAAAAATGGAAGAACTGAACTTAGTTGACATGTGGTTTCAACAAGATGGCGCTACATGCCACACAGCTCGCGATTCTATGGCCATTTTGAGGGAAAACTTCGGAGAACAATTCATCTCAAGAAATGGCCCGGTAAGTTGGCCACCAAGATCATGCGATTTGACGCCTTTAGACTATTTTTTGTGGGGCTACGTCAAGTCTAAAGTCTACAGAAATAAGCCAGCAACTATTCCAGTTTTGGAAGACAACATTTCCGAAGAAATTCGGGCTATTCCGGCCGAAATGCTCGAAAAAGTTGCCCAAAATTGGACTTTCCGAATGGACCACCTAAGACGCAGCCGCGGTCAACATTTAAATGAAATTATCTTCAAAAAGTAAATGTCATGGACCAATCTAACGTTTCAAATAAAGAACCGATGAGATTTTGCAAATTTTATGCGTTTTTTTTTAAAAAAAAGTTTTCAAGCTCTTAAAAAATCACCCGTTATAATGTCACAATATAAAGTACGTTTTCATAAATCAATGAAAGTGTTTTATTTAGGTTTTATGATCAAAAATTGTTTCAAAATTTTAACATCGATTTTCTCAAAACTCAATTTTTGCAGTTATGTAAAACATGTTTAGTACGGCAGTATAGTTCTCAATACATTGTACATATAACAAAAGGAGAGTTATAAATTTTTACAATAGATGTCATTATAACGTGTATAACAGTTACGTACAGTAAAATCAAAAATATACTTTGTTTAGTTTGACTTTTCAGTATTTTTGGTGTATACTCGTTTTTTAGTTTGTCTTCGTTTATTGGCTATTAAAACAAGTTGGAAAACCACACCGCTGTAAAATTAAAATTTATAAATAAAATTAAAGTTTTATAGTAAAATTATAAAATTAAAATTGTTTATAGTGTTTTATAATGAAAACGTACCTTCCACAATATTTCTTCGTGTTTCAGAAGTCGTCTCAAATACAGTCCACAATTCTTCGTCTTCAAGAAACCATACATATGGTACAATCTTCGATGTTTTAAAATTGTAGCCTTAGGCTCAAACTTGGGAATTTTTGTTCATCTACAGTTTTGAGTCTACACTTTTCGTTAGAATGTGTAGCTACACTTTTTATTAACGCTAAATACTTCACTCCGGTACTATGTATACATTTGTTGTAAAACAAAGTCGGGAGTTGGCCGCAATTTTATTCACCTTTTTAAAGTTAGCCGAAAGTTGCCAGCCGAAAGATAATGCAGATAGTATCTTGACTATTTCACCCGAAAGTTAAACTCTCTTTATACCCTTGCTCCTATCGATTTTTAAATTCCTATATACTGAAATAATTTCCCCTTTCACCCGAATGATATACCCCGATCCTAAATTCGAGTTCATGACTGATTTTTGCTGTATTCAAGACACTATCTGCATTATCTTTCGGCTGGAAACTTTCGGCTAACTTTAACAGTATAATATATTCATCCCTCCACTTTTTGTTTCCGCTTATTTATTCACTTTTCGTGATTGTTTAATTTTACATGATTAATTAAAAAATACTTCCATCACTAATAAATTTGTCGACACCGCTGCGTACCTACTCATCAACACTAGAGAAAAGAGAATGAATTTGCAAACAAACTACTTTTATTTTTTCGATAGATGGCTTCCGAAACCTGTCGAAGTTTGGAACAATTTTCTGGTAGAATTAGGAATATTAAATTAAATATCATAAACGGTGCCTCACTAGAAAAGTTTTCTAAATACATTACACAAACCACCTATGTTTCGCGGATTACTAGTTAAACAGCGCTGCTAAATATTTTAAACGAATCTTCCGAAACACTAAATAAAACTACTGAACGCCAAATATTTTATCGTTGTTCACTGAAGATAATCACAAGGAACATAAAAATCACTTTAGTCGAAATATAGAAGAAACGTTCGACCATAACCTTGAAAGATCGATAAAGATTGCATGTACTAGTATATATAGATACACCTACCTAGGTATGAGTACGTACTAGCGTAGGGAATTAGATTTTTTATGTTTATCGATAACGATTAAAACGCTAGAATATGGTTGTTTGCCATGATTTCTACACATTAAACACGAAAAACTGTTAAACATAAATTTTTATCGGTCTTACATAAATAGCTCAGTTTAATAATAGAGCTATATATAGAGCTTAATGGTGTTCATAAATGGCTGTTTTGGTAAAATGTGAAGAGGAAATATTCAATTAGCAGAAATAAATAATTTCTATAATTATTATTTCACACTAAACTCAACATTTCAATTATGTTGATTGGAAGTGTTTGGTTTAATTAGACATTCAATCTTGATTAGTGTTATCACCCGAGTGTAATATAACTTCAAAAGATAGGCATGCTGGAAGATTTTCTGGAATGTTCCTGATGTGGTATCTTAATGGGACAAATGAATCGAACGATTCGTAGGGCCAGTGGTATAATTAATGTTTTTTTTTTACTAAGTGGTGGCAAACCTCTCTTAATTGGGTAACGAATTGAACGATCCATGGAATCGGCGATATTATGAGGCAAGACCATGGGCACTATGCGCACTCATGAGAATCTACTCACATGTTAGTCTAGTGGAATTTATTGAACAGAATTCTTGATTGCAATTTGTTCCACAACCACGCTTGTAGAAGACCCGCTATTTAAATTGCAGACCACACAGAGACTGTCCAGCAACAACCTTTTTGTATAAACTCTTAATTCATGTCGAAGAAAGTTGTTGCATCCACCTCATTGTTAAAGACCTGAAACCAATCCACATGCCAATCTTTTGAAATTTGTTGAACAAATTTATTAATTGAAATTGCAACCACTGTAAAAAATGTTTCACCAATTTAACGGTCGGCCTAGAAGGACGCCTAGGTATTTTGTATTCCGATCATTGTGGCACGTGAACACGAAGCTATTTACTTAGCCAGATTTCGATGGCACAAATATGTCGATGAAGAGTTACGGGCGCCGTTTGTGGATTTAACGGTACATACAATTGCAGTGTCATCTCCGGAATAGATGAGACAATTTGCGAAGACTTTGATTGGTCTGAAGTGAAAATTAAATTAAGGCACTAAATTAGGATTGGTACAATCTTCCAGCTTCCAAAACCATCCGGTAATTTGCAGCACCAGCCGTATGTTCAAATTTGAATGAATCGCTAAGCTCCAAAATCTCAGGCTAAGTTAATTAAAAACTGGCATCTTTTCAGATGTTGGCCACTTGGTCAGCACTCATTCAAAAACGTATTATCTGAAAACATTAGTTGCCATTTCCACCCCAGTGGCCCTATTCTGGCTTTCCCTGGGAATAGGGAATTGGGAAAAATATTTTCATAGCATTTTTGTCAAAATTATGTTTTTCTGGCTTACAGAAAGAGCAAGTTTGTACAAAAATTGACAAAAACAAAGTGAATTGGGAAACTTTTTTTCCACAAAATTTTTATAGGGAAAAATATTTTCCCATTTAATTTTGTTTCGAAAATATTAACACGAAACTTCTTCCCTCAGTAGGCCAGAAAAATACAATTTAGACAAAAATGCTATGAAAATATTTTTCCCAATTCCCTATTCCCAGGGAAAGCCGGAATAGGGCTACAGGAAGGTTTTGTACCAACATATAAATTTATGTGGGGCTATATCGAAACTATAGAAGATTGTGCCAATCCTAAAATACGACTAGCACTGGAGAGCTCTACAAAGTATGCCTTTATCATTATTAACTAAAAATAAAAAAATACGAGGGTTGCCTTTTATATTTTGGGATTGGACAACCTAGTGTTGCAATCTGGCAACTGACAGCTCTATCGTAAAGTTTGACATTTTTGAGATTATACGTACTCAGAACGTTTTGACATTCGAGCGCTATTTGTGTTGTTTACAGTACTCATTAACTCAACATCTCAGCAAGAGTGCATGGATGAACTTAATTCAATTTTTGGTAATGAAGCTCTATCAAGGACCAGTGTTTATCGATGGTATAGTGAATTCAATCGAGGTCGTAGTTCACTCCAAGACGAATTTCGTGAAGGTCGTCCAGAATCAGTTATTGTTCCGGAAACCATTGATGCTGTGCGCGAACTGATATTGCAAGATCGTCATGTGACCTATTGTAAGATTGAGACGACCTTAGGCATTAGTGGGACCACCCAACATTCAATATTGCATAAACATTTGAATGTCATAAAAATTTGTTCGTGTTGAACAATCGCTCAAAAAAAAAAAAAAGCTCAAAAAATACGATCGCGGTGCTTCAAAACGTCTATGATATAGTGACAGGTGATGAATCGTGGATTTACGCGTATGAGCCCGAAAGCAAACAGCAGTCGACTGTATGGGTGTTTCAAGATGAGCTGAATCCAACAAAAGTTGTTCGCCCACGAAGCACTTCCAAGCAAATGATCGCCTATTTTTTTTGGAAAAAATGGACATGTCGCAACCGTACCACTAGAACAACGCATAACAGTCAATTCTGAGTGATACACAACCATTTGTTTGCCAGTTGTCTGCCAAGAAATCAGGAAAACCAACTGCCGAAGACGGATCACTCTTCACCACGACAATGCCAGCTACAAAAAATGAGGGATCAGGCACGCAAACCCCATCCTAGTTATCCAAACAAGGATCGAGCAAGAAATGAAGCATCTGTGCGTAGGGAGAATTACACATATGCTCAGGCCGCTTCAAATTCGAAAGAAAATGAGACCAATGGTACTGAAAATTTCAAAAACACTGTCCAAGCAATTTTAAAGAGCCTTGAGGAACAGAATAAGCTAAATAAGTTAATTCTGGATCGACTTAATCTGCTGGAAATACCAAGCTCCAAAATAGTTAAACATAAATAATGTATGCAATAAATAGTTCAATTCATAATTCCGGAGCAGAAACCAGACTATAGTAGAACTATTTATATACTAGAACTATTTTTAAAAACCGAGAAAATTGATATATGCTTAATATCAGAAATACATCTTACCAGCAGCTCCTACGTATCAATCGGGAGATATACTTGTTACCAAACCACCCATCCCGCAGAACGAGCAAGAGGAGGGTCAGCTATATTTATTAGGGATAATATCAAACATCGTGAAGAATGAAAAATTGAAAAAGAATCCATGCAAGTAACCACCGTGACAGTTAAATTTGGTTATCACAACACCTGTAATATATCTGCGATATATTGCCTCCCACGGTATAACCTAAAGAAAAAAGACTACATTAACTTATTCCAGAAATTAGGAAATAACTTCATTATTGGAAGTGACTTTAATGCAAAAAATACCTTCTGGGGTTCAAGATTAACCTCTCCAAAAGGCAAAGAGTTACTTGCAGCTGGCCAATACCCAAACTGTGAATTTTACTCAGGAGGGAAACCAACGTACTGGCCTACTGATCCTAACAAAATCCTAGATCTGATCATTCTCCTGTTATTATGACGGTTAGTGAAAATGTAATAAAAAAAACCAATTCACCACAGCTCACAAATAACAAAACAAATTGGGAACTGTTTAGGCAGTTGATAGAGGAAAAAATAGAACTTCGAGTGCCAATCAAAAGTGAAAATTAAATAGAAGAAGAACTAGATAAGCTTCTTGATGCCATACAATGGTCGGCTTGGAAATGCACCCCCAAATTATCATCCAGGAAAGAAAATTCCGTTATATACCCAAGAGAAGTAAGAGAACTAGTGCAGAAAAAACGAAAATCCCGAAAGAAATGGCAGACTACGCGTGCGCCGCAAGATAAAAACACCTTAAACAACTCGTGCATCAAACTTAAGGCACTCATAAAAAAAGTGAAAAATGAAACAATTGGAAAATACCTTTGTTCCCTAACTCCAACTAAAGATACCGACTATTCCCTCAGGAAAGCAACAAAAGGGTTAAAACGAGCAAAATTGCAGATCCCCCCAATCAAAACACACGATGGGAAATGGGCTAGAAGTGCGAAAGATAAAGCTGACCTGTTTGCTGAACATCTTGAAGAAACATTTCAACCTCTAGGTCAGCAGACCAATGACGAAAACACTGCTGATACGCCCAGAATATCTGATTTTGAAGAGATCAGGCCTGTAACATTAAAAGATCTAAAAGCTGAAATTAAGAACATAAAAGTAAAGAAAGCTCCTGGTTATGATCTGATAACAGGGCAAATAATAAAGGAGCTGCCTGAAAAAGGTACCCGTAAATTATCGCACAATGCGATTCTCAGGAAAAAGCATGTGCCAATGCAGTGGAAATTAGCAGAAGTAATAATGATTCCGAAACCGGGCAAGTCACCGAATGATAGAAAATCCTACCGGCCAATTTCACTTCTACCAACACTAGCGAAATTGTTTGAGAGACTGTTGCTCAAAAGATTGAAAAGAACCATAGAACAAAGAAATTTTATCCCAGAATATCAGTTTGGTTTCAGAGAGAAACACTCAACTATTGAGCAGGTTCGTAGGCTTACAGATGTCATTGAGAATACATTAGAAAGGAAAAAAGTTTGTTCTTGTATCTTCTTAGCTCTACACCAGAAATTTACCTCAATTAAACGATGTTACCATTGTAACCTTTGCTGATGACACTGCAGTTCTCCGAGTAGGAGACACTATCGAGGAATCGACAACGAAACTCCAAGAAGCATGTGACAAAATCATAAAATGGACAAAAATGTGGCGTATCGGGCTCAATGAATCGAAATCCACGCATATGAATTTCACCAATCTAAAAGTCAGTTATAAACCTGTAATCATTAACGGTCAGCAGATTCATTATGCAAATAATGCTAAATATCTAGGGATGACCTTAGATACCCCGCTCAGATGGAAAAAGCACGTTAAAAAGAAAAAACATAACCTTAATATAAAATATCGCAAAATGTATTGGCTTCTCGGGAAAAATTCGGAATTGTCAACCGAAAATAAATTGCTATTGTATCAACAGGTGCTAAAGCCTGTATGGACTTACGGAATATAGCTCTGGGGCTGTACAAAGAAAACCAACACCAAAATAATACAAACTTTTCAAAACAAAGTGCTCCGTGGTATAGTTATCGCTCCGTGGTACATTAGGAATGATGACCTTCACAGGGACACCTAAATATCCCGACGGTTCAAGAAGAAATAAAAAAAACATTGCAGTAATTCATGGACAACGTATCTATCAACACGTAAATGAAGAGCTTCGTGGTATGTTGGACACTTCACATGCAGTAAGACGATTGCAGAGAACGAAACCAATTGACTTAATGGATTAAGAACACCAGAGCAAAGACTACTTCAGTAAATAACCTATAAATGGAGCTGGCCAATGGACCTCTTCTCATTCACAAGTGACTAAATTAAGAAAGAAAAATTACTAGATGAATTGTATTCAGTTGTAAAAATTTAAATAAAATAAAAAAATAAAAACACGACAAATGCGAGCTCTCACACATCGGCTCAAACAACTGCATTTTTGAGCACTCAAAACATCGATTTGATGAGTCATCCGCCGTATAGTCCTGAATTGTCACCAAATGACTTCTTTTTAGTCCCACACGTAAAAAACAAACTGAGAGGTCAACGTTTTTCGACACCTGAAGAAGCGGTTGCTGCGTTCAGAATGCATGTTTTGGAGATACCTCAATCAGAGTGGAAAAAGTGCTTCGACAATTGGTTCAAACGCATGCAAAAGTGTATAGATCTTCATGGGGAATATTTTGAAAAACAATAAAGCGATACACAATAATGGCGACAACAATAATGGCGTTTCTTTTGGAGTCGGCACTTCACTTTTCTTGTTACTTTGTTAGACTATGTTCCCGACTATAAAGCCCGACTGATCTTTTATTGTTTCTTGCTTCTTTTCTCGTGTAATTCTAGATATCGAGATTCGCTTATATATTGAGTAGGTAGCTACTATCATCAAAACGAGCATTTCCTCGTTTATAAATATTTTTGGTACCACGAATGCTACGAAATGAACAGGTCGTTGAGCGGCTGGATCGAAATCCGTGTTGTTTTAAATTGAACGTAATGGTTTTACCAACACTTCGTTTTTCGACTGGGTTTACCACAAGCATTCCGTATGCAGGTTTACGCCTGTTGTTGCGGTTCAGTGGATACATTCCATAATAAGGATCTATGACTCTATCCACACGCACGAATACGTATGAACGGGTTTCCAGATTTTTGGATTTTTGGGAATGCACGCTGCTTGTTCGAATGGATGTCTTCTGTTCGTAGGAACTAATCTTTCATGATAGTGCGAAGCTGCTTCAACAAATCCGAAATATCAGTATCTGGGTTCAAATTTTGAACCTTGATGAAGAATTATACAGGAATCTTGATGTTTTAACCATATTAGCTCTGCTGGTGTGCAGTTGAGGTTCGAATACCTAATAGGATCGTTGGAAGTTCGGATCTCTAATGGGATGTATTATGTCCAGCTTTTCAGTTGCATGTAGAACCGTTCGACAAGCTCAATCGCTTTCGGGTTGTAGGAGTTTTGTGAGATTGGTGGTTATTTCTCGGATTGGATAAGCTTCTGCCCAACGGGTAAATTGGTCGACTATCGTTAAAATATAATGATAGCCTTTCGATTGGGGCTGTGGACCAACTAGGTCCATATGGATGTGGAAGCGCTGATTTCGTGTGGCGATGAATTTTGTACTTTTTGGCATGGGATACAAGATTTCGCCCAATTGCTTGTATCAGTATTCATTCTTGGCCAGAAGTATTTTGAAGCAAAAAGTTCCCGCGTATAGCACGGATGCCGGTATTTGATAGGCCATGTAGACTAACGAAGGATGGCCATCGAATGTTGTGGGGAACGAAGGGTTGATTATTACCTGTAAAAGTCCCACAACAAATTGTCTGCTTGTCTGGTAAGTCAATCCGTTGCACGTTACGCTTGATCTCGGAGTGCGCGCTGAAATTAATTTCTGCAATTTATCGTCGCGTTGTTGCTGTACAAGTAATTCCTTCGTGCCAAAGGAGAAAAGGCGAGTTCTGTGAGAAGTGTTTCACTAGAAATGGGCAGTGTAATCGAGATGTCATAATTACCGGGGTTCTGACTACGTTCTGACTTTGACGCAATAGCTGTTGTAAAGGGTTTATGCGGTCGGTAAATATAGAAAAATTTCGGCCATCGACGAAATGGCGAAAAGGTTTCATTGCTAAATACATAGCAAGAAGTTCTCTATCGAAATTAAAGTAATTAATTTGCGCAGGGGAGAGCTTTTTTGAAAAAAAAACGCTAATGTTCCGTTGTTGACATATCCAACAGCTACATTGGAAGATGTCTGTGAAGTTAGCCCGAAAAATATCCCAAAGAAATGCGATGGAAACAAATATCACGACATTTTTCAGTGTCATCCCGAAAAATTTTCTATATCATGCTAGTTTTGAATGTCATCCCGAAATTTTTTTTACTATCATGACATTTTTACTATCATGATATTTTTTTTTTTTTTTTGTTATCCCGAAAAGAATTCCTATACAGAAAATTTCAGTAAACAAATAGCGACAGGTGTTCGAACCATCCCGAAACCAAAAAAAATATTGAAGAGCAGAAATTTATATCACGAAAAATTAATTTAATAACTAGGGCACCCAAAAATATGCTCTTAAAAATAGGTTTTAGGAGTATATCCTTTATCCGTTCGCAAATTATTTAATTGCGAGGCAAAATATGGTTACTAGATTTATGTTGCCATGCCAATTGACACATTTTTTTAAATTTAAATTTGTTTTTCGATTGTAAAGTATAGAAATACACGAAAACCCTGTTACGCGTCGCAGTCTTTTCGTGTATTTCTACTTTACAATCGAAAAACAAATTTAAATTTTAAAAAAATGTATCAATTGGCATGGCAACATAAATCTACTAACCATATTTCGCCTCGCAATTAAATAATTTGCGAACGGATAAAGGATATACTCCTAAAACCTATTTTTAAGAGCATATTTTTGGTTGCCCTATTAATAACCAACAATTTACTACCGTTGTTAATCCAAAAACGCAAAACAAAGCACTCTGGTTATTAGTAAGAAAACAAATATTGTGGATCAAGTCTATGAGTCAGATTTTAGATATAGTCGTGTGAAGTCGTAGTATAGATATTAATTAACAGAGCAAGGTTGGTATGGAGTTTGTAGAGGAAGGATCCACCTTTCAAATGCCCAAAAATTTAAATCAAGTTTTAAAATTTAAATTAAAATATCTAAAATTTGTCTCATAGACTCGATTCATATTTTTGGCTTTTGAAAGGTGGATGCTTCTTCTACAAATTCCATACCACCCTTGCTCTGTTAATTAATATCTACTACGACTTCACACGACTATATCTAAAATCTGACTAATAGACTTGATTTAAATTTTTGGGCATTTGAAATGTGGATCCTTCCTCTACAAATTCCATACCAACCTTCTCTGTTAACCTTTTACCGTCCCTCGGGTCCATTTTGACCCAAATGAACTTATATTTTTAAATATTCGGATAAATATAAAAATCTGTAACTTGTGACTTAGTGACTTTGTTCGTTTTGATATAAATACGCATTATACAAAAATTTAATAATCTGCGATGTACCGTTACACTGGTATAAAAAAAGAACACTGATAATCCTCGGGGTCCAAAATGTCCCATGGTAATTTATAAATTTTTAGTTGTTACTCGCATTAATATAATTATATTATATTCTTTACAAACATATTTCATATTTTTAGGGAAACCACAGAATAATATTTGTGTTATTTATATTTTGTTTTATTCCTTGAGTTTTCGACGATTTTATGTATAGTATGTCCGTGTCGAAAACTATACTCTGCGATTTTGTAATTTTCTCCTTTGCGAAGTTATTTGTTTGGAATAAATTAGTCGTCCAGTTTTATTTTTGATTGTGTATAGTTTTAGCTTGATAAACTAAGCAGGTAATTTCGAAAACGAAACATACATATATTATATAAAGAAAGGTAAGTGGTATTTATAATATAAATTTGTATAACCTGCGATTTGGAAAACGATATACTTTGTAAGGTGATACGAACACACGAGTACAAAATGGCTTCCAGTGCTGAATTCTCTGACGATGATACGTGTTCTGAATTGTCCGATCATGTGGAATTTGATCAAGATTCAGACGATAGTTTGGACGATGTTTGTCTTGAAGAGCCGCAGTCGTCATACTTATCAAAAGATAAACATATTCAATGGAAATCTAGTTCGTTTCCTCATAGTGGCCGAACTTCATCCTCGAATATAATAGTCCTTACTCCGGGAATTACTATATATGCAATTACACGTATTTCGGATGAACTGTCAGCCTTTCAACTACTAATCACAAAAGGCATTGAAAAATGTGTTATTGATAATACGAACTTGGAAGGAATACGGCAATATGGAGCCGATTGGAAAGTATTGGATTACATAGAACTTGAAGCGTATTTTGGCCTGTTGATATTAGCTGGCGTGTATAAATCAAATAATGAAGCGCTGGAAAATTTGTGGCATGAGCACAAAGGTCGTCATGTTTTTCGGGCCACTATGTCGTTGAAACGATTCAAAGTCATTTCAAGAGTAATAAGATTTGATGATCGCAGCACACGAGCTACTCGCAGAATCACGGATAAAATGGCCCCGATTCGAGAGTTGTGGAATAAATGGGTGGAAATATGTATGGCCGAACTTATACAACCCAGGTGAGAATGTGACCGTCGATGAACAACTAGTCGAATTTCGTGGAAGGTGCCCATTTCGTCAATACATGCCAAACAAACCTGCAAAGTACGGTATCAAATTTTGGATACTTTGCGATAGCAAAAGCACGTACGTTTGGAATATACAAGTTTATACAGGCAAGGCAGCTAACGCGGCTCCGGAAAGAAATCAAGGATTACGCGTAGTACTTGATTTGTGTACAACTCAACTGAAGGGCAGACATGTAACGATTGATAATTTGTTCACGTCAGACGAACTAGGACAAATGTTGCTGAAACAACATATGACGAAGAAAAAATAAAACATCGATTCCGCCTGTCCTTCTAGATGTAAAGGGCAAACCTGTATTTACATCAGTATTTGCATTTACCATCACAGACACATCTATGGTGTCTTATATTCCGAAGAAGAACAAGTGCGTTGTTTTGCAAAGCACATTCCATAACCGTAATGAAGTCGCTAATGACGCCGAGAAAAAACCAATTATAATTTTGGACTACAACGAAACAAAAGGCGGAGTCGACACTGTCGATAAAAAGGTTGCTTGCTATACCTCTAAAAGAAAAACGAATAGATGGCCGATAGTTGTGTTCGCCAACATTTTGGATATATCTGTTATCAATGCATTCGTGTTGTTCACCACCGTTTGCCCTAAATGGAATATACAAAAACACCATAGAAGACTCCTTTTTATTGAAATACTTGGTGACGCATTGATAAAAAGCGAAATTGCGGGAAAAGTTTATCTCCCACGCTCCGTAGGAAGCCGCAATTTAATCACGGATATTGCAGCCTCACACGCGGAACAAACATCACCAGGAACGTCAGCTAGTACGGTGGGTGACCGAAAACGGGGACGCTGTTACCTCTGCCTTAAATCGGACAACAAACATACATCTAAATGTTTTATTTGTACTAAATTTATATGTAAGGCTCATACCAAATATATATGTCAACAGTGTACCAAAAACTAAATTTAGCAACTACATATAATTAAAAAAATTTAATTAATCTATATTATATTCATTCTTTTCTTTTATTAATAAAACTTGAAATACAATTTGAAAAATATTTTCTGATGGTTTTTTTAAGCAAATACATATGGGTCCATTTTGGCCTCGAGGAACTTTAGTGTTATTAATTTTGAGGGACGGATGAAGGTTAATTGATATCTACTACGACTTCACACGACTATATCTAAAATTTGACTAATAGACTTGATTTACATTTTTGGGCATTTGAAAGGTGGATCCTTCCTCTACAAATTCCATACCAACCTTGCTCTGTTAATTGATATCTACTACGACTTCACACAGCTATATCTAAAGTTTAACTTGTTATATCTTCCTACCATTTTAAAAAAATAAAATAATTCTATTTTAGTTCAGAGAATTGTTGTTTTTCTATTATTTGAATTAATTTTTTTTATATCTATCTATTATATTAATACGCTTAATTTTTTCAAACTCAACGCTAAAATGACCCCTAAACATGATCCGATCCGTTTAAATGTTTCAGCGTAGATCGACATAAATATAGCGGTGTGCCTTTGCTAGAAAAATCGGAAAAATTCCACCGGAAAGTACCTGAAACGGGTACCTCAGGTGTTTTCAGCAAAATTTTGTCACGACGCCAGAATGCCATGACAAAATATGTTTATATTGAATCTACGATCATGCGCATTATACCGTAACAATGACAAAATTTATTAAAATTGCCGATGTTTTTGTGATGACACACTGTGATGACAAAATGAGTAAAAAATTTGTAAATGAATCTCAATTAAACAAAACAGAGAACATAAAATGATTTTACATACAGTTTGGTATTAATAGTAGTTGTGAGTGTAAAAATACAATTTTGTCATGACACTCTTTCTATTTAAGATTTAAAAATTAACCGCGTATATGAATTTACTTTATTTTTGATAAAAGTGCATCAAATTTACATCTTCAAAAATCTTCTTAATTATTTCTTAATCAAAAATTCAATAAATGTATTCACGTGACTGATTATTCAGTCACAGGTCAGCTTCTATCTATCTTCTATCTATCTATTATATTAAACTCTTAATTTTTTCATATTCAGCCCTAAAATGACCCCTAAATATGATCCGATCCGTTAGATTATTTCAGGGTAGGTCTACATAAATATTGCGCTGATGCGTAGGCTAAAAAAATCGGAAAAATTGGAAAAATTCCACCGGAAAGTACCCTAAACGGGTACCTCAGGTGATTTCAGAAAATTTCCAAGATTTTGTGCACGTGAAATCTTGCCACATTTGAGAATTTTATGGGACGACTGAAAAGAATTTTATTTTGTTCAAATTGGTGGTGCGCGATTCAAATCAAAAGTTGCAAAACAGTTTGCACGCGAGTTAGATTCAAAGTTCAAAACAGTTTTCGCGCGATTCAATTTCAAAGTTGCTTAGTGGTTGACGCGCAATTTAAAATTCAAAGTTGTTAAATTGTTGGCGTGCGATTCAAATTTAAAGTAGCGGATACAAATAAAACTGGATTGAAATTGTTTTAAAAAAGCAAGCTACTAACTTTTTAAAGTAAAAAACGACAAAAATAACGATTTTAAAATACATAGTAATAAAAATGCATTGAAATGTAAAAAACGACGCGAGTGACCAATTTTGCGATTTTCAAATACATACTAAATCGAATAAAAATCAAAATATTTTTATTTTGCTGATTTTAATACTGAAATGTCAAAGAAATTCAAAATATAAAGCCGTCAATCATCAAGTCAAGCCTCGAGTATAAATCAAAACCACTTTGAACGAGCGGTCCAGCGAGTAAGTCATTACCATTTCTCACCTCAACGAGTCTTGAACAAAACTCTTTTCATTTTTCTTCAAAATGCCTTGGAAATCAAGAGACCCTCGAAAACGAAAAATATACGATCAAAATCGAAATTCACAATCCACAAATTCAAGCCATGAACCAGTCTCATCATTATCACGTGACACCACCCCATGGATCTCCCAAGACGCCAACCCGGTCCCAGGGCCATCAGGAGCCACCCTTCCATGGATCTCTCAAGACACGCTCAACATGCCAAGTAAATATCCAGCAGACGCCTTCCTCACATTTGAGGATTAGGTTCCAGACGAAGGAAATTTGTTTTTATTTTTGAAAACTCGCAATTTTTTTTCTTTTTAGGAGCCTTTTTGTTTCTGTGAGTGCACTCGAAGGTTCAAACCTGGCGGGCAATGAGAAGCGCACGGCATCATCCCAAAGTGCTCTCGGGAAATTTAAATCCACTATTTAGGTTCGATGGGCGTGGCTTGCGAGTTCTTTGACGCGCTATTTTTCCGGGCAGATAAGGAGGGGCTTGGTCTCGGCTTCACTCGCTGCTCTGGTAAAGGAAAGGTGTTTCTCCCCGCACTGCACAATCTCCTCTACCTCAATCAGCTGATTTTCGTAACTAACTCCCCCTCGCAATTCTATAATACTAAAATCCGGAAGCTTAAGTCCGCCCTATTCATGGTCAGCACCAGAATGGAGCTCGAAGAGCAGCGCCCTGGCGAACTGTACTTCTTTTCACTGCACGGACACGTCTATCACAAAGGGAGAATTTGAATTAGCGAGTATTGGATTACTCCGTATTAATGGAGTGGCCTCATGGGATCCGCGTTTATGAATTTACATTTTTGATAAAAGTGCATCAAATATACATCTTAACAAATGTTCTAAATCATTTTTTAACCAAAAATTCAATAAAATGTATTTACGTGACTGATTATTCAGTCACAGGTCAGCTAGTTTTATTAATTTTGATTATATTGATGTAGATTATTTTAGTGTAATTTTTTCGAGGTGATATAAAAATTTATTGCGAAATGTTAAATAATAATATATTTTGTACATATAATTGTAATTGAAAATTTCGTGCTACTAATTTTATATTACAAAACTATATAATAATTTACTATATATTATAGCTAATCTCGTGATATATTTGATTTATATGCAGCAATATTAATTATATATACTTGACTATCAGGATAGTATTAAAGTATTCTGTGAATATATAATAGTCTCGCCATATTTAACTATAATGGTTTTTCGGGATAATTTTTCGCGCTAACTTCCTAGAGGTCATTGGAAGTGTCGATGGGAATGTTGAATTGCGCGTCATTCAACGAGTGTGCCCAAAAGGTTCACAGCGGCAAGAGAATGCTTGATCTTTTTGAAAGATTCCGGGCCAAGGGGCTATATTTGGCAACTTGATATTAGCTCTGGAAAATTTAAAATGACATCAGCTCTGTCTTTCGACTGGATGATATCATCTTCTGTGGCTCAAGAGGTTGAGTGGCTATACACGCCAAACATACATTTCGAAGCTTTTGTATTAATCCCATATGCGGAGAGACGTTTAAATACTGACTTGAGCTAAGAGTAGACGATGTCCAGCCCTTTGAATTTGATGGTAAGCCCTAATCAAATTTATTTTCGAGAAAATAACGGCGAGTTTAAACGAGAAACTGAATATGTGGGGGATAGAAAATCTATCTGCGGCACAGTGATAGTATTTTACTGTCAATAGTCTCCACCAGGGCGCCAGTCATTGTCTTTCTTTTGCACTATATGTAATGGTGGGGGACTGGTGATGATTATGGGCAACCGATTCGGATGTCTGTAAAAAACTGAAATTCAGTTTTTGCAGCTTCTAGTAACCTACCTTGCGTGGCGACGTAGTGGAATACGTTATGCTTCACTGGAAGATTGAAATTCGCGCTGTGTTGACGCTGAATTGTTTGTGGGGGTCAAATAGCTCGACATATTTATCCCAAGTTACCAATGTGGGTCAATAATTTTTTATGAAATGGCTTAGAACCAAATTCCAGATCACCCGTCAAATATATTTTAGAATCCAATCCATTCAAACGAATAGTTGCAATTAAATATTGTTAAAGAAAATTTAGAGCTCCCTGGATAAATCAATTATGCGTTAAAAAAGGGCTTTATATATTTTCAATTATGTATATCGTAACTCATTAAAACAAAACCGTAAATGATGTGATGTCATTATTTTTGAATGTTTCCCTAATGGCCATTTGCCACTTTGCTATTATACACTAATCATAGTATAAACTGCTTATATTACAACTCTTTAATATTCATTAGATTCACTAAACGCCCAACCCACCGGCAACAGTTCTTTATTATTCGAGTATGTATTCGACTCAACAAGTCCTTGAATAAATTATTGTGGGTAATTAATAAAACTCATTACACTATGTACAGTACGATACACATTGCGATATAGTCGTAGTCATATCTACGGGTAGATAAGACAACATTAAATCTTTCTTTTGATGTTTGATAATATTTTAGTTAAGCATAACGTTCACAATACAAGACATCATCTTTAGCATTACACTCTGGTTCTTAAATTATTCGTGCATCTCGTAATTTATTTTTTTTTTCTAATTATGAATATAAAAAGTATAAAATCTGACTAATTCTCCTCTATAAATTCGTATCTTACAGTTATGATTAAAAGAAAATTCCCATTTACGTAAAAGCTTACTAATAACACCAAAAGCATTTACAATCACAACAATAACACCAACAAGTTATTTTTCTTTCAACTTTTCATCCTCTAGTGGAATAACTTTTCGTGCCGCGATTAAGTTTTGTTGTTGGTGCGGTGTTGTTTTAACGAGAAAGTTCATTTTCATCAACATCACAGTTTTTTGTTTTTTTTTTTTATGTATTCAAGGATGTTTTAAGAAAATATTTAATGTTCTGTTGTTTTTCACCGCAGTTTTGTTTTTGGTTTGCAACAAATAAACATTCAGCATATTCTTACAACAGTTGATATACAGAAAACATTAAAATAATTTGTTTTATAAATTAAATATGTCTGTAGACATTTCTTCGTCGTAATCTACAGATGGGAGTAGAATAACGCGATGTCATTTTCATGAAATAATTTTAAATAAAAATTACGTCTTTAGAATTTTTGCGCTGTAATAGTTTTTCAGTTTAAATAGCAAAATTTTAAAAACATGGTGATGACGAGCTAAGTTAGTAGACCACAACTATAACAAAATAAAAACATTGCCAATTGCATCAATCAACAGTTCAAAGTATTATTATACCTTTAACAAACTGTCAATGATATTAGCTTTAATTTTAAGACCAGATTTAATTGCTCGTCGAGGTACAACCTACCGTAGTGAACTATTTAACATTTTTCAAAAGTGAAGAAGAGAGTGCAAATTGCACAAATGCAACAACAAATTATAAATAGATTTATAATTTGTTGTTGCATTTGTCTGTATGTATCCCAGTTTGTAATTATATGATTCCGAAACACACTAAGGGTATTAAAATTAACATCCCTATTAGGACAATATTTTGGTGGCGAGAATTATATCTGAAACCACGTGCCTGTGAAAAGTGTGTTTTGCGAATATTTCAAACTAAAGTACCAGTGTTTTATAAGTGTTACTGCTCCAGGTTATCCGATAGAGCCTATAATCATATACGGATACCTTTTCATTGTAACTATAGGGTTGTATGGTAAATTACGATACAAAACTATTATTCGAGTTATGTTATGGTTGGATCCTCATCCATTTCTGATTAAACCTAGGTTGGCTTGAGTAGATTTTCCTAATGGAAGAAATGTTCCAGAGGTCATTGTGTAGAATCACAAGCATACCTCATTTTGGAATATCATTTTCATTATTCAAGCAGAGTGACATCCCAAACGGATTGTGAACGGCTCGGCTCTTAGCTCAATTAACAAGAAACATTTTCATAAACCATATCATGAACTTTTATTGGAATCCCATTTTCACGGTACAGATATATTAGGATTTTATCAGTATTCGGGGTTTTGATTTTTGGATGTTCTTAAATTTCGAGATTCTGATAATCCAGTATTGTGTATTCCAAAATTCCAAACTTATGTAACGTTATCCCCGGATTGTATCCCCGAAATTAAAAAAAAATAATCATGCAACATTATCATAATTGTAACCCTCTAACTCTTGTGTGAAGTTAGCCGTGTCCCGTTTTATATTATATTTTAGTGAATTTTTAGTGTAGTGTGTTTTTTACAGTGTTGAATATGACGGATTTTGTGATAACTAAACAGCATTTGGGGGAAGTGTTAATTTTTTGTTTTAATTGGAAAAAAGTGCAGCTGAGCACAGCGAATGTTTGTGGAATTTTACGGTGACAATGCTCTAACCGATAAATCAGGTAGAGAATGGTTTCGATACTTCAAAAATGATGATTTCAGTGTTGAAGATAAACCTCACTTGGGACAGCCAAAAAAATCGTTGACGATGAATTAGAGGCCATGCTCGATGAAGATCCGACTCAAACGCAAGAGAAGCTGATCCGACAAGGTAATACTTTTTACATGTCAAATTAAAATATTATTTTGGATCCAAATCGTTTTACATGGAGATATTTTGTTCAGAGCCTAATTTCGCTAGGTTGCACCTAAATGTACGATATGTGTTGTTCCGTCTTATAACCAAATTATCATAATCTGACAAATTTATGAGCCAATTATTTTATTTCATTTTATTAAATTACTAGCTGACCCGGCGAACCTCGTTTCGCCCCAAATTATTTCGTTCCGAGCAAATAATTTTGTCCTTCACGAAAATTTATTTTGATGAGAGAAAAAATCAAACGACTCAACTATAGCTTCTCAATATAGACGTTTGAATTGAGTATACATTCCATTCACTTTTTCATCGAATTCAACACTAATGTATATTGAAAAGTGAATGCAATGTGATTAAAACTCAGGCATCTATCGAAAATTGAGTTGTTTTTTGGATTTTTCTCTCAGTGTGGAAATGAATTGGAGTCAGTTGGAATTGAAAAGAATTCAGTGTATTTTTTTCGAGTTAAAATAAATCTAATACAGACGCAAATCAATATAAAGCATTGTGGTAAACAATAGTTTTTGTTTTGTTCTCCGGCACGTAAATGAACAACGATGATGGTTTACCAACTCCCGAACACGCGACGTACAACGGACCATGCGAAAAACACCATGCGATTGACCATGCGGTTTCTTAATCGTTATAGCAAACGCCAAACGAACAGAAAACTGAATGCGCTTGAAATTTAACAGAATCTCAGTTGGAATCAGATGAATTCTCTAAATTAGAACATTCTCGCCTTTGAATTTGCGCTTGATGATCGTCACTTGATCACGTTGTTCATAAGTTTCTTCCCAACCAATCGTGTCCCATTACACAATCTCGGATGTTTCAGATTGCGCAGCATGATTATCACAGATCCGACCATCAGCATCAATTTATGTGGTGGTATTCCCGCCAAATCAAGCGCATTCATTCAAAAACTCAGTCGGATAGTTGGTTGTCTCCTCTTGGTTGACACAGTCAACGGATTTGTGACAATGCATTTTCCCAGCGATTTGATTTTGGATCAAGTAATTCAGACTATCTACATCCATGTTCTTCGCTTCCAAAATCAATCGTTCGCTGAGCCAATCGTGATTCATATAATTTCGGCGGATGTCCGGAAACACTTTCGTGATAAGCTCTCCCTTCGACGTCGTAAACATTCAAAAATTCGAGGAAACGAAATCAATCCGTTCACCGCACTTCTTCGTCGAGTTAAGTTTTGTTGAACCTGAGCTGATGCTCGTGCAGCGCGAACTTGTCCGATATGATCACGTCTCTGTTCATTTAATTCTTCGCATTGCTCTTGCATTTCATTCTCACAGAAATCGTGTATTATTATTGATTATGGTTTCTTCTTCTTAGGTTCGATCGCCTGATAACCGACATTTTAATAAAAAATCAATTCCTAAACATTACAAAGATTCATTTGACTGACTTACTTTGAAATCATTAATCCACAATAATGAACTTACAGATTTAATCAATCTCCATCTTGCAATCCAATTTGATAATCGCACTTGGCACGCACTAAAAAATTTCTGATAAAAACTATCGAAATCATAAAAACCACACCCAACTTCATATGATATTAATAATGGTACCGTTTATGGTTGCAATGCACACAATTCGAATATCATAAAACAGTGAATTAATACTAAAATTTGCAATTTAATGGCAGCAAGAAAAATAACACGTTTGCACAAACGAACATGACCATGGGCGATTTTAGATCCCCTGTCATGATTAGTCAAATCGTCGCCAATTTGATTTGCAAATTTCATAGTCAACATAATTTTTAAATTTTCCGAATTTTTCGACTTTCCCGGTGAATTTTTCCATCTCTTGGAAATTGCGAACACAACAAAAAAATATTGAGCCACATCGGTTCAGCCGTTCTCAACTGACAAACATCATTTTTCGATTTTCCGATTTTTTCGGTGGATTTTCTCAAAATTTTCTTTCGTATTCACAAAACAAAAAATATTGAGCCAAATCGGTGGGCCAAAAACATCATTTTTCGATTTTCCGAATTTTCCCATTTTTCCAATGGTAAAAATCCACTATTAGAGAAAATAAATAGATTAAATAAATAGATTTAATAAAAAACAAAATACTAATTTGCATGCACCGTCCAGTGGGATGCGAATTCAGTACCTCCTAGCCCAAGCGTCGAAGCTTTAACCACTGCACCACCTGTAAAAATGTACATACAAAATTCATATAAAAAAAAGCTTTTTTTCGATTTTCCGAACTCCAACTTTTCCGGTGGATTTTCCCAAAACTTTCTTTCGACAATTGCGAAAACAACAAAAACAAAAAATAAGTCAAATCGGTTCAGCCATTCTGCGCACATACATTTTTTACACCTTTTTTATATACAGTACTGGGAAAAAAAATTGGGCAAACATATTATTTTATTGCGAATTGGAGTGTTTTTTATTATTAAAATATTTTTTTAATTTTATTAAAAATAAATTTATTTTATAGGCTTATTTTTTCATTTTAAATACGAGTATGACATAATTTTTTTAATTTTTTGAAAAAAAAAATTACCTGCAATTTAGGGAAAAACCCCAGAAAAATGCCAAAATATTCAAAATATGTACGTTGATTGGAGTTAAAGTAATGAAATAAATTAAACACTTGTTTCTTTTTTTTTTTTTTGTTTTTTATTGATTTATAGAAGTTCCGGTGGAGTATTGTAGTGGAATATTAAAAAATTGCGAGAGATGGGTAATACATAAAGAAAAAAAGCTCTGAAAGGCCCAGAAAGACAACGCCAGTGGAAATCGTTTCATAATATTACAATGTCGTCGGAACCATTTTAAAACTTCATGGGACATACGACGAGATGTTGAGCGAGCAACGGGAAAAGAAATTTCATCCAGCTTAGAGTTCACATTACAAGGGAAAAAACAACTTTTGCTATGAGCACAGGAGCATGTTCCTTGGACTCCAGAGATGTGGAATGATGTGATTTTCCCTGATGAATCAAAATTTAAGATGCATGTTGGAGATCTGAAAATGAAACCGGTCGATTGTGCTTCCTTAGTTCCAGCATTACAGCAGCTGTTCATTTGCAGGTCTTACACAATGAATTTGAGCCTTCTGTGTTAAAGCTTTTTGGCGAGACTTGCAAATTTATTTTTCAACAAGACAACGCTCCGTGCCATACCGCCAAAGTTGTGAGTTATTAAATTTGAATTGTAGATAGAAAAACTGGCTTTCAAATAAACATAAATAATTTGTTTAAAAACTTGTTGTTTTTTCTTATCTCTTCATTTAAAAGTAAAAAAGTGCTTCGAAGAAAGAAGTATCGATGTATTGAGCTGGCCCCCGTATAGTCCAGACTTAAATCCCATTGAAAATATTTGATCTATAATGAAGCTAGAAGTAGCAAGAAAGCGCCCAGATCGATGCAAGCTTTAAAAAGTTTGTTGATGACGATTTGGGAATCCATAATTCTTACGACTTTGAAAAATTTATCAAATTCAATGAATCTGAAGTGTATCGCTGTAATAAAAGCAAATGGCGGTCCAACAAAATATTAATATTAAAGATATAACTTCTATAAATCAACAAAAAACAAATAAAAAATTAAAAAATAAATGCTTAATTTATTCCATTACTTCAACTCCAAGCACCGTATTATGAATATTCTGGCATTTTTCGGGGTTTTTCCCCTAAATTGCAGGTACATTTTTTTTTCAACAAATTACGTCATACATGTATTTAAAATGAAAAAATAAGCCAATTGTTTTCAAAAGTTTTGTAATTTTAGCAAAAAGACTCCAATTTGCAATAAAATATGTTTGCCCAATTTTTTTTCCCAGCACCGATTACATTTATTTTGTGTGTTTTGCGAATCAAAATAATTTTAAAAAACATTTTTATTTTGCATATAATAAAATTCGGGGCTAACTTCACATATAAAGTGTATTTAGAATAAACTTTAATATAAAACAGGGCGAGCGAGGCTAACTTCACACGAGAGTTAGAGGGATATAATTATGATAGTGTTTCCTGATTATTATTTTTTAATTTCGGGGATAGAATCCGGGGATAACTTCACATACGTTCTTGCGGAAGCCATCTATCGAAAAAATAAAAGAAGTATGAACTTTCAATCATTCTGTTTTCTCTAGTGTTGACGCGGTGGTCAGCGGAATTAAAAAGAGCAATGATTATATTGTGGCCAGGAGTAGTTAAGATATATAATGGATGCATAGAATAGTTTCAACAAAAATAATTTAAATGGGCTGGACTAACTTCATACAAAACAAGGGGGTCTGTTATTGTTTGTTGCCTTATGATAATTTTTTTATTTTCTGGGATAGAATTTTGCGATAACTTCATATGCGTCATGTTCTTGATGTGGCTTTGCTGCAACAGGCCTCTGTTGGTATAAGAATGGGCGTGAATCGGTGTGATTGAAGTGTTGTAAGCACCGTTTGTAAACGCTATGTTTTGTCTCAATTGCCACCATTTCGGGCTTATTAAAATTGTTGTAGTTAGTAATCAACTGATCAGCCTTACAATATCTATTAAACGTTGTAATGGTGCTTGCGCAATGATATGATTTCTTTGTTAATGTAATCATTTCAAGAAGGAAGTCATTCAATGTAGATAGCGTTGGGGTCTTCGTCTACAAGGGAGACGCGAACCGTTTGTTATGACAGCTTTGATCCCCCTTGCTTCATAGCATACTGCGATTCACGTTTTATTCACCAGATGTCAGCTACTTTGTTGGAAATCGCGAATATCTTCATAATACTAACAAATGCCAAAATATGACCATCGGCTGACACGATATTTCAAGCAATACTTTTGGGATCATGTCAATTTCAAAAAATAATCAGGAGCTCCTAATCCAGGAGTGGGAACAATTTATAGAATTTAGTATAATGTCCAAATTGGATAAAAATTCTTAGACTAACCGATATATTCGTACAGATCTTAACACAACCTTAAGTTTTTGTGGTGTTTGTTGGTGACTATCTATCTAGGGGTTGAAACAATTTATAAAATTTTGTATTAGAACCAAATATAAAAAGAATTTGCTAGCTAACTAAGATATCTCTAGATATCTTAATAAAACCTCATGTATATGGGACGTTAGGCGGGGACCATTTCAGTTTAATTTTTTTTTAAGGCTACACATTCAAGGGGGGGGGGGGGGGGGTGAATTTTAAAGTATTTTTTATTATAACCAAATATAATAAAAATTCGTAGGCCAACTAAGGTATCTATAGTGATCTAAACACAACGTCAGATATAAGAGGGTTTGGTTGGAGACCTATTCAGTTAGAAAAGATAAACACTAATGTTCAAATATATTTGAGAATTCTCAGAAAATGAGATATGCCTAGTGATCTAAATACATCCTCAAATATATGAAAAATAATCGTTGACTTTTTATTTAAACTTTTACAGGAATATTTCACTATAAGTGGATTATTATTTCTATCTCAAATGGTCCATAACTCCTTATTCCAGTCGTGTTTAGATCTTGATGGATATCTGAGTTCGTTTTTGAATCTTTATTATATTTTCATAATACAAAATTCTATAAATTATCCCCACCTTTGTATGGGTCAAAAAATGATGATTTTCTTTCTAACTAACATGGCTCCAAACTAACACTCTATTTATCTGAGGTTGTGTTTAAACTTCTAGGGATATCTCAGTTGATCTAAGAATTCTTAATATGTAATACAAACTTTTATAAATTGTCCACATCCCTATATGATGATTCTATCTTCAATAATTTTCCTAACATGAACCACATCTAAAAATTCATGTACCTCTGGTTGTGTTTAGGTTCCAATGGATATCTATTGTGTTTTTTAAGAAATATTATTAAATTGGTTTCTAATTTTAAATTAGGGAATCCAAAGTATTTTTGGAGCCTATCTATTCATACCTTCTAATTGACTTCGGTGTAAAACAGGTTAATTTTAATTATTCAAAGTATCTTCCGTTTTGTCCATATCAATTGGTCCAACTCGCGCGATTGATTATCCTCTCCACATCCAATACCGATTACGCTTCCATTGCTTTGAATAGGTTTTCGTAATGGAACAAATGTTCCATTTGTAAAGGAAATTGTTCAAAATCACAACCAAATCCATTGGAATACCATTTCCATTGTTCAAACAGAGTGTCATCTCAAACGGATCATGAACGGCTCTTAGCTCAATTCACGAATTTTCTCAGTATCCAGGGTTTTGATTTCCAGGATTTTAAAATCATAGATTGGTTTGATATCGTTATTTTGATTATCGGTAATTTGACTTTCAAATATTTTTACATTTTGTGGTTTTGATAATCCAGGATTTTGAGTTCCAGAATTCCAAGCAACGGCCCAATCAAAAATAATTATAATAGACACGGAAAGGTTAATATTTGAAGAAATATTGGAAGTTAGAAAAATTACGTTAATTCTCAAAGCATATAAAACGCAGATTGCAAATGAATCATGAAACTAGACAAGAAGTCCTGAGAAATAAACTTTTATTGGACAGTTAATCGTTGTAGGTTGACGCATGCTTTATTTAAATAAAATAAGAAATTTTGCCCGCGGTTTAATATAATTTGTACAGCACTGACTTAGATCTGATTATAAATTTTGAATACACTTCGCCATTCTTTTAATTTATTTTCTAGGACAAACTAGATAGAATGAATTTATGTCTCGGATTTCAAGTTTTTATTTGCAAAACTACTCGTAACTAGTTTAACATTTATACAACAAAATTGTAATCCGTTTTCTGTTTGGCGCTGTTTATTTATTTACATTTATTTTTGGATGAGTGCCTCATGGCAATAACTTATTTACTCGACTAGCAGAACATGAAAATTTTACAACTTTATAGTTTTATATACGTGTGTATATATCTCGTACCAAATCGAATTAATTGTCTACACTACACAGTATATATAGTTTTGATACTTCTCCAAATATACATATAG